>OY986062.1:17173696-17796280 GCA_963920205.1 Stenodema calcarata
AGTTTATAGATTTTTCAACGCTGAACATGATGGTGAATTCAGAATTGCGGTATCTCATGATGTTATCAGATTAGAGCAGATGTACCGTGAAAACCATCTCAGGGACATCTGAAGTGACAACCACGTTTCTTTATCTTCAAAGTGCTCGAGTTTGAGAACGGGATAAGATATCGCCAAATCTGCTTTCACCATCGTGTTCAGCTTAACTTAAAAAACCCCTTTAAAATAAGGGGTCACTTGTCAGTTTTTTTCATTTTGGGAATTTATGGTAATCCCCCCCCCCCCCATCACGTTGGGCATTGCAAATTGACGCAAACGTGCACAATCGACACCAACGTTGATTTCCAAATGAGAACCCCTTTTTTATTGCAGATTTTGTTTTCAACGTAAAACGTCATGAAATTTCGACCCCTCACTTGATTTTTTTTAACACGCACATGACGACTGCGCCAAAAATTAACTTTTGGAGAACCCCAAGTGTGGCACATGAATTTTCTTTGTTTTTCAACGCTGATTCACGTGGTGGTATCCCTTTTTGGATTCAACTAGGATTTTTTGAAATTGCAGCTGAAAACTCTCTCTTTTTTCATCCTAAAGAAATATAAATAAAATGAGGATGGTTTAAAACGGATTTTGGTATAAAAAAAAGTTGTCGGAAATTTGAATTTAAAAAATTTTGGACCGAGAGCAATAGCTACGTTTTTTTTCGAAAATTCGCTAAAACCAAATAATAAACTTCTTGTCTCCTTGGGATGACCAGTTTCAGATTCGAGTTGGTAAAATTCTTCGATCCAAAACTAAAAACATTCCGTTTTCATCGCTTAGATAAACTAGATACCAACTCGCATGTATATCATCAAAATGATCTCAAAACTTGTATAATAGGTATTCGTAAAAATACCGGACTTGATGAGTATTCTAATGACTTCCTTGTTGTTTATTCATCTACTTACGTGTTGGAATCATTCAGAATTGTTATGACACATCGGTCAAATCGAATACGGGTCCTAAAGGCTGACGTCAGTACCTATATTGGATTTTCTAATGGACGAACACGCTGATTCCAGAGTAATAGCGTAGTTATCAGGATATTCTGTCAGCTTCACAAGACAACTATACTTCGTGTAATTTATAATCGGTTTTGGTTCGAGTATTTATTCAAGTGCCGTTGGAGTCGTAATGACGGGAAAAGGTAGTAGTGCCTCAAGGAGAAGGTTTTACTGTTGGAGAGAATTCTTGAATGTTTTCACTGCTCCTTTGACATTCCCAGTGATTTCTACCTCTGCTGCTCGTTGAGTGAAATTTGAAGATAATGTGGTATTTCGTGATTCGGATCTACGGGTCCCAAGATCTGAACTATTCAATATATCGAGGGTGAAGTTGCAACATGACCTAAGTCATTCTTTAGCCAAATTGAGATAGAGGTGGTTCTATACTGCAAATTTCCCGCCGAATCGATTGGCGACGCTTGTTGCAACACCGTCTATTTCAAACGGAAAGTAAAATGGAATTTTTTTTATAGAAAACCAATTATTTCTTCGAAAATTCGCTCTTGTAGCCATGCTGCACACTGTGAATTTTAGTTAGGCAATTAATTGTAAACTTTGGTTAAATATCGCATGGAAGCTTTAAGGAGACATGAAAGTTGGATTGAGATAGGTCATGTTGAGACTGCAAGAATTAGTTTTAAGCAGTTTTTGTGTCTCCTGTAAAATCGGGGAAAATTAGTCAGGTCATGGGCCCACTTCACCCTCGAAATAATAGCTAACCGTAGTATTCAACTCGAAAATGACGAAAAATTTAGATTTCGTCTCTAGCAGTCTCTCAGGTGGTCGATATTGCCGTTTTCTTCGTCCGTTCGGTAAATGGGAGGCCGTGATCGTCTAGTTAAGTCCTTCACCCTGCTCTTGAAAGGCAAGTCGCGAGAGCTTTCACACGAGGCACAGGTACTCAGATCGGCGTTCCAAGGTCGATCGGCCTTTTGGATCAGCTTCAGGCAGCAATTATCCCAGTCCATACCTAAGGAATGTCTGGTATTTAGTACTTAATACTTGAGGAGAGTTATGTATGTATTGGAAGTCACTGTGGACTGCTGATTCTGCTCGTTTCTGCTAACAAGGAGATTGAAATTAACAATTCAAAGGCTCTTCGCATAGAATCTGGATCCCCATCGTTGACACATCGCCTCCCTTTACTGACTGCTGGATGCCACACGACTTTCAGTTTTAAAAAGTTGGGAAGGCTGCCAACACCAACCTCATCAAGTTGCACAATTATGTTATTTACTCTTTTTTTCTCAGTCCAAAAAAATGAATTTACATACGTCAACTCAGGTACAGTATATAGAGTAAGTATTACTCGCTATACATCTTCTCTGGATGTTGATCGTCAATTAATTGATTCCACCTTTTTCTTCCCAAAATGCAAATCACTCAACCAAAGTCGTGCCCGCTCTCAGCTTTATTACCCTTCTAAGCGGATGCAATTGCCAAGAAAACTCCATGCACTAATAGTTACTCAATACCTCGTTGTCTGGCAGCTGAACGAAAATGAAGCAAAAAGAGGAAAATTACTTGTACTGCTCGTTGTTGTGAAATCGTTGTGCAACAGACAGTTTGAAGCACATGAAGCACACGCGATGGGCCGCATACAAATCCGTGAGTAACGTTTATTGGATCACGTTCTGCGTGATTTGATCTTGAGTGATGAAATAGGTATATTTAAGATTAGAGATACCCAGTAATTTTTTTGCAATATTATTATGCAATTTTGAATATGTATCCTGTATCCTTTGTATGGATAAAATAAAGTTAAAAATTTTTAAAAAAATCAGATAAATTAAAAAATTATAGAAAAAAATAAATTTTATTTTAGTAAATCTAAAAATTTCCTTTAATTTTTAAAAGCCCGCGTGTTACCTACGACCTAGTAACAGCGTCTGAAATTAGCCAAATCAGACTGTGGATTTCTACATCAAAAATTTGTTGAAAAACTGAGGGTGCAAATTCCACAATTATGACTACACTAATTACATTTCCATCCCTAAGGTCATAGACCCGTCCGGTGACTAGTTGACGTTCTTGATGACATTGTACTACTAATTTACACCCTCAATGAGTTTGTCAACAGATTTTAGATGTAGAAACAATTTATGTAGAAATCCACTGTCTGATTTGGCTAATTTCAGACGCTGTTACTAGGACGTAGGTAACAAGAGGGCTTTTCAAAATTAAAGGAAATTTTTAGATTTAATTTACTAAAATATTGGTATCTGGAATAAGTGAGAAAGTGAATGAAAGATCTGACAATAAATCCATTTACGGAAAGAAATAATTTTCTAAGAATTATTCTTAACGCTTGTCTGTGCTTGGTCATAATTGGAACTGGCGCACCAGGAGTGTATAGGTCTCTCGTGAGGTTGCCGTTCTGATAACGCAGTGGCGATAATTTTGGTGGAAGTGGACCTCGTGCATACTGAATCCAATAGTTATGCAGCATAGCTATAAGAGCGAATTTTCGAAAAAATAACTGGTTTTATGTCAAATGTCTCTATTTTAATGGTTTTATAACAAATTCCACGTGAATTGCGATATCTCATCAGATTAGAGCAGATGAACGGTGAACTAAATCGCAAGTAACAACCACTTTTCTTCATCTTCAAAGTGCTTCAGTTAAAGAACAGAATTAGATATCACAATTCTGACTTCACCATCGTGTTCAACATTAAGAAATCTTTAAAATGACGTGTCACTTGTCAGACAGTTTCATTTTGTGAATTTATGGGTAATTTCCCCCCTAAAACTCCCCAAAACCCCCCAGAGAGGCCCAATTTTGCCCATCTGCGAACGATTGCCTAGATGGAGTTTTTGTGCAAATTTGAACTTTTTATCTCAATTCTATCGAGAGTTATCGTCTGAAATGACACATACATAAATGTAATATTATATAAACATACGATTCTTTATGTATTTTGGCAGTGAATTCAAGATGGTCTGAAACGGATTTTGGTATAAAAATTTGTCGGAGATTCGAAACAATAGCTTTGGTTCTTCGAAAATTCGCTCAAAGTTGACCTCGCAGGGAATTGGTTCAACATTTCTTGCGATCGATCATACGGTTAAAAACTGCATGATGGGACTTCTAGGTTCCTAATCCCACCGTAAGAGGAGTAACGTCCCTTTAAAACTGCACAGTGCGTTTTGGCTCACACTACTTATTTCTATGTAACTCGTGTGTTACCAATATAAAATTACGTTAAACAATATTTTGCTTGGAGAACATTGCCAGGATATGATACCATCCATCTACACAATTCTCACACAACCTTGACGAGTCTTTGACACAATGACCGAAAGCACGAAAAATTCGATTATGTACACCAGTGATGTCATCCAAGTCGGAAGCGACAATTCACGGAGCTCTAGGGTCAAAAAGCCGTGGGAAAAAATGATCCCCTATTGTTTTCTAAGGTTTGTCCACGTCAATTCGCATCATTCCTGTTTCAGACATGCCCCGATCCCTCCGAAGAGACGGTACCTGTAGATAGACGTATGATCTGTAATGTTTCTCTAAAGTTTGGACCTCAATAGAAAGAAACATTAAATGTACAAATTTTAGTACAAATTAGTACATAAATTAAATGTACAAAAATTAGTACAAATTTTGTACTAATGAAATTTGGGGGGTTTTTAGTTGTCAGTAATTTTCAACTGTGAATATCTAACAACAAAATTTCAAATCAAATAATCAAATCGCCTCCTGTCCATTGACACTTCAATCACAAATCTCAGAACAAGACAATATCCAAAACCGTGTGTTGTTTGAATCACCTGTTCCCCAGTACGAACATACCCTGTAGTTTCACCATTAGATTCACACTCATGTTAACGATATTTTATCGGCTCAACCTTCGAGCCCTCATTCTGGACGAACGGCTGGTCGTACTCGTACAATGCTCCGAATGGTCTTTAAAAGGTTACCGAACTAAACTCTATTAAAATGTGAACTAAAAAATTTAACCGACCCTCGACATCCCTCAACATCATTCTTACTGACGGTCAAAAAAATCACACACACTTATAGAGTTTTGATCTGTTTAGACCCGAAAACGTCGAAAAGTAACACAAACGGTGGGTACAGCTTTCGTACAAGTACGCAACCACGAGGGACATTTTATGTCTTTGCGCCCCCTCCAATCAGAAACTTATATGAAGCTTGCATTCGTGTTGACAATATAAATTATTGAGAATGATCACCTGTGTGTAAACAATTATTTAAACAATCACGCTCATACCGCAGCTTGTCGGCCACGCACTCCGCAGTGATTAACGTAATATGGTTAAGTAAATCGAGAGCTATCCAACGAGTGGTGAACGATTTTTGTACGATGATAACTGGCGAAGATAAAGTTCCGTAGCAACGAATCGGTTGAAAGCGAAAATCATCAGAAACCCGCGTTACATTTCTCCGTTGCATGTCCCGCGTTGCATTCCCGCGTTACATTTCGAGTTTATGTAGCAAAGTAAAGACGTAAAATGTAAAAAACTCCTGCATTTAAAATGTTCGGGATGACGTTTCCAACATTTCAAAAGTAATTTTGACCCCTTCCCACTGATCTAGGGTTATCCTTCAATCGTCATGTTGCCAAAAATACTCGTATTTCGAATTCCCAAAACGCGTTTTGCGCGAGATGATGCTTCGTGACACTCCACGTTGTTTTGTGTGTATTTTCTTGTAGGTATTCACTCCATGAAAATCCACAGAAGAGGTTTCTTGAAACTACATCATGGCCTTCTGCAGACGTCCTTGTAGACTCTGTACGTCTGAAGGGCTGACTCAATTTAGTGTGATGTCTTTGTTCGTTGAGTTGTTGATTCGAGTTGTACCTACAATTATCAAAAGTTGTCAATTAACACCAAAAACGAATAACGTTTTTCGCCTCATTTTTTCAAAAGACCAAGTAGAACCCGAGATAGAGCCCTGCAATTCAATAGCAAATAGAGATTGCAAATTCAACCATCTTTAGGACGAAAAAAGAAATGTTGAATCTGACAAATATTTGCGGAGTTTCAGCAAAATAGCGAAAAATGGGCCAAAAAAACATGGATTTCACAACAGTACGGGATTTTAGCGTGCTGATCAATATTTCATGTATGAGGTCTGTAAAATTAACTGTCAGAAGAAACAAAGTTTTTGGATCGGACGAATATTATCGGAGCTATAGCCAAACGGTTCATCGACGCAGAATTCAACGCTCTTTACGAAAGTAAAGCATAAGACTATGGTATAAAATCTCTTTATGACGCCGTGTACATTACAACTCAGTTGAGTCCACAATTCCGGGTGCACTCTTCTCGGTTATTGTTAGTTTTTGAAAAAACTCAGTCTAGAAGCACCATGCTGGTCTTAAATTGAAGCGTATTACATTTTCTTTATAAATTCTTCTTTCATGCCCTTTTGGTTTATTATCTTCGATAATGAACCATTGGAATCGCCCAAAGAAAAATTTTTTTTTTGTAGTAGGTACCGTCAGTAGGAAGGGGACGAGACTAGAAAAAATTACCGTAACATACAATTGGCACTTTTTTGGAAAAATGGCCTGTTTCTGCAGAGCTCTATCTCGGATTCTACTTGGTCTACGGAGTTCTACTACCACTGAAATTGTAGGGAGTTTTATGAACTTTAAAAAAGGAACGAGTAACGTTTTTCGCCAAGAGGCGTGATTGCTTTTTTGACCAAAAACTAAAACTAACGCAAAAATTTTGCTGTTTTCCGAGCACCACGAAGTTAGCACACGGTTTTCAGGGTTGCTAAGTTAGGTACTCACTACCCTTAGGAGTCCTAACAAACTATTTAAAAAAACGTGAATAAGTACATGCGCGTGTGCGAAGTTTGCCTTTTTTAGCTAATTTTTAAAGAAAAAGGAAAATAATTTATTGTTGTTCTTAATTATTGTTCTCGGTCCAAAATTTTTAAAACTCGAATTTCCGAAAACTGTTTCATGTCTACGTGTACCACCTGTCTATAATGTACATTTTTATTGGTGATATAAGGTGGTTACTCGCGAAAATGGATATTGAGGTCTCGGGATCATTGCAGTAAACTTACAGAAATAACTTTTCGTAGGTAACCGATTGACCGGAAGAAATATTTTTCTCGAATGTATTCGTCTAAGGAAATATCGAGCCCGTTTCCCACTCTCGCGGCCATCGACGATAAACTTAAGAAAATATCCACAGTTGTTGCATAGTACGATTAACGGTACCGCCAGTATTTTTGTAGTGACACATCATAATCACTGGATTTTTTACACGTTGTAAATTAGATTTAACACGTGTAGTCGTAGGTATTTACATTAACTAATTTAGGACATGGTTAGCTAGGTACCCGTACGTTCCTGAAGTCCATTAGGCCTGTTCTTCGTCTACTTGAGTGGTTATTACATCTTGATTAACCAGTTGATATTAATGGCACACCAATTTGCTCCTGAAATCTTCAATCTCGTGCGGAGTAATTTTTTTTTTTTTTTTTTTTTTTTTTTTTTACTAGTCCAATTTGTAAATATCAACAGAACTGACAACTCAAGTTGGAAAAAGAACTCTCTGAGCGCAACAGGCTTTTAAAAATGTCTAGGACGTCTCTAGGAAAGTCGACATATCCTAATAAAGCGAGAGTAGCACCATATATAGCTAGACACTTGAGCCAATCCTTGAATTAATCAAAGTGGTCGATGACCTATATAATTTTTTATGAGTTGAATTTTTAAGTACTTGTTCTACTTCAATGCGTTCCTCGGCACCGTCTTGTAGGGTTTGACACGAAAATTACTCAATTCGAAAATATGCCCAGTTCCTCAACACAGGTAGTGATCGAAATAATATCATTGTTATCATGATATTGTTAATGTAAGGAATCTATCAACGTGAAAATAATATGATATTAAAATGAAACGGTCAATAGAAAATTACGTCCACGTTTGGAGAAAACGCGCCAATGCCAAAAAGTGCAAATTAAAATACATAGAAAACACCGTTTTGAATTTAACTGAATTTCGTACGTGGAATTGGTAATGCAAAGAGCATTATTATTATTATACCAATGGTATTTTGGCTAAAAAAGCTACCAATAAAGACAAATATAAATAAAAACTATAATTAACATTAATTTAAAAAAATAAAACAATCTAAAACAAAAATTATCAACATAAAAAATTCCTACCAATATAGGCAAAGAAAAAATAAAGTACAAAACAGAAGATGATATTCTGCATTAAGACTCAACCAAAAATCAAAATTATAGTAGGAATTGAACTACACTCAAAGAACAAAATTTGTTCTTTATTTAATAATACAAAAATAAATTTCTAACCCCAAAAGAAGAAACCAAAATAAAAAACTACCAAAGAAATATAGGATTGGAATTATCAGATTGATGTCTGAATTATACACATACTTAGGTATACATATAAAATGTTAATTTTATCATTTGTACAAAAATGTAAATATTCTATTCTTAACTTTGATAAAAATCTGAAAGAGTGTAAAATTAAGAATAATTAATAACTAGGTAATTCGAACAAAATAGGTGGTGGACATTATTAAACCTACCATGAGTTAAAAAATATGTAAATTATAGAATAATTAACAGCTTATCCTAGTCAATTTTTGATTAAAATCATATAAATTTATATATAAAACATTAATCATAGATTAAATCTATTTCTCAAAAAAACCAGATATCTTCAATTGAATCGACTGTATCCACTATAACACAATTAATAATAAGTGCTTATCTGTAGTAAGTATGCTGAGGTTTTTCGGATAGTGATTCGCCACACTACATTTGTTTGTTGTTTTAATTAAACTCTTCTTATTATTTTGTTTCCAAGTCAATTCCTCGTGGAAACCAACATGTTTTCTGTCGTATCTTCTGTTCTTTAGCGTTACAAAGGGTATTAATATATTTTCGTTTTAATTTTTGGCCTCGTACCAGATTTAGGAAAACTGATCGATTGACATCTGGTTACTTCGATTGAAGAAAAAAACCCCCGAAGGAATGTTTGTGTTCGCGTAACTGAAGTAAAAATGACGTTCTTTCTCAGTCGGGTCAAATGAGCGAGAGAAAAGCAATGCAGTACAACGAGTGCCTTAATCTTATACTCAGCGCGAACCGGAAGCAGATAGTCAGCTCTGTTAAAGGTACGACTTTATTAGTTGTATTATGAGTTTTGACGGCCTCTCTCACCAATCTTCCACAAAATGTTAATGGAGGAGAGTAACACGTGAAATTGGCTGTGGAGAATTCTGTACTTTTCGCCGATCCGTGGGGTAAGTTGGTCAGACCTGCTGGTTTCGAGAGAATGTTTCATGAAAACGTGTGTCGAAGAAAAGGACGCTATTGTTCTCGGTCTAAAATGTTTAAAACTCGATGTTTATCTCGATATTTGAATCAGTCGTTTCAGAAACCCGACTAGTCCAAATTTTCCAAAAATTTAAACCAGATAACCTCCTTTATTGGTATAGATACGTAGATGACATCATCATTTTGTGGAAGGGGACTGAAAAGACACTGGACTCATATCATGTAGTTGATCCATTCATTAACAATGCAGATCCATTAATTAACCATGTACATCCATTCATTAACTTCACTTTGGAATTCGGATGTAGTCACCTAAATTTGCTATTTAAACATAATCTTATTAAGATCTCCATTTATACGAAAGGTACTTATACCGACATTACTATTCATAATATTTCAAATCGTCCAGTAGTTCACAAACATGCCGCTTTCCATAGTATGATTAACAGGGCCCTGTCGGCACCAATGGATGAAGAAAGTCTGGCCAAAGAAAAATTTGTTATCCAAACCATAGCTGCGAGTAATGGGTATGACGGAGATCTTATTGATTTAATGTGGAATAGGGTTCTTACGAAAAAGAGTAGGGAAGAAATGTTTAGATTAGCATACCGTATTATGGGAAAATTTCAAGTAGAATTGGTCAAATATCAACTACTAAAGGGTTTAGAGCTCGGTTTAGAGTAGGGTATAAAACTAAAAATAATCTCAAATCTTTATTAGGTTCAGCTGAGGATAAAATTAATATGCAGGATAGAAGTGGGGTATATAATTTAAAATTTTCGTGTGGACTCGAGTATTGTGGGCAAACTGGTAGGAAGTTTAGGGAAGGGATTACCTAAGGAACACGAAAAAGATTTTAGGGGTAGTTAGGGGGAATCAGCTTTTGCACGTCACTTGAATGAATTGAATCATAGAGTTCGAAATTGGGATAGGAGCGATAGGTTAGGCAAATCATTGAATGTTGTAATAATTAGTAATAATTGAAGGGTACAGGGGAAGAAGGGTACGATTCCAAAATTGGAAATTGTTCAGGAGAGCACAAACTAACTTAACCATCTCATGATACGTTGCCAAGATATGAAAAAAAATTATCAACTACCTATTCCAAACCATCATGGAATGAAATAGTTTTTCACCAGTACCGACCTACCACGTGAAACTACTCCAGAAAGCAGCTAGACGGCATTGAAACCTCGAAATCGACAGTGGAATTATACCCTTCTTCCCCTGTAGCCTTCAATTCCTTAAAAATTTTCTCCATTGTTGCGTCTACGTTTATAATTTTCTATAATAGCTTCACTCCTATGCACTAACCCCCCCCCCCCCCACCCGAATACCTCTTCACTTCTAACAGCCAATCAGAAGCGTTGAGGAATCTACTAACTGAAGTGATAGACGACGAAAAATCGAGACAACATTTATTATACAATGGGGACATTTTACTTGTACAATGGGGACATTTTACTTATAACTTGTTGTTTCTTCGAAAATTTGCTCTTATAGGCATGCTGCATGACTGATTTTCTTAAATGATCAAGTTTTGAATTGGTGTCAATACGAGGTTGTAATCTTGAATTGGTGTCTATAATTTTCAAGGTAGTACATATTCCTTGAAAATATAAACGTACTTACGCTGAATTGTTGTCTGAAGATCGCTTTAGCGAAGAGCAGGCTCCGGAATTCGTCGAAACGTTACTTGAAGAGAGGTACAGTCGAACGTTGAGGAAAGTGAACGCTTTAAAACTCAAGTATCTGCCAGAATCAAAACTGATTTCTCCGCCTTTAGTAGTGAAAATGGAGCCTTTGGTTCCGATTGGTGAGTGTAATTCAAACTACCTTCCAAGTTCCCAATACCGTGCAGCGTTCTGTTCCATTATTTCTGACTTACAGACTGCTTCCTCAACATCTCCCTGACCCGAAGGGGATTCAGGAAGTGCAAGTTCAACGGGAAGCCGTTCGCTAGGATCACACAACCGCTCCACCGCCGCGTCTCGTTCGACGTCTTCGAAGGTCTATGGAAAATTAGGGATTCTCAACTGGAAAGAGATTCCCGACCGAAGGTACCCAGAGACATCCTGGAAAGGGCGGCCAAGTTCTTCAAAATCCCTTTGGACCACTTCAACGGCAGGTGATTTACGTTGATCACAATATTTTCAGAAATTATTCGCTGTAATGTTATTTCGCTGTATCGCGCATTAATTTTGGTTTATTAACATCGATAATGAACCTTTGGAATCGCCCAAGAAAAAAAATAACCCTTCTTTAAAATTTGAGGGTTTACGTTTCAAGATACGTAGATTTCAAAAATCGAATTAAACCAAAAAAATTCCGTCCGTCCGCGTTACCATTGAGCAAAAATCACGAAATTTGGTTCACGGGTTCGGACAAGTCTCGCGACGATCCTTGAAACTTTTCAAAACCCTAGATCAATGGGAAGAGGTTCAAAATGAATTTAAAACTTTAAAAACGTGCACATTCACGAAAAATTTCACTTCAAGTTTGAACAAGTCCATGGCACTTTGTCCAGTGTTGAGCAAAAATTACGAAATTTGGTTGACGGGTTTGGACAAGTCTCACGATGATTTATGAAACTTTTCAAAACCCTCGGTCAATGGGAAGGGGTTCAAAATGAATTTTAAAACTTTAAAAACACGAACTATCGCGAAACATATCACTTCAAGTTTGAACAAGTCTATGGCACTTTGCCCAGTTAGCGTTGAGTAAATATTACGAAATTTGGTTCACGGGGTCAAAACCCTAGGTCAATGGGAAGGGGTTCAAACTCAATTTGAACTAAGTTTTTCTTCAACTTCCCATTGAGCTAGAGACTTGAAATTTTAAATATAGGTCACAACTGTATGACTATGGAATATTCACTAGGTTTCTTGTCTGTAAAATTGTTTAAACCATACCTATTTGTTCAAGCATAATAAATTTTGATGATAGGCTGGAGTCTTGAAATTTTGAACATGGGTCAAAAATGAATGACAAGGCAATATTCACTCGGTTTCCTGTCTGTAACATTGTTTAAAAAATGCCTATTTGATAAACAAATTGAATTTGGATGATGAGCTAGAGTCTTAAAATTTGAAACATGGGTCGAGGATTAATGGCAATGCAATATTCACTCGGTTTCTTGTTTGTAACATACCTACCTATTCGTTTAAACAAATTTGGATGATGAGCTATTTCATATCATCTACCATTTTGTGAATTAGATTAGGGTGTGATCTGCTCAAAGGAGATAATAAACCGTTGTGTCCAGAATTTGCAGCGTTTTGCAACAATCAGGTTTTCTTCTATTTCGGGAGATAACTTCTCATCCATTAGGGCATTTCAAATGAAATAGTACGTTTTGCTCAATATGGAGGAGGCCGCTCTTGAGTCCTCTCAAGACCTCCTGTTTGCTTTAGTTTCATTTTCCTCCATCAATAGTATGTACCTACTTATCTAAAGCGTGTGTAATAATACCACTCTCTACGCTCTGAAGCATTGATAAGCAAACTGTGAGAATCCATATGCTGAAAATAACTTGACCAGAAAAAGTTTCACTTCTCTGTGCTGTTTACACAGGTTGCTTACAAGACTTTTGCGACAGTACGAGGAAGAGCGTAGGATAGCGTCGGCGCAACTTCTATTCAGGATTGGCCCATGTCCTGTATGGCGAGTGTCCCTCAGGGAGATCATGGAAGGGCTGGAGAGAACTCTGAAAATCAAAAGGTGAGAAGGGAAAAGTGGGGAAACGACGTTCGAACGAAAATAGAGAATAATTATAAGGAGGTTGAGCGCCCAGTTTTGGTGGATTTTTGTCATTCTGGGAATAAATGGACAGTGTTTTACTGCTTGGCATTTAATATAAATAACACAGATCTGCAAATAATTGGGTTCTAGTTGTTGCTGAGCAGCTGGAGGTCATTTCCGAAGTAATTTTCTGCGTAGAATCGGAATCCAAGCTCAGAATTGTCCTATCACGTCTGAATTTGGAGATATTTGAGGTTATGTACACGATAGATACAGACTGGACAAAAATTGTCTAATTTTGTCCACACGTTACATCATCTAGTACTACTCTTTCCCTTTAAAATGAGACTTTGAATGATACTGTAATATACTCCTTTCGAAAATTATGGCGATTTTTAGGTGAGGTCAGAAAAACTTCTACTGGGCTAAACAAACCCTTTTTTGTCATACAATATTTAAACCATATCAAACGTATAGCTTTGGGGTTCCCGAAGATGATAATTACGAATTTGAGGTCAGATTACAAAAATTTAACGCCTCCACTATGGAGGTACCTACTAAGGTATGTTACAGTAATACTCAGGGTGAACCAAAACTAGCCAATGTAAATTCAAACGACCTAAATTCGAATGTCGAAAATCTCGTCCGTCATATTGAATTAGGCATTTTGAATTTTTTAGATCTGACTTCAGATTCAAAGTCAGCGACATCAAATACGTTCATATACCAAATTTGATAGAAAAATCTCGTCCGTCATATTGGAGCCACCATCTTAAATTTTTGATCTGACCTCAGATTCGTATTTAGTATCCTCGAAAACCTCCTAGTTATATGTTTACATGGTTTAAAAAGTTAATGATAAAAAAGGTTTGTTTAACCCAGCAGAAGCTTTTCGTGTCATCTCCTCACCTTAAAATCGCCATAACTTCTGAAAGAAACATCCTACAGTATCGTTCAAAATCTCATTCTAAAGGGAAAGAGTAGTACTATATGATGTAATATGTAGAAAAAAAAAAAGAAAAATGTTATGCAGCCTGTATCTAACCTCAAAATAGCCAAAATAGCTATTTTTCTTGTACATAACCTCAAATATCTCAAAATTCAGACGTAATAGGACAATTCTGAGCTTGGATTCAGATTATACGCAGAAAATTACTTCGGAAATGACCTCCAGCTGTTCGACAACAAATCCTTGCAGATCTGTGTAATTCATAGTGGTCTTCTTAGTGAGCATAGAAGCCAAAAAGAAGTCACCCTCCTGGAAATGTCTTGCGCTCTGACTCTTGGACGTTTCAACGTAAGCAACTGGCATACGCCGGACGTTCCGAAGCAACGTAGGGGTAAACCGGATTGGCAGGACCCAATCGCGAGTGAATCCAAAAAAGGCGGAGTGAACAAAACTCACTGGCATCAGGTGAGTTGTACATTCAGTTATACGATACAGCAGACGTCCTTGTGAGATCTTCGAATTCCTACTCTTCGGGGTTGCCGGAGGCTTTTGAAAGTATTTTGTTCTGATGTTACAGGTGAAGGAGTACGTCATATTCACTGCTGACACCTCATGGCATGTCTACTGCGTCAAGTGAACTAATTTCGTCTACATGTACTGCTGTAGTACCTTCGTCAGGGTCCCGCGGACGGACAGGGTTTTAGGAGCCAACGCACTACCTCCACTCGCTCCCTAACAATATCCCTATAATTATATACTGTAAATATTGTGAATCTTCAGCTCTCTACATTTCGATTGCATCTTCTAACAGTCAGTGTCTATGAACGAATTATGCTTGAATATCAGTAAAACGTCAGTCTTACAGAGCCATTTCGAATACAAATAGCGAATGTTTTCATCAACTTGAATGCTCCTTGTTTGTGTACTCCCCTGCAAGTCAAGTAGAAGGGGTATAGAAGACTAAAAATGGAATAAATAAATAAAAGTGATTCGTGTGATGACGATGAGTCAGATAGGTCTTCTTCATTTTGAAGCAGGCGTAGACTTGACAAAGGTTCTACTGTAGGAGCTATAATCAACTTTAAAACCTCTGTGCAGTTGCTTTTTTGGAAATTTCCCTGAGGCTATTGATCTGTGGATCAAATGTTATGATCAACACTGAAATTAAATCCGTATTCGTGGCAACACGTGGACACTTCCTGGTGTTGTGCTGCCAGAACCTTAGTTTCTTGCTTCTTGAGATTCTTCTTAAGATTACATCTGTGGTGTGAATAAGGATTTCATGTACCGTAGCTGTCATACCTATGATACCATGAATGAAGACTAAGATAAAGTTCTATGGGTTCCAGACAGAAGTTTCCAAATTCATCTGTATTTATTTCGAAACCAAAGGACAATGTTCTCTGCTACTTCTGAAGCAGTCAACTATACTTTTTTTTTTTTTTTTAACAAGATGCCTTATTAACATTTTTCTTCGGTTTTCCTACCTAAATTACTACGTCCTAAATTCGATTAAATCATTAAGATTTTGAGTCAATCCTCATAGTAGTTCTTTGTAATAGTGGCCAAGAACCTCAAAGAATGTGGTCGAAGGGCGTAACAAACCCCATGTCGTCACACGAGGAACTCCATAGAAAACCTCAAGACCTTCCAGGAATCGTTTCGCGGTGTTTTAAAAATAGAATTATCGCCAGCTCCCTATCTCTTATTACTAGCAAAAACAAAACAAAAATACAGTAGGTATGACAAGTTGAGAGAGCAAGGTCACTTTTGGACTTGGTTGCCGTGCAGTCTGGCTACCCGATAAATCGATTAAGGACCCAACCCAACCATCCATTAAGGATGCAACCTTGAACGAAAAGTATAATCATTTTACACTGCTATTTACGTCGTTAAATACACCTTTTTTTTTTGTCGAAGTGTCACTTTTCTAGTGCAGGTGTTGCAATTAATATTGAACACAAAATTCCACTGCTACGGTACGCCAAATTTTGTCGGTACGTTCTGGGAGCTGAAGGTACGAGGTGTGTGGTACATCGCGCGCTAGAAGTCAATAGGATTGAGATTTGTTCACTCGTGGATGAAATGGGTTTTTGTATGAAGGGACTTGGTCACACCTGACGCATACCGAATTAACCGAATAGCTTCATATTACGAGTAAATGCCTACCTATAATATTAAAATGGTCCAAAATATGATTTGCGCATTATGCTGAATAAGCCTTCCAGGAGGCGGATTAACGTACTTTATAGGGAGATGGGTTGTCTGAGAGTTAGGGAGATTTTTAAGCGGGAGGCGTGTATTCATGTCTTTAAGACAGGATGCGATCTAGAGAATACAATGTCATCACAACTGCTCTCAACGCGAACGGCATGTAGATCGAATATTAGATTACCAAAAATTAACCTAGAGGTATATAAGAGAAACGCGTATGTTGTAGCATTGAGCTTTCTTTATGAAAATCATATAGATATTCGTCATTTTCGTAATGTTGTAGCGTTTAAGAACTAGATAACAGAAAAGTTGAGGGAAATGTAGTCTTGAGAACTCATTTGTTTGTCTTGTCTATAATTCATTTTTTATTTTGTTAATCGTTGTGAAGAAGAGTTATATCTAATTTCATTGTACTGGTAAAGAGGTGACATTTGCAACTCCTCGGAGGGATACAAGTTCTCAGAACTTAGGCTGTGGACACAAGTATACTTTTTTTTTTTCTTTATATATAATTACTGCCGTGTTTTATCTTGTATTATTTTGTGTCAAATAAAATCTTGAATAACCTGAATTTTTCCTGAATATCCTGAATTTAAAATAAAATTATACGTGGGTAGGTACCAAAAATTCTCTAAGCCACTCATTCATACAGCGTTTTTGTTTGACAACTCAATCATAACTGTTCACCGACCTCTTCAATGAAAACTGATCATTTCATAACGCGTGGGTGCGTCTGAATGAGACGTCGATAAGTCGTGACGTAAGACAGATTTACCACCAGGATCTTTTGTGCACAGTAGCCTTGGTCGAAGGATCCGCCTCGAATGGCCGAGTTGAGACTAATGAACGAAAAAAACCAATCACGTATCCGCTCCTCGTTCGCTACCGGTACTTGGTCGTATTATTTATCGCGAAACCCAACAAGATGAGAGGTGCAAAGTGATTTGTATTCACCTGCTCGATAGAAGTGGGTAATTAATGAAGCGGAGTTCATGTTCATTCATAAGAAATTGAGTATACATAGTCACGCGAACTGTGGACATCTTCTCGTGGTACAGGTTGAAATACGAGGAATTGGCTGATTTGTGCTTCATCTGAACGAAAGCGAGCTTGTCCGGCTGTTCCTCGCGGAGTATAGAAACCAAAAAAAAAAAAAAAAATCTCGTACAGTGCAATCCACAGAACACGACTTTGGAATTCGTTTATAGTTTTGTGAGATGATCAGTGAGCACCTTCATAATTACAGCCCACACGAGGCCCAATTATTATTTATTTAGTATGTTGTGCATTTTACTAATTACAACAGAAAATTACCTTAAGTACAATTATACAAACAACATTATTGTGAGATAATAGGCAACAAGCCTGTGGCGCTTCACCATGCTACTCATTTGGGCATAAATTAAAATTATACTGCAGTCATGACGTATTTAATTAAAATTTAATTAAAATTTAATTAAAATTTTAATTAATTAATGTTTTCCTCTCACTCGGTTGTCGCCCTTCGAAAAGCTGAGATATGCGCATGACTTGATGACATGAAAATGTCTCAATGTGTTGCAGACTCGTATGCAAGCGTTTACATTGGCGTTCGACGACGTACGGTTTCAGTGACTTTCGGCATCACATGCTACTTTACAGTAACAAGTGAATCTTTTCACACCTCCAAGTTTCATCAACCTCCTCTCCGCTAGCTATCCAACCTCAACCTCTCCATCCGATTATTAAAATTCCGAAATTGCTTACCCTCAATAATATAATTTTTCATGATTGTAATCTCTGACAAATAATATTATTATACAAATGATATTATCATAAATCCATTCCCATTCCGCTCTGAAGTGTCTTCGAGAGCTTCGTCAATCAATTTGAAAGACCTTTTCATGAATTATACCTTTTCCTGACGTATTTAATTAAAATTTAATTTAATACTTCTATAACTTAACAACAACTTCAATACTTGAAGACAAAAACAAAAAGCCTTCCGGATACCTAACTGTATAAATTATACCATGATATACCCCCATTGCTGATACAGCAGCAAAAGAACGCCCTCAGCCTTCGCGAGGCAGTTCTCGTTGTGCCTTTGCTGTGTGCGTGTCGCGTAAGATTTTACCTGAGTAGAACCAGAGACATTTGACATGAAACCAGTTATTTCTTCGAAAATTCGCTCTTATAGCCATGCTGCATTTTTTTTTTTTCTTCTTCTTCTTCTTCTTCATTGCTTTTAGTCTGTTAGCTTCCCTGTTGTTGTAGCCCCATGCAATATACTGAATATTATAACATGTGTTCTACATTGTTCCAAGGAAACATTCTGTTACCAAATTTCTCGTCATTCGTTCTGCTCCATTCTTATGTAATATTTTACGTTGAATATCTAAAGCCTTTGATTCTACTTACTTAAAGTAAGTAGAATCAAAGGCTTTAGATATTATAGCCTTAATGAAAGTAAGTTACTTTCATTAAGGCTTACTTTCATTACACCTGTCATCTCTTCAAACCTCACCAAACCTGATGGTCAAACCGTTTACTTACCACTTCATCATACCAACTTAGTTCTCCAAGGTTCTGACTGTGGATTTTGATGTAGATTGTTGACGTTTGAAGGATTATTCCGAATTTGTCAAGAAACTCAAATCCATCGTAGATCACATCTCCCTTCATGAATTCCGCTTTTGGGTTTTTTAAAGATTTAGGATTCTGGAAGGAAGCTGGTACATTACGTCACTTGCAAAGTCGCATCGTCACGAGGAAAATATTGAAAAATTTATACGCGTCAGGGAAATCCCAATGACCGGGCCGATAGGTCATTTCTACTCCTAAATTAGTACACCGTAAAATATGGCAGTTTGGAATCCATAAAGCCGTTTGGGTTGAGTCAGAACCCGTTCCTACGACTCTGTGATGTCCAGAGAAAGTGGTTGATACTCGACTTGGGGGATTCCCTCGGCGGGAGATTGACCGTTTGTCTCGTCTCAGGTCAATTACGTAGCGTTATTTAGTCCGACCAAGGTAAATAACAAGAGGGTTCATTGAGCTCTTCTCGTTGATGACGTGTGGGATATCAAAGCCGTATGGGACTGAGTGCTCGTTATATTGTACGTTCATTTCCTAACATTTTTATTGAGTTACAGGTACCTATATGAGTTTTTTGGTATACGAGTTACAGTCCAGTCAACACCCCACATCCTAATAACCATTCGATTCATCGTCAAAAAATGCCTAAATTGCGATACCGAACTTACTTCCATGAAGCAAGTTGGCTTTTAGTGGGAAACGTTGATTTTCACTTAAAAATCCACGTTTTTAGCGAATTTTCGAAGAATCTCGGTCTAAAATTTTTAAAACTCGAATTTTCGAAAAATTTTCATACCAAAATCCGTTTCAGACCAAATAATATGAAATATAATATAATATAAAATATAATACTTTAAAAAATAATCAGCATGATATTTTTCGACACTTTTTAGAAATATCGATACGATATGTATCGATACATTTCGAAGTATCATAGTATGATACTACATATTACATTCCTAGGCCTAACCCTGATGAAATCATATTTTGCCCAGCTGATGCAATTATAATGATAGCACAGCGCATAACTGTAGGAGCAAAGTCAAATTCCAACTGAAACCACTACACTATAATCGTGATAAGCGCAAATGTTCTTATAAAAACTCTACAAATTCTTGACACAACGGTTCATTACCTTCTTTGTACAGATCACCCTTCTGTCTAGATCACTAGGTCTAAATGTCTAGATCCTAAATGTTAGATTAATTATTATTATCAATTATCACTAATTATTAACAATTTTATCAAGTACCTAGTGAAAATTATTACAATTTATTGTTAGGTATTAATAATTCGTATTTACTATTAATAATAATTATTATTAATTATGATTAATTAATACGATATAATTCTGGGGTTTTTAATACTACGTCGGTAATAATTTTTCTATAAAAGAAGTACCTACCAACAAACATTCGAAATTACCTTCATTTCCGTAGCACGAAACGCACCTCAGAACAACAAACTCGCCATCACTTAAGCCATATGATGTTCCAAAGAGCTTGTTAGTATGAAAATGGACCTGTATTTCAACAGTTTGATTCACGATCGTGTTGTGAGGCACAATCTTTGAGCCGTCATTGTGAACGAACGGCTGGTCGTACAAAGCTGCGGATGGTCTTAAAAAATTCTACGGAACAAACTCTATCTGAATATGAAATAAAAAACATACCGTTCTCTATGAATTTTTCGAGATATGAGATTTTCAAAATTCGTTTTGAACCCCTTCCCCTTGACCTAGGGTTATGAAAAGTTTCGAGGACCATTGTGGGGTTGGTCGAAACCCATAAAAAAAATTTCGTAATTTTAACTCAACGCTAACTGGGCAAAGTGCCGCGGGCGGCGTACGGCGGACGGCGTACGGCGGACGGACGGATTTTTTTTATTTGATTTTCTGAATCTACGTATCTTGAAACGTAAACCAACAAATTTTGAGGGGGGGTTAAAATTTTTTTTTCTTTGGGCGATTCCAATGGTTCATTATCGAAGATAATAAACCAAAATGAAGTACGCGGTGTGGGTTTGGGAGGGGGCGCAGAGACATAAAAGGTCTCGTCGTATGACGCACTAGTTGGCCTCCTGCCAGCCGTATTACGTCATACGCTCGTGCGTCATAGGCTCCGACGTACTTGTTGGCCTCCAGCCAGCCGTCTTACGTCATACGCTCGTGCGTCATAGGCTCTGACGCACTTGTTGGTCTCCAGCCAGCCGTCTTACGTCATACGCTCGTGCGTCATAGGCTCTGACGTACGTGTTGGCCACCTGCCAGCAGTCTTACGTCATACGCTCGTGCGTCATAGGCTCTGACGCACTAGTTAGCCTCCTGCCAGCCGTCTTACGTCATACGGTCGTGCGTCATAGGCTCTGACGTACTTGTTGGCCTCCTGCCAGCCGTCTTACGTCATACGCTCGTGCGTCATAGGCTCTGACGTACTTGTTGGCCTCCTGCCAGCCGTCTTACGTCATACGCTCGTGCGTCATAGGCTCTGACGTAATGGCCCGCCGGTCGCTTGTGTTCTGACGTGATCTGAGGGAAAGGGTGAATCAAGGGAACAAATTTTTCCCGTTTCAGTTTATGTGCCAAAGCAAAGACATGAAAATGTCAAAAAAATGTGTAATTAGATACCTAAGCCCAACTGTAATGTCAATTTTCTGACAATGAGTTTTCGACTATAGTTTTCATACCTTTTTACTCAAGTAGGTACTTATTGCAATTTGAGACTGATAATGAGCTGTTTGCAAATAAAAAGTCTGATAACTACTTTATTACATCTTATTAATAAAGCCCATCTTATCTTCAAGTTCCGATTCACATTCACAGTTGAATGTATTTTATTTAGATGTCGTAAAATTCGAAAACGATGGAATGACGAAACCTGTCGACTACTGACTCAAGTGATACTGTCGACTTCTAACACATGTAGGTCGACTACTAGTGCAAAACCATGTCGACTACTGAAGAAAATGTTGGTCACTGGTATCGACTACTACCTAGAGCATTGGGATTTTTTACAAAACTTGTTTTTCCCTTTTCAAACCATGTTGAATAATATTTCCCGCTGCCAGGTCTTTTAGGGAAGGATCTTGGGTACACAATGAACAGGTTTGCAATGAGAAAAAAACCGAGTGAATATTGAAATGTCATCCAGTTCTGACCTATATTTAAAATTTCAAGTATCTAGCTCATCATCAAAATTTAATTTGTTTAAACAAATAGGTACCTATTATTTAAACAATTTTACAGACAAGAAACCGAGTGAATATTGCATTGTGATCCAGTTCTGACCTATTTTTAAAATTTCAAGTCAATAGCTCAGCATCAACATTTAATTTGTATTATTACAAAAAGGTATTATTTAAACAATTTTACAGATGAGAAACCGAGTGAATATTGCAATGTGGTCTATACCCGACTGACGGTTAAAATTTCTAGACTGTAGTTTACCTGGAAGATGAAACACTAGGTCTAAATGTCTAGATCCTAAATGTTAGATTAATTATTATTATCAATTTTATCAAGTACCTAGTGAAAATTATTATAATTTATTGTTAGGTATTAATAATTTGTATTTATTATTAATAACAATTATTATTATTAATTATGATTAATTAATACGATATAATTCTGGGGTTTTAATTACTACATACATCGGTAATAATTTTTCTATAAAAGAAGTACCTACCAACAAACATTCGAAATTACTTTCATTTCCGTAGCACGAAACGCACCTCAGAACAACAAACTCGACATCACTTAAGCCATATGATGTTCCAAAGAGCTTGTTAGTATGAAAATGGACCTGTATTTCAACAGTGTTGTGAGGCACAATCTTTGAGCCGTCATTGTGAACGAACGGCTGGTCGTACACAGCTGCGGATGGTCTTAAAAAATTCTACGGAACAAACTCTATCTGAATATGAAATAAAAAACATACCGTTCTATATGAATTGTTCGAGATGACCCTTGACCTAGGGTTATGAAAAGTTTCGAGGATCATTGTGGGGCTGGTCCAAACCCAGAAACCAAATTTCGTAATTTTAGCTCAACGTTAACTGGGCAAAGTGGCGCGGACGGCGGACGGCGTACGGCGGACGGACGGATTTTTTTTAATTCGATTTTCTGAATCTACGTATCTTGAAACGTAAACCAACAAATTTTGAGGGGGGGGTTAACATTTTTTTTTCTTTGGGCGATTCCAATGGTTCATTATCGAAGATAATAAACCAAAAAGGCTTACCAATTATAAAAAATAATTTTGGTCATAGTTATAAAATTGTTAAAATTATTTATTGAAAATTCGCTCTTTAGCTCATGCTGCATGAATGGTGTTTCACCTCTTTCTTCACCAAATTCGTCGTATACCACCCCAAATACCATCACAAACGCATTAGAGTCCCGTTTTCACACATTTCGAAGGAGTTTTAGGTTTTGCCCACTGTGCGGCGTGGCGCGTTCTCGTAGCCTTTCCCTGTACTAGCGATCCTGGCGGGGGCGCGGGCGTTTTCCACGGCCGTCAACGTCCAAGACATGAAACAGGTGACGGCGACAAGTCCAGTAGGTCACATCCTCTGGATATCCCGAAACAAAAAACCCCCTTTTGCAAATCCCATGGCCTCCTCCCACCTTCTTCTTCCTGACGTCTCCCGCGGACTTCCCAAGAGGCGGAGTTCCCTCAGGCCCTGGCCCCCTAAGACCCCTCTATTCCTCATATATAAAGTCCGCTTCTCCCTTCAGACTCCCAAAAGGAGTCTGTACGCCCGTGTAGTGCGAGTGGTTTTGAATTTTATTTTAACGATAGAACGGAATCATTAAATTTCAATCAATTTATTGTTTCGTTTTATTCGTGGTAATTATTTTAAAAAAATCAGCGTTTGCAATGTTACATTTACGACTTAGTGCTTGGTTGGCGATCGCCGTCTGTTCGATTTTATTGACGCAGGGTTCGAGCGCCAAAAGCAGAAGTCAGCCGCCTCACGTGGTTTTTATTCTCGCCGATGACATGGTGAGTACTTGAATTATTTTTCAAAATATTCACTTTCCGGCGAATTTCAACCAAAAAAATCACTTTCAAGGATTTCAAATCTGCACTGTTAAAACTCCTCAACTCCAAATTCAAAACATTGCAGAAATTCGACTCAAAGTTTTTCACTGAAACCTTTGACGTAAGTTGACTTCAACTCATTATAAAAACACCATTTTTTGGTGGTAAGATATCGATATGACCCAATTCAACCAATTCAACGATGGAAAAAAAAATCGCAAATTAATCGATTAATTGCAGTTAAGGCGATTTTAAAATGTCCAGCTTCCGTTTTGGGATTGTTTGTTTATGTAAAATGTCTTAAATTGCTGTTCAAACGGATGTTTTGTTAGGAAAATGTTGTAAATTTTTGTAGGTAAAACGCCTCATCTCAATATTTTGGTGAGTTGAGGCGGGTTATGGTCGGAATTTCCCCCACTTCCGGTTCAAATTTGGAAATTCGGACTTCACCATCGAAAAGGCAGTGGTTCCTTAAAAACCCCATTTTCGTAAACATTGGGCTTGAGGCGTTTTTATTTAATAGGGCAGTAATATTAATTCAGTAACGAACCTGTTGGATCCCATTTAAACCGTCATTGAATAGTGGAATGAAATCATGTATTTTGATTTTAATGGAATAAATGTAGAGAGACCGAGAAAGAATCAACCCCCATGATTGCAGAAAATATTATCCAAAACAACTGAATAGAATCGAGGACTTACCCGGAAAGTTACCAACTCGGTCCAAAATTTTTACAACTCGAATTTCCGAAATGTTTTTATACCAAAATTTGATTCAGACTATCTTGAATTCACTGTCAAAAGACACCGAAAATCACATGTATATACCTATTATATATAATATGTTGAATCAAGAATATATTCGGTCGATATCAAGAACTCCACCTATATATATTTATATGTTTATGTACGTGTCATTCCAGACGATGTACGTGTCATTGCACAAAAAAATCTGTCTTGGCAATTGAAAGGCTAAGTTTGTAATTGGGCAGAATCGGTCTATTTTAAGGGGGGTTATGGGGAGTTTTATGGGTGGGGGGGAATTCCCCATAAATTCCCAAAATAAACCATTCTGACTAGTGACACCTCATTTTAAAAATTTTGTTTATACTGAACACGATGGTGAAATCAGAATTGCGATATCGCATTCCTTTCTCAAACCTGATCACTTTGAAGATGAAGAATCGTGGTTGATACTTGAGATGTTCTTCATGGACGTTGTTCAATGGAGACCAGTTGTTAAAGCAGTTGTTTATTCGAAAATTCGCTCTTATAGCCATGCTGCATAACTCTGGATTTTTCTGTTTAATATAGATTTAATTTAGTTTTAATCTTAGATTTTTGGAGCGAGTAGGTAGCAATGTTTAAATACGGACACTAAATTTTGATGAATTTTTGCGGGAACAACTTTAGTGAAATGTCTAAGTCCCCACATTAGACATTGAAATTTGAAGTTTTTCACTCCCGAACATACCAAATTATAACGTACAAAATAATGTATCAAAAAATGATTTAATAGCGGTCCGTGTTGAATAATTCAAATATCAAGTTTGATACTTTGCGATCTTCGTTCAAGTTTGATTAGACGTTCGATAAATCTATGAGGGTGATCATGACACGATAATCGTGGGGTTCGTGGTCATAAAACAATGACTGTTTCAACACGAATAAACCATCGCGAGTCAAACGCAGAGAGAAGGTTTACTGAGGAATGAATTATTCATGGAAGGTTGTTGCAGTTGATCCATCTCCGCACGGTTTGTGGGTCGTATATCGTAAAACGACGTCGATATATAAAGTTACTAATTTACTATTATTATACAATGTGACCTTGATATTAGATCGCGTCAAATCGACAAGGAATCCGTCATTTCACACAATAACCTTAATCTTAACAATTAACCTGATCTTTCATGGAGCATGTGATTATGTTCATTTTGGGTTACGAGCAGTGTCTCATAAATCGTCGTGAAAACCTTTAAATAGTCAGAATTAGGCATGAAACAAGTAACTAGTGTAAATTACTGATTAATAATTAGTATCCATTAATAATAATTATTATTAATTAACTCGATATCTGACACCCCTTTGCTGTTCGAATCAACCGGGTTTGCTGACGGCTCGCGATCTGCTCCAACTTTGAGCCCTCACTGTGAACGACCGGCTCGTCGCACAAAGCTCCGGATGGTCTTACAAAATTCCAAAACTTAAACTGTACCGAAATGGGAACTAAAAACTATACCGTACTGTAGGTAGCAATTCAAGGCCACAAACTAATAGTAGGTACTTGATCCTAAGTGAAAGTGGTAACGTTACCGTTTTTTTCGCATGATTATGTTGGCTAACGTGTTATCTCGCGCATCTCTCGTTTGTTCAGTTTTACTGTGGTTCATGGCGCATTCGCTTTCGTATTTTTCCTTGTGAGCTATTTTACACGTCTTTAAAGTTTATTAAACAAAGTTATTTTACAAGTGCGTTTCTGTCACGGATCCTTTACGTACTGCCTGAGTTTTTCAAGATATGAATTTTTCAAAATTTTAAAATTCGTTCTGAACTCCTTTCCATTGACTCAGGGTTATGAAAAATTTCAAGGATCATTGTCGGGTTGGTCCGAACCCGTATACCAAAATTCGTAATTTTAGCAGAACGCTCACTTTTTATAACCCTAGGTCCATAGGAAGGGGTTCTAAACGAATTTTTGAAATTTTGAAAAATTCATATATCGAAAAATTCAAATAGAACGGACTCGTTTTTTTTAGACAATCAAAAAGAGTTTAATTTTTAGAATTGAAAGTGGGCGAGAAGAAGGAATTAAAGCAGTTGTGGCTGGTTGATGAGAGGGAGGCGGTAGTTGTCTCTTAATCATTACGCTCTTCCTCCCCCTCTCCACCCCTCGCGACAACAACCTTCTTTATATTGTGGTGTGGAGGGGGAGGCGGTAGTTGTCTGTTTTACGTTCACCCTCTCCACCCCTCGCGAGAACAACCTACTAACCCTAATTTATATTGTGGTGAATTTGAATGTAGAAGTGGGCGAGAAGAAGGGGGCGAGAAGACGTAAGCAGTTGTGGCTGGTTGATGCGAGGGAGGCGGGAGTGGTCTCTTAATCGCTACGCTCTTCCTCCCCCTCTCCACCCCTCGCGACAACAACCTACTTTATATTGTGGTGTTGAGGGGGAGGCGGTAGTTGTCTTCAATCCTTACGCTCCCCCTCACCCTCTCCACCCCTCGCGACAACAACCTACTTAAATTTATATTGTGGTGAATTTGAATGTGGTAGTGGGCGAGAAGAAGGAACGTAAGCAGTTGTGGCTGGTTGATGAGGGGGAGGCGGTAGTTGTCTCTTACGCTCTTAATCCTTACGCTCTTCCTCCCCCTCTCCACCCCTCGCGACAACAACCTACTTTATATTGCGGTGTGGAGGGGGAGGCGGTAATTGTCTCTTAATCATTACGCTCCCCCTCCCCCTCTCCACCCCTCGCGACAACAACCTACTTGAATTTATATTGTGGGTGAATGTAAATGTCGTACTCGCTTCGGCGGTACATATACTAAAATTGGAACGATACAGAGAAGATTAGCATGGCCCCTGCGCAAGGATGACACGCAAAATCGTGAAGCGTTCCACATTTTTCAGTCGCGCTCGAGCTCTCGTTCAGAACGGATCTCCGGCAATCGTTATCTCTCCCGTGTTTACATCACTATCACTAGCTCTACGTATCGACGAAGTGAATAGTTGTCACCGCGGACAAAAGGTAATTTACCTTATCTAAGATGGTCGGTAACGAAACCGACGACCGAAATAAACCTCCTGATGGCCCTACTGACTTCAATATGGGAATGGATGAAACTGAAGTAGTAACGGAAATAATGAAATACCGGCAACAAGACAACGGACCATTCCATATACACCTGGTAAGTACCGATACAAATGAATCAGGCATAGGTCGGATTCACCCAATGACTATTGGGAAATTAATACATGAAATTCACCCGAATGTATCTGAACACGTCCAATCGATATCCAAAATTGGTAGAAATAGAATTAAAGTTGAACTGTCGAATTATGTGTCCGCAAATAACTTACTGGAATCCCATCATCTTGAAACCAGACGATTCCAAGCTTCCATCCCCTCATATCTATTGAAACGAAAATTTATTATTCGAGGAATAAGCACTGCTGTTTCAGAAGAGGAAGTAAAAAAATATACTCAAGATTGCCAAGGAAGACCTTTGGAAATTCTTGACGTAAAACGACTTAACCGTAGAATAGTAGACCCCGCTAAAAACACTGAATCTTTCGTTCCTACTCAATCAGTCAGTATTACAGTTAGAGGACAAGTATGTCTAACGTCGATTTACCTATTCCATGTACGATGCGAAGTCGCACCCTTTATACAAAGAGTTATACAGTGCAAATCGTGCTGGCGTTATGGACACTATAAAGACCAGTGTAAAGCAGCAGCTAGGTGTGAGCATTGTGGAAATGGCCACGAAAGTGACAAATGTGAAGCCACAACAAAAATTTGTGTACACTGCGGACAGAATCATTCTGCATCAAAACAATCAGAATGTTCACAGTTCCAAACGGAAAAAGCAATCAAGACAGTCATGGGCAATCAAAATATATCATATTCAGAAGCCAAAAGCGTTATAAAAGATAAAACCTACTCAAAAACGGTAGTTCCACCATCCGATTTCGCCAATTTTCCAACACTACAAAACGAATCTCATCCATTTCGTTCCTATGTTACAGGACAGCGAAATAAACGTAAAAATACCGAACCGATCTTCCCCAACACACTCAACTTCAACAAACTGCTCATCACTCCACCAACAAAAAAGAACGAACAAGGAGGGTTTATTAAACACAACCCACATGCCTCCGGCTCCGCATCTTCCGTAAATATACAACAGCCAATAAACACCCCTCAAACACAGTCAGCAGAATTCATACTAATGATAATCGAGGCAATTATGCCACATATCAAAGAAGGAACTGATAGTAATGATTTGAAAGCGATAATAAATGAAAGAATGAAATCAATGACCTAACAGTCAACATGAAACGTATAAGTACTTTGTACTTGATTTATATAACAGCAATAAGTTGTATGTATTTACATATACATTAATTGTGTTTAAAGTTCGATAAAAACTTTAAACAATAAAAACTAAATACAACTCGTAACAATGAATCACAATTTTTCGGATAACTTCCAAATGATTCAATGGAATGCTAGATCTTTAGTTGCTAACAAAGCAACAGTTGAACAATACTTAACAAAGAACCCAATATCTGCTTTAGCGATCTCAGAAACATGGTTTGTACCAGGAAGAAGTTATACATTTCAAGGATATAATGTATTAAGAACAGACAGAAATGATGGTAGATCTGGAGTTTGCCTGATGCTTAAAAACACTATCAAGTATGAACAAATAACAATAACACATTCAATTCAAAACCTGCTATGTACAGTAGCGAAGATACAGTTCGACGATAGGAAAAGCATCACAATAGTATCAATTTATAATCCCCCAACAAATAATGCCACTCAGTCTCAATGGGAAGACTTCATCTCGAAAATTCCACAACCGTGCATTATAACTGGGGACTGGAATTGCCACCATCAATGCGTTGGTAGCAGCTATACAGATCCGAAAGGTCGTAATCTTTTCAACGCCATGGACACACATGGATTAGTATTTCTGAATAATGGCAGCCCAACATTGATTCCGTCACGAGTTCACATAAACAAATCCGCGGTAGACATCACTTTCACCTCACCATTGATTGCTCCAGAGTTTCAATGGGAACTATTAAATGACCCATTAGGATCGAACCACCTTCCGGCTCTCATAAGCTCCAACATGTACAAACACACTCCTGAACCCTTCATTCCCTCGAGAAGGTGGAACATACAAAAAGCAGATTGGGCTGAATTTCGAAAACTCTTGACAGAAAACGAGAATGCTTTAGAAGATGAAAACCTAACATATGAGGTTTTTGTAACATTGATCACTCACGCATGCGATAATGCCATACCTATAAACAAATCTGGATTAAAGAAAAATAAAAACTATAATCCTTGGTGGAATGAAAAGTGCGATGAAATGAATAACAAAAGGAAAACAGCCTACACCGAATACAAAAATTATCCATCTCTACAAAACTACATCAATATGAAGGAAAGCGACGCTCTTGCAAAGAGAGTTTTCAGAGAGGCGAAGCGAAATTCATGGGCTCATTATTGCGGAACCCTAAACAGAAGTACACCAATTGCAACAATCTGGAAACGTATCAGGAAATTTAAAAATTCTAAAACTCAAGAACCACCAAATTGCAGGAATCAAGATTGGGTTGATGAATTTTTGTCGAACCTTACACCCGACTCAGTTAACTACGACCAAAACTCGGGTAGTACCGTTGAAAATGAAGAGGAGGATAACGATCAACTTTCTCAGCGATTCTCAATGACAGAGCTAGATAAGGCTATAAAATGTGGAGGAGATACATCTCCTGGAAAAGACAATATACATTACGCAATTATTGCCAATTTAACCTACATATACCGAAGTACCTTACTGCTATTTTATAATAAATTTTGGCTGTCTGGAACATACCCGAAAGAATGGGCTGAATACATCGTCATCCCCATTAAAAAACCTAACAAACCCGTCGACGAAGCCACATCATATCGCCCTATCTCCCTTGCATCATGCATTATGAAAACGTACGAGCGACTTATCAAGACACGGCTCCAATGGTGGATGGAATACAACGATAAATTACCAACAAGTCAGTACGGATTCAGATGCGGAAGATCCACAACAGAAGCACTGGCCAGCTTCATCAGTGACATCACAACTGGATTTACGGAACGTCAAATAACATTAGCACTTTTTTTAGATATTAATCATGCTTATGACGATGTATCGTTAGACACTTTGAAAACAAAAATGATAATAATAGGACTGCCACACCAATTTGTTAAAAGTGTTATAGAACTTTACAGTTCACGAACACTATTTGTTAGAACGGGGGGGAAATACTTTGGCCCAAGAGTAACGTATCAGGGTCTCCCACAAGGAGGAATTCTATCCACACAATTATATGCTATATATGTTGCGGACATTGAAAACGTACTGCCCGAAGGAGTGCGTGTCATACAGTATGCTGACGATATTTGTATTTATTGTACGGATAACAGTATTGACAAATGTAAAGATAAATTATCAACAACAGTAGACCGTTTACTTGAATATTTAAATGATAGAGGTCTTACGCTGTCCTCCGAAAAGTCTATGTTATGCCCCTTCACCAAAAAAAGGAGAATACTTGTGCCAACAGCAATAGAACTAGGAGGAAAAAATTTCAACGTGGTGACGTCTGTGAAATTTCTTGGAATGCATATGACGAAAACATTAAATTGGAATATACACATCGAAAGCATGATAGGGAAAACAGAAAAATATGTAAATATAATGAAAATGTTCACCAAAGTTAATTGGGGAGCTGACCCAAAAGTTGCCCTGCTGTTTTACCGAGCTACAATCAGATCGATAATGGACTATGGATCCATGTTTTTCGGGGATGCCAGTAATATACAACTTACAAAAATAAGCAGAGTGGAAACTAAATGTTTAAGATTAGCACTAGGGCTTTTGGGCTGCACTCCACTCGTTGCACTATATGGAGAAGCGGTTGAAACGCCGATCCGATATAGAAGAATAAAATTGACAAACCAGTTCATCGCTAAAACCTTTTCAGTTCATCCAAATCTATATAATAAAATATTACAGTTGAGTATTACAGTATTAACACACCGATACTGGTATAAAAAAAAAGCACTGTTTATATCTGAATGTCTAATAGATAAAGCTAACTATTTACAAAATATTTATACAGCTCCTAAAATGCCCATATTTCAAGCCCCTTATAATATACAAACATTCAAACCCCATATAAATGTTACATTATCACGATCCCACAATGCCTTACAGTTTACCCAAAAAATCAACGAAAAATGGCCAAATAGCCAACGAGTGTTTACCGACGGCTCCCTTATAGAAGGTAATATAGGATGCGCAATATATGACGAGACAAACGATGTACGAATACTTTACAAATTAAACGAATGTTCCTCCATATATACAGCAGAGCTGATGGCAATAATGAAGGCGTTGCAATATGTAAAATCCACAGCTCCTGTAAATGATCAGACGCTCATCTTTACCGACTCGCTTAGCTCCCTTGACAAGCTACGAAATTTAAGAAAAAAGGGATATGTAAACCATCTCCTGGTTGACATACTAAAAGAGTTACGTTGCATACAAAGTTTAGGGAAGAGGGTAACTCTTATGTGGGTGAAATCCCACATAGGAGTAAGCGGAAATGAAATTGCTGACAGGTTGGCAAAAACTGCTGCTTTAGAAGGTATCGCATGTTCCATCAAAAGTCCTTACACTGATCTAAGGAGACAATTTCGCTCGGAAACTGTAAAATTATGGCAACAGTATCATAGCACCTATCCAAGTGGAATATTTTATAAAACCCTATTCCCTACAATACCTGTCAAAGCTTGGCATAACTTAAGTTTAGAACAAGGAGTCACAAAAAAGTTTTACAAAACAATTGGAAGGTTGAGGTGCAACAAAGGAATTTGTAAAGTATACTTAAATATGATAAAACCTCAAACTCATGTATTTACGTGTGAACAGTGCGGAGTTACTGAAACATTGGAGCACATAGTAATGGAATGTCATGCTTATGAGAGACAGAGAGAGGAAATGTTCAGTGAACTCATAAGGAGCAGAAAAATAGAATTACCATTTAATTATATAACTTTAATTGCGTTAGCTGACATAGAAGTATATTTAATTATTTTCAAATTCTTCGAAAAAATAGGACATAATGTATAAAGAGAGTAAAAATTAAGTAATATGTATGTATTTAAAAATGTACTTGTAACATAAACAATTAGTAAGTTAGTTTGTACATATGAATTATGGCTGTAAAGATTTTTCTAATGCCAATAAAAATTTAAAAAAAAAAAAAAAAAAAAAGAGGTGGGTGAGATAGATGAAAGCGGGCAGATGAGGGTGGTTGATGAGGGGGAGGCGGGAGCTGTCTCTCCTTACGCTGTTAATCTGCACAAAGAAGATAATAAACCGTTGTGTCAAGAATTTGCAGAGTTTTTTATTCTTGGGCGATTCCACTGGTTCATTATCCAACATAATAAACTAAAATCCGATTTGTGTAATTTATAGATATAACGCTGAACCAATACTTGTGCTTCCACTACACTGTGCACGGATAGTCCAATAATTTATGATGTGGCAATGTTTGATCGAATCTCTAAATAAAAATCATCTCATGATTCAGAGGGAAATGTTAGGTAGGAACACCTCGTACGTAGTAACTATACGTTTGTAACTGTTATAAATAAGGCGTCCGGGTATTAATTACATTACATTCGCTTCGTGTTTAATCAGGTTTCCCATCACATATCTGAAAAACCAGTCAATGAAAAACATGAAACTCTGATTCACTTCAGTATCACACAAATACACTGTTTCGATTACCGTCAATTAGCTTTTAGATGACCGTACGTTTTTCCATTCTAGTAGACTCACGGCTCGTACCGTCCGTTCGAACTCTACCTTGGAAATCCCTGTTTGTATATTTTAACGTCTCCATTACATCATGTAAAGCTATTTTCGTCGTCCGACTCTTCGTCCTACAAGAAGAAATTTCCGTGAGCTCGCCGGTGAATCACAGTCTAATTAACTTAACGGATTCCAGGAAAATCCGTTTTGAAGAGATTTTCAGATGAGGAACCCGACGTGCATGAGTGATCTACTGCTTTAAATATTAGATGGGCGTTCTAACCAGATTGTAAACAACTACTCGATAGGTTGGTATGAGTAGAATCGTCGATAGGTAAATGGGTGAATCCCACGAGACATTCATTGAAATCCGATTTTATCGTCGTTGCTCATCGGTTCTTTCCGTTCGATTCATTTGACTTCTCGCAAACTCATTGTAGAAAACTATTTAGAACGTTGTTAGAAACAAGAATCGGAACGATTCAGAATCGGCCTCGGGAGGGAATCGAACTCAAATCCTCCGGGATCCCGGGACATGTCCAACTATGACAAATTCAAATTCAAAAATAGTTTATTGGCATAAAGGTACATACATAGATTATTTTACAGTGGCGTAAGATATTTAGGTTGAACAATATCGGCCTGCCGGCCTTAAAAGTCTTTTAGTCTTAAGTGGTATTGTATCTAGTGTCTTAATTTAGGGGTACCATAGTAAAATTCGTAAGAGAAAAAGGAACAGTTGAAAAACTCTTAGCGTGATGGTGGGGTCTTAGAACTAGGGCTATTTACATTCCAACTATGACGATATAATAACTGGATGCAAGAATCAAGAATCAAAAATAATTTTATTGAAGAAATAAAGCATAGAGTTTGTACAGTGTTTGAGGCTTATACAATACCGGCCTGACGGCCCTAAAGGTTTAATAAAAATGAGGGATGGTGGAGGGTAGGGACATGGAGTGAGGTTTGTGGTGGGATTTTTCATACAAAACTCTTGACTGAATGGTGGGCCTTAACACTACGGACACATAATATACAATATATACAATTACTTAACACTAATTACAAAAATATACAAATATAATATAACTAGATGCTACCATATTGAAGGTGATTCACAGCTGCCTACTTCAGAAAGGTAATGAAGTCCAGTGTGGCTCCCATTAATGTCACTCGAGAGTAACAACATGGTGTTCTACAATTTACATTACTTTTCATCGCATATTCATAACTGTGTTAATAAGATGAGATTAATTGGTACCCTCCTTGCGATCGAACCATGACACGGTACAATCACACAATATACCTAGAGGAATCTCTTCTGCGAGTGAAATATACAGCCAATCTGTTATATCTAAGTAATCGGTATGATCTATCTGCTTATCGCTTAAGAAGCAACACAGCCTAACCCACAATTTGGACAAACCGAAGTTAAGACACTTTCTTATTCCAAATTTCGAAAAACCATAAAATCCACGGTCATGCAGCATGGCTATAAAAGCAAATTTTTGAAGAAATATCTGGTTTATGTCAAATGTCTCCATTGAAGGACATCCCAAGTATCAACCACGTTTCTTCATCTTCAAAGTGATCCAGTTTGAGAACGGAATGAGATATCGCAATTCGGATTTCACCATCGTGTTCAGCACAAAAAAACCCTTTAGGGCCACAATGAGGTATCACTTGTCAGAATGTTTGACTTTGCGAATTTATGGGTAATTCCACCCCCCCCCCCCCCCCTGAACCTCCCCAAACCCCCTTTAGAGTGGCCCAATTCTGCCCATCTACGAACTTAGCCTTTCGATTGCCAGGACGGATTTTTCGTGCAAATTTGAGCTTTTTATCATATATTTATAATTGTTGGGGTCTGAAACGGATTTTGGGAAAATAAATTTCGGAAATAGGATTTTCTATTTATAGAAGTTTTAAAAATTTTGGACCGAGACAACATGGTGTTGTCTCATTCTCTTCAAAAATTCGCTAAAACGAGAAAGGCATGACCGTGAATTTTTGAACATACAGGCTTTTGCCAGGTGGCCTGTCGATATATTTCTAACGTTCAGGCTGCATTTTGAAGTATCGTAATTTAAGAGTAATTTTTCATTAAAAATGCTGCTTTAAAAACACCTGCTGGTATTTATTGATTTTTACATCTCCTAATAAACCATTAAATCTCGTCTTCATTGATGTTTTATTATTTTTATTTTTTTATTTTTTTTTTTCGATTTACCAGGGATGGAACGACGTAGGGTTCCACGGTTCAGATCAGATCCCGACGCCCAACATCGACGCACTCGCTTACAACGGCCTGATACTAAATCAGCACTACACGCCAGCGCTTTGCACGCCGTCCAGAGCCGCCCTTCTCACCGGAAAATACCCTATTCATACCGGTAAGTTGAAGTCAAAATTTATTAAAATTGTCTACTTTGTCATGGAAGTTAATTAAATTCCACGTCTGTTTTTATAATAAAATAATTTGTTAAAATAAAATGTGTGAAATTAAGAACGTTAGTTGTTTCATAGGTACCTACTTCTTGTTTGCTAAATATTGACGTACTGTCGTGATGGTTTCTAGGTATGCAGCATTTGGTTATTCTTGAATCAGAGCCCTGGGGGTTGGGTTTGAAGGAGAAACTTCTACCGGAGATGTTGGCCCAGGCGGGATACAGGAGCCACGCAGTCGGCAAGTGGCATCTGGGCTTTTACAGGAAGGAGTACACCCCGACTTTCCGCGGGTTCGAATCCCATTTCGGGTACTGGCAAGGATTCCACGACTACTACAACCATTCTGTACGCGCCACGGTAAGAGGCTACTGGTCAACTACTGTTATTCAGGGTGTAACGCGAGTGGTGTCTCCGACAGCTCTCCTACGTGTTCTACATGTAATTTCCCACCAAAAGTGTCTCTTTGACTGTTCTTTAAATCCACTCAAAATCCGACTTTTTCCACTTTTAAGATTTTTTTCGTGTTTTTGACCTTACATCACTAAAACTGCCACAACTCCCTTAATTTTTCACGCTTTCGGCTTTAATAAGCCATCTTCAGGGGTAGGTGGGTATTGTTTCCTCAACTCGGTCTCTTTCGTTCAGAACATGTTTCAAGTAAATAATAAACAATATTCGTATTAACTTATTTAATTTACAATTCGTACACTCGACATGGACTATCACAACAACATGAGTAACGCTAATTCGTGTAACACTAAGGTTGGTTGGTTGGTTGGTGGTGGCATGGCTTATCTTCTAACATGCTCCCCTTTTATTGTTCTAATAATATTCGTCAAGTTAATAAGAACATACATACATTAACAAGTTAGTAAGAACATACATAAAAAACAAGTAGGTAGACATCTAAATTCACAATCTCAACAAGGTAGAAATCCTTTAGATTAAAATCTGACAATCAATCCAACATTTCCAATTCACAATCTCAACATACGTAATTTGAAAAATCCTTAGGTTTTCTGTGTCTATCAGAGCGCCTTGGATAACTACTGCAGTTCACCAGCTCCGGACGAGCTACAATGGTTGCTGAAGAGCAAGGGTTGAAAGGTTCCAACAACTTTTTTAAGAAAGAAGAATTTCTCCTATAAACTCCTCCCTTGTCAGCACGCATGGATTCTGAACGAAAGAGACCGAGTTGAGGAAACAATACCCACCTACCCCTGAAGATGGCTTATTAAAGCCGAAAGCTCGAAAAAACTTCTTCTTTTCCTACCGCCTCCTACAACCCTCCAAACTGACAAAGGTTTTTCAACCAAAGGAGATAATGAACAATACAGAAAATTAATTTTTCACTGAAATCTAAATTTGAGTATACCGTTGGAAAGAGCGTTAAATTTCCTGTCTCTTTAAAGCCTGACAAATTATGTTTAGGTGGAACTGAGGAGTGAAAATGGAGTCTGAAAAGTGTATTTTGTCAAAATCTCAAACTGCGAGAGAGTGGGGCACACGCAGAGGAAATGGTGAACTTCCTCCCTCGCGAGGAGACAGCATAGGGGACACTCTTCCGACAAATTACGTTGAAATCTGGTTTTTTTCGATTACCCCGAAGCATCTAATTTTGAGATATGACACTATAGCAGCAAAGGAGCGATATGGCTTTCCATTCTCATGCAGTATTTCCTCACGGATTCTGAACAGCCATCGGATCTCTCGTAACTCAAATGGCGTCGAATGCTTGATACTGGCACATTTTACATCAGGGTTGAGTCCTGTGCATCAGGGTATACAGGGTGAAGTTTTCTGACGACCGAGCTCTGATCCACCGCTGCTCACGCTTTTCTTTACGAAAGCCCTCCAGAATCTCACTGGCCTCTCTAAGATTCGTCCCATCAATGAGTCCTATACATACTGTACACGAGCGACCTACCTGACCTAGAATGCAACACAACAGCAACTTTTGCAGACGACACTGCGGTTCTCTCGGTTGGGGAGAACAACAATGAATCTATCAGCAAACAGAACAGATCAATCTCCAAAATCACTCGCTGGACCGCTAAGTGGAGAATCAAACTGAACGAGACAAAGTCGGTGCACATTGATTTCACCAACCGTAAGATCAACTACATCCCGGCTTTTCTCAACAATGTGGTGATTCCCTACTCGAATCACGCCAAATACCTGGGCATGACGCTAGACGCCAAGCTCCGGTGGAAAGAACACGTCAAAAAGAAAAAGACAGAACTTGTCTTAAAATTCAGGAAAATGTACCGGCTCATCGGCCGGCGATCAAAAATGTCACTTCAAAATAAACTGCTTCTGTACACTCAAGTACTTAGGCCTTCGTGGGTCTACGGAGCACAACTGTGGGGCTGTACGGCTCTATCAAACAGGCAGATGATACAACGCTTTCAGAATACCGTACTACGATGCATAACCAATGCGCCGTGGTATATCCGCAACGACGCTCTACATCGCGACCTTGAGATGGAAAGCATTGACCAAGTGATAAAGCAGCGCGCTAACGCTCATCTTGAGAGACTTAAAAACCTTGTCAATGAAGAAGTTGTCCAGCTTCTCGAAGTACATGAGTTGACGCGGCGCCTCAAGCGCACTAAACCACATGACCTTGTGTAGGGAGTGAGTGTGTGCAATAGATCATAAAGACAAAGGACTAAGTTATGTATCGTTAGCCCTAAATGCCAAGTATTGTAACATAATTAGGTCAGACGAATATTGTTAATGAGATCTATATCTTGGAGCAATAATAAAATATATATTAGAAAAAAAAAAAAAAATCAATGAGTGCAGGGAGATCGGCACGCCATATTTCACAGCCATATTCTGATACTCCTTGGCCCAGGAGACACCTCTCCGAACCAGTTCTCTTGTGACTATGTTGGGCAACCGATGCCACCTTAGTGAGGTATTAAAGTGAGATTCAAGGGTACGTATGGCTTCGAGCTCGGTTTCCAAATGAATAAATTATTAATAAATTATTGCAAAAACCTGCCAAGTCTACTTGGCGGCCAAATTGAGTTAGCTTCATATTCTGATTCTGGAAATAGTTCTCCATCGTCTACGTTTGAATATTTTCCAAAAGTTCCAGCCGATGGCAGTAAAATCGTCAAAAAACTGGTATAATCAACGGTAGACGATGGAGAACTATTTCCAGAATCAGAATATGAAGCTAACTCAATTTGGCCGCCTAGTCGACTTGGCTGGTTTTTGCAAAACACGGTCCTAATATAGTTCGGGGCATAGCTGGGGAGACCAAATAGTCTCTTCAACCACAACATCAGAACACTTTCTACAGTAGGGAACTTGCGCAGAACCTGGCATGACAGACTTTGACTTCAAATGCCAGGCAAAAGACAACCTGGGTGTCAAAGTAACTCCAAGATATACATAGCTCCCGACTATTTCGATGTCCTTAACAAACTTCCACTTCTCAGACCTCCGACGGCGGCCTCTATTCTGGAAGATGGAGGATCTTGGTAATCTTATTAATTCTTAAAGCAGAACCGTTACGGTATGCTAACAAATGCACCAAAAGGACAGCTTTCTAACTGACTTATCAAAACTGTTTTGCTGTTGAACTAAGAGAGCAAATGAGGTTTGAATGCGAAAAAACGTGTTTTTTCAGAACACGAAGGAGAGCTGTCGGCCGCCACTCGCTTTACACCCTGTAGAAGTGGAGTCATCTTATTTCATAGTGATTGGAGCTAGTGTTTGATGATTTGTTTCTTCCACAGTACGAAACCTACGACGGCTACGACATGAGGCGAGGGCTAGAGGTCGACTGGTCGGCAATGGGAGAGTACTCGACTGACCTGTTCACTCGGGAAGCCGTCAATATCATCGCCGACCACGACACCAGGTCGCCACTTCTCCTTTACCTCGCTCACCTCGCCCCTCACACCGGCAACATGAGAGATCCGTTCCAGGCTCCAGACGACACTGTCGCCAAGTTCTCCCACATCCACGACCCCGAACGCAGGACTTATGCAGGTAACGTAACTACTTCATCAAGGGATCAGTGATGAACTTGTCAAAACCTCAGAGTTAGCCTTAATGTCAATATTACTTAGGATTTAAAATTTAAATAGTAATTTGTACGAGTGGATACGACTGATTCATCCAGTCGCATAATGGACTGAAATCAAAATCAACAATCCAGTCTTAATAAGTAGAATTCCAGCCTTTATAAACCCGTCTATTCAATCAACCAAAAATCTTTAAAAAAACGGGAGAAAAATGAACTTGAAAAGGAAAATTGGTCAAATCGTAGAAATTTCCATTTTTTTCAAACGCTCATAGACCCCTATAATCTAGCACGAGATTTTTAGCCTGTAGTCCTAAACGTTGCGCCAAAACATCAGCTGAAATTCTCGAGCCGCATTAAAGGGGTCTATGAGCGTTTGAAAAAAATGGAAATTTCTACGATTTGACAAATTTTCCTTTTCAAGTTCATTTTTCACCCTTCAGGCGATTCAGAAAAAATCTGTTTTTCATAAGGGAGATAGGAAATGTTATGTTCTTTCCAACGGTGTAATCAGATTTGAATGTTCATGTAAATTAAGGGAGTTACGGCTGTTTTAGTGTGATGAAGTCGAAAACACGAAAAAATCTTAAAATTAAAGAAATTGCGTTACTCGATGATCCTGGTGGTAAGGTTTTGTTACAACGGATCTTTAGATTCGCTTGTTGCTTACAAGATTGAACTTGTATTGTTCCAACCATTTTTCATGAATGAAATTATTATATGCACGAATCTGTACATAAAAACATGTTTGTTGGTAGGTACTTCTTCAGTATAAATTCCAACCACAATTCACCATCAGAAGTGTGAATCCTCATAACTAAATCAAATGCTTGCATACGAGTCTGCAACACATTGGGACATTTTATGTCTTTAAAGAAGGGATTCAAGGGCCTTCGAACTATACTACATCACCTACCTCAGTAGCGTAGTTGTTATACTTAATTGAAAGGTTCATCATAAATTATGAAGTCTTGAAAATATAAATTATTGAGAATGATCACCTGTGTGTAAACAATTATTTAAACAATCACGCTCATACCGCAGCTTGTCGGCCACGCACTCCGCAGTGGTTAACGTAATATGGTTAGGTAAATCGAGAGCTATCCAACGAGTGGTGAACGATTTTCATGGGTTGGAAAATGAGGAAGTTAGTTTTCGTCAACAATTTTCGTGACGATTTTTTTGTTTGTGTGCCATAGCAAAGACATAAAATGTCAAAAGTCTTGATACCTATTGGTGTTTCAGCTATGGTATCCAAATTGGACGAGTCTGTTGGTGAAGTGGTAGCAGCTCTGCGGAGGAAAGGAATGTTGGAAAACTCTGTGATCGTCTTCATGTCGGACAACGGAGCTCCAACACACGGCATTCACTCAAATAGGGGTTCCAACTATCCATTCAGAGGGGTGAGTAATTCATACAAATTCACATTTTTACAAAAAGCTCAATGGGTATTTCTTGGTGACGTGTAGCAAATTATTATTAATGTAAGTTTTATGTTGTTCGTTAGATCAAAAATTCCGCTTGGGAAGGTGGAAACAGAGTGGCAGCCGCTGTTTGGAGTCCGTTGATCAAAAAACCAAAACGTGTTGCTAATCAGGTGATGCACATGGTGGATTGGCTCCCCACCTTCTACTCTCTGGCTGGTAAGATACTATCAGATCTTTCCATTATAAGCTACGTTAGTTACAGTATCCAAGTACTAAAATAATTTTTTTGGCGCGAAATGGATTTGTACGTGGGAGAAGTTATCGGACTTCACATGATGTGAATCACATCCATTCCCTACCAGTACTGCCCTCTCTCAGAAACAGTGGGATAACAACTTTTTCACGTCTCTTCACAAGTGACATCAAGAGAAAATCACAAAAAACACAACGAGAAACACCTGGCTTGGCTTCTGTAAGGCTTGGCTTGGTATTCCTTTAGATTCCTATTGACTGACTTGTTTTGCGCACCCTCATCAACTGACAGACCAAAACCAGTCCTACCCAACTCAACCTTCAGTTCCTCATCAACTCTAAGGAATACAACCAACTATACCTTGGAATACCTTAGACGTAGTATCAGGAGTTGTCGTTCTCCCATTAAGGGCACAACCTCTCTCCCATAACTGGCGTAATTGTGATTGTGTACTTATTGGAGGGATTTTTGCAGGTTTCAACGCCACAGATCTGAACATTGACGGTGTGGATATGTGGGAATCTCTCTCTGATGACAAACCCTCACCGAGGAAAGAGGTCCTTTATAATATCGACGACGTTGGCAACCCCTACGCCGCTATACGGAGAGGAGACTGGAAATATGTTAGTGGTAAGTGAAACATACATGAAACCAAGTTCATAGATCGATTTTGACTGTTTCTTATTTGGAGGGTTGCAGGAGGTTCAGTGAGAAGAAAGAAAGAACGTTGTCTCCGAGTTTTCGGCTTTATTAAGCCACCTTCAGGGATTGGTAGATGTTTTCTCCTCTTCCCAGTCTCTACCTCTTTCATTTTACCAAACCTGACGAGTGGACTGGAATATCTACCAATCCCAGAACATGGCTTAATAAGGCCAAAAGCTCGGAGACAACGTTCTTTCTTTCTTCTCACTTAACCTCCTACAACCTTCCAAATAAGAAACGGACAATAAGCCAAGGAGAACATGTACAAGACGTTAACAAATTACGATTTTGGATACTCCACCACTCCTTACGTTCAAATCCATTTCCAGGATCTGCCACCAACGATCGTAACAACGGTTGGTACGGCGAGTCCGGGAGCGACTCCGAAATCGGCTACCACCCCGAGGACGTTCTCATGTCGAAAGCCGGCATAGCCATCTCAGCCTACGTCATTAAGCAGCAGATCCAGCACAAGATTAAGACGGAAAACAGAGCTAACAGCGTTCAAGATGATGACGAGGAGGCTCCTCCACGACTTCTGGACACCGATGAGATGCTCCATCTGAGACGTCAGGCGATAGTCGAATGTGGTGTCACTAACGCGACCGACCAGGCGGATTGTAACCCTCTGGAGTCTCCATGTCTGTTCAACCTGAGACAGGATCCGTGCGAGAAGGTCAATCTCGCTAGTGTCAACCGTATGATCCTTCTCAACCTCGAAGAGAGAGTCCGAAGGTACGTTCTAAATACATCACTAGGGCTAGGATTTCCATGTATGTAATTAAAAATTCGAAATATGTACATAAATATGGATTTAGTTTGGGGTAAACATGCCAAATAAATTGACAAAATGTAGGTAAAACCATTTTTTTAAATCTTAATCGGTTCAATTACTACACAGATCTGCAAGGATTTGTTGTTGAACAGCTGGAGGTCATTTCCGAAGTAATTTTCTGCGTAGAATCTGAATCCAAGCTCAGAATTGTCCTATCACGTCTGAATTTTGAAATATTTGAAGTTATTTACACGAAAAATGGCTGTTTTCGCTATTTTTGAGGTTAGATACAGGCTGCATAAAATATTACATCATCTACTAGTACATACTACTCTTATTACATCATCTAGTACTACTCATTCCCTTTAAAATGAGACTTTGAATGATACAGTAGGATGTTTCTTTCAGAGGTTATGGCGATTTTAAGGTGAGGAGATGACACGAAGTGCTTCTGCTGGGTTAAATAAACGCTTTTTTTCATACCAAATTTTTGTAATCTGACCTCCAATTCGTAATTAGCATCTTAGGAAACCCCATACGTTTCATATGGTTTAAATATTGTAACAAAAAAGGGTTTGTTTAGCACAGCAGAAGTTTTTCATGTTATCCCTCACCTAAAAATCGCCATAATTTTCGAAAGAAGCATCTTACAGTACCATTCTAAAGGGAAAGTCTCATTTTAAAGGGAAAGAGTAGTACCTACTAGATAATGTAATGTGTTGAAAAAATGTTGTCCAGTCTGTATCTAACCTCAAAATAGCCAAATTAGCCATTTTGCGTGTACATAACCTCAAATATCTTAAAATTCAGACGTGATAGGACAAAACAGAGAGGGATGGCGAAACTTCGTTGAGGTCCCCTTAGGAGTGACAGGAGATAAGTCAAGTCATGTAAGAAAACATCTCGTTATGGTCAAAATATGGAGAAATATGTAAATAAACCCAAATATGTAGCATCATAATGGTCTAAATCGATCAAAACGTAGATATAGTGGTTAAAACCAATTGACGATATCTGGTTCCAGGAAGTATAAGTAAACACATGGAAATCCCAGCCCTATAAATCACCAACTGGTACATGACACCACCTTGAGATCTATTTCAATGGAATATTACAATTTAGTTCAATCCCACAATTAAGTATTATATTCATGTTTCAGGTTCAGGTCGACGATGTTGAAAGCCCGTAACGTCCCGAGCGACGTCACGGCCGACCCTGGTCTCTGGAACAACACTTGGAGCTGCTGGCAAGACGAAATGGAGCGACAGAACGTACTCATCTTCCGAGACCTTCCCGGGACTCTGGCCGCCTTCCTCTACACGACCCTCGCCTTCCTCATCATCATCATCCTCCTCGTCTTCTTCCCCAAACTCATCCCCAGCGCGGCGATCGAGCCCAAGAAGTCCAAGATCATGTCGGTTTTCACTTTGTACAGCAGTCAAGTAACGCAAGACTCTAAGGAACCAACATCGTAGAGTTACAATGTAATGTGCCATATCACGGATGTTTGAAATTCCGTTAGTACGGGCTTTCAGTGTTTTTCGGGCAACGTTTGAGATTTACCCTCCTGCCCATAAACACGGCGTTCCGCCAACCGTCCGACCTCACCAGGGTTGATACTCGGATTCACCAAGGCCTATTGGATTCTAAGAGTCAAGTTCCGTTATCCCCACTACCAAAACTAATTGTTTCCCCACACCTTTTTTGAACAAAATCGAGAACGTAGGCTGAGCGTCCAAACCTCAGAAAAGAAGGAACAAACTTCTTCTCACGGGTTGATATTAATGGTAGCCAGATCCTTGATTTCGTTCAAAGACGATTTCCTATTTAAAACAATTCGTGACTTCGATGGTTCATCATTACCAAAGGTAGATCATCGAAATCACCATTTTGTATATTTCTAAATATTGAATGGTTGTGATAGATTAATATTATTTATAATTGTACATTGCAAACTTTTAACTTATGATCACTAATATTTCGTTATTTATTTTAAATCAATCGAGTTGACCTCCTCTATATTTAAGTGTTAGTATTTGCGGGAATTTGATTCCTCAGATAATTTTCTTCAGGTTCCTAAGAGGGGCACTCGTGAAGTAGATTCAAGTTAACAGTAGACGTACGTACCAATGTATTATTGAATTGCAACAGTATTGAAAGCAACTGAACTAGTAGATACGATTATTGCGCACATGTTGTTTGTAAATACAATTTTTTTTAAATTCAAACAGATTTTTTTAAATCATTATCACCACCTGCACCTATAAACTGTGGGGTTCGTGAGAAAGAGAAGTATTTGGAGGACGTTCAAAATCAAATTTTATTTGGAAATCACAGTGAACCAGACGCTAAATATGATACAGCTTAAAATACGAGTTTAACCTCCCGTTATGTACAAAGGTCTTGTAGAAGCAGTTTTTCCTGCCTGGATTTTCGGAGGGGCTACGACGAAATCGGACATGCTTATCGATCGATCTCTCCGAAGACGACGTCGAGGGTACCTAAAATGTCGAAAAAAATTAAATCATTAGGGACATTTTACGAACTCGCCCAATGTCTTGAGCTCAAGTGTTATTTTGATCTGATGAAGGAGATCAAATCAGTTATGATCTGACATAAGCACCATCCATCCAATGAAAGTTTACGGTACGCTTTAAAAGGTGTAGGCATGGCGCAGGTAACATGATATCCAATATTCCATTGTAAATTTTACATTTATGTATGATAAGGACAGCCTTTTACCAGCAAGCACCATCTAAATTAAATATGTTGGACCATAGAGACTTCCTTGTAAATTCCCAAGAGCGCAAGTGCACCTGTGGTCAGGGCAAAACAGCGAAAGACCAGCCAAGATCAGAGCAAAACAGCGAAAGTCCACAGCTGAGCAGACCAAACAACGTAAGTCCCTGGCATTGGTGGACTTGCGCTGTTTGGCTTGCTCACTCTGGACTTACGCTATTTGGTCTGTAGGTACATACTATGTGGACATTCGCTGTTTTGTCAGACTCCAACTTGAATGGACTTACGCTGTTAGGCCTGCTCACTGCTGGGGTGGTCGTACGCTGTTTACGCTTTTATGATGTCAGTCCAGTGATAAACTGCATAATGCATTTGCCGTTCTTATAAAGAGTGTAGTTCCAGGGTGTGCAAACATAAGCGGCGAAAGTCCTGAGCTGAGCATCCAAACAGCGTAAGTCCACCCCAGCAGTGAGCTGGAATTTCGTTATCAATGTAACCTCTGTAGGGTTACATCTTATGGACGCCGTGTCTCAAGCCAAGGAAGCAACCCGGCATCTTTTCAAGGGTACTGAAACCGATCGTGAAGCCAACCGTGCATAATTTCAGACGAACTGCTCTCCGTATTTACCTATGATGGCGACGATATCAGCCAGCATGTGACCCCTTCCGATTTTGTCGAGGGCGGCAAGATGGGCGAAACCTGGTGCCTTGATCTTGCACCTGAAGGGCCTAGAGCTGCCATCGGACACCAAATAGACGCCGAACTCGCCTGAAAAAAGAAGACATTTATTAAGTAACGAACATCGTAAAACTCATCGTGATCAGGAATTGAAACGATTTTTTAAATTAGGTTTTAACCTTTAGGAGCTTCGATGGCCGTGTAGGTAGCTCCAGGTGGCACTTGATAACCTTGAGAGAAGAGTTTGAAGTGGTGGATCAAGGCTTCCATTGAGTTCTGGGAAAAAAAACGTGAAACATGATGCATTTAGTACGTACACAGTAGCGGGACAATAATGAAACAGGGTAATTACTACGACTCCGCAGTGTTTTACAGCTCTTGTTGGGCCTTAACCTGTTCAAGTGTTTGCCTCCCACAATCTTCCAATTTCCGACTCGTTTGCAGTCCTCCTTCACCCCATCCAGCCAACGGAAGCCTGGTCTTCCTGAGGGCTGTCTTGAACCAGGATTCCCTTGTGTTGCTGTTTGGCGTTTCTGTGTCTGGCACACAAGCAACGTGTCTGGCCCACATTTTATAAACCTAGTGATGTAGTGGTCACCGTACAGGGAGACAATGTCTCGTGATTATACTGAGTTAGCCACTCTTACATGACAGGTCCAAATATTCAGGTCTATTAACCATACAGCAATCTACCACCACTATACTCTCCTTCTAAGAGAAACCGTCATACACTATGTATCTACGTTTTCTGAGCATTTTTACGCCTGCTACAACTAATGAGAATTCATAAATTGGTCCCCATCACGAAGCCCATCGTACCTGTCAAATCCAAATATCTATCAACATCTTACTACAAATTAAGGGTCTTCTTCACTACTGCCCTCTCACTTACGCACCCCTGACGATTGGAGTCCCTAAAATTTCAGAACACGTTGATATACCAGCAAAATCTATAAAACGAGCCATCAGAGCAATTTCTATTCTGGAGGATTATCCATGTCCATAAGGAATATTTATCCAGCAGTAGGTACCCATTGAAATACTATTTTTACCATTAATTCGTGTACCTAATATTGAGGATTTTCACCAATAATGAGAATGAGACACTTTTGCTGGATTCAGGTAGTCACTGAATCAAATAATCAAAAACTACATTGAGCATCCCAAGATAAATGATATTTACTACTGAAGAATGTTGTGCCATTTCCACTCAAGCTAACCACCAGTGTTCCCATATTCAAAAAAATACCAGGAGAACCCATGTTTAGGTCCAGAGCTCGTTGAGGATAGTGGAAGAATGCAACATTTTCATATTTAATGGCATATCATCGAGGTACCCAAAAAAGAGGAGAAACTCAAAATTATACGGACCTTCATTTCAGCTCTAGAAGGCGTAGAGACCTTGTTGTCGTCAGTCTTGATCTCGCCTTCAGGCATTTGGTTGAGGCACTGCTCGATGATCCTCAGAGACTGTCGCATTTCTTCGATACGGATGAGGTACCTTCATCAAAAGCAACAGATTCAGCGTAACTACTTTAAAAAATACACTAAAAGATAGATAGAATGAAAGAAATTGTTATACATTATAATTGTTAGTGTAACGCTGTTCTAAGTGTTGCTATTGATCTGTGAGTTCACTACTCTTCGCCAAACACCTCACCAAAGTGCAGGTTTGTACCCATTTTGAAATGTGTTGAAACCATGTGTACCACAATTTGTGGACCACAAAATGTGAACCAAAATTTGACTGCACCAACTTCCCTTGAATAAAAGCAATTTCAACCCACAACCACAAAGTTCTCGTCGATTTGTTTGCTTCAGTCTTGTTATAATAATATTATTATACTAAACCCCTCACTTAAGATGACCCCAACTTCCACACACTCCCTTAAGGAAAACGTACTCATTTTCGTACGTCTTATCGTCTAGAATACGTAAATAGTACGTCTATTTTCGACAATTATGTGGTTAGTACTGCATCTTCTCTTGTCTTTTGATTCCTAATACGCATACCACATTTCTGCACAGTTAAAAAATAGTACCTGCTGTGCACTCAACTTTAGTACATTGTACCAGTGGCCCATAACAATGTTTTGCAATGCTCTTATTTTGGCAGCTTTTCTCGGCAGGCTTTTGGCATATTCTATGCCTAGCACAGCAGGTCCCCATTTATTCTGCCCCCTCCGGCGTTGATCATGCTGGAGCATGTCCGGGATGGACCACGTGGAGGTGCCGGGTTTTTGCAGGGATGTTTTGTAGGGGCAGAGGGGTAGATCACTTCCTGTGGGAAGTGATCCATCTTCTATGAAGCTCGGCTTCGGTACTCCCCACCTCTTCTTATTAAAAAAAATAGTACCTGTCGTAGCAATCCCCTTTGGTGCCGATCGGAACGTCAAAATCGACCAAGTGATAGGCATCGTAGGGCTGCGACTTGCGGAGGTCCCACTTGATTCCGGATCCTCTCAGCATAACTCCACTGCGAAGATGATCAAACATTATACATAATTTAAACATGGTATATTTATACAAATCCAGTTGTGGAGAAGGAGGACGGATAAGCAAATGGGTATTAAAATGTGATATTGTGGATACAAATAATTCCAATTGGGAGATTCCAAATACTAAATACATAACTTATTTGTTATTGTGGTAACGCAGGTGTTTTGAAAAATCAAGTTGTTGAAAACCTAATGTCAGTCATGTTTCAATTATACCTACTGGAAAATTTGCCGATCGATCGTACCCAAAATCGGTCTGTAACTGAGGATGGCTTGTTGGAGAGGCCAACTCCCTCAATCCTAGGAGAGTGAGAAGGTTTGTTCGGCAGGGTATGGATCTATTGATTGATGTTCTGTTGGGTTTTGTCTTTGGTATTACCAATTTTGAGTATAATTGACAGCCTTGTTTTGGTAGGACTGTTTTATGTTTATGGGTTTCGAAGCTCCGCGACGGACTTTTGCTCTTGTAATTCGTTTATTAAAGGAATTTTCCACGCATTTTAATACTTAATTACACCCGGTGGAAACATGTTCCACGACGAAACCAGTTGGTTAACCATCCGGAGGCTGCTACTCTCAAAGTACTGACCTACTATAAAGAAATAGGGGAGTCACTGTCCAAACGTTTTGGTTTCCGGCGTCAGGCAACAAAATTAAGAATGTTATTAGGGAAACGTAAAGCTGGGGAAATGTTGGAAGGCTTGGCCTCAGGTATTCAGAAAAAAGTAATAGGAGCTAATCCTGATGGCCCTAAGAGCTATCGGGAAGCAAAAGGTGTCCGATGCTTCTTGGATAAGACATGGAACTTGAGAGGATAAACTTACCACTCTTCCATTGAGTATTGAGTTTCGAGTAACAGCGACCTTCTGCTAATAGGTTGTGGTATTAGGTTATTTTGGTAATAGGTTACCAGCGATTCGAGAACCTTTCCAGAGCCCAACCTTTCTGTTAGTAAGTGTTGGGCGCTGGAAAGGTTCTCTAATCGCCGGTAACCTATTACCACATAATACCACAACCTATTACCAGACAGTCACTGTTACTCGATAACCTATTACCAAAAAATAACCATATTAGGCATGCCTAATTAGCTGAAGCATTGGGCCTAACCAACAAGCTACGGGGTAATATGCCATTATTCACCTGAAACCGTAGTTGAGCGCATCCTCAGCAGAGACAACCCCGATATCAACGGTTCTCTCTTTCCAGATCCTGTTGGTTGTGAGCATGTCTTCCGTCTCGTCCAACCTTTGAGGGAATTTGATGATGAAGTCGTAGATATCATCGCAGAGCCCAAGCGGCATATCCTGGAGAGAAAAAATAATAATGGAGTTGGTTAAAGGTCTAAATCCCTACTTGGTCGCAGTAGACGTAAAGTTTGAAGAGGCAAAAAGACTCACGAGTGAAACGCCTCCGGGTCTGATGTAAGCAGCGTGCATACGGGCGCCACTGACGCGCTCGTAGAATTCCATCATTTTCTCTCGCTCTTCAAAGAGCCAGAAGAAAGGCGTCATCGCTCCGACGTCCAAAGCGTGAGTTCCAACGGCCATGATGTGATTGAGGATGCGGGTGATCTCGGCAAACAGAACTACACAAGTTTCCAAAATCAGAATCTGAGTGTTGCAGAGTTTCAGAGCTGCATTTTTCAATAACTAATGTGACCCAGAGAGTTGACAGAGGCGGGTTCAGACTTTGATTTTGGGGAGGGGGTCATGAAGTTTATAACCTAACCTCACCTGGGTAGTTACTAGATGAGTGAAATCAACTCCCACTCATTACGTTCAAATTTGGAAGGATGTTAAAATGATATATTACTTGAGCGAAGCTGACGACCACAAACTTCTTAGTTGGCTTGATGTAGGTACAAGAAGAAAGTTTATTCAAGATCAATAATTGATCTATAATTTTGGCTGCGGTGTGAACGAAATGGCGTTTTGTGTTGTTTCGAATCGAAAATGTCACTTTTGAGGGGAGAAATTCCCGAAAAATCATCGTACGCACGGGAATCTGCTTGATAATAAGAGATAATTAGTTTTATGTTCCCCAGAAGAATGCGCCAAAGTTCCTTTGTCCGACCTATAGCGGTGGATTCAAGTTGAATATGGATTCGGATATGAAAATAGGATTGTCATTTTTTGGAATTTCAGGTGTGAATTTTCCTCGATTCTTCATTTTTACCTACAGCCCCACAAAAAAAAAGTGAAGTACGCCTTTTCTGCAATATGCCTATTGTGTTACTGGCTCTGTGGGGTGGGGGTGCTGTTGAGAGCTGAGCGAATTTCCGAATGAATGCTGTAACTGGGTATTCAAGCATGATTAACCAGCTGATTAACAACGGCTGGCAATCCAATGTCTTTACATTTTTCGTAAGTGTCCAACACATTTTTGTTTACACAATGTCTAATGTAAGTAGATATACGATTTTTTTTTACGACAGTTTCAATGTACGGGTTTTTGTAGGTGGATTGTACAAAATACTGAAGTAAATGATATGGCAGGTTTTACCTCTGATGTATTTAGCTCTGATCGGAATGTCTATTCCTAGAAGCTTCTCGACTGCGAGGGAATAGCACTGCTCGTTGCACATCATAGACACGTAGTCCAAGCGATCGAAGTATGGAAGGGCCTGAGTATAGGTCTTGTACTCAATGAGCTTCTCAGTCCCGCGATGCAACAGGCCGATGTGAGGGTCGGCTCTTGTCACATTCTAGCAACAAACACTGAATTTTAAGTGGAAATCTCAAAAATCTCTTCATATAAGGACAACTCAATGGTTGGTTAACTTCTTAACATAATTATTGATTCCAACGCCACGTACCTCTCCGTCGAGCTCGAGAACAAGACGCAAGACACCATGGGCTGCCGGATGCTGGGGCCCGAAATTCAACGACAAGTTCTTGACGTTCTTCTCTACGAGCTGGCTCTCAGTGGTCCAGTTCGTGATCTTCAGGTGCTTGTTGTGTTCGTCGGGCATTATAACGGGCCCGCTTAAGCCCTTCATGAATTCCAAGTCGGGGTACCATTTTCCAGCACATCGATCAGGGCTTCAAGTGAATAACGAATTAATACGTAATTACTCATTTTGGACATAGTCATGGTGTGAGGCCAATTTACAATCAATCTTGTTTAGTGCCTATAGAACGTTTGAGTAGCCTGCGATATAATCAGACTATCCTCAACATCCATCTCTTTATTTGGAGCGCAATTCGACCTACCTACACAGTTTTAGGTCGATACTATTTCAGTTCATGCTGCTCGACGAATGAATTCTGGTAAGTACTTGATAGTGAACTACGGATGTTTTGAGTTACGGTTCTTGATTGGACTTAAAAAACGGTCCTTTATTGGACTAAAAAAATAGGCAACCGAGACACGGAGCACGTCAGCACTAGGTAGACATACGCCTCAAATATGACAAACAAAACCAACTTCTTTATTGGACAATGATTTCAGTGGACTTACTTGCTAAAATATAGAGGAGCTGACGATCTCAGAAGGGATTTGCTTCCTGAAAAATGCAAGGCAGGACTCCTAGAAAATACTTTTGCTAGAGCGGCCGCCATGTTTTTGCCGTCTCCGTACTGTCTATAAAAAAGTCAGCTGTTTGTTATCAACTGTTATCAGAAATTGTGGTTGTATTGTTTTGTTAAGTCTGCTGTTTCAAGTCCTTTTACTTCCATTATGACTTCGCATTCGGATAAATATGAATCTCACTGAAATAAGCGTCGAAAGTCTTGCGTTGTTATTCTATTCAACATTGAAGTTGCTAACCTCCAGTTGAATGAAGGAAATTAAAGTAAAAGTGTGGAAAACCATGGAGGAAGCAATTACCAATACCTTCAATGCCAAGTATACTCAGTGGAGGAAGCTCACAACACTTGTCCAATATTTGTTCTATCCGGCAGTTTTTGTGTTCCAAGTTCACCCACAAACTATAAATTATAATTTAAAACACTTTTAGATTTATTTAGAAAGTATCGAAAGAAGATCCTCTCAGCTTTCCCGGTTTGTCTTGAGTCTGAATTTCAGACTCTGAAATCCCTACACAAGTAGGTACCTACTCTATGCATAAAACTACAGTGGAAGGGATTGGAGATATACCTTGGGGTTTCTTCTAATTCTGAAACTAAAATAGCATTAGAAACGAGCATGTATTTCAAAACCAAAAGAGTAGGTACATAACAATAGTAATCAGTTGAAATCGAAAGTAAAATTACCCGTCAACTCTTGCTGGGGGGTTTGTTTGGTGTTGATTTCTATCTTTTTATTATAATTTTCCACCAGAGTCATTACCTAATGAAAATTTTTACCTAACATTATAAATTTTCTCGAATTTTTCTGGTTGCTTAGTTTATTACGATGGAGAAATTTTCAAAACGTCGAATCTACCAAAATAAACTTCTGGAGTGTTATCAACTCAATGAGGTTATGTTATCATAATAATTTTTAGAAAAAAAAAATCCATTATAATACAGCATTTACGTTGAAATTTTTGTCGCATTTCCTCACGAATGAAAACCAGTGAAATTCGCGGTTGGTTCGACGGATTCGTCTCGGGACTAAAGCCGGCGTTAGGGAGAAAATCGTAGGGATTTCGAAAGAGACCGGGTCCTAGGAAGTGGTAGTACGAAAAAGCGGTCCGTCGCGATACACCCCTTCGAAGGCTGTAGCCCCCCACCGTTTTTCGGACCCGATCGTGCCGATTTTTGGCTCGGGCGTACCGATTTTCGTACGGTTCTGTGTTTTTAAGTCGGAAGGGAAAAATCGGGCTATCGATTGCGGTGTAGTGCATCGAGTGGAAAATGGAAGAAAATCCAGATTGGAACGAATCGAACGTAAGTGGCGGAGCAACGCTCTAGCCGTTATTGATCTTCTAGTGTTGTGTGTACCTAACTATTCCCCTATCTCTACTCCTTTTTTTCGAATATCCTGTACTTCGCAGTACATTTGTCAAGGGTTTCGATTAAAAAGTAACCCTAGTATTCCGTCTATTACAACCAAATGTCTGATTCCGTTGTTTTTTCTCGTCCTACTCAGGTCTTTGAGATCCTCCCGGAATCGTACAAAGCCCATTTGACGTCCTTCCGGCCCTACCTGAGGGGCTACAACGCAATTCTGCGTTTGAACATCACCAATAAGATAGAGGCTGAGGACTGGTTGAAAGATTTCAGTGAGAAGAGTCTGACCAGCTATAGGGTGGACCGCACGTTCCCGGAAAATACGCCCAAAGTTCTGTTCAAGGTAAGGTAATGGGTGTGTATATCTCTACCCCTACCTCTTCCTGACAATACACCACATCAAATTAGTTGTAAATACATTCAATCATTTGTAGATTCCTACAAATTTCCTTGAGAAGTACAACTGATAGCCTGACCGGAATGTACGAATTGAGTTTGTTTTCTTTTACCTACGCATTTCTTTATTCAATTACTGTTTAAATTTCATCCATGGAAAGAAGCAATACCAGTAGATATTGACTGACAAGTGTCCCTTGCCCACCACCACTCATGATAGAACGCAATCTCAATTTAGTACTAATTGCCCTAAAATAAACGGGAAAGTAGGATGCGGAGTGGTGGTTGGTTCTACACCTAGGACCTAGGTCAGACCAGGTCTCTTCATTGTGTACGTACTACCAGAATGGTAATGATTAAGTACATCTGTGGGTAGGTGTTTCAGAATCGTACTGTGTAAATGATATTGGTTAACAGTTAGAAAATCAACTTGACATAAACAATTTGACAAGGTCTTGCTTGCCCTAGTATAAGCCCTCAACAGCTGGTCCTATCGAAGCACACTTATCTCCTGAAACTCTCTACTATGTCGAGGGTGAAGTGGCATATCAATTTTTGGCCAAATTGAGATAGAGGTGGTTCTATACAGCAAATTTCTCGCCGAATCGATTGGCGACGTTAATTTTAGCGTTTTCTCGCAAGAAAAACCGTAAGTATAGTAAGATAACTCAATAATTGAGTTGTTACTATACTTACCTACTGCTTTTCTTAACTTTTTTCTCCACGTTAATCATTAACGTGGAAGGTGTAATAAGGTACAACCCTCAACCAGGCATACGTTCCTATAATAATATTATTTTATAGCAAACTGTCGGTGGGAGTTTCCTCTTCAGACTGTGGAGGATCGGATGAGGGAGCGGATTCTCCCAAATGGTATTGTTGAAGAAGAGAATTCCCCTTAGGGGGACCATGGAGTGCTCTAATTCTACCACTGACCATATTATGATATTTTATTAAAAGATGTTGGAGTACCTGTGGGTCTGTTATCAAGCCCCTGAGCTTCGTAAAAGGGGGGAGGATTCTGCCGATTCTATGAAGTCCAGGATGCTGATAGGTTGTGGGCGACCGTAATTCATTAGGTCTAACGATCCCTGATTATTCTTGGAAATGATGAGGTGAATCTTGATAATATTCTGGAGGGAAATAACTCCAATCTTGTGAGGTTGCTGTGGGTGAGAACGCCATGTGTTAGTCATTTAAAATGAAAAGTGCGATTGAAACAGTTAATGTTATGTTTGTTGTGGCCTTACAGAAAGAGTACCGTTGCCTCCACAATAGTAAACCAGGTGCACAGAAGATCAAAGGGCCAAATGCAAAGAACAACGCTTGCCGCGCAAAGTTGACTATCACCATCAAGCAAAGAGGAATGAAAAGGTAAGATTGATATTAGGAGTTTTTTTTTTTAATAGATATTTGAACAGTTTTTGGTCATTGGGGTCTGATTAGTTGTGCCTGGGAGACAACTCGTGCAAATCTTTATGGTGCTTTTGTTGCCAAATGTTTACCTCAATGCTTCAAGCATTGTGCAATGGATTAGGGACGCAAGCATACTCCAACCAAACCATCTAAAATCCTCGTCAGATGAGGTAACTCTTGAGGAATATTACTGATGCTATTCTGGGCGTAGGTCTAAACCAGTTGTGTTATCTCCCTTTAGGAGCAAAGACAAGTACCTAAAGGACTTTCCCTGCGAGGTTATCCTCCGTTACATCCACAATCACCCCGTCGACGGCAAGGGCGCCCTCAAACAGAAAAGACCCGGCAAAGACGTCGAAGAGGATGCTCTTGAACTGTTCTCCAAAGGCCACTCCCCCACATCGGCGTACGAGAAGTTCAAAGATAACCTCAAAGAACAACACGGCAACGATTACGAACAGATTGTAGAAGACACGTCGCGATGCCCGACCCAACAGTGGTTTTACTCTTTGTACTACAACACGTACAAGCGGAAGCATCTGGACACCAGCGATACCTTAGACGATGCGGACGGGGGTGAAACCAACGACAAGGACGACCCGGATGACGATAGTAATTCTCTGACTGAATAATCAGGTAGTTTTATTTTCGACGAAGAACTATTTTATCTTACTTGATCATTATAACAATAGAGTAACCTACCGCTGACTGGAAGTCTTTTTAGAATGAACCGGTTCTTGTGTGCCAGCATCTCTGAAAGAGTCGCTAATGACGCCGCATAGCCCGCTATTTTTTAGGTAGGTACTCATCGTTACCCTATCAACATTCTGCAGCGTTTCCTGCACGAATCCAGAACCAATTTTTCGGGCTTTAAAATCTTCACCAATATTTGATATTGGTCTCGTTTCTGTCCTTGAACGCGGTAGGTGAAGTTTTTTTTGCAAAAAAACAATTGCTGGCACGCAAAACTCCGAGGGAAACTGATTTGTGGCCTCAATACGGCACGGAGGGCGATCGCATATTTGAACGTACAAAATTTCTCTTATTTCGGGATTTCATTCAAAATACAGAACGCCCTCAATTCACAGTAGGTATTCAACATCAGGTTGCGTTAACCATTTTCAACTTCTGTGATACTAAAAAACACCACTTTTAACACAACTCATGCCAAACATGGGCGAAAATTACCTTCTCCTCAATTTATTTAAAAAAAATAAATAAATAAACAAAGAAGCCAGTTTATAAATGAGCGGGTAACATAGCTCCAAGCGAACAAAATATTTCAAACGCTCCCTTCTTTCTTGTGAATTTTCACCAGAATGAGTTTTGACCTGACAATTGGTCCTTAAGGACTTTCAAGGGCGCTGAAGGCGAATTTCGGGTCAAAAATGCGAATTTCCGACCCTTGCGCACACCCTATTGGCGAGGTTAGTTTTGGGCCCTTTCGAAAACCCTCACACCAAGTCACGCAGCCTATACTTTCTCTCAACTATTGGCATGTACACGTTTACAACTGCGAATTCCATGGACGTAACCATTGTTGATATTCTGTCACTGTACTCTGTGTGTTTCAAATCCAAATCCCCCACCGATCTCACACGTTACGTGGCTTCGAATCCCACTTTAAATAAGCCATCGCCCCCCAATACGCCGTTATATTATAGAAATCTAGCTTGTAAATTGAAGCATCACTGTTAACTGAAATCAAAAAGTATTCTCCTTAACCATCACTTGTACTATTCTAATGTTAATTATTGTAGTCTCCATCACCTTCTTTTTACCCCGAATTTAGATGCTGTATGTTTCAATGATTACCTTTAATTTAATTGTACTTTACATTTTTTTGTTACTATTCTCCTAGTTCATAATCGTAGACACCCTGAATCTTATTAGTATACCAGCTGAGGCGTTAGGTTCGATAAATTCAAATTCGTTGTTCAAAGAATCACACCATTTTTTAAAAAAATATCGCAACCCTCTTTATAGCTTTACGAGAATCTTATGTGGAAAAATGTTAATGACAGTGCAAAGTAGTTATCTAAACGGTTTGTTGTATTGATTTCTACAACATTTTCATAGCCACTTTATTGCCCTTGTGCAAAAAAAAAAAAAACAAAAGTCCACAAAAAATTTAGTCCAATCGTGATCTCATAACTCGGCTGCAATTTAATTGAAATTTGGTCGACTTTTTTCGAATCTACCGTCGAAAGCTTCAATCTCAATTAGAACAGAACCCTTTGTATTTTGTTTCAAATAGTTTAACAAGAATTTATTTTTATTTTATACCTATTTTTTTTTTAAATCTTCCTCTTGTGGAGAGAAGAAAAAAAATCGTATTTATTATCTGTAGTTGATCCGCGTTTTTCTGAATCTGAATGGTCCTTTCTGTAGATGCAGAGTGAGCCAAAACAGTGCTGTTTCAAAGGGCGATTAAAGGAAGAATGCGGTTTGTTTTATTAAATTCCATACATCACCCCATATTGATTACTTAGGTCATATCTTCATCTCCTGTTCTTAATCTGACTGTCCCCATTCTGGCCCAAATGTTTCCAACATGGAAAGACAATGAGAGTTGACAGTTTCAGTTTGCCCGTCTCGCTCATCACCCCAAATTTTGAAATGGCACACCATAAGGATGGGAAATCGTTATAAGAATCGATTTTCTGAATCGATTTAAAATCGAATGAACAAAATCGGTTCTTCAAAAAAATTGTAGTAAAAAATCGATTTTTCCTATATTTTATACAAAAACCTCAAAATTCTCCGCACAGTCGCCTTCATCAGTGCGTCCACCTTCCCGACACAATTTTTAGCACCTAAGTAATGGGGGATGTGTGGAATTTAGTAAAACAAGTTGCGACTTTTTTTTTTTTAATTGCCTTATGAAACTACACTGTTTGTTTTGGCTTACTCTGTACTTACAGTTGAATTCAAGACAATAAAGCTACTTTTCAAACTTGAATTGCGACCATGGACGTACATGTTGACCACTCAACTAACATGGAATATCTGACTTAATTTACGTATTTTCATATTTTTAAAAACCTCGGCATTTCTTTTTTTTTAAACTAAAGACTCGTTTTTACTAAATTTTGTTTGTTGCGCATCAGAGCTACAGTGTTTTTTTGAGAAAAAAATCTATTGTTACGTTTTATTGAGAAAAATTTATTAGTTGTAGTTTTTATTGACAATTTAAATGTTATAGATCTGAAAAAAATTGTTCAAGGGTTTTGGTAAAACTTTGTTGAACGCTCTTGTGCGTCTGCATTACCATATTTTTGTTCGCTATTTTATTGACTCATACGGAAAAGCTGATTGTCTCATTTAAGGGTCTCGATTTAGTCGGTAATTTGTCTGTAGATGCTAGTCAGAAAATGTTTTCTACCATTTTGCCGATTGCATCCTGTATATTCAGTTTTAATGCCTGGAAAAGAGTACGCCGCCAGACGATTGCAATTTTTTTACCAAATTTTAATTAGGCTTGTATCAAGTGATCATTGATCTCTAAACAAATTTACTGATGCATTATTTATGTTATCTTACGTACTTTGAGTGTTTTGGTGACCAAAACGAAGTGTTGTAAAAACTATTACATATCTACTTGTTGACCCAGTGAATTCTGTTAGTATTATTTTTTTAGGTGGAATGTATGAAGACTGAGATCCTTCTCGTTAAGGTCTGTTGGTGCGGTAGGTCGTGGTTCTGTCACTAGTGTCATGTGTGTGCTTTTCAAGTGCTAAATATCAAAACGCGTCTATTTTTGTTATTCAGGTCTCTCGCGTCTTGAAGCGGTTGTAAATTACGATTGGTGGGCTCTAAAGATGTTACAAACACGGGAACCGAGTCGTGGTAGTTGGAAATCGATGGGTTTCCTGATCTATTTTAATGAATTCTCCGCTCATCAGAACTAATATTGGCTCACGCCACGAGAAAACAACGTTAGACGATCCGTTTTAATGTCTTAACCGTGCTGATTTTTTTCATTGAAAACTCGTTGGAAAGTATCCACTGACTCGTGTTGACTGCAGGCATTTTAACCAAAGGACTTTAAAGTCCTCGGATCTCTGAGGTGTCAGCTGTAAGCAGTGCCTCCCATGGACACACTAAGTGTAAGTCTTGTCCTTGTAAGTTTGCTTGGAAACTCAAATCACAAAATACCTTCAATTACCGCGTGATAATAAGTGCAAGTATGAGGGATATCCAGAAAATGAGGTAGCAGCTGTTAAAATCGAAAAAATCCATCACAAATTTACAGGGTGTGTTCCAAAATATCTGTTTATCTTCGTCAAGTTCGATGCACTTCTTCAGCCTGGCACAGCTATTATTTATACCATTGTCGTATCCAAAGATGTGGTGCACATCATTTTCCGCATCCTGGCAGCTACGGAACGATCGGGTATCCACCTCTCCCATTCTGATAAGCCCACGTCCTGAGATGAACTGAGTCAGGAAATAGTTAACTTCTCTATACCTGGAGCCACACCTGGATGTCAGGAACCAACTGGGCAGTTCATCTCCCTCTCAACTCACCTGCCATCTTGTCATTGTACGTTTGCTCTAAAATGAGGGATCTCTCTCCGCTCGTACATCCGTTTTCTGCGGCCAGTAGCTGTATGGGTATCACACTAGCCAGGACGAGCAATGCTGGTTCAGATACTGTCCTGTAGGTGCATGCAATCCGCAGTGCTTGCTCCTCCATGCTGCGCAGTGATCCTGTAGTAAGCAACTTTCCCAGCACCTGCTGTACCATTGGCTGTCCACCTAATGTACCATTGGCATCATCCGTCTTCAATGCCTAGGTCCGTTCGTATTTCTCATTAGACTGAATTCACACTGCCCGCGATTTGGGGCAAAGCGGAGCGATGCGATCACTTGCAATAATTATTACACGCGAACAAGACAAAACGCCGCGTAAGTAAGGGTTTTGAATGGGAGCGGAGCGAAGCGATTGTTAAAGGTTTCACGCAGGTTGTCTGATTCAATCGCAAGCAACGTTGCCATTTGAAGCGAGTCGACGTGGATTTTGCTCTCTTCTGCGGGGTAAAATGTAGTCAATGACTAGTCAGGACTTTTTTCCAGTTGTATCGACTTTATGGTTGTGTTGTGACTTGAGGTTCAGAAGATTAATTTGTAAACTGGTTGCACGCGTATAAACTGTTTTTATTTGATGAAAGTATACAGGGTTGTTACTGGTGTGACCGATGGCGTGTGACTGACTCATCAACAATACAAAAAGAACAGAGCAAGGGGAATGTAACAGTTCTGAGGGAACACGTTACAATAGGTTGTGTGATTGCGAAACCGATCCAGTTTAATATATTAATCACTGTCTGGGGTAGGATTTTCACCAAAACCTAACCCTTGTTTGCAACATGATCACTGGAGTTCACTTCCACTACACAGAACTATTCCCGCAGCACAAGTCCAGTGGTTTCTTTCGTTTGAGGCACCGGAGTTCCCCTTCGTTGTTTAGTACGTCGACCATCTCCGGGTTCTCATGTTTGTGGAGGCGAAGTTCGTGCTCCCGTACGTACTTGACAATAATTGTCAAACTTCGCAGCAATTATTGTTTCATTTACTGACTCTACCCTCAGATCTCGGTGTAAATCATCATTTCGCATGTACCATCATCATTTCGCCTGTTATACATCTCAGTATTTTGTTCTGCGAAGTTTGGATCTTTTTAGTATTTGACTTTTTTGCACACCCCCAGAGTTTTATCCCGTAGGTCCAGGTAGGGCGAAGAATCTGATTGTATATTAGCAGTTTGTTTTTCTCCTCGATGTGCTTATTCCAATTAAGTTTAGAGTCGAGAGTCATCCCCAGGAACTTGACGGTGTCAGAGTACGGCACCTTAGTGGAGTTGACCTCAACATCTAAGGCTGAGATTTTTCGATTTGTGAAGTCGATATGAACTGACTTTGACTCGTTCAGCTTCATTCTCCACATCTAAGTCCATTTGACGATCTCATTAATGGACTTGTGTAATTCGTGGGTGGCGGTTTCAACATCTTTTCCAACAGATAGGATTGCCGTGTCATCTGCAAAAGTAGCAACAGTTGTGTCTTCTAGTATGGGTAGATCCCGTGCGTACAAAAGGTAAAGTACGGGACCTAGAACACTTCGTTGCGGGACCCCAGCGTTTATAGGCTTCAAGGTGGAGAAACGATCATCTTGATTTACTCTAAAATGTCGGTTCTGAATATAGGTCACTAATTGCTGTTCTACTCGTAATTAGTTACCAAGTTTCAAATATTTGTTTTGGTTGTTACCCTAAAAATTCACTTCTTGTTTAAGCAAGTGACCCTCTGTCCACTGAGCTCTACTACTTTAATCGAATATTGAATTCCTAAAAGGTTATGGGCCCAGCACGCTTTCACTGCACTCAGCTGATGGAGAATATGTACAGTGCCATTGATAGGGACTGCCTGTTGTACTCAGGAGTACAGTGACATACCCCATTGTTGTCCCCAGTCACAACAGAGTGACACACAGGGATGCCAACCATCAAAAACGAAATCCCTACGCTCTCCTTAACCCCCCAAACCTTATTCTGGATATCTCTCGTACTTAATTTTAATTAAGACCACACTAAAACAAAAAAATCGCCGTTTGATGATTATTGTTCCCAAATCTTCACCATTCACAGGGCTCGTTTATGTCCAACAGTGATTCAACCTCTCCTTCTTACTTTTACCAATCGAATTATGAATTTACATCGCTTTGGAGTATTTTCTGAAGTTTTGTGGTCATCGCTATCCCACCTAATTTTGTATAACTCGTACATAACATTTGATTATGTATGTTGTGTCAATTGATGCCATTTAACCTAGAAAAATCTTGTATTTTTTAATAGTTTTTTGTTTAAGCCTTACATCCAAATAAACTCCTCTGAATTGACTGGGAAGCACTGTTAGTCCAAGAAAACTGTAATAGTTCGAATTTGGAGCAAAACGGTTAATGATAGAGTAGAGGAGTTTAAATTGGTTGTGAAGTGAGTAATTCTTAACTGCACTCTCGTCTTCCTCATTCTGGCAAATTTGTTCCCTTTTTTTCGAAACCGGTGATTGACGTCCAACGTAAAACTTAAAATGCAATGCTAGAATTTTGTATTATCGTACTCGATTTATTTGAACGAAGGAACTTGTGCGGTTGTTGCACGCAATTTTGATAGTTGCTAAAAGGGCTCTCGTTTTTTACCAATATCTTCCATCATCACTTCCCGCTTCGTTTATAATAAAACTTACCAACGTTATGTAACTTACCAACGTGCGTCTTCTCTCGACGAATTTCTTTCCCGTATCTTTCGGTGCACCATCCGAAATCTATTGAAATCACACTGTCTAGTCTTCTACGCCTTCAAATCTATGTTTACATTAAAAAGAAGAACAGAGACGATCTTCATTGTTTCGCCTTGATTTATGCCAGTCAATTAGGTACTGATTTTCGGTGTATATTGGGTAAACGAAAATTGTATATGTTTTATAGGGATGTAGAGTAATTCGTACAATTACCCCGAGCTTGTCAATTTAATTGTGAGATGTCTCAAGTTTTAATCCAAGACATGAATTTTCCGCTGCAACAGAAAATGTATCAAACATTAAGGACGATAGTGGTTTACGTAAGACGTAAGGTTTGATACATTGTACAATCACCGACCACAAAAGTAACCTATTTTGTAACATTACCTCGTTATAATTTTATTTTTTAATCAATGTTGCGTATGGATCTAAATGTTATCTCGAAATGTATTGCGATTGAATGTTCTAACGATTGTTTGACTCCTTCCAAAACCGGAGCTTTGGCTGATATTGATTGGTTGCTACTGGATTTCAAGGCTCACTGTGTACCCCCAATGCTGCCACCTCTGGCTTCACAAGTACCGTTAGGTTTCATGTACTTACCACTTGTTGCCTGATCTACTCGTCTATCCGTTTTACCAAGGTTATTTACTGAGGTTATGAAGTCATGAGCATCCAGGCTTCGTGTATGATACAGAGGGCGATTTACTTTCTGTGGAGTAGATGGTGCCAGTGATCGTAGCTGGTGCTTCATGTTGGCTTGGAACAAAATCTACTAATTATGGGAGGAGCTTTCAGAAGTTGAAATACTAAACAACTTTGATATAATTGATATCGTACTCATAATGGATTACTTTTCGTTAGCTATTATTTCTCAGAATCAACCCTAATCTCATACCTAGTCATTTCAAGTGAAATTACAAACCCGTCCTAACCTTCATGAATGGAGACCAAGCTTAATTCTGTTGGCTGGCAGAATTTGGCTCACGTCTGGGTATAATTAAATATTTTCTTCATTAAGAGAGTGATCTTCATTAAGAGATGTTCTGATCACTAATTTATTATAGTGATTGAACTCAAAACGTAGTTATGACATTTAATATAATAAGCAACACCCAGTAACTCAGCCAGGAATTTCGTTCGTGGGAAGGGAAAGGGTGTCCAAAAGCAGGGGAGTCCGGGGGTACCCCCTGGGAAAATTTTTGACAAACAGACAGGGTTCTAAATAAACGGATTTTAACACTTTTCATAATGAAATAAAACTTAATTTTTTGAAGAAATCTTTTTTAAATTCTTGATTTTTCAATATCTTTTAATATTTCGGGTGGGGGGGTGTAGCTTTGATACTGTGGCACTCTACATCTTGTGAGCTAAAAAAAAATGCTGTCCATCTATTGGCTCCGCCCCTGAGACTGGCCACTACCTCACCCTGTGGCATAAGTAGGCACCTAGTCATTATTTAGCTGATATGGCTTTCCTTCATTTTGATGACCCCCCCCTAACTAATCCCTCCTGAACATAATAAGTGGTCTGGATGAAAAACGAAACCTTTCTCCTTCTCTTTAATTTATTTTCGAGGATTGCAGCGACAAGTTTGGATTACTCTTTTCAGTGGAGAATCCTCTATCAATCATTTCTAGACGAGTAGATCAGGTTCTATTGAAACAAAGAAAACCCCATAAGAGAAAGACACTTCCTTATAGAGCGCTCTGAAAATCAGTTGCTCAACATCAATTACTACCTACTTGACAAGCCCAAACTCGTAAGGTCAGTCGGTACTTCCGTTTCTAATCATACAACAACCTTTTTTTGTAAATCGAAAAACTCGTTACGATAATATAACACTTGAGCTTTACTGTCCTTAGCCGTAGAGTTGAGCAATATTTTCAATTGTACATTAAAAAAAAAAAGAAATGAATGAAATATATTATTGTACGAATTAAATTTTAAGGCTTCCGTGCCTGTGCTATATCCGCTTAAAAATCGTATAGCTTGGGTTTTTGAAAGAGAGGCATTATTTTCTCACTTAACAAGTGTTCATCTTTTAGATTCCCAACTCAGAAGTAATTTCTTTGAGTCTGCCTTCTCACCCTTGTATTTATTTCGAAGTCATTGTATCTGAAGGGAAAAAAAAAAAAAAAAAAAAAAAAAACGAGGCAAAAAAACCTTTATCAATACAAAGTGAATAAAAAATTATATATCATTATGTAAATATTTTTAGCGTACCGTTTAGTAAGTTTTAGAGGTACTACGTACTTTACAATTTATTCTAAAATAGATGAAAAAAAACCAGTTCTACCAATTGAAAAAAGAAGAAATACTGTAAATAGAAGTATTTTTTAAGTGTCTTCCTTGCTTAATAAAGTTTGTCTAGTAATAAAATTTTAGTGGATTTAATTTTTTAGCGTAACCAAACTTTGGTAGTGTGAAGGGTCTATATTTGCCCATTTGGGGGACTAGTTGGTCCGCTGACCAGGAGCCGAAATATTAATCATTATGTTGGCAAAATCGTGGTTCTGCATGGGTGTGAAATGACAAACCTTTTTTATAGATAGGTGTTGCCGCGGAACCCTACTATTTTTCCTCAAAGTGGCAAATATAGACCGTATGCACTACCCTTTAGTGAAAACCAGCAGTCTCTAGGTGTCCTGGGGGCCGAGATCTGATTGGAGACAGAACTGGGAAGCATAAATCGCTCTGTGTGTGCTAAAATCTCTCCTGTTCACTCGAGGACGTTGTCAATTGATAGGGAGCCACTCTGGGACAGGAAGGGACGAATGAAATGACAGGTTCCATCTTGATCAGCTGAGTGACCTAACATCTCTCCTGTTCACTCGAGGACGTTGTCAATTGGTAGGGAGCCACTCTGGGACAGGAAGGGACGAATGAAACGAAAGGTTACATCTTGATCAGGTGAGTGACCTAACATCTCTCCTGTTCACTCGAGGACGTTGTCAATTGATAGGGAGCCACTCTGGGACAGGAAGGTACGAATGAAACGAAAAGGTTACTTCTTGATCAGCTGAGTGACCTAACATCTCTCCTGTTCACTCGAGGACGTTGTCAATTGATAATAGGGAGCCTCTCTGGGACAGCAAGGGACGAATGAAATGATGTAACCAAACACCCTGCCGCCAGAACGAAATTCAGATTCAGCCTACGGTACTTTGTAACTGGGTACTTCACCCTACATTCTTAATTTTCTTACGTTCATTTTCCGCAACTGCAATAAAAATCATTCGCGAAATTGTTGCTCCAACTACATTTACATTTACTTTGAAAGTTTCATTCGATTGTTGAATCCAAGTTACTAAACTCTCACTATCATAATCTAAGAAATTTGTTACTTATTCGGAATTCACTTTTCAAATTCTCGTAAAAATTTCTCAGACGTACCAGGTTTCAGGTCGGTATTTGTTAATTTCTAGTTCTATTATTACTATCAAAAAGTACAACTTTGATTTCAATTAAACATTAAACTTTTAACAAAAAAGTGCATTTCGGATGTGGCAAATTTTTTTTTTTTTTAATGAAGAAATATGGACAAGGACATGTTTGAAACGTTCACTGAGCGCCTGGTTCAGAGGCACATAAGAAAGAAACAGTCAGCCGATAGGAAAATCTCCTTTCGAGTTAACAGAAGAAGGACGAAGAAATCCAGGCAAGTGTTCACCCTGTCGAGGCCCACGAGTTTTCATCCGCCAGGGAGACAACTGAAGGAAGGTGAGAATCAGTAACGTGGCCATTGAGTGGGGGGGGGGAGTGTCCAATCCAAAAGCAGGGGAGTCCGGGGGTACCATTGAACTGATTTCAACACTTTCATAATAAAAAAAACCGTAATTTTTCAAAGAAATCTTTAAATTCATTTTAAAACTCATTAAATTCATTCTTTTACATTCATTGATTTTTTAATATGTCTCAATATTTGGTGGGGGGGGGGGGGGGCTCCGCCTCTGGTAAGAATGTACTTCGTACATTTTCATATCTTATGTTCCTAATTAATTGGAAATTACGTTCCTAATTAATAGGTATTCCTTCTGGGTGCCTGGTGAACGTAAATGTTATAGGCCCCAATTGGTGAGGGGGTGGGGGTTGGGGGGTGAGAAACCTCATTATTTTCTGAATCTCGATGAAACAAAGTGGATTGACATGGCTGCTAAAAATTTGAACAACAATATAATATTATTTGATAAACCTCCAATTTATCCGACCTTTGCGTGTGAAAGGTATCGAGATTTATGAAGGCTGCGGAGGGAGCGGTTCTTGTCCTTCATGGACAAGAAAACCACAAGAAGTTCCTGAAGTGGTTCCACTGCCGCAAGTGGTCTCAGCCCGACTACCTGAGCCTCTCCTGAACCCCACTAACTTGCCAGGTTTGGATATTTACTCAATTCACATTTACTTATATGCAGGGTAGGTATTGGGTGAGATGAAATTATATGATCCTAATTAGGTAAGTATTGAGAGTTTTCTGTGGGAGAACTACACATGTTCTTTTAATGGAGGAAACTAGGAGGAATCAGAATGCTGTCTGACGTTTACATTCTGGTGGTGGGCTCCTATAGCTATATCTACCCTTGCTATCCCTAACCATCCTTATCCAAACAACTTTGTGCTGCATCCAAAAGTTTCGTTTGTAACTTGCCAGTAGATGAATCCATCTCACAGGCTAGGCACGTAATAAACCATTGTGTACATAATTACGTGTTCTCTAGGGACATGTTTTCCGCGCGCCAAAAGCCATCCTGATCTGTACTACAGCATCAGCGATCGGTCTATGGCGAAAAATCTGACGAATATTTCGATTCTGCCGACCCGCGGGAGGCTCATGAGCTACGCCCAGTTCAACTCTTCCTTCAAAATAACTGAAGACTTCTACGAAGATGTGGACTACATCCACAAACTAAATCCAGACTTCGATGAAAATCAAAGTCTCACGGAAGCGCTGACTGCCATTAGGAGCCCATACCACTCTTCCTCTTTGACGTCACTCGACTTGAGGTTTGTATATCAGTCCTGCAGCAACTAATTTCAGCACATGAGTCTGAAAACATTGGGTATCCACGTGGAGGAAATTCACACAGTAACAAGCTTAGATAGATGGAGAGATAAGTATATTGTAGCAGGGACTCGAGATGGGATCGATCTCCATCTGCCGCATTGAAAGCTGGGCTTATTGCGCAGGGCGTTGCTCGGTAGGCCCACCTATAGGTTCTGGGTCCAGTCCACTCCCTCCACCAGACTGATCATTCCCCCTACCCTGTTGTTTGCCAACACGATCTCTTCTGGGACTAGGGACCTGAAGATTCTGTATCGAGGACCTTCAATGACTGGATACTCAAAGAGGAGATTCGTCCCCCTCTCGGCAATGTCTGCTTGGCAGATCTCCCGTGTATACTCCGATTCTGAGCAAATATCGCCCTTTAAGCATCCCCACCAGGAGTCTCCTTTTTCTCTTTGGCAGCTTCCCAAAACTTGGTGCCAGGATGTCTTCCCAATTCCTCCTATTCCCACAGCTATTCACCCAAGGAGGATCCAACCGAGCATTTGGCTACGACCAAGACTTGCTCGGGCTGCACAAATACTACTGAGGCCCATTTACTGCTACCTGCTTGCTTAGTGCCATCCATCCCGGAATCCATATCAGGGAACCTTCCCAGCTCTCTTTTACCAGTCAGGACTGAGTGAGGGCCCGCTGCAAGGGCCTTCACTGCTGCCTGACTGTCCGAGAATATGAGTACCTCACAAGCCTAACTGCTATAATTATTGATTTATTCAACAGGTCAGACCTCTTCAGCAAAGTGTACGGGCACTTAGCAGAATCCGTGAGTGTAGATGAATCAGCTAGAGGGGAAGACTTCACGTGGATACGGGCTCCAGAAGCTGTCCTCACCCAAAGTCAAATTGCACTGATCTATGAAAAGAAACAAATCCAAGACGAATTTACTCCTAGCAGCTTGACATCACAATTGGATCAAAAATCTGGGTTTGTAGATCCGTAAGGACTTGGAGTTTTATTTCAGTTGGATTTCGCTTATATTTGTCATAAAATATATTTCTACCAAATAATAATAGAGGTTCGATACAAACGATTGTGATCAATGATGTAAACACTATTTTTGTTATGTCTCGATGAGGAAACGTCACAACTTCTTTCAGATTTGTTGATTTTTCGAGCGACAGCGGCGCTTGCTTGTCTCTCTCGAGAGTGGTATCGGCCATTCGCAAACAGCGAATTACAGAATTGAAAAGCTCCCTTAAAAATGCTCGGAATATGATGCAAACTGATCTCCAGTCAAGCACTACTCTAAGGTTTGAATTGAACTCAACCAATAATCAAACAGTGAAGGCGATAGGGTTATGTCAGCTAACGTGTACATGAGGGGGTCTGGGAGCTGTGGGCAGGCTTTGTGACATCGAAGAGGGAACTGCAGGCCATATAAATAATCTTTGACTGGGAGGCTCGTTTAGTGCCAATAGGGAATGCTGCCTGTGGCCTCCTAACACCTTTTCTATGTAGATAGTCACCTAATATTAATATTTCAAGTACTTGGTACTTAATGAGAATTTGGGAATGTTATTGTTCGGCCACTAATTTGACGGATTATCAAGCCCTGTTCAATCGGACCCTGTGGAAATAACTTGCGCCGGAAGAGTGTCTCGGAATAAGCTCTGTGACGTCATATCCCAGACAGGAGTCTTCAACAACTCGTCCCTCGAGCTGTTCAAAAGGCCTTTCTGGAGATTCAAGTTAAGCCCAGTTCTGGATGAAAGGCGCACTAAATTGGTTCACGATTTCGTCTCCAAAGCTCACCACTACATGTGTGGAAAGGATTATCAACGAACTACGCTGAACAGGTGAGTGGAATGGGTGAATTTGATCGATCAACTTTTTATCACAGGCGTGTGAGCTAAGCTGAAATCCCCCATCAATTACACAGGATTTCTGTGAAACTAAATCTTTTCCCAAGAAAATAAAACTATTTATTTCTACCCTTCAGGTGTTTTTTTCGGAGAACGCCTGCTGTTCGTTTGAGCGACCAAAGCACCCAGTTTCCGGACTCCAGTTCGAAAACCTGCGATCGGCTGGGGGAAATCGAGAAACCCGAAGGCGACGACGTCCTTTCAGTCGAAGCCATGTACTGTCAGATCGTCCGGGAAAACTGTCACGTCGTCTGTCAAAACGACAATAAACGGACGTCATCGATGGACTCGTTCGAATTTGGGTGTTCCAACCCCTTTCAAACCCAAGCCGACGGAAACTTGGACAATCCTAGTGGAATGACCAACTGTCGTAAACGCGTTTCGAGGATTTCCTTCACGGAAATCAATTGCGTTGGCCCTGCTGGAAATTCCACTGTGTACTACACAGAATCGAAAAGATTGGTGCAAGAACCACACAGTAGGTACTAATCGAAATTGAAGGAAACTGAACGAATAATAGGTAGGTCCTACTTGAAATATCGTGAAATTGGGCAAACTGTGTGCAAAGAGGAGACGATCAGTTCAGCTCCATGGCCACTCCAAGAATAATCTGTAAAACACATTCCTCTCCCTTCTTTAACCCCAAAGCTTGACAGCATTTAAAAAAATCCTTATTCCACCCAATTCCAGCATCTTACAGTTAGTCTTAAAGTAGGTACTCCATTTGAAATGAGGTAGTACCTACTTAGGCTCTTGTTCTTCACATGCAAGAAAAATCATTTATAGGCAATCAAACTGAAATCTTGCCCATTTTTCGTCCTGGCTAACAAAGATGGAGAAATCTGTACTTATTGGTATGCAAGGAGAAATACGAATTTTCGTCACCCAAAATGAAAATTTTACTATTCTGACATCAAGGGGTACATTTGGTTCTGTGTCTATTGGGAAGTTGAACGCGCAGTAAAAACTCAGGAGTGAGGACTTTTGAGATGATCTTTCGTACCTATTTGTAAGTATCCGTGCCTACTTTTCAATACAAGTATCAAACTTACTGCAGGTTCAGTTCGATCGGAGATAGTTTACAACGTCCAGAACGATTTCCACGACCAAACTTCCATCTTGAACCAGGACGTGGAAGGCACCGTTGGCCAACAGGCGCGCTCGCCTGTTTCCCACAGTTTCCGCGCACTGTGTGACAAACGACGGATTCGGATTAAATACGAAAACGGCAAATATACGGTGAGATTTAGATCACAAGAATGATAATATATTATACTAGTGGTTACCCGTGCGTTGCACGGGTCCTCATGCATTATCGCTCTCTCAGCTTGTGCGACTTCCTCCCAATCACTCCCTCGTGGTCTCAAGAGTGTATGGTCTCAAAGGTGAACAGGAGAGAATTCAGCTGTATCGCACACAAAGCTAATCTTACATCCTCCCAATCACTCCCTGTGGGCCGAATTTGAGCACCCTAGGGTGAACAGGTGAGGATTCAGTTGTATTGCTCATAAAGCTGATCTTACATCCTCCCAATCACTCCCCGTGGTCTCATGAGGTTGTGTACCAAAAGGTGGACAGGATGGGAGGATTCGCTTCGCTCGCGTGGGAGATTCCTGTAGATAGGTTGACGCATAGACCTATGTATCTACCTGTATTCATAATTATATCACGTCAGAATGCTTGACTACAGAGAGAAGTTAATAACTTCTCTCTGTAAAGATAATATCTTTATCGTTACTAAGGAAAGCCTCCAACACAATTTAGGAAGCGGGTGTGTGAAATCCAATATCGACAGAAAACCTCCCTGCAACTTGCTGATCACAATGGAGCAATCCCTATCGAAAGCGGTTTGGCAGTCAATAGAGCACTAACAGACAAACTTAAAGTTTTACATATAAGAGTTTTGTTAAGTATAAGGCTTTTGTACCACTAAAACCCACATTCTAGGTGGTCTTTTTGGGTGAGGTACATAATTTTTGTTTCTGAACTAAGGTCTACAAAGAGGTCGACCACTCGAGGCGGCGGACGGTGTGGTCTCTATTGACCGGGAAGGCGACCAACCTCTTGAACATCGTCATGCCCAAGAAGCCGCATCCAAAGCGGTCATCCCGAAGCCACAAAGTCAGCAGTTGAAGAAGGTTCGTTTCACGACGCCACCCAATTCAGTCCCGATCCAGATTTTGTTTTTGACGGCTACTTGGTCAAGGAAGGAGTCTAAACTCCTCACAGAAGTCGATCCTACGTAACAACGTCAATACCTCGGTTTCTTGGATAAAAGATATTTAAAATAGAGAATTGTACTCTTACATTCAGATATTTCATTGTAAACTTAGAATTCTTCTGGTAATTTCTACTCGGTGATGTTGGTTCTGGTGGACTCCTGGAACAGATTTGGATAAAACAGTGGACAATTTGGATAAAACATCTACCATACCTAAACTAGTTTACGAATTTCCATCTACCCTACTTACGAATTTCGAATGAGGTCAAGGAATTGAAATTCTAGTAGAGTCAAATAATTGTTAAACACAAACATGAGAACTCGTTTACATGCTGAAGCATCAGGAAACGTTTACGTCCTGAAGCATCAGGAAGTTTGTCCATCTTCACCGATTGACTTGAAAGTTTGCACAGAGCTTCATTTCAGAGTCAGTGCCTTTTAAAAGACTTAACCCATCTCAACCCAATATGGATCATTCTCACAATAACGTGAAATTTAAATATCCTGAAAAAATTCACCAAAGTCTTGTGTAAGTATTTCTGATGAAATGAGACCGTCAGCAGAGCTTAAATAACTTTATTATTCGAATAAAAAATTTAAAAGTGAGGTAATTCAGTGTCCAGTGTGCCGGAACGAGCGCGTGATTTTATTGGTCGTCAGTCCTTGGCGCTCCACCAAGGGCTGAGTAATCGGTACCTACCTACCTATAATTTTTCGTTGCTCATCTGTTCTGTGAATGTTGATGGTAATGTTCAAGGAGAATGGAAAATGTTTTCCCAAGTAGGTATAATAGCTGTACCGTCGAATTAAACGAAAAAGATCATTTCGTCAGTCCTTCGCCAAAACACAAAAGCACTACCTAAGTATTTACAAAATTTTGAAATTTAAGACAACGCCTGATGATTACATACAGAAACATTAAGTATGAGAAACATCAATCAGGAACGTTGCCGGGTGATTGAATTTGGCAATCAACACTTTTTGACATGGGTGAAGGACAACATTTCAACATTTCAAGTTTTAATCAAGTTTTTAGTAATTAAACATTTGGGTACTTCGACACTCTGGGAGCATGTGGGTTGGCAACTACGGAAATTACCTTTTAGTACCGAAAACCATTACCATTTGGTCAAATCTTTCCCATAACCATAATTTCACGTTTTCATGAGACCCCATAATATGATAATATCATTATCTTTTTATGAGACCCCATAAAAAGATAATATTATTATCTTTTTATCTCAACCCAAAAATCTTTAGATACAAAAAGCAGAAATTGATGTCCACCTTGACGGGTCCCCAGCCTGGGTAACAGAACCAGTTCTAGGTCATGGATACTATACTATTAACATCCACGCTTCGTAAAACCAGTGTAAATGAACCGTGGAAGAAAGGGAAGCTGTGGAGGTATTTATACTTGACAAAAATTACTACAGATTTTTTTATACTTTGCTGTTGTGCATGATTTTGCTACTCGCCGCGAGAGCCAATTTACTTAGTTGAGTTACCTACAACAATGTACACAAACGTTGTAGTATCCATGAAAACCATCACCGCCTTCCAGCATCCATGTGCCGTTTCCTTGTTGTCATTTCCGAAGTCGCGATGTGATTGCGTGTTTCGTCCGAGTTTTTCCGACGGTGACATCCAAAACTCCTCTACCAGAAGAAAATAAGATTTAATTTGAATCTTTGATGGCATTTCGCCCGATCAGATCGCGCCACGTATTTTTGTTCCGTTCTATACGTGAAACTTCGGTCTCCCAACAGTTTCTTTAGCAGGTACTTACCACCATTGCCTACTGATTCGTTTTTGAATTAATATTTTTCAAGGTGCTCTAATATTCATCATTTATCGTCGTGATTATTTTTTATTTAGGAAAATGACAGATAGTGATAAAGAAGACGCCTCCTTCGGTGTCAGCACGCGCACTGCTCTCATAGCGGTTGGTCTGATTTTCCTTGTGTCAACTTCAGCTCTAGCGTACATCTACTTTAGTTTTCCTCAATTGGAGCCGTAAGTTTGAATATGAAATTCCTTACTACACCTCACCTTGGAATAAACAAACAAGTGATATGAAATTCTAATGTTTGAGATCTGTTTTGCGGTCGAGGTCATAACTACTAGAAATTAGGTGCTCACAAAAGCTAGATAAAACCAGGTAATAACCTGTAGTAGTGGTTGGAGTATTCATTTTTACTTCGACATTATTGATGATTCAGTGCTAGGAAGAAACTGCAAATTTTACGAATTCAAGTTTTTCGGTTATTCAGGTTTGTTATGACTTTGTCCATACACTCGTACTAGGAAAATGAGAAATCACTCAAATAAAATTAAAATCCTGATTTGAAAACCTAATTTCGATTCTGGCATGACATACACATTGTGTAAGTATGTGAAAGTGAAACGAAAATCCGCAATAACCTGCTATTATGTGAAAATAGTAGCGCCAGAAGGACGAATCTGAGGGTTTCTGGGCTGAGCAATCGATATGGTGAAGGATGGTCTACCTTGCTCATCATGCTCAACTCGTATGGTTTCGAGTTATATAACTATATTTGTATTTTTCATGTTAATTGAGATTCTGACGACAACAACACCATCACGTACTAATCTTGCTGTTGTGGTTTTTTGCAGTGAAGAGAAGAAATTCGTCAAAATCCCTTACGATATTGAAGATGCCAAAAATCTGGGACGAGTATTGGATCGGTACAAAGAGAAGTACTATTTCCAAGTACTTCTCGCTATATTTGTGTCGTACATATTGTATCCTTTCGACAGATTTGCATAAAAATTGGTGGATGCCCAGACAGATTTACGATTTTTTGGGATAAAATCATCGTTGTTTCGAAATGGGTATAATATACCCATTGAGACAATATTGTAACGTAAACTTTTATCAAAATTTGAAAACCGAAGTATGTTATCAAAATACGCAAGAGAAAACGCATGTGAAGTTGCCAAGTTGTATTTTTTGGTTTATTATGTTCAATAATGATTCATTGATGAACCATAGTAGCGTAGCAAACATTTCGTTGGGGGGGGGGGGGGGGGGGGGCAAAAGCAGGGGAGTTCGGTGGTCTTGCAAATTCTCAACTGAGCGGTATAGTTTTCTTTGCAAATTTGAATAGAGTTCAATTCAGAGCCATTTGGAGCTTAGTACGACCAGTCGTTGTTAACAGGATCGTGGATCAAACGGTAGAAATACAGACCATTGTTCGTACTAAGAATACGTGGTTTTTTCATGTCGAGTTTCTTGTTCTGGGATACTTTTCGTGCTAAGGAAAGAAGGTAATTTCGAGTGTTATATTGGTACAAATAATTTGTAATTAACTCTCTATAAACGTTTCATCTACCATTTAATGATCTAGACAGAAGGGTGATCTGCACAAAGAAGATTATAATTCGTTGTGTCAAGAGTTTTTCCTAGCCATTTTCGCATGATTTTTCACGAGGCGGATGTTGCGGTTGTGCAAATCGTATCGAAACCACTTAAATGCCTAAACACATGTCAACGGCCATTCCTCTTTGGACGGCCACATGGGGTTGCAAACCCAAAATTCAAAAATTCTAAATTACCCCATGTTTGTGCTCAGAATCCATGCAGGAGTCCAAAATTTTCAGAAATGTACTTGTTAAGTATTGTCTCGTTTTCGTATGTACCTATTTTATTTCCTCGAGCCACAACATCAAATTGTCAATAGTCCTTAACTTCCTAATAGCTTGCAAACATTCGCCATCCCAGGCTCGATATCTCTCTCGATCCTGTCCGGGTTCCTCTTTCCATTTCCACTGGCCATCGTCCTTGTGTGCTTCTGTTCCGCAACGGGGGCGTCTTTCTGCTATATGATCTCGTTCTTCCTTGGAAAGCGCCTCGTATCCAAATACTTCCCTGACAAAGAAGAGAAATATTCCGCATTGGTGAGTCCCCACATAAGAGTACTCGTTGTTCTCACTCATTAATTTCGATTTTGAGCTTCTAGAAAACGAAAGCGTCGTTGTAGAAGCAACGTGGCGTATCTCAAAATTTCCAATTTCACAGGAGAGACAGAAAAAAAGAGATGGTACGCCATGTTATCAACCAGTTTTAGATACGCCAGGATCCTTCATTGACGCTTTGGCCGCTTTCTGTTGGAGTTATATTAAAACTGATGTTATCATTAGATCCAACGCGAAAATTTGAATGTAGAAAGTTCAAAATCTCAAAATGGGAAAAAATTGAGTTGCTCCTACAACGACGAAAGGATGGACCTATTGTTACACACCTGAATAATTTGTTGTTATCTACTACTTTGTCCAGGTGAAAAAACACCGAGATCATTTGTTCAACTACATCCTGTTCCTGAGAGTGACGCCGTTCCTGCCCAATTGGTTCATAAACATTGCTGCCCCTGTAATCAACGTTCCTCTGTGGCCCTTCTGGCTGGGGACTTTCCTAGGTGAGTCTTGTTATTGATTCTGTCAGTTCTATTAATAGTCCTGTCAAGTTAACATGAAAACGGAGGGGGTCATTATGAATTTTTTATGTGTTCTTGGGACCCAAATCAATAGTTATCAGAAAAGCAGCCACCAAAGACCTGTGCGACCAGATTTATAGACAAACAACTTTTTATGGATATCAACTAGTTGCTTCGCTTTTGGTTCTACGGCCCTTTCTTGGACGTAAAGTCCTTTACTGGACCCTGTATTGACTACAGGGTCCCTTTCCTGGACTTAAACGTCCTTTTTCTGAGTCTACAAGACTACAGACGCCTTTTCGTGACCAACCGATTTGATAGTTTTTATGGTGGAAGCGCTGAGTTTGTGGAACTCCATCATCATGTGAGTAGGTTGAAAAATGACTTCAGTTCCACAATCTTTGTACTTTAAATCACAATATATATTTCAGGCACTTTATGCCCATCATCAGGTGTTATTATTATAGTTCTTAAAACAGTTGAAACACAAGGGAAAACATAAACATAAAAAACCGATCCAACCGATCCCAATAAGGACCATTTGGTCACGTCTGGTTTAGAGTGTAGATAGTGTCCATACCCGTCAGACCCCCTTTTCAATGAAAGATTGATTAAAAACCGAAAAAGTGTGAAAATTCAGTGATTTTTTGGTACAACTCCGACTGCACAGGTCTTTGGTCACTGCTTGTCTGGTATCTTACTAATCATTTGGCCTTCATCTTGACTGTACTATCAGATCATAATGTTGATATGTGCTTAGAAAACATTTTTTTTGCTCAGGAGTGGCACCTCCGTCGTTCCTGGCCATCCAAGCGGGCAAAACTCTGAACCAACTCTCCTCCACCTCGACCGGCCTGAGCTTGTCGACAGTGGCGCTCCTCGCGGTGTTCGCCCTCCTCTCGCTGCTCCCCGTCGTCCTCAAAAACCGCCTCAGGAAGAAGTTCGACTAGAACGGGCCGACCCTAGTGCACATCGTCCGGTCTCTCACTCAAACGGTTATCGTTGTAATTATCGTCAATTCTGTACAGACCCCGCTCGATTTGCCGCATATTGTCCAGTTGCCCTTATCAAGTCCTCAGGCTGAAACTGTCTCCGCACCGCCAAAACGCAACCACTGCACCGAGACGAACGTTTGACTCGCAGATATCCGCTTATGTGTGTCAGCCTTGTACTAGGGCCAGTTTCACCGTTTTAATGAACTTTTGTTTCTTCTTGCGGATAAATTAAATGATAAAGCACTGCTCCGTAGTTTGTGTAGATACTACATTCATATATTTTTGTTGAAAAAAAGGAAAACTGCTAACAGCACAGTGTTGTGATACTAGCTTGTATATTTACGCAAATATTCCGCCTAAGGAACAGACTTCCCTGTGAATAAATTTCAAATATGAAATTTATCGTGGAATTTTGAAGATTGCTCGTCTGATGTGTTGATGCAACCCCTTGCGACAGGCTGGCTGTAAAAAAACCCAACAAAAAATCTTGCTTTCACTCCACTTGGATTCGAGGCACGTCTTTGCATGCTAACATTACGGTCAACGTTTGAACGTAAGTATAATTGTTTGACATCGTTATGTACCTCTTTGAGTAAGGCTACGGTTACAGTGGATTAAATTTTGGACGAATTCGTCCAACCCAGTCAAGAGTTTTTGCACCAGGGGATGAGTGAGTTTATCTTATAAGTTGTTATACACAACACCGGCCTCTGTATGGTTTTTCATCCGTCTACTCATTTTCAGTTATTGTCCTCGTCGCCAAATGTAGTGTAATGAAAGTACGGTGTCAGGAATGAAACTGAGAAATTGATTTAAAATATGAATTGTTTACCAAACTACTTAGAAACGTTTTTCCTTGTTGCAACATGTGATATACTACAGGGAGTGTAGGAAGCTCATGAACTCAGTGGTGCACTCAAGATTGAGTGGGACTGGGCGTTGCTGGAACAAGTTTATCCTGCACCGAACCTGTACATGACTTTTTACGCGCTGGAACTAACCTAATGTACGTATTCACTTTGACTCACCATTCGAGTGTTCTGACAAACGGTCGGGTGGTTTGCTGGGAGGTAGAAGACGACCGCGCACAGTGTTACCACATTGTTTTGACGAGCATTTCAAACGAAATCACAACCACTGTAACCGTAACCTGCAAATAACTTTGAACTCCTCAAAATTTTGAAATGTGTCACGATACCAAAAATTCAAAAACTAACCTTTGTACCTACTTTTTTTTTTTTTAACCAGAAAGCGTACATTTAAGTAAAGTAGGCTCTTGTTGATTATCTTTGATTCGCCCGATTTTTCCCCACAATGCACTTGTGTGCTTATGTAAGTTAACGTAATTTCTGCCAATATCAACTGTTACAGTGCATGGTATGAACAATTTTTTGGCACTGGTTAAAAATAATGAAATGAATAACAATCACCTGAATTTCGAAGATCTTAATTATTTTGTGAAACACTGGATTTTTCAATCACTGCATATAAATTTTACTCTTCCGATTTGAGTCGGAACATGGTGTTGGAGTTTTACCGTATTTCTCCTCAACTTTACGCACTGGTATCTTTAATATGTTGTTCCTCAAGTATTAACACAGTGGGTGGAAATCGTATTAATTCTCCGTAGAAAGGCGTCGCTTCAAGCCTTTGATCCACTCGTAGATATGTACGCGTGCGATTCAATTACCCTACGTATCAGTAGAAAAGCCCTGTACTGTGGTAGTTTTGAAATTGTCTTCCTGTAGCATATTCCAATATCCCCCTACTCTATCAGTAGGAATACTAGTTAGAATTGGTTGGTTTTAAGTCTTGTACTCTATTATCCCTCCTATAAGATAGAGAGTTCCAAGGAGATAAGACCGCTTCGATAGGACCGCCTGAACGTTCGATAAGACCGTCTGATCTACAGATCGTGAGGATCTGTTCGGTCCTATCGTAAAGTAACCTTACATGTAGAACTATGTTGACTGAGTTGTCAAGTATAAAATCCAAGTCCAAGCGTTTGTTAAGGTGAACGTTTAAAAAATGGAAAATACGGCGTTGCTTAACGTCACTCTTAGATAGATAACGCTATTAACGTCCCTCTAGAACTGAGCATGTTTGGGCTTACTAGGTTAGTTTTCGGTGATGCTCGCCCTATGATAACCCCTCAACAGGTGGTCCTATCGATGTGGACTTATCTCCTGGAACTCTATAATTTAGCCTTTGCTCCGCCTTGTCGAACTGTCTCAACAGCAGAGGTTTGCTCTTGTTTAACCCTTTGTATGACATCAACTAAGGTTGTGTCCATACGTTGCGGCCGGCTCTAGACCAAAACTGTAGAACGCTAAACTGGAGCCACACCATATGCTCCACGTGTAGTACTTCCCCTTATACAGCCGTTATCCTAAGTTGGTCCGTTAAAATGCAAAATTTGTCAAATTCTCGCGCTCCCAATATAATACTCAATATTCGTCAAACGAAACACTGGGTTCGTTTCTGCAGACACACTCGTAACTTGACTACGATGTGGGAGCTGCTGGAACATTGGCCTGACTTAGTTTGTGGTTTTGTAATTTAACTACACTGGTTGTGATCATCTAAGGGATGATTAATCAGAATAACCTATTCGATGAGTATGTTATCAGTGAGTTACCTCAGGGAGGTGCTGAAGCTCCCCACTTTCGGTAGCTGATACAGCGCATTGGGCTCCTCACTGCTCATGCGCAGAAAGGAATCTGCTGTCTCCAATAACACTGTTCTACAATATACGTGACCTGAAAGTTGCCGGCCTCATTGTATCATGGATGGGGGTTTTCGAGGGTGCTGAATCCGAATCCGATGTCCGATTTTTCGACGTTTTTATGGCTTTTTAGTACAACTTTACGGTGTATTTTCCTGGTGATCACGAACTTCGTCCAAAAAAATTATAATGGAGCTATATTTGTAGGCAATTTATTGCTGAATCCAAGTATGACCGACATTTCTTCTTCACATTGATCCAAATCCCCCAAAAACCTACTGAAAAACTGTAAAAATAGAGGTTTTTGCCTATTTTTTTCACATACATTTTCCTAAAGAAATTAGGGTCATATTTGGATTCAGCAAGAAATGTCCTACAAATCTAGCCCCATTATATCTTTTTATAATCTTTTTGGACGAAGTTCGTGATGATGAGGAAAATACACCGTAAAGTTGTAGTAAAAAACCATAAAAACGTCGAAAAATCAAAAAGATCTCAAAAAAAAAAAAAAACGGATTCGGATTCAGCACCCTCGAAAACCCCCATCCATGATACAATGAGGCTGGCAACTTTCAGTTCACTTTTCTTGTAGAGCAGTGTAATCGATTGAAGTGCTTATAATATAATATTATATTATAATCGATCTTCGACAATTCTGCCTGATACAATGTACTCCACCCAGTTACGCTCCCTAACCATTTTGGTTTGCCTTCTTTAATTTTCAGATCCTCAAACGGCCGTATCCAGATTGCCCGGTCTCGGAGAACACCGACAAGAACATCTATAACGAACTTTTACACGTTCAGTTTGTCGCAAGAGACTTCACGTATCGTATTTCGTATTTTAATGTGTATGTACCTTGTTGTGGATAATAATATTATATAATGTAATATATTATATTACATTATCATCAATTTATGCTTAAGCATTTGGGGTAAAATTACTTCTGTTAAAGGCTGTAATTCGGCCCCCTATTTATTATTTAGTCGTGTATACATTATTTATTTACTCTGTTTAAATTTAAGGCGTTTTTCTGAAACAATTCGTTTGTGAATTTCTTGGTTTACATTAGGGCTGATTACCAAACTTTACTCATTGAAAGATCTTAAAAAGTTCCTGGAAACTTGGGAAGTAACTGGGCAGGAACGCTCTGTTATGTACTAATTCGATAAGTATCTCAAGTTTTGAACGAAAAGGAGTTGAAGGTTTAAAAACTTAACTAAAGAACTTAACTTTCCCTTTGAATAAAAATTCAGAAATAAATGAGCGGAACTTCAACAATTTCTGGTTAGTTAGGGATCTTAATTTAATTGAAAATTCATCTACGTTGTAGTATTCTGAATCGGTACTTCTGAATTACCAGTGTATTCCATTATGAATTTATGCGATTCTTCCGATGTGATATCTCGAGTATTGATTCGTAGGTAGTTTATCGACGGGTTCTCGTTGGTTCTCCCTGGTAGGCACCAATTTAGTTGTGTCGAACACACCATGATAATACTATGTATATTATAGTATTTACTTCTGTAATTTTTTTAAACGTGTTATCTGATCATAAGAAGAAAGTCATATATTCAGTCTCGTAATATAATCTTTACCTTCAGTTTTAGTTTCTTTTGGGTTGTTATATTTTCAAGTCTTCAAAGTTGAAGACTCAAACTCATTCGGAATGTGGCCATTGAGGGATATTCTAGTGGAGAACCAGCGGCCATGCCTTCCTTGTACAATAATAAACGTATATTTACTTACTGGGTGTTAATGATTGGGGAGGGGAGTTTTGAAAAGTTACTTCTTAAAGGGATTTACTTTGTTTAGGGTTATGGAGATTTATTTGACAGTACTGGACAAGTCTAATTGAATACTACCATTTTAAATCAAACTAAATGTTACAAAGTGCTAGATCAGTACTACATCACCAAAAAATCACTCACGTAGTTCAATTGGTCACAGCAATTCAAATTACACTGAGAAATGATTATTTGAGTGGGGAGTTCTTTGGCACCCTGTAGTTGATACACTCGTGTCTTGTTCAAATGGCCTATTTCGTCTTTGTTTTCCCCAATTCTTCCTGCTGAATGAATAATGTTTGTAGCCCATCAAACACAGATAACTTGAAGGGGTTTGAACTGTTTTTTCTGAGGGGAATGAGCATGGCCATTGTTGGGGTGACATTTTGTAACAATTTTGGTACATACAGGTCTGCCAATCATCGAGAAAAAAATCCCTGTGCATCCCTTCAAGGGCATGTGTAACCTTCTGGATGTCCCTCGTATTGATGATATCGAGTTTTTAGGTTTGATTTTCAATAAACCGTCAGAAGCACACCCTTGCTGGATCAGCTGCGAGAACACATTCAGCAGAGATGATACTAGAGATGCAACTATCAAAGAACAATATTGGCTATCGATATTATGATTTATCGGTCTTCGATTTTTTGTCAAATTTTGTTTGAATAGAACAAACTTAAATTTCAAAATTCCAAAATATGAATGCAATTTATAAATACCTCAATGTTTGTTAGGTGGGCATAGGGCCTATGAGCGAAAATCGTTTTGTAGACAAATTATGATTAACATTTTATTAATTATCGAAGAGTAAAATTCGTAATTATTTTCAATCGAACCACAAAGAGAATAATGTTCTATTACGCTCGAGTTCAAAGCAAGAATTAAAAAACCTTTGGCAAAGTTTATTAAATATTATTCAGGTTCAAATACGCTGTGTTGGTTTAATCAGTTATTTCAATTGAAATTTCCAGTAACAATCCATTCAACTAATTATTACAATCTTCCAAATATTAGTATTCAATGTTTAATAAAACCAATAATGATTTGGGGTAAAATAGAGTATTTTGGGATATCGAATGAAAAAAGTAGCATTGGCCCTAATTCCTCAGTTTTTATTCTTATTCGAAAAACGTTTTAGTTGACTAACTCGTTATTCCAGTAATTTTCTATGATGTTGTTGCCAGAGGACCTGTAACCATCAGGCTCAACGAAAGCGTCTTCATTGACTGGCCAACTGAAATTCTCCTTGATTGATAATAACTTTTAGGTAAAATAAAAAATCGGACCCGATAGTGCCATTTTGATATTGATATTCCGATATATCAGGATGAACAAATATCGTTATATCACAAGAAAAATTCGTTATATCGATATCAATATACTCCCTCATTCAAAATAGTGATTTCCATTTCAATAAACAAATCAGTTGCGCTGTTCGAAATCAGAAATTCGTAACTAACAAAAAAATCTCATTCCACCAAACGATACTTGTACGTCTCGAGTAGATATCAACAAACTCTCACGCCTATTGCGGTAAATACAACGAATAATACAAACTTGGTTATGTCATTCCCAGGGATTAATTACCTCATCGCTTCATAGTAACGTGTTAGATGCGTATTTTCGGCGTGGGTTTTGGGATTTGGCGCGGGGATTGCGTTCCGATATCTGAAGATTTGATGGAAAAGTTGACGTTTCAGTACTGATCGATTTCTTTTTGTGCGTGTGAATTATCGATACTGTAATGAAAAAAGAAGATTATAATGAAATATAGAGACTGTCTTACCCAATTGTGAATTCAAGCACCAATATTTACCTGTAATGGTAGTTTATGATGCCCTTCGCGGCTGTGAAGGAACAAAATTGAAAATATATTGTTGGAAAATTCACTTGGCGTTCTTTGATACCCCACATAATGTAACCCCCCTCCCCTTCAGTCATTTATTAATTAATATGTTTTTGAATCAATTGATATTTGGTGTTTTTAAATGGTCTATCGTGATGACAGTAAAGAGTGTAATGGTAGATCTACGGTTGCCCATCAAAATATTTGACGGCTGAACTTCTTGGAGCCCAAAAACCACGAAATATAGAGCTGTTGAAACATTTTGTTCTCAAAATTCCTTACAATTTGCGAAAAACTTATTGTTATCACATTTTGTTCGATTTCTCAGTTTGGTACCTGTTCGTATGGTGTAATTTGCTTGGTGGTAGTTGATTGAAGAGGGAAAGTTTTTTGGGGTTTTTGTAAGAGTTGTTGTTTTCAATGTAAGTTAGGGTCAAGTTATGAGACGAAAACGATTAGGTCTCTACCAATTTATCCGTAACCATATTTCATCACACCAACGTTACTGAAAAAAATACCTGAAATTCGTTTAAACAAATTGTGGTAGAAATCATAGTATTTCACCTAATTTGGAGGAATTGGCTTTTTGAACAGGTGCTAGAAAATAACAATTAGGAGTGCAAATTGTAGGTTATTTTATGATTTCATGCCTAATGACAGGACTTTAGTGGATAAAGGTACGGATCTAAAAACAAACACTGTTTCATAGTGATCGATTTTGGTTTTTTTAGATTTTATTGTTAGGCTACAAACTAAATTTGAAATGTACAGCAAATTTTCAAGCTAATAAAGACTATATTTTCCAATCTCAAAAGTTAAAAATAGGTACCTACTCAATTGGCACAAGACAAAATGCAAAATCTTCCCTTTTTCATCAATTTCAAAGTAAATCAAGATTGAAATCCACAAAAATAGTGGTTAGACATACATTTTGATGGTTTATACAGCTAAACTTCAAGACTCTAGGTATCAATCTAAATTGAAAAAAAAAAAAACAAGCTTTGGTTTAAGTTGACACAATTTACTCCAATAACTTTCGATGCTTGAAAATTGTAACATCACGTAAAATGATTTTTTTTTTTTTTTTCATTGTCAGTTTTCGATAGGTACTTAAGCATCTACAGTAGACGTATACAAAACACAAACCTTACATATTGCGCGTACATCTTCGATAATAGGACCATTTGCATTGCTTTGATTGACTCTATACAATACTAAAGACAACCTTGTGCGGTGTAAAGCTAGTGCCGTGGAAACTCGCGTTCCGATGAAATATTTCAAATTCACTTGAAATATTATTTTAAATAAAATGCAATTAGTTATTTAAAATTTAACATCAAGCTTTCTATTGCAAGACCAACGAAGGAAGCTCAAAAAACGACTAACGAAGACTAGTTCGGAATAAAATGGTGACATATCCACCACGTCGATATACAATTTTAAATTAAATTCTAGCTATAATATAAACTTACGGTATATGTACAGTGGTTCTTATAAAAACGACATAACGAAAATTGTATAGATTAAATGAAAATTGTAATTCTGTCGTCAGAATTAAATCCATGCGCCGAAAAAGGCCACAGTAAACAATGTCTAAACTAGCTACACTTGCTATCCGTATGAAAATAAATATCCGTTAAAATAGCGAAACGCAAAATGTGGACTTGGATTGGGCAACCTTCAAATTTTGGATCGTGTAAAACTGTGTGAGTTGGAATTTAATGAAACAATGATGAAACGGATCGGCGCGTGAATTGTATTTGATGGATCTCATGGAACTATGCGATTGGAGAATGTGTGTCAGAGATTATGAGGAGATTTAGAGGAAAGAATGTACTTATTTCCTTAGATAGCCAGGCAGCACTAAAGGCGTAAACCAGGTCAAGACTGGTGAAGGAGAGCTGGAAGGCGAATTGAACTGCCTGGGGGCAGGTGTTGAAGGTAATGAGCGAGCAGATGGCATGGCAAGAAAAGGGGCATCCATAGCTTGCTATAATGGTATTGCTAAATGCTCGGTAGGATGGGTGAGAGAAGGGCATAGGAGGCATTAGGAGCCCAAAGCAGATCAAGACTGGTTAAGGAGAGCTGGGAGGCACTGAACTAATTGGGGACAGAAAACAAAGTCACCCTGATGTGGGTACTGGGGTGGAAGGTAATGAGAGAGCAGATGGGAAGAAAGAAGGCGTCCACAGCTTGCTACACTGGTATTGCTAAATGATCGGTGGGATCCTCTTTGCGAGAATGGGAGAGAGAAGGGCATTGGGACGACATCCCGGCATAAAGTTTTTGGAAGTTATGGCAGCACCCTGTAGAAGGACTTCAGACGCACTAGAGCTGCCAAGGAGGAAGATGAGACTCCTGGTGGGGATGCTGACAGGGCACGGGCGCTTTTGGAAACATCTGCACTGAATCGGCATTTACGTGGGAGACCCGTTGTGCAGGCTTTGTGGAGAGCATGATGAAACTGCACCTCATCTCCTTAAGTGCCCAGCACTTGAGGCTTGACGATACAGAATCTTTAGGTCCCTAGTACCAGAAGAGATCGTATTGGCAAACAACCTGGTAGGGGGTGAATGGATCAGTCTGATGAAGGGAGTGGACTGAACCCAGAGCCTTTAGGTTGGTCTACATGGCAATGCTCCGCACATTAATCCCAGGTTTCAACGCGATGGATAGGGAAAGGACTCTAGTACCAGAAGAGATCGTATCAGCAAACAACCTGGGGGACCATCAGTCTGATGGAGGGAGTGGACTGAACCCAGAGCCTGTAGGTTGGTCTACAGGGCAATGTTCCGCACAATAATCCCAGGCTTCAGTGCGGCTGGTGGGGAAAGGACTCTAGTACCAGAAGAGATCGTATCGGCAAACAACCTGGTAGGGGGACCATCAGGTTTCAACGCAATGGATAGGGAAAGAACTCACCCTAGTCCCTGCCTACAATCTAATCTAATGGATCCCAGCAATTTTCTAAATGATTTTAAAAGGAGTGACATACTGTTGGAGAACGGGTGGGAGCAACGGATTCGACAGGTCGTTTAGATGAGCGTAAAGGTTTTTGTCAATCCCAATGGCAGGAGGGTCGTGCCAAAATCAAGTTTTCATGTACCATATCTCCGTTCAAAATGCAGCGGAGAAGGTTGAAAAATGAGGAAATTATTGTTTGGACGTCAGGTTTGGAAAAAGCTTCCTTTTCTTCGAAAATTCCCTAAAAAAGCCGATGGTTCATTATTGAAAATAATAAACCAATATTCAACGAACAAACGTTCAATTAATCTCCAGTTTGTGTTTATTGAGATGACACAACCTGAATATTTTACTTGTGACCAAAGTTCCAACTCACAAAATTTTCAATCCCTCAGGTAGCCGAAAATGGCCAGCTACCATATAGAGTTTTTATTGTCAAATTTGGAATCCCTGATGGGAAGGAAACACTAAAACATCAGGTACTTACATAAAATAACTTTATGTGAAGTGAAATGTCAAAAAACTACCTACTTAAACCGTAAACGAAAGAAGAATGTTTCAATCAGTCGAATGTCGTTGTTTCAAACGAAATATTATTGGGGGGTGAAGGGCGGGGGCGAACAGGAATGAACTGGACATGTTCAATCCTGTATAGGCTGTGATTCCCGGTCCGGGGTGGCCAAGCGGAGGTGACGCCTGGCGAAAGCTATGACGCAGAGGCTGATGGAGCACAGGCAGACGGTCATGAAGGCGAAGAGGATGTAGATGAATGTTATCTGCCAGAATGCAAAGAAGTAGAGGTGTTTGTTGCACCAGAGGCCTTTATTTGGGTCAAAGTTTGGCTCGTATTCCTTGTACACCCAGTAGGAACCTGAAAACATGAAGAGAATCTTCATTAAGATCGAGTAGGGTAAAACAAAGACACATACATCAATAAGGTCTTATCTACATGAATTACGCAACCAAAATAGGGTCGTGTACATTATACCGAATCTATAATGGGAACCCACCAACCCCACTATTCAAGTCAGCTGATCTAAATCATTAGTAAAACTATGAAAATTTGACTAAGTAAAGAAACTATGTTACAATTTCTTCGAGCGATGAGCACAATATTGCTAAACGTTCCGTTCACTAAGGGCCGGTTTATCAATTGCATTTGATCGCCGATTAAACTCCGACTGTCGCTAATGGTCGATTAGAGAGTGATGCTTCTTTTTTAACTAAACTGTAGTTTGTCGACGTGAAGATAAATTATATTTGTTGACTAGTTGAGATAGATAAACACAAAAAGTTAACCGGAGATTTAGTTAAACCAGAGATTTGATAAACCCGCCCTAAGAAAGTACTTAGAAGAAATGGAATTCTGACTGAAATGGACTTTGAGCAAGTCTTCTGAGGTGACAATGACATGTTGATATGTATTAAACAGCGATTAATCAGTAAAAATAATCGATAAATTGGGGTCAAATATTAGATTAACCGATCATCTTTTTGCATTCCTAGTGAGTGCATGAAACACTACTTGTGACATTGCAACTAAGTTTGTATTCAGGTGGTAACAAACCTCATTCGACATGCTTATTCCTGAAAGTCTCCGCTATATGAACTAGGCCTCTTGAAACGGTTTCATAATCGTCTCTCATTGATTCTCACCCTCCCGAGTCGACTATCACAATCGTTGGACCCTCGTTCGCTCGAAATCCCCACATTAAATCTTTACAACACGTTCAAGGCTTCGTCCTCCCGAGATTTCAATGCTCTGGCCATTCGAAAGTATTCGCGATCGAATGACCGGCTACACGGCCAACGCAAGAAAGAACGTTTCGTGTAGTTGCCTTGTACGGCAACCCTCCTCCAGCCCGGTACGATCGACTGGGACCTTAACCTTGTACCAATTAGGTCCTCTCTCAAACAAGGGATTTCGTAGAGACTTCCCGGGCAACGCCCTGTAAATCGTTTCATCGGTGAAGGAGGAAGGGGAGGGAGACGAAATTCGACGAGACAAACATCCTGGGGCCCTGGCATACGCTTGCTAAGTATCCCATCTGATCCGAGCGACTTACCAAGAATGAACCAGGCCATCATGAAGCAGTTGATCAGAGATTGCAAGGACGACCCTCGTTCCATGTCCTCTTCCTCGTCCGGCCGCTGACGAGTTCGTACGCGGTGGAAAAACTGGAGGATCTGCTTGAAAACGCCCAGCAAACCTGCAAAAATCCAAAAAGGACGTTACTGGATAACTACAAGATACCGCTTAGATAGTTTTTACGTCGGTGAACCCGTTTAAATTGTCACAAACCTCCAAGGAGTAAATATAATGGGATGTTGGGGTTGAGCGGACAGTCGTTTAAATAGTTACTGCCCACGAAGAACATGGCGATGGGTATAACTATAGTCACACCGATGGCGATCGTGCATCCAACTGAAACAAGTAACGAAATTGTCAAATCTACACGGAAGATGTTAGTTAAATATTCGATTAACTTTTAACTTCGTAACATGATACAAGAGTTGCGAGGAAGGTGCCCTTGAAAACGAACTGAGGTCATTTATGGGCGGCCGAGGGAGCAAAAAATTAGAAGTTACCCGTCATTATCGCCAGAAGTGGTTTAACCGGGTTTATCCACGTTTTTTTTCTGTTCTTCCACAAAAATAGAAGAATAAAAATAACCCTGGAATGATAAATTCAGGCTGGACGTTTTGTCCTGAAACTCCTAACAGACTCGATCTGCATCTAAACCACCTCTATCCAATTTGGTGGATTTTGACGTACAAGGTCTCAATCCCCAGAACTGCCAAAGCCTCTTCCGCACAAGTAAATAATGATGAACCGAAAACTGTAGTTCTCTCGTCTTTAGCACCCTCTAGCAACGATTATTTAGGAGTTACATAATGTAAGGAGTGGAGAACGCTTCCCAATGGACGTATTTTTCCTTATTTTCAGGTGTGTGCAGGTATTAAATACCAAATTTTGCTTCTTAAGGTCAATCCGAACTAAAAATCCACAGTCGCGCAGCATGGCTATAAGAGCGAAATTTCCAAGAAATAACTGGTTTTATGTAAAACTAGCTGTGTACCCGCGCTTCGAAACGGTAGAACAGACACCCGTATCCCCCCTCCTCAACTGGTCAGAAACCTTCCGAATGTTCACACAACACAATTTCAATGTTTCACTCCAGTCAAGTAGTTTTTGGATTGCCTGTAGACCCCCCCCCTCCCCCATCACACACAACCTGTAACCCCCCCCCCCCCCCTCCTAAATTGGTCAGAAACCTTCCCCAATATTCACTCAACATTTTCCTCAAGTTTCATTCAGATCGGTCAAGTAGTTTTGAAATCCCTGAACCCCCCCCCCCCCCCCCCAACTTACTAAGGACTCTCCCCACCTGGTCAGAAACCTTCCCCAATGTTCACACAACACAATTTCTTACTGGTTTTATAACGAATGTGGTCCCCTGTTTTTGACATCTCAATCCGTTAACAGATTAGAGCAGATGAACCGTGAAGAACATCTCATCTCTAGTACTTTCTGGTCTGAACGATCACATTTACCACTTCTAATCGTAGGAAATATCGACTAGGTATCAAAGATGGGTTCATAATAATTGGAATTTTTCCACATCGATTCACCCATATGTAGATAATTTATGGGAAACAGAGTAGGGGTAAATTGGGAAGCTTACCCTACATATTTCAGGGTGGTAACCTTGCGTTTGGAACATAAATTATGATGTTTATTCAACATGTTATCTACAGTCAGCAGAACGATCATTGGCGATGAAGAACTGAACAAATGAATTGAAGCGATGCGTAAAACCATCGGGTATGAATTTGAAAGTATAATATAGCTACACCTACACGTGAATCGTAGAAATGGCGTTCGAGTGACTATAAAAATAGATGAAAACACATCGCTCTCAACAAACGCCATGCGACCTTCGGCGAAGGCTTTTTTTATTTATTGCCGACCCGAATAAAATTTGACCGACCGAACTTTCGTGATCTTAATAGCCGAATCGATCGAGATCGTTAGGAGTTTCGAAGGCCAATCTATCGAACAACATAGGCAGCACTGATTTGATTTTCTGATTGAGATGTTTGAGGTTTCTGGAAGTTGGAAGAGGGACACGAAATTCGATTATACTCGTAGAAAACCATCAATTTCTTGGGATCAACTTCGTAAGCCTTCAACGAACTTCCTATACACTGTGATCCGCTCGTGTTTTGCAAAAAATTGTTTTAAAGGGTTTTTTTCAGAAAATCCATCTATATTCACTTTTAAACTCAAATGTCTCCACTTTCCTCCATTCAATTTTAACTTTCTACTGGTTTCGGGATCAGCGCTAAATTTGCTATAAGTGATTCTCGAGAAGGACTATCAATGACCGTAACAGCAGCTCAAACACAGAGGAATTCGAGAAAATGAAAATTCTGAAAATCTTTAGCACTTTACTACTCTTCAAAAAATAAAAAATAAAATACTGGAAACTCAAATCTTAAGAAAACTTCTTCATTCAACTGTATGGCCAACTTTGAGATCATTTTGTTATTTCAATCAGTTTAAATGCAAAAAACTCTGCAAATTGTTGACACATCGGTTTATTATCTTCATTGTGCAGATCTTCCCTTCTTTCAAGATTACAAAATGATTGATTAATTATTATTAGGTAATTTTTTGTATTCGGTAGAGGGGGTAATTTTGCGTTTCATGGGCGATTCCAATGGTTCATTATTGAAGATAATAAACCAAAAAGTTGTTTTGGTTGTTTAAAGTTGTTTTGTCGTTGGTGTGACCCTGAACCGTAAATAAGTATAGGGTTCAAAATTAGCGCATTAAAAATTCGTGTATCCTCCTGTTTGAACAACAACGTTACTTTTTGCATTAAAACCTTTTTTCTACACTCTGATCAAACTCTTAACTTTTTTGCATTTAAACTAGACTTTTTCATCGAAGGAACAAGATTATCTAAAAGTTGACCATACCATTGAAAAGCCTATTGAATGAAAACGTTTTCATGAGATCTGCCAGTTTCCAGGATTGGTTTTGGAAGAGTAGTAACGTTCTGAAGATTTTCAACATTTTCATTTTTTTCAAATTCGTCTACGTTTGGGGTAATGGGGAGAAATTTAAGTTTAAAAGAGCAAAAACATGGTTTTTCTGAGAAAATCGTATCTCGAGAATGGAATGATATAAAAATATGCGGTTGGCACTCCATTCTCAATGTAGTTTCACGCAAAAATTGTTTCGCATCTACGAGCGGATCACCCTGTATATCCATGTATATTCTGTCCAACGTAAATACAGGAACAGCTTTATGCCGGAACTTAAATCAGAGGCATATATGATATATATGAGATATATCTACATTCATCCATATTTTGAAAAGGCAAATAACTCCTGAGTTATCAACAGTGTTAATAAAATTAATACCAAGGTAAAAGCAGGTTTCATAATATTGGGAGAGAAATGAATTCCATTTGATTACTAACAATAATGCGATGATAACGGAGATATTACGAAATGAGATGAACGATTGGATAATACTCCTGGCTTCCTTGACATTCAAAACATCGAAGGGAAAAGATCGTTAAATGATAAGGAGATAAAAGAAGAACTCCCACCACGCAGAACGGGATTAATAATTAATTACTAATTATTAGTAGTTGGTACCTACTAAAAGACCTAATAAGCACTTAATAAACATCAACGTCGTTAAGTGATTGAATATAAGATAATATTTATTCTTACTTGTTCCAGCCAATAAGAGCACGACCTTTTTGATAAAATCGACGGTTCCATTTGATTCTTTGTGGGCTTCACGGACGCGCCCAATCACAGATTCGTAGGTTGGAGGGGGTGCAGCTGCAATCATAAAAAACAACACTATTCATTAAATTTCGAATTTATTCAATAGCGAATTTGCAATAAAGTGATATTAATTATTTGATACAGCGAATATTAAATATGAATTCCAAATTAGAAATTTTGTGTCCTTTTGGCTGGAAGGATTTCAGGTTTGGATGAAGGAATCCTACCAGAAAAGTCATTTTCGGCCTAAATGGAACTTAGGAGGTTATATTTATTCAATGTCCACGGTATTAATAATACGGTATTACAGTGGAATATTTGATAATCCACGTGCCAAGTTCTGGAACACAGAAATTTTACTTTCTTTTCAACTTGGCCCAACAGAGGGGTGACAAAACAACGTTTCCTTTCGGAAGACAGAAGAAGCAGAAATACTGAGAAAAGAGAACTAATAAGAAACTGAAACGCACACCTGAGCTGACTACGACGCTAAATTTACGACATTTATTTTCGTTCGTGATCGTGAATACACACCCACAATTGTTATTTTCCGAGGATACCCGCCAATATGCCCGTAATAGCGGAGAGGAAAGCGAAACTCAGCTTGATGAGATTTACGATTGGTAAGATTTAGTTCCATTCGGGAAAATCGATGTACCACGTCGAATCCAATATTGAAACGGTAGGTACCGGAGGGCATTTCCTTCATTGGGATCCGTTGGATTCTCGTCGAATTTCACAGGTGTTTGGAGAGTTGAGCTACAAGCAGGGCCGTTTTCAGGAACACTTGGCAAATTTGTCCCCCATCCTGCAGTTGATGTGTTGTTTTTTTGTTTAATTTAAATCTAACAAGTTTCAGATACTTATTACTTTTTAGAATGGGACCCGAGTGGCCAAGGGCACAAAGACTGGGGTTTTCGTCTAATTACAGAAGTTCCTAGCGGCTGGAGGTCCAAGGCCGAGTAACAATACGAGCCACAAAACTTGAATACACTCCCAATTAAGGTACCTTGGCCCTCCATCTCTGGCCCCTTGAAAGTCTAGAGGAGCCTAAACAGGTCCTGCTTGATTCAGGAGCGTTTGTGCTGAGAAGAAAACCCACAGTCATGCAACATGGCTATAAGAACGAATTTTCGAAGAAATGGCTCGTTTTATGTAAAAATCCCCGTTTTACTGGTTTTATAACAAATTTTATTCCATTTTTTGCCGAGTAACACCTCAGTTTATAGATTTTTCAACGCTGAGCACGATGGTGAACTCAGCATTGCGATATCTCATTGCGTTATCAGATTAGGGCAGATGAACTGTGAAGAACATCTCAAGTATCAACCACGTTTCTTCTTCTTCAAAGTGCTACAGTTTGAGGACGGAATAAGAAGATGTAGCAATTCTGACTTCACCGTCGTCTTCACCATGGGTTACATCGGTTCAAACCTTTCCGTTCCCCGACCTGTTGAGAGGAGTCTGTCCGTAATGAAGAGCTCTCAGTTTATTGCGATCTCATGTTACTCGATGCCAGTAGAAGAATTCGGAGGAAGACGTGCAGACGACCTGACAGAGGTCTCAGGGCTCGCGTGTCGATCTGCTCTTCCGGGAGAACCTCATTTCAAGTACCGACAATTAAACAAAAGGAGTTGTGTGTATTTACAACGAGCGCGGATGAGATAATTGAGAGCGATTAATTCGATGAAATCCTTCACGTGTCACGACTCTGATTGGGTAACAACTCGGAGATATTACACAGTTACGTTCGTTATATTGATAACTAAGGGAGGATGGTTATTTGATCCTGAATATTACAAACCAGTATCTGAAGTGGATTTCTGTAATATGGTCAGATTTCATGAAATATCAAGAGAACACTTCCACCATGGGGAAATCTCGAATGGAGATGCCTTCGACGGGTCTGGATGGACCAGTTAGGACTTCTAAAAACCCGTCTTGCGCTCGATAACTCACGACCTATTCGTTTTTCGACAAAGTAGCTCTCATTAGTTTAAAGTTCATTAAATTGCCAATAATTTAAGCCAGACCTCAGCTCTGTAAGTCTTATAGGGACCAAGCTATGCTGCCGCAATAAGCAAGAGTGCAGTAACTCCACTTTTTGACGGTTTTGAGTTGACGGTTAGAACACTCTGGAGGTTCGTAGGTAGGCAATATACGTATGGCCTATTATCGTATTATATGGATTCGAAAAAAGCGGGAGTTTTGCACTAAACGCCACCTCTGTAATGAAATGCTAAGTTAAACTTATAAACTTACAGTACTTTCCAGGCCATATTTTTGGAGCTACTGCAGTTGAGCGTAGCAAAAGGATTCTTCGCGAATTAGCTTACTATGCCATCATTTTTGTGGCACTTATTGCGAAACGATATTTCTTAAACACACTGCTCAATCATCCACAATCTACTGCCCCTGATGCCCGAAACCAGGCATGCATTTTGGAAGGGCCTTAATGTCACCAGCGGCTGACCTGACCTGAGAACATGTACAGAAGATTGACTCCCAATTATTATCATTTGGACCTTTTCAATACTTTCAATATGCTCCAATTTACTATTAATATTCAATATTTTCAATATGCTGCAACCAATAATAATTCGGTAAGAAAATGCTATTTCTCGTTGTTGTAATTATTATTTTTACAATTCATTTATATCTCGATTATTTCTTTTGATTGAAGTCCACATGTATGAGAAAAAATTTTTTGCCTGCAACAAAATTGCTAATATTAATTGTTGGATGGCAGCGCATAACTCATTGGGGAACTAAAATGCAGTTTTAGCGATTACTCACAATAGAATTTACTGCAATTTAGAGTAGAAATTAGAAGTTATTTGCTAAGCTGGAATACAGTATCTGTCCCTGTACGGAGTACTGCAATACAGCGTAGTAACATGAATCCATTTGTCAAGCTAAGGTGCAGTATCCACCAGCCCCATTAAAATGGTTCAAAATATGCTTCTTTTTTTTAATGCCATGGTGATTTAGCCGTCTATTAGGGAGCATGTGGTCGTTCTCTTATAGAAAAAAGAAGTTTTTCAAAGTCGGCAAGGCACAAAATAGAATAAACGATTTTGATTTGGTTTGACGTTTCTGGAGTTACTGCAATTCACCTTAGCAGGGCAGTATGGCCCTTCAAAGATGGCCCATTCCATCAAAATGTTCCACAAATTGACAATTTTAAATCTGGCTATCGTTTTTTGAGAAATGCCTTAAGGAATGAAGACATAGTACAATCAATTGGCATTCATTTAATCACAATTTGGATTTTGATTACGTTAACGGTAAAGAACGGTCCTGTGAATTCCATCGAAAATCGGTTGGATAGAAACGAGGATGCAGGAGTGGATTGGGGCCTGAATTTGAGAACATACAGACAAGACAAGAAATCAACTTTATTTGGAAAGATCTGACACTCTAAACACAAACAAAATTCTGATTTTGGAAGAAAATAATTTTTTCTGTCCAAAAAGCCGTTTTAAGGCTATTGCAGATCGGTTCGGTGGTTATTGGCCAACCCTGTAAGGGCAGTTGCAGTATGGGCTGATTACGCTTTTATTCAGGATCCGAATTCGAGATACGGTAGGAAATTCGGTAATTTCATCGCAACGTTATCACATAACGGACAATTACGACGCTGCTCAGTGAAATGATGAATAATTCAGTATTATCGCAATTATCGCTCACGAACTCGCGAATACCTTCGCTGACCAACTTGGCAGAATATTCCGGGTTTTTTTCCCTTCTGTCTGCGGTCCGAATACTGAGTCTCTGGTTTCAACTCGGAGATGGACAAAAACTGCAAAAGGATTCTACAACACGACCCGGTGAAAGTTGGCTTTTGTTGCTCCCTGGGGCACGCTGGACGACAGCTCTCACTTTTGAAAATCGTAAAAACCGAGGCTAAATACGTCGCCTAACAATACGTCCGTGACGGATTACGATAGTACAACGCCAACAATTCGAAACAACAGGACTCGATTTCACGAGATCTTCGACTATTCACGTAGCTAACAGTCTGAATCTCGGTTCAATCGAAGGTGCGCGTGACATCCCAAAAACTCTGCAAATTCTTGACAAAACCGTAGGTATAATCTCTTCTTTCTGCATATTAACCTTTTGTCTAGATCACTAAATGATGGATTAATTATAATTAGCAGGTATTGTAAATTATTATTAATACATGTATAATTATTAATGATGTTGAGGGTCGGTCAAATAAAAATTGATTTATGTGCCAACGTTTCGAAGAATATATTTCTTCATCTTCAGGGCAGTGTACAAGATGGAGTTGGACTCCAACAGGGAAGTTCTTGTCTCCAGATCACAGAAATAACAACTTGGTCATTCTTACTGACGGTCAACAAATCACACACACTTATAATTATTAATATTAATATTAATATAATTAATATTATTATTAATAATGAGTGTGTGTGATGTGTTGACCGTCAGTAAGAATACTGATGGGGAGATGTAGAGGGTCGGTCAAATGAGAGATGTTTTATGTGCCATTTTGATGAATTTATTTCTCCATCATCAAGACCTATAATCAGTTTCACAATGTAGAATTAACGGGAGTTATTGTTGTAGGTGTATCGAAAAATTTTACAGCATTTTATAATAATTTGTTGTTTCGGAAAATTTAACTGTATTTCTTGAATATAATAATTTGTAAGTTTGGACTTAACAGTAGTTTTGGACTATTCACCTACTATAAGTACTATAAACTCTCTTATACATCTACTACAACTACTGTAAATTGTACCAACAAATTAATATATTCAATATATTCTGTCAATTCTACAAGTTCTACTATTCTATAAGTCTACTAGTCAACTACTGTATAACTACTAGTTCAAACTTACGAATTATTAGAAATACTGTCTCTATATTCAAGTAATACAGTTAAATTTTCCGAAACAACAAACTATTATAAAATGCTGTAAAATTTTCCGATACACCTACAACAATAACTTCTGTTAATTCTACATTGTGAAACTGATTTTAGGCCCTGATGATGAAGAAATAAATTCTTCGAAACGTTGGCACATAAAACATCTGTCATTTGACCGGCCCTCGACATCTCCCCATCATTATTATTATTAATGCTAATATAATAATTATTAATAAATACCATCTAGGCAGTATGAACATTGACCCGACAGGCTGCCTCACAATTCACCCTCATGTTGACGACTTTTGATATGCTCCAACTTTTAGCCCTTATTGTGAACGAACGGCTGGTCGTAAAAACCTCCGGATGGTCTTTAAAAATTTAACTTTATTTAGTGTGAACTAAAATGTGTGCCGTTCTACTGGACTATACGAAGCGATAGGGCGTATCTCAATTATTCACAATTAAATAAATTAAGCGAATTGGGACGGAGGTTGAGTCAGGGTAGATGAAGCCGGTGGCGAGTGTCTGGACTAATCCAGTATGTTTTGACTCGGTGGGAGACGTCGTAACTTGGCCCTCGCAACCGGCCCGTCTGGATCCGACTGATCGATCGTTTACATTTGAATGCTAGTGACAAACTTCACGGCGTTGACAAACGAGAGTTTGTTTCGCCGTGAAGTGGAAGACACTCTGACGTAGATATCGTTACTGCTAAGTATGTATATTCTCGTATATTCCATTTATTATACCATGAAACGAGACATTGTGGGAGGAGAAGGGGGGGGGATGCTTTTCTCTGTATCAAGACGGCAGAAATGACAAGAAACGTTACACGGAACATCGCGTTCAATTGGCAGCCGACATTCCAACCTGTCACAATAAGTACCGGTACTTCTCAGATCGATACTTTATTCCCGTTGATCAAAACTCAGCAGCGTCAGGTACATCTCATCTCTTTCCACCCTCGTCTTTTTCTGTGACGTCTTTGTGCGTGGGAATTCATTTTTCGCATTCTTAGGACGTTTTTCAAACACAATAGGCGTCCCCATCGAGAACGATTCCAGTCACAATAGTAACAACTGTTTCAGCCTCCGTACACTGATGAATTCTGAATGTAAATCGAATTCAAGAGCGTACATTTAGTTGAAATCGATCACTTAGTCAGCAATCTTTTCGACATCGGAGTTCACACTTCTCTAAACCCCAATTCTGTATGTTGGTCAAACATTATGAAGAGTACGAGCAGAATCATAAGAGAGATCAATTGAGATCAGGGCTGGAGTGCCACAAGGTAGTGCATTAGGACCTCTACTCTATTCGATCTACACCGCTGATCCACCAGAAGTAGAGACAAACACTGCCGCTACTTTTGTGGATGACTGCAATTCCGGCCGTTCGTAAAGACAACAATGAATCCCTAAACTAAACCACTAAATTTCCAAAATACAAAGATGGAGGATACAGAACGAATGAGACCAATTGGTACACGTGGACTTCATAAATCGGAAGCTTCAGTACAATTACATCATAATATGATTATAGACCTTTCTGAATGGTCGAGGCTAAGTACTTGGGAATGATGATGGGAGCACATGTCAAGAAAAAGAGAGAGGAAATTCGTCTTAAATCCCGGAAATTATACTGGCTAATGGGACGTTACTCAGTTTTGCCGGTTGAGAGAAACTTTAACAAGGACAAGTTCATTTTCAATCACAAGGCTTACCAGAGGAAAAAATAAATAAACGAAATAAGAGTAAAGACAGTGTAGCTCCACGAAAGCCTTCATAACTTTCCATTAGCCAAGGTAAATGGGGAATGAGATATTGCAACTCTGTCTTCACCATCTTGTTCAGCTTTAAAAAAATCTATAAAAAATTATTCGGCAAAAAAGGAGACAAAATTGTTATAAATCCAGTAAAATAGAGACATTTTACAAATTTTGGTTTATTATCTTCGATAATGAACCATTGGAATCGCCCAAAGAAAAAAAAATTTTAACCCCCCCTCAAAATTTGTTGGTTTACGTTTCAAGATACGTAGATTCAGAAAATCGAATAAAAAAAAATCCGTCCGTCCGCCGTACGCCGTCCGCCGTCCGAGGCACTTTGCCCAGTTAGCGTTGAGTTAAAATTACGAAATTTGGTTTCTGGGTTTGGACCAGCCCCACAATGATCCACGAAACTTTTCATAACCCTAGGTCAAGGGGAAGGGGTTCAAAACAAATTTTGAAATTTTGAAAATTCCATATCTCGAAAAATTCCCATCAAACGGTATGTTTTTTATTTCATATTTAGATAGAGTTTGTTCCGTAGAATTTTTTAAGGCCATCCGCAGCTTTGGACGACCAGCCGTTCGTTCACAATGACGGCTCAAAGATTGTGCCTCACAACCCGATCGTGAATCAAACTGTTGAAATACAGGTCCATTTTCATACTAACAAGCTCTTTGGAACATCATACGGCTTAAGTGATGTCGAGTTTGTTGTTCTGAGGTGCGTTTCGTGCTACGGAAATGAAGGTAATTTCGAATGTTTGTTGGTAGGTACTTCTTTTATAGAAAAATTATTACCGACGTAGTATTAAAAACCCCAGAATTATATCGTATTAATTAATCATAATTAATAATAATAATTAGTAATTATAAATACGAATTATCAATACCTAACAATAAATTATAATAATTTTCAGTAGTTTTTAAATATCACTGGCAATACACGTTACTCTATGGCCGTACTATACAACAGGAGGATGATATTCGGAATAGACAATTGACGCAAATTTCCCATCGGAGGTTGAATGGCAGGTCTGGCAACGTAATATCGGAAACAACTCGTGTTTGTCAGCCCAGCAGGTCCATTTGACAGAGAAGAGTTGATTAGTTTGTTTGCAGGGATTCGCCAGCCTTAATTGGAGAGCCGACGATTTTAAATGAACCTAAGGGTCTAAAAATAAACAACGTTAGGTTTGGGGAATGTGATACCTATTAGTAAAATTACATCAACTTCAGCGTATTATGTCACACCGTGGGTTTTAAGGAAATTTGGAACAAACGGGCACATTATAATATAATGTGAATCCTACTCATAAATGTACATATTTATAGTGACTAAATAAGGTGACATTTACAAAGGAAAGGAGCTCTCAAACCCGCCTTGGTCTCCATAACGTCGTGGATGTATCGCATTACCCTTAGGCTACGCGTAATAAATTTGCCTAAACCTGACTGTTTAATTTTTGAACTCATTCAGACTAGAACCATTGCGTGTTAACATGAATCGATTCATTCAGCTCAAGGCTACACTGGTGAAGCGTAACATGATCGATGACAAGCACAAGTGCTGGAAGCACAATCGTTATATTATTACAGTATAATAAATTTATATGTTAACAACACCCGGTTGAAGAGATAAAAAAATTCACAGTCATGCAGCATGGCTACGAGCGAATTTTCGAAGAAATAACTAGTTTTATGTAAAATGTATCCATTGAAGGACTCGATGCTCAAGTATCAACCACGTTCCTTCATCTTCAAAGTGCTCCAGAATGAGAACGCAGTGAGATATCGCAATTCTGATTTCACCATCGTGTTCAGCGTATGGGCGAAGTGGACTCAGGATGGTCTGAAACGGATTTTGGTATAAATTTCTTTAGAAAATTCGAGTTCGTACAATATTACAAACATTCACACGATAATTGCGCCAAACTTATCTTGCCCTCATTTGTACGCAGGTATTCTTTATGGGTATAAGTGTGATTTTCGATGATGCCCGTTTGGTTTGATGAACTAGTTGTACCTGCAGTAACGATCGAGAGGCAGTTATCATAACGAGTTTGAAATGTTGATTTTTATTGTTAGAGTGGAACTAATAATAACCATAATCATCACCACCACCACTTAATAAAACTATGAAACTAAAAACCGCACATAACACGTAAATTGTTCAGTAAGCCCTGACCGACCGTCAGCCAAAGATAAACTGGTCTATTAGCCGTAACGGGAGCCGCTCGGCTTTTACGTCTCGATATGCCGGTTTCTCGAGCAGGACGTTCTTCACCTTGAAATCTAGTTACTACCTGCTTCGCAGTTGGACGTTTATTGAAGACGTGAAAAACTTCCTGTAGCCTCAACCCGTTAGACCGAACGGGAAATGGGTCAGTGCTACATTTAGTGACGTAGTAATAAATCCGGTGTGTGCATAAATAACAACACTATTCATTCCATTATGTGATAACCATCCCTAACCTAATAAGACTGATACCGTCCTTAAAAACTCTGCAAATTCTTTATACAATCGTTTATTATCCTCTTTTTGTGCAGATCGCCCTTCTGTCTAAATCACGAAATGATAGATGAAACGTTTATAGATGGTGAATTAATATGATTCAGGGGTTTCTATTTCCACCTACCTACTTCTGCAATAATTCAATGATTAATTATTATTAATTTCTCATCATAAAGCTCTGCTTAGCACCAGAAGTAAATGAATGGTACTGTATTAAGGAGTTAAGGAGACCTTCTTCATTCGAAAAAACTGAACGTTCTCCCATTAAGGAGAAATTTCGTATTTTTCATCAGGTTTTCAATTATATAGGAAGTTAATATTTATGCTTACAAGTACGACATTGTTACATATTGAAAAATATTCGTTGAACACAAATGACTTCCTGAATAGTCGAAAGTGCCTCGCTGCTTCCCTACTAAGATATTAGAACACGAAATGAATGTTTTCTGGTTGTTCCAACAACTGCAAACTGGTGTCATCGATTTGTTTGGTCGCCTTGATTAGTTAGTCCGTCGTGTATCCTGATCCCCAAATATAGTTGAGATATAATCAGGATGACCGTGAGGCTACAATCCCTTCTCAATGTTTACTCTATTGCCTACTGAACCTACCTACCACGTGTTAACCTGTCAGTAACTTTATTTGCTCTCCCTTGTATCAATACGAGCCCAAGGTCTCAGAACTCTCGTAGTATCCTGTTCTGATGAATTGTTCGAGTAGATATCTAAAAATAGTGTCCTTCACTCCGTGGGTAGAAGCATGTTTCAATCCTCCTTAAAGGAGTCGTAACTGATCTAAGTACAATTCAAGGATGACGACACGAGGATGGATTCGCCATGAGAGATTCACTTCTGAGACCTTCAAAGATGTTGGTTGTGCATTGACCATTTATGGTAAAATCGAAGCGAAACTCTTATTAGGAGCTCGCTTGACGATTGAGCCAGTGTTGTTGTATTGATACCGTAGGAGACGTATAGTGTTTGCAACACAGCCTGACCCATTTACCCCAAATTTTCAGGAGGTAACAAAATACTGTTTGATTCCAAAACTAGGTACCACTAATTTCAAACTAAAATTACTACTTCGAGCTTACTGTAGAGTAACCTACCACGATTTAAGATGAATTATTGCTCCGATGGAAAAATCGTGGGGGTTAGGATGGCTACAGAAATGGTTGGACCGGAGGAGTCGCTTCAGGAGTTTTTTTTAAATTTACGAGTATAATTAGCGAATTTTTAAAGAAAAGGAAACAAAAAATCTGTCAAAAATTGTAAAACTCGAATTACAAAAACTTTTGTACACCAAAATCCGTTCCAGACACCAAAATTTATATATATGTGTCATTCCAGACGATAGCTCTCGATAGAATTGAGATAAAAAGTTCAAATTTGCACCAAAAATCCGTCCTGGCAATCTAAAGGCTAAGTTCCTAAGTTCGTAGATGAGCAGAATCAGGCCACCCTAGTTGGGGGGGGGGGGGGGTTAAGGAAGGGAAAATTGCCCATGATACAGTCTGACAAGTGACACCTCGTTTGTTGACACTTCAGGTTTCACGATGGTGAATTCAGAACTGCGATATCTTATTCCGTTCTCAAACTGGTTCCTCGTTTTGGCAAGATTAAACACCACGCACCTATCGCCCCAACCTATAGTGAGGATTCAGACTCTGATTATGAAGTTAAGGTAGTCTTTGCCGGCATTAATTTAGGTTGTTCTGCTTTACATAAGGTCGTAATAGTAACATACTAAAATAGTTTTTAAACAAATCGGGGCTGAGTACGTTATACTATACTTTTACCAAATCATCTTTGTGAATCTTTGGTGTCTGTGACCTAAAATGTTTGTGCATTTGGTCGTGGAAAAGCGTCGTCTCTTAGATCTATACGGATATCGCCATCCGCCCTCACAACGACCAGTTGTCACGCGATCTGGTGCAACTCAAAACCTTCACGAACTCCAAGGGCGCAAGTTTATTTGACATTGGCGGAGTTTGAACGGACGCGAAATTGATCTACCGAAGTAATAGATCGTGACATTTATCCCCGCAATTATTCATTATTGAATCGCCTCGCAGTTAATAGATTCTTTGTTGAAGAAGCCTTACGTTGCTACTGATCAACTTTTTTACCTAACAAAAGTTGCATTATACAATTATTAAAAATACTTCTGAAATGTTGTTAAGATAGAAGGAAATATATTCTTTATATATAAAGTTCAACAAATTGTACTGGCTACTCGGTGGGTATTCTGAACTATCAGTACCTACCTACATGACAAATCCTAAAACCTATATGGAGTTAAGGTATCCAGCTCTTGGGCTGTACTAAAAAATTCAAACATCAAGATTGCCTGCAAATACTTTTCAGAACAAGGTACTAAGGAATATGTCAACGCCCGTTGATCATGTAGCGAAAATTGATTGAATTTCACTGTTGTGTGGCTACACTGGTTATATTGGCTTAAATATAATAAGAGATAAAACTATAATTTCGTGTGCCATCAGGTATTTAGTTTTTCCCTCAGCAAAAAAGGAATTCTCACAGGAAGTTACTCTCAGGTGAATGGTGGGAGAGTCAACAAGGGTAAGACTGGCAGTCAATCTTTGTGTGTGGAATTATCTTGTTGCGTGCCGAGTTGCGCAATACGAAAGAATTATCAGAGAAAAAATACACGACGTTCTATTAATAGACTGTAGGGCGCTATTTTTAGATTAGCGCACAGTTTGTTCAATTCATGAAGTTCTCAAAAGAAGAAGAAGAGAGAGAAGTTCTCAAAGGACTCTTCTAACATTTCAGCAAGTGACAAGTACCGGTAGGAAACGGCTCAATTTCAGTAGCGGATGGTTTGATTTCTATTAAACGAACACCTCAAGAATAGAATCACCGAGTTTTGACCCATTGACATCTCTAACCCACAATTTAGACAAAATAAAATTGAAACACATGACTTTTGTGTTCCCAACTATAATTTTGAGTCAAAATTTGAGACTGACTGTTCTTTGCTTTTCTTTGCTCATTCATTCATGGGATGGTGTTTGATCATTGAAGTATTTTAAGATTAATATTTCGAGACGATACCTGTAAGATGTGGAAATCCTAAAAAACATAATGATTTCACAATGATTTAAACAAGAAAAAAATCCACAGACATGCAGCATGGTATAAGAGCAAATTTTCGAAAAGATAACAGGTTTTATGGAAAATGTATCCATTTTACTAGTTTTGTAACAAATTTTTTCTCCATTTTTGCCGTGTAACACCTCAGTTCATAGATTTTTCAACGCTGAACACGATGGTGAAGTAAGAATTGCGATACATAACCGTGAAGAACATCTCAAGTAACAATCACGTTTCTTCATCTTCAAAGTGCTCCAGTTTGAGAATGGAACAAGATATCGCAATTCTTACTTCGCCATCGTGTTCTGAGTTTAAAAAATCTTTAAAATGATGTGTCACTTGACAGACATGTTTCATTTTGGGAATTTTATGGGAATTTTGGGAATTTTATGGGAATTTTGGGAATTTATGGGTAATTTTCCCCTCCCACCTTAAACTCTGTTCTTCATGACTAATCTGCTCTAATGTGATTACGAATAATAGTAAATAAACTACCTGTCTACTGCCGCACCTATCGCCCCATCCTCTAGTATTAGTTGGATCACGTGGAATAAAAGCTTCCCCAATCTACTTGTTAGTACCATACAGATTAGTTGGACATAAAGGGTCAAATGAACTTATGGAATTACTGACGTTCGTTAGCAACACATTAGTTTAAAAAAAAAAAAAAAAAAACCCATTACCCAATAGTTTAAAAAATTGGGGATGAGTGCGTTTTACCGATGATTTGCTTGTACACCATTGTTCGTAATTTTCGAATTGAAAACAAAGTTTTTTCGCTTGTTTCCTCGACAGTTTTGTACTGCCAGGTCGATGGCAACGAACTCCCTCGAATTTCCGAACGGTTCTCAGAGTAGCACATAGGTCCCGGTGAGGCCAGGAGAAATAACGTACGTTGTCGAAGGGAAATTTGAATGATCCGGCAATCACGATTGATTGACGAAACCGTTTGATAACCTCGGCTGCGGTGTTGGTAAACATAGTTAATTACCGCTAATTGAAGAGCGTATCTCATTCTCCCAAGCAAGACATACGGTAGAGTAGATTAATCCAATATACCTACTCAATATCTCATTTATTAATTACTAATAAATGAAACGACGTTCTTGGAGTTTGGTAGTAATCAAAGCCGCGTTATATCTTCAAGTTAGTGTTTCGCTTATTCTCACCTTCGAAGGTACAGAAACGGTACTGCGTATTGCTCCTCTAATGGTACATACGACAAGTTGTTACAGAGAAAATATAGAAATCAACGAACACGCATGAGGTGGGATAAAAATAAATATACAAAACATTAGAATTACCATTGATATCGATGCAGAAACTAACGAAGAAATGACAAAATATTTGAAACCGCTCACTCTGAGCACACACGACCCAAAATTGCAGACCTGAACAATCTCCCAGGAATATCAATTTGAGCCTAAGCCGTGATTTTATCAATCATTTATTCACGGTGTGGAATTAATGGTGAAAATACTATGGCAGACTTGGGTGGAGCAAAATGAACAAAATTAGAGCACCGCATGATTAACAGGTTCTAAACTACTCGTACGAAAATGGGTTCAGTTTTACTGATTCTAATTGCAAGGAGGTAACTCAACGTCTGTTACATGACTGGAATGTAATAACCTAGCGTGAAACCTACCACGTATTCATACACAACGTATTGAAAGGATTGAGATAAAGTACCTACCTGTAATACCCGTCCTGGGTAGGTCTCAAGAGCCCCCAACGATTTATTTTGTCTTTAAGACCGATTTCCGATAGGTATGAGGTACGACTAGGTATGTAATTAGGGAGTTTCAACGCTTCGCAGGAGAACGGGCAGTATAAAAGTAAGGCAGCTATGTGAACTGTAGTTAAATTCAATTCATCATCTACCACATCTCGTAGTTTTGACATTTTATGTCTTTGCTATGGCACACAAACAAAAAAATCGTCACGAAAATTGTTGACGAAAACTGTTGACGAAAATTTCTGATGATTTTCGCTTACAACCGATTCGTTGCTACGGAACGTTATCTTCGCCAGTTATCATCGTACAAAAATCGTTCACCACTCGTTGGATAGCTCTCGATTTACCTAACCATATTACGTTAACCACTGCGGAGTGCGTGGCCGACAAGCTGCGGTATGAGCGTGATTGTTTACATAATTGTTTACACACAGGTGATCATTCTCAATAATTTATAATATAAAATTTAATTATTATTTCTATACGAATGCAAGCTTCATAATTTATGATGAACCCTACAATTAAGTATAACAACTACGCTACTGGGGTAGGTGATGTAACATTGTTCGAAGGTTCTTGAATCACTTCTTTAAAGACATAAAATGTCCCAATGTGGTGCAGACTCGTATGCAAGCATTTAATTCTTTTATCTTTAAAATGAGGTGTAACTTGTCAGACTGTTCCATTTTTGAATTTATGGGTAAATTACCACCCCTTAAAATCCCCCTAAACCCCCTTTAGAGTGGCCTGATTCTACCCAACTACGAACTTATGAGCCTTTCGATTGCCAAGTCTTGTGCAATGTTTAACTTTTGACATTTTATGTCTTTGCTATGGCACACAAAAAAAAATCGTCACGAAAATTGTTGACGAAAACTGTTGACGAAAAAAACTGATCATTATCGTTTTCAACGAATCCGTTGCTAAGGAAAAGTAACTTCCTCATTTTCCAACCCATGAAAATCGTTCACCACTGGTTGGAAAGCCCTCAATTTATCGAATATTTCCATGCCCTGCACACGACCGTGGATGTACGGAAAGCTGAGTTAAACAGAAGACAATGTAGGATATTTGTTTACAATAACACACATCATAACATTAACAATCCGGGGGTCTGGGGGTGTCCCCCAGATTTCATTTCTTCGCTATGATCCTTCTCAAAAGTCCCCAGGTAATGGGGGGGTGATGGTGGTGGGGACATAAAGACATAAAATGTCCCAATGTGTTGCAGACTCGTATGCAAGCGTTTTTATTCGATTTCTGAATCTACTTATCTTGAATTTTGAGGGAAGTTTAATAAATTTTTTTTCTATGGGCGATTCCAATGGTTCGAAGACCAAAAATCCAGCCATGCAGCATGGCTTTGAGAGCAAATTTTCGAAGAACTAATCGGTATAAATGTTGAGGAACATGATGTCCATGAAGAACATCACGGATCAACTGCGTTTATTCATCTTCTGGGTAACAGAATAGGGTTAAATAGGGCTCGAAGGTGAAATTGAGTTTGAATTGGGCATAAAATGCCGCCCGCGACCGCTCGAAGGTGTAAAAATTGAGTTTGAATTGGGCATAAAATGCCGCCCGCGAACATTTTTGACCGAGAACAACTTTTTTCCGAAAATTCGAAAAATAAAATAAGAGATAAACAAACCTCGGAACTCTGGAAATCGAGTTCATATTCACAGTGACGTACACTGCTCTTCAGTGAATATTGCACTTGTTACAAAACCCCATCCAAGAAACCATAATTGAGTGCACAGTACATCAGTTCGGTGAGTTGATCGTATCAGTTCGATTAACTAAGAGAAAGCCTCACCCAAACAGCAGTATAACTGCCTTCAGCCTGATGAATGGACGGGAAACGGACTACGAAACGTGAAAGGAGGAGTTCGAAAGGTGAAGATCGAGTTTGCGAAACACGCAAGGTCGGTTTTGTCCGAGAGGGCTTCTCAAGAACAAAAAAATCTCAGAAGGCCATTCCGCGGTTTTATGAGTAGGAGTAGAGATTTCTGAGTCAGACATTTACCGAACGACCCACTCTGCTCTTCAACGGTACAGATGACTCCGTGTCCATCGACGACGTTACATCATTCAGACTAAAGGTTTCAAAACTAGAAACCGCTAGATTTTCACACAACCAGGTAAAACAAAACAACAAAATTTGTTGTTTTGTTTTACCTGGTTAATGAAAACGGTTACTATTCATTTACTACCGGCATACCCAATTACACAGAGTAATAATTTCGAGTCAGCAAACGTACATAGATCAGAGAGGCTTGAAAAAATAAAATAAGAAAGAAAAATATACATGCCCTATTCAAAGTCAGTTTTACCCTCGAGCGCTCGCGGGGCGGCACTCCATGCCCATAACTAAATAGTCATTAAACGACTAAGATCATGTGGGTTTCAGGTTTGATGGTTGTCAACACTGTTCATAATTCTGTGTACACCTCGCACTTTCGCTGTGTCTGACAAGTATTACAACATTCAAGACAACTCAAGATTTATGAAGAATCAGCTGATTCTCGTAGTTTTTACTTATACCTATCTGGATAAAAGTAGGTAATTTAGCTGGAAGTAGGTTTAAGCTATGAAACACTTTCTTTCAATACCGAGCATTTTCGGTGTCATATCTCGTACTTCCATAATATACAGGTACCTATTGAGTACCTCCTTCCTGCAGCATCGTATAAAGCATTCAAATGGAAATTGCCACGAATTAAATCACTCGCGACGAAATCGTGGAAGCCCATGTTAAGGAAAACAAGAGTATTTGAAAAAAAAAAAAAAAAAAACATTCGAAATTACCTTCATTTCCGTAGCACGAAACGCACCTCAGAACAACAAACTCGACATCACTTAAGCCATATGATGTTCCAAAGAGGTTGTTAGTATGAAAATGGACCTGTATTTCAACAGTTTGATTCACGGTCGTGTTGTGAGGCACAATCTTAGAGCCGTCATTGTGAACGAACGGCTGGTCGTACAAAGCTGCGGATGGTCTAAAAAAATTCTACGGAACAACCTCTATCTAAATATGAAATAAAAAACATACCGTTTGATGGGAATTTTTCGAGATATGGAATTTTCAAAATTTCAAAATTCGTTTTGAACCCCTTCCCCTTGACCTAGGGTTATGAAAAGTTTCGAGGATCATTGTGGGGCTGGTCCAAACCCAGAAACCAAATTTCGTAATTTTAACTCAACGCTAACTGGGCAAAGTGGCGCGGACGGCGTACGGCGGACGGACGGATTTTTTTTTATTCGATTTTCTGAATCTACGTATCTTGAAACGTAAACCAACAAATTTTGAGGGGGGGTTAAATTTTTTTTTTCTTTGGGCGATTCCAATGGTTCATTATCGAAGATACTCGTAATAAACCAAAATCGTCTATTTCCACTGAAATATGAGTACTATGAAACCGGTCTAACAGTGCACTAATATTTCAGTGGAAATAGACGATTTTTCTTCAAATACTCTTGTTTTCCTTAAATTTTGTTTTGTTTTAGGAAGCCGTTTATAAGGAATTACCACAAAATATATTTGAAATTTTCATACTTCACCACAAAATAAAATGAATACATCTAGTAAATCTAAATTTAATATTAAATTTAATTTTAATCTAAATTTAAGTCTTTTGGTAGTATACTGATCTCCATAATTTAAAAAAATTGTCCGGAGATCAGGAGTTGCTAACAATTTCATGGGTACACAATACTAATAGAATTAAAAGCTGCGGTAATAATTAATAACGGAAGAAAGTGAATACATTTTTTTGTCTTTTATAACAGAAAATAAAAACAAGCGGCAAAACTGAATGATAATGGAATGGAAATTGAGCTAAAATTAGAACATGGGTATTCGAGTAGTGTGGAATATTTCTTTCGATATCTACTAAGTTATTAGATATTTTTTCAATTCAATAATATTTCATTGTTTTCAAAACGTTAAATTTAAAACAAAATAAACCTAAGAATAATATTGTTATAGCTAAATTCATTCAAGTTCAACGCCTCGAAAAAGTAGTCATTTGAGTACTCAGGAATATCGAATATCAGTATCGATACTTTTTTCTGTTATCGCACGTTACGTGCCATAGTGAGGCAAAAGCTGGGGCCACTAGGTGAACATGACCTACTTCAAAGTTCTACGAGGGAAATGAGACCTCAAATGTGATCGCTACGGAAAGCACGTATTCACTGTAACTTCACATAACATCGTCTATTGGCAAATAACAGCTCCTGATTGAACTACAGAACAGGATTGACGGTATAAGTGCGTAGCTTCTTCAATACACTAATCTCTAGTTAGACGTCTTCACAATCAATTCAGGTTAGAATGTGGTGCTTCGCGTTAAAACGGACTGACTGGCTGTGGTCCAACGAGCATGTAGCTTGAACCTTTCATTATAAATAGGTTGAATACTGCTAATTCACGATGCGTTGCATGATTCACGGCATCCACGGTCTGAGAGAAGGCGTGTTTAGTTCAGAGGACGAGAATAATAATTATTGATTCGAGGAGGGCTCCCTGTCAAACATCAATTAGGTACGTAATCTATTGATTTAGCACTCAGTCATCTCATATTCACCAACGAGATAGACAGATCTACGAACCCTGTAGCGGTCCGCCCCGCCAAGCAAACAAGTTGACAAAAACGAACGGTACCGAGTGTACGTTTACCGGAGGTCACGAAACGCATTTTCCAAGTATCCATGTCTCAGCTCCTATTTGACCAAACGACTTCAAATTTGATGTGGACCTTCTTGGTGTGGATAATAGAAAGCCCTGAAAATTTCAAGTCCCTAGATCTAACGGGAACCGAGTTATATAACTTCAAAAACCCCTCACCATGTTTTTCTATTTATTCAGTTAGGAAAGAGGCTGCGGCCTCTCCACCTTCACTGATTGACTTGAACTTTGGCACGGAGCTTCGTTTCAGCTTTAGACCGAGCATTTTAAAAGATTTAACCCATTATTCCAACAACAAAAAATGTTAGAAACAAAAAAGCAGAAACAGAACGTCATTTTGAGGAGTCTACAGCCTGGGTAATAAGACGAATCGACTTGAAATGTTGTACAGACCTTCGTAATAACATGATCCAGTGCCATTTGAAAGATTTAACTCATTTAACTCACAGATTTAACTTATCTTAACCCAAGATATTTTTAGGCACAAAAAACTGAAATTTAGGCTAATTTTGGTCACTTTGACGAGTCCTCAGCCGATCAACTTGAAATTTAGCGCGGATCTTGGTGTGGACAATAGAAAAAAGCCATGAAAGTTTCAAGTCGGTAGGTCTAAAGGGGGACGAGTTGTATAACTTCAAAAATCCCTTACCACGTTTTTCTTCTTATTCGGGGCTCCAGCCTCTCCACTCCACCTATTGACTAGAAATTTTGCACAGAGCTTCGTTTAACCCTAAGCCAGTGCCTTCTAAAGGATTGAAGTCGCTAGGTCTAAAGATAGCCATGTTATATAACTTCAAAAACACGGTTCTTCACCCTTACCATGTACGTCTTTTTATTCAGTTAGGCAAGGCTACAGCCTCTCCTCTATTCTTGCTTAATTTATTTTTCTTATTAATTTGTAATTTTATTAATTTGCTTAATTTATTAGTGTATATTGCCTGTACAGGTCTTTTCAACTTCAACAACAAGAGATTTGATATGCCCCCAAAAAACACTTCGTCTCTCAAATATCATTTACAGCAGCCGGAAAAAGTTATGATATCCACTTTCCCCGCCCGCCTTAAAGAGATGTCTTAACCACTTCACAAGTACCCTGCCCGTTTCGAAATCTCCTCTTGGCGTCATGGTAAGGCGTTTTTATTACTACAAATCTAATACATAGATGATATTTGCGACGCGAGGTGATTTTTGAATACAACAGGTGACCTTCTGTTGAACCAAGTTCAATGAACATTCAGAAGATTCACGATGAAGTGAAGACGTCATTCTTTTAAACAACACACAAACACTTTCAACATACAATACTTGGATTTAGTTGAAGTGAGTTTCATCATTAGTCTTACGAAAGGTGCATTCGATTTCTCTTGAATACGTGCCTCCGAAAGCGTCCTCCTTGAACGAACTCGAATTCGGCAAAAGCACATTGCAAAAACCTGCAATTAGAACGAATCATGAATAACACACAAATAATAATTATTTGTGTGTTATTCATGATTCGTTTATTAATTATTACTCCTACGTTTGTTCTGGTTTCTCCGTCGTGTGTTTATGCCGTAGGTACGAGTAAAAGGTTTTTTTTCAAGTTACGAGAGGTTCAAAGAACTGTGATATGTCCGACGAGTGAACGTGGGTGTCATAATAATGAATCCACTCAATTAGTTTCGCTCTATTCATTATTACGAGTGTGAAAAAAGCGGCTTCAGCCCCAACCATTTTTCATGCACCAAAGAATCTTCTCCGGCCATAGCAAGTGACGGCCGGACGTATCCGGTTACGCCCTCATCTCACTCTCGAGTTCAATTTCAAAGAATGCACGAATTCTCGAATGAAATCGCTGTGTTCATTTACTGGCAATAGCTTGTTGACGGAAACGCGTTTACACCGCTGTTCAACACCAACACGATGACCAGTACGGGTAGAATTTTCTTTCTAATGCACTCAATCAGTGGCGTTGCTTAGTAAAATTCCTCAGAGAAACCTCAATTTTCCCAACTGCTTAACATAGATTTGCCAACTATTTTTATTTTAAGAAAACGATTTCTCTACTAGTTAAAAAAATCTACTAATTATTATACAACACTGTACTCACACTCAATTCAGTATTAAATACTGAACATTTTATTAACTCGTATTAACAAAACATAGCTAGTTTAACATATATACAAAATTATTCAATTCAAAAAACGTCAAAAGTTCTACCCATACATAGAGAAATTGTATTAGATACTCCAAAAAATACTTGAATAAGAAATGTTTCAAACACAATTAACTTTACAAACCATTGTGGTAGCAGACGTAGCAGTGTAAAACATACGTCCAATAAAGAACAACATTTCCAGCAAAATACACCGACCGCTAATTGATTTCTTAAAATAAGGTGCGTTTAACCTAAGGCCTTTAATCAAAGTTAAATGTGAGTTTAAGAAACATGGTAAAGTTTATTTGTCCAAGTCATTTTATTTCATTTATAAATATATTTTTCTTGTATAACTGATTTCCCAACTGTCCCAACTCGTGGAAAGGAAATTCCCAACTTTTCTCTTTCCAGATTCTCTCCCCCCCCCCCTCCACAAGGCGACGCCCCTGCACTCAATATAACAAACCCCACGACCCAGCACGAAATGCTGTAAAGTCATCTTGTAGAAACTCACAACGTCTTGTTCAGTCCGGACGTTCACTGTTTTACATAGATCCGAGCGAACGAGATTGGCACAGCCAACAACAAGAGTAACCTTGATTTCAAAAGCTGTTATAGGTAAATCAATTTTACGGTGCAACCTCTAAGGAACGCCGAGCGGAACGCGAAAACTCTGTTGATCGAACCGTAGGCAGTCAATATTACTGAGCAATCTTGACAATTTGTGCAATAATATTATAATATATTATATTGCACGAAATTGGAATATTTTGCGCATTAGGGAAAATACTGTTGGCATCATTGCGCATTATCAAAAATGAGAAAAAACGGATGGTAGACCTGCGGTTCTACAGTCCGATTATTTAGTGATGATTAACTTATTTTTTGTTCGCTTTTTGGACATTGATCGGAACGTTCACTACATGACCAACAATAATTTCCAGAAACGTAACGCAGTCTGCGTATATGCAGAAAGGGCAATCGGGGCGAAACTAATCGTTCTTTGATCAAATTCATTTTTTCTAACGCAGGCATTGGGGCGTAAGAAAATCCGTTCCATCGGCAGAAACTGGGTATTAAATTCTTTTGCAACGCATTTCGACAAGTATTGCAACCTTTTTGTAAGTTTACAGATTCGTTCGGAAATTCAAGTAGGTACATTCAAAATACTGCATAGAGATTCTGTTTAATAACTCACAGTCTCTGATGATTCTGCTATCAAATAGTTGTTAGGTCTGACAGTAAACGTCCTATTCTGTGAACCATAATACACGTCCATATTATGTTTCACCAACCAATTGGAAACGGATAATATCATGTTTCCAGCAACACCACATATTATGCTCTCCAAGTCAGAAAGCCTATTGGGGTATGTGAGTCATGCAAGAGCCCTGTGATGCCTGGCACCCGGTAACCTTGTTCGGGTATGACGATTTCATTGGAGATACTGAATCCCCTGAACAGTTTTGGAAGATGTACGACAGAATCGGAAATTCAAAACAACTTCTTCGTCCGTCATGTTCTCCAAATTGAAACGAGGAGCGCGTTTTTCCAACTCGTCTTCGGTAACAATGTTGTCAACAAGAAGCTCCATTTCCATCATTTTGAATTAAAATGAAAAGGAGAACTGAAAATAATTTAGTTAAAGCAATCAACGGTAAAAAACACGTCAACCGTTGTAACAGGTTGCACGGAATTAGACATTAGAATCCATTAGGTTCATGATGGATGGGACACTTAAAAGTCACTATAAGAGTTCGGGTTTTCGCGTGTTTACGAAAACAGTCCGAAAACAACAAAAAAGTTAGCATCTGCGAGTTTACACGTTTCCGTGAAAAAAATACGGGAAGTACAAAAACTCTCTAATACCGTTATCGATATTAAGACACCGATATCAATATCGATATTTTCAATGCGATTAAAATCGGTTCTCTTGAACCTATTGACGGCTACTTAATATCCATCGAGCTCTCCTAATATGCGTGGGTTTACTCAAGTTTGCACTTTCCGCGAGGGAGCAGCCTTTGTGAACCCTTCGAGAATAATAAGAAAAGGGCGGAAGTCGTATAACTGCCGGTTTTCCATTAGCAACCTCCCAGGAAAATGCTCAACCCACTCAAAAGGAGGAACCAACAGGTAACTCAGACGACACGAAAGTATTGCGCAATATTTCAGTGCCGATGGACACCCCTCACGCCGCGCTTCCCACCTGCAAACTTGCAACTTGTTATCTACTTGCTAACTACTGTCAATAAGGTTTTCGAAATTTATTCATCCATTCATTTATTAATTAAATGATTCATTCTTCACCACTAACGTGTTAAATTCACGGTAGTAAATATTGGTGGGGAGTCCGGCTTGGAACGCAAGGTCATCCTTGCAGTCACGCAAAACACCTAACTAGCTATGATTATATAAACATTTACATGGTGGAGGTTCTCGGAGGAGTAAGAATAACAATTTAACCTTTCATTGCCAACGTTTTGACAAATTGATTTCATACCTTCAGGGATCCAAACGCCCAGTAGCCCGGAGGCTGTCATTGGGGAGGCTAGCAACGTGTATTAGGTACTAATGATAATTTCTACAGGCGTCATGACAACCAAATTACTGCAAATAATTGGGAACTTCAGGAAACTGAAACTGGCAGTATTCGAAATTAACTCATGCTAAGAACGACTCTTATCTTAGTTCGAGTTTCCTTAGTTGTCCAGTAAAATTAGACGTGACGGGGGGGGGGGGGGGGGGTTCCTCAAAAAACCCTGGGCAATACAGGAAATCGTTCTGCAACCATAAGACATCCAATTTTAAGACTAAGCGGAATTCGTACCCCTCCAGGGGCTGAGCATATTTTTTGGTGCCCCGAAAACGTCGACATTTTCGGACTTTCTTCAGTTTTTCGATTATAACTACTAAACAACTCATCCTAGCAAAACCTTTACGAAGAGACAAATTAAAGAGCAATAAATTCTACGTCGATTGACACCCATGGCGCATTAAAATAGGACAAATTTACTAGGTAGGAATCAACGGCTGAAAGACGACAATTTCTCCCATATTGGATAAAATGTACTATTTGGCGAATTTCTGCCGTCTGTAGCATCCAAAGCACTGGTCCTTTCAAAACAATCTTGCAATTCAAAGAACATGTCAATTTTAAAATTTGACCAATTTCAACAATCCTTATATGCCAAATGCCAAAAATAGTCATTTTGGAATATCAGGAATTGCTTCCTGAGCATTATTTAGCCATGCTGCACGGCTGTGGATTTTTCAAGATTTTTCCACGGTTTCCCTCGAGAAAAAAAAAACTGTACTTAGCCAAAGGTCATTCTTAGGTTCAACTTCTTATTATCCCTGTAGGCCCTATAGGGCATGTCTTGAAAATCGAACCCAATTAATAAATCCTAAGGTCGTCAAACTGTACTGGATACAGGACGTTTTACAAAGGCACAATGCCCTCAGGCTCTAATACATTACTGTACAATAATATTTGTGTAAGCACACATACGAGGTGTCTCTGTCCAATCCAGTATTTCACCGTAAAACAGCCTTCTCTTATCTCTCACAACACAATGGCACATTGTGCCTCCAGACAATGGACACTCCGTGGCATTCATCAACGAAGTCTTTAAAAGCTGTCGATTTATTGTAAAAACTCGGAACACCCTTTTTTTCAACCAACTCTATAGAGTTTGGACAACCTCGTCAAAGCCGTGGGTCGATAAGCATCTTCATAATAGCACTTTTAGTCTTTTTCACTTCTGGTTGTGGGCTTCAGGCCGAGGCACAGTTTTTCTAGATGTCAATATAAATCAGAAGACTTTTCTGATGGCTGTCAATCAGAACTTCTCTCTCCGTCAGCTCAAATCTCGTCTTCTTTATTATTAATTTGATCAAAAACTTGGTTAATCACAAGCTAACATCAAAATTTATTGCAGCACATCAAATCATCTATCCGATGATCCAATTAAACAGAAAGATTGAAGGAGTAGTGAGGGTGAAGTCCATCGACCACACCTGGTCAGTACAAATTAACAACAATTTGACACTAAATCGGTGCAGTGACATTACCGCATAGACACAAGCACCTGAAATCTATTTGGACCTAAATATTAGAACAGAGATTCCTAGTGCGTACTCGGCCTTAGGCAGACTATCCACCCTCAAACAACAACACTCAGTTGTGGATACGCTTCCGCAGTTTCACGCCCCTTAATTCCTGCCTTTTGAAATGTATTTTGATAAAATCCCCAATTCCAAAATGGCAACCAGTAACTCTAACTGAAGAGCGATTTGAAATTCCGTCCATTTGTGTCGACAATACGAAAACACTGGCAAATTATCGTTGTGCGTCAACCGCTTTAATGGCTAGTTGCAAACAGAGATTGCAACAAGTTAGTCACCCATTATTATACTGGTTGCAAACGCTATATTTCCCTAGGGGAATCAGAGCAGCAGAACATCCGGGATGGGTGGGAGTTGCAACACCGCTTTCCGTACTGTTGAATTCTAACAAGCGGTTAACAGACTAATATCATGTATTTATCTACATTCAAATAAGATTCATGGAGAAAGAATTTAAAAAAAAAACCTGATTCATCTTCTATGTCCAGGCATCAAAGGCCGAACCGATTCGATTTTTTGTTTGTTAAAAAATGAACATAAACACACAATGATCAATGATTTGATGTAGGTAATTCATAAAACTCTAAATCTCCTCTATTTTTTTTTTTTTTTTTTTTCCCTTTTTACGCTGAACACGATGGTGAAGTCAGAATTGCGATATCTTATTCCGTTCTCAAACTGGAGCAGTTTGAAGATGAAGAAACGTGTTTGTTACATGAGAATCTCATGTTCTTCATGGTTCATCTGCTCTAATTTGATAACGAAATGAGGTATCGCCATTCTGACTTCACCTTCGTGTTCAGCGTAAAAAATCTAAACTGATATGTTACTCGGCGCAAAATCGATACAACATTAAATGTAAATAATGGACCTGTATAAATAAAAATAATAAACTTTATTATTTTTATTTATACAGGTTCGTTTATTTATCAATATTTATACAGGTTCATTTATTTACTGTTTTTTTAAAATTACAGGTTCGATCTGATATGATCGAATTTGAACGAAATAGAAAAATTTAAAACACAATTATTACAATAATGTATCCGAAGGTAACGAGCAAGCAGGTTTTGCAAACATGAGTTTTTTCTTAGTTCTCAATGGTAAGCCGGTAATATCGGCACACATATACATATTATGTGTACTCATTAAACATACGGGAAACTTGAACCACTTTCCTGAAAGAGCTCAGTACTACCCAAGATGGAAACCATATTTCCCTACAAACTGCCGAGAAAGGCTAAAATTTCCGAACGTCAATTTCCCTATTTTGAGGGAGAATTTCCCCATACTAAGGGGATGCTTGAAAAAAATCAGAATCTCTGTGATTCCCAGAGAAAAAAACGGTGGTCTGGTATCTGTGGTTCACAGAGAAAAACAGTCGTTTACAACTACGAGTATATTGGTCCCTACAATTTTGAGGAAAGGAAGTACAAAACTATAGTGTCCCTCACTATAATCTTCCTAGGCGAACAGTCCTATCTTTTACGTAGTTTGAAGTTTAGGACGCTCTAAATTAGCAAAATTTGCTACTTCAATACTTCTAGGACGGTATTTAATACGACTTCAAACACCCAGAAATGGGGGTTAGGACGAGCTTTTCAAGTGCTCCTGAAGGCTTTAGGACGCTCTGAATTGGTTTCCAAAGGACTCAAAATCGTGATTTTGTGGGTTAGGACGATTTTTCTTAGGACGTCAGTTTAGGAGTCGGTTTAGCCATATGAACATGAAGGAGACATGCATATGAAAGAGAATCTCTTTCAACAAGTATCTGATATTCTATTCTATTACAAGTATCTGATTATCATACTTGTAATACGTTGTTCATTAAAAGAAGCACTAGATAACGCGCACACAACATGAGTTTGGTTGTAATAAACCACAAATCCGCATACTTTACGAACAATATGTTCCTGTGTTTCCAATGAGCTTTGTTCCAATTTTGAAATTCATCGCTCGTTATAATATATTATTTAGGCGGAAGATAAACAATTCCTTCTAAATGTACGTTTGTTATGGACGTCACGTTCGGATGATTTACAACAAGTTGTTACACGGTTGAGAAGGTTTTCAATGAGTGCGGCTGGCCATCACGAAAATGTTGGTATCTTTCGGCTGGACCCGGAACCATCGGCACGGCATGAGGAAGATCCTTGGATGATAAGTACAGCTTTTTGGGTGGACGTACAAGTCCTTGTATTAGAAAGTTCCGCGGTATTATGTGAATTGTGGGCATTTTTAGTTACCCGACGGGAGGGCTTTGATTAGGCCTCGTTCACTTCAAGCATTCTCGTTAATATCCTTCAAATATTGTTGGTCCTCAAAAATGGCTCTTCATCCGTTGTATACAATGATTAAATTATTAATTGGTACTATTCGCCAAGTGCGGTTTGTGGTGAAAAGGCCAACAAGTTCCAGCGTATCAAAGCTGTATTGAAATGCTCATATCCACTATGAAACCTCTTCTCGGAGGAATCCAAAGTCAAAACAACTTGTGAGCCAAGTTGACCGGGTTTCACTGGCATCGTCACGATTTGATTGAACACAATAGTTCTCAAGTTCGACGGGATCTACGTAACATAATTTATTATTATATTATAACAAGGAATTATAAGCACTACTTACATGGTAAAAACATGTAAAATGAGCGAGCAGGATCTAAAATAAATTTCGATTTTTCGATAAATTGCTCGTATCCTTCTTTTTATTGGATTTCTTTGCGCATCTATAGAGGTCGCAATGGAAGAAATAATATGCCATGATAATATTATTATTTTGTCCCGACCGCAGAACTGAATTGATCCATTATGCAACCCATAATATGTAAAAATTGGTTCAGGTTTTTACATACATATGTTTTTGGTGTTGCTTAATTTGAATATGAATATGTTTGCCCCAGCAAGGTCTTCGTCATGGTCATCTGAAGGTCAAATAGCCAGAAAAGGTCACCAAGAGGTTACTATTAGTTCTAACATACCAACCACCTTGGGGAATCTCAGAAGAATATGTACACATTTTTTTCAGATTTTTCCGACCATTTCCTACGATTTGACCTTGAGATGACGTTGTAGACATATTTGAAATAAGGGGTTCGAATGGAGGTGACCCCACCTCAAGTCCGATCCACCACGTCCACGTCGTGAACCCCGGAAACGCCTGTGATATTATCCAGGCGGCTAACGGTGGAAGGGCGAAACCCCCCTATCCAAGGGTCACATGGATGGGGAGACTGTCCTCATAGCCTTGGTTGGCAATCAGTCGAGGGGCCCACCACCCAATACGTGGTGGGACGCTGCCGCCTGGGCAGAACAGCCCTATGTTTATAGGGTTGGGACAGAGACTTGGCACCCTCTGTCCCTTACTGTCCCAGGGGTCCCGGCGATGGCAAGCAGCTGCAGAGGTACCCACGTTGTCGGAGACGTGGGGCCCTGAAAGTCTGGGTCATCTTCCCGTAGAGACACGTATGCGGGGCAACAGAAACTACAGAGCACGTTTTCCTGGAGTGCACCTTGTACTCAAGAGCACGTTGCCGATGGTTGCAATCCATAGGCCCTTTAGTAGAACACCGAGCTATCTGGCAACGCTCTGTAGAAGACGAACCGTCCTTCCACAGCACTACAAAGTTTGTACGGCACGTCATGAAATCCAAAAGGTGGCCCCTCCCGCATGAGGAGAGCAGCCCTCCTCCCCCTAATCCCGACGACGCAGCCTCCGCGAGGCCCATCCTGGACACTTCCTTCTTTGGCAGTGACTAATAGTCGAGGATACGACCATCAGGCAGACAAGCAGATAGCAGAAAACCCTGATAAAACCTAAAGGTGAAGGAGCAGGGAGACAAGAAAAGGCCTGATGGTTATATTTGAAATAAGCCACCTCAAAAACCTAAGTACCAATTTTCTCCAAATTTTCCAATAGTTTCCTCATTTGACCTTGATACGACCTTGTAGACATAAACAAAAGTCATATTTGAAATCAGCGATCAATAACGAAATGTACGAATTTTTCTGATTTTTCAATCATTAAATGATTGAAAAAATCTGAAAAAATTTACATTTCCTCGATTTGACCTTCGATTGACCTTGAATCTGACCCGATGAAGGTCAACCGACCTCAGATTCGGAATCAGCGACCCCAAAAACATTAAGACAAATGGGTTGCATAATGCGTGGGTACACTTTTTTTTTTTTAATCTGTTTAATCAGAGTGACAGCCTAAATCTAGATAAGGCCCTTGCACAAGTCACTAAATCAATGGTTAAATACTTGATTGCAAAATTGTTTTAATCATTGTAAATCTCAAAATGCTGAGTGAAAAGCGAATTAGTAGATTGAGATAAAGGAGAAAAGGGCGAGTCGTAACATCAGGATGATAAGAGAGCCGTGTCAGAGAATACGAGTGCTATTAAATCGAACTGACAGCCTACGCACGCGCTCGGAACTGATTACAACATACAGTTGACTCGGCGAACTAATAGATTTGAGTGAGTCATCAACGAGGAGATGCCCATATTATGACGGCCACGAGGTATTGGCGTTGTTAAGCTCATATTTTTTACTGTTCGACTGGCATGCTCGCTATTGTCGCTGCCTTATTTGCACTACCGTTCAGATAAAAAATGCAGCAGATCGGCTACAAAACCGTTTAATGAGACAGGACCAAGACATGGAAAAACAAAGAAATACTGCTCAATTAAGCCGACAAACTGGTACTGGTTACAAATGCAGTCGTCTCGATATATAAAAGGAACAGAGTCGACAATGAGAAGCTGATTACACGAGGGTGATTCTGTGATATATATAGGAACGCAATAGCGTTCCGCCCTGCCAACCAAACAAGTTGAGAAAAACGAACGGTGCCAAGAGTATGTTTACCGGTCGTCACAAAACGCGTTTTTCATGAATCCACATCTCGGCACATTTTTGATCGATCAACATGAGATTTGGTGTGGATGATAGAAAGCCCTGAAAATTTCAAGTCGCTAGGCCTAAAGAGACCCTTGTTTTTCGCCCTTACCTTGTTCTCCTTGTTCAGGCAAGCATGGCTACAGCCTCTCTACCTTCACCGATTGACTTGAAATTTTGCATAGAGCTTCGTTTCAGCTTAAACAGTGTCTTTTAATAGATTCAACCCAATATCTCAACAAAAAAAAGTGTAGGAAAAAAACAGACATTTTAGGCTGATATTGTCCACTATGCACAATCTACAGCCTGTGAATAAAATTATAAATTAATTATTTATCAACAAATTTATAAATTATTCATTTATCAGATTTATCAGTAAAATTGGTCTCTCCACGTTCACCAATTGACTCGACATTTTGCACAGAGCTTCGTTTCAACTTTACCCAGTGCCTTTTAAAAGTTTCAAGTCGCTAGTTAACTTCAAAATCCTGGTCTTCAGGTAGGCAAGGCTACAGCCTCTCCTTCATTCTTGTTTCATTTATTAATTTATAATTTTATCAATGTTATGATCTTGATGACTAGTGGAAGTACCTATATGGATGCGTTGAATGACCAAATACTAGTCGGTGGTGTGAAGGTTTTTTATTCCACGACGTTTCTGCCCAGGAACTGGGCCCTATTCATGTGGATATATTATGAGATGAGGTAAATGTCACATCGGGGATTTTGAACAGGGGATAGCACACGGTAACAACCAATTGTTGTTACCGTGTGCTATCCCCTGTTCAAAATCCCCGATGTGACATTTACCTCATCTCATAATATATCCACATGAATAGGGCCCAGTTCCTGGGCAGAAACGTCGTGGAATAAAAAACCTTCACACCACCGACTAGTATTTGGTCATTCAACGCATCCATAATTTTATCAATAGATAAATAATTTATAAATTTGTTGATAAATAAATAATTTGTAATTTTATTCATTCGCTCAATTTATTAATTTAATGAATTGCTTTTATTCTTGCATATTACCTCTACAGGTCTTTTCAAGTTCAACAACAAAAAGCCATAACACTGAAGGAGGCTTTTTAAACAATTTTGGCTTGTATAATAATATTACACAAGATCCTTTATACAGGCCATATTATGGCCTGTATAAACGATCTTCCTGCCGTGGCGCTCTTCTCGCGTACACATGATTTGCTATTTTGATGATGATTTGTTGGGGGTTAAATTGATCTCCACGTAAACAAACAGGTAAATCGCATGACACACAATATAAGCCGTGATTTACAGATTAATTCATGTCATCAAGTTCGTGGACGACGAGTGTTATCAAACCGTAGGTTAACCAACTATTGTTCGTCTCTTGAATAGCGAAACAAGTTACGTAAAACAACAATTTCGCGTCTGAATGAGCAGTTGAACAGACATTCTCTTTTATCTTTTTTTTTCTCTATTTGACATTCTCTATTATCGGTATCCGTCTGCGAGCGGGTGACGTTTTTAATAAATAATTACTTATTGAAAAAAGCATTGACACGGCCTTCAAAATTTCATAATAAAATTATTTTGGAGCAATACAACCTATCCCAAAACGACATTTTCTCTTAACAAAAAAAGTGTAATCGTGGGGTTATATGGTTATAATTGCTGTTTAACATCATGAATAGTAACAAATAAGTACCTGGTAAAAGGAAGGTACTTACAAGCTGGGTTCATCGCTTCCTCATATGTCGGAGGAGGTCCTCGCTCTGTGCCTTCCACTGTGAACTGAATCCTTTCGAGCGGCAGCGGTATTCGGTCCATTGGCGAAATGGGATGTCCGAGAGTTGCATCGATGGCGTCCTACAGCATAAAACAGGTTATTTTTAATGATGCTACCAACAAGATGTAAGCGGTGAAGTACCACCAATCAGAATTCAATCGAAGAATACAACAAACGAGCGGTGATGTAAGCTCACCTCTTATGTTTCTTATCTAGATGCGTTACGTATGATCATAGTAGAAACCATTAGACGTGAGCTCATGTTGAAGATAAGCGAGACAACACTAATGATCTACACTAAACACGAATCTTTCCGGTATTTCAATAACGGATTGATAGAGGATGTTGTTCTATTCAGCTGGTATCTGTATCTGGACATTCTACGGTTTACCAAGGGCTGCTGGGGTACATATTTGACTTGGTCGGGTCCTAACTGGGTCCACCAACACTAATAGGTAATATGAGATGTGAGGTATCCGAGTTCATCTAGTGTTCTACAAATCTCACTTTAAGGGTTGATTTGGGGGTCATTCTAAGATTACAGGCCATTGTCGTGTCCACGATGAACATGACCCTCCCTTAGTTGTTGCGGGCCCTTACTCTATTTGCATTTGGGTATAAGTTCTACAATATCTGTAATTATGCTAGTCAATCGAAAGTTTGAACCCTAAAAATGTCATTACAGTAACTGACCACAAATAATCGTGTACTGAGTGAAGGACGATGTTGGGAAACGCGAAAAGAACAATTCAATGGACTGTCGTGGCGTTTTTTAGGGTATGCGTAAAAATTCACATTTTCTTAAAATTTAATAACCACACAATTCTTAATAACCTCGATTCTGTTGGTTTCAGCAAAAATATTTTCGAAATAAAGGTTGTTTGCAATTAAATGATCTACAGAAGGAGACCAATTACAGGTTTCAAGCCCAAAGGGTACTCGAGTTTCAAAAGGAAAACTGATCATTTTTCAAAAATTTGCAGTTTTTTCACACTTTAAATGCGATGGGACGCCATTTCTACTTGTCCGATCGACATGAAATTTTGCCAAACTCATTTTCTAGCCAAAATCCACCATTTAGGGGGATGAGAGTTCAAATTTGGCGAGAAAATGTTTTCCCCCTATTGTTAATACTAGCACAGCTGATTCGAACAGCATTTGGTCTTCAGATAATATATTATCAAGTTGATTGATAATAATTAATAATAATCATTAATAACAATAGGTAAGTATTAATCATTAACAATAATTTATATGATAATAAGTATTAATAATTAGTGATAATTCATAATTATAATTAATCTATCATTCAGTGATGGAATTTGTGACAGAAGGGTGACAAAGAAGATAATAAAGAAGATAATTATATGTACAAAGAAGATAATAAACCTTTGTGTCAAGAATTTGCAGTTTTTATTATTAATTTTAATTTCACTTTTAAAACTAAATTAGTTGAACTAAACTAAGTTAGTTAAAACTATTAAATAGTTAGAACTTGTGTCTTGTAAGTTGTAGTTAGTTGATACCTACCTTTTCACTTCAATATGTCAATGTAATAGTGTAAAACATTTTTATGTTCTGATTTAAAAAATTTCTCAAAAAATTAAAAAATCTCCTCCACTATCCTTAATTGTGAGAGCAAGATATATCAAATCAGTCGTTGTCATTGCCCTTACACTTCTCGTCTTAACCGTAAACGCTCAAAATTTGAGAGAAAAAAATTATTGTACTTTCACCTAACGACTTTAGCGTCACCAGGAGACCATTCTTAGTACAAACCATCTTTAAAATGCAAGTTTTATTACCAATTATGTTTTCAAAGTTTGATCGCTCAAAATGGTCTATAATCTTAGAATTACCCTTGGATACGACTTTTCGATTTTAGGAGATTCCTTTTGGGTACCTACACTTTTGACTTGAAGAGCCTGCCAGCAATAGTTGAAATCGTCTATGCTGTTTAAATGGGCAATAGGTTGTCTACAACTGGGTATGTGTAGCTACCCCTCGTTGTAATACAAACATATCAGTAGACAGATTTTGATTAGTTCCTCTGCCCTTCGAGGCAGCGTGAAGGGCTCGGGTTGTCCTTGGCTCCTAAAACTTGGTGAATGGTTATTAGATGGAAGAATAGTTATTACGGAACTCTTTGAAGTGGTTAAAATCAACAAAAACACCATAAAAAGGGTGTGATGTACTGTCGCTATCAAAACATCGCCATGATTTTAACCAGGGTATCACTACTACCTACCAACGGACCATAACTTGGGAGCTCACGTGTTGAATATTTTCGATTCTCTGCAAAGGTCTCAATATTCCTTCGTAGTAATTTACTTGGCACTGTTTTACTTCAATCGCCTGAAACATCACGAAAATTACGCCAAACACAGGGTAGGAACGTGAAAGTAAACAACAGTGATGAGGGTTTGAATCTTCAAAACGAAACATCAAAAGTCTACATGTTGCCAAGATGTTATCTCAGCAAATAAGTTTCAATTGCATTGCAGTTGTAGATTTTGCGCGGTTTTAAGAGCGGGTTGCACAATGGGATGACTGATCCGGCGGAGTTAAATTATGATTGAACTAAGTAGCAAAAAATGAATAACTTACGATTGGGGGAGGAGGCTCAATATCGACTGTAACTTCCTTAGATGCCATTGTTCATTTGAATTGCGGTAAACACAGCGGAGATAATGAAAGAAAAACAAAAACAAAACAACGACACGGGAAGCTCAATCGACACTCGACAACGTCCCGCGAACCAAACCGACTCGGACTGCAATTTTCAGCCGATTTATGGTTGAGGACTGCAATCAGTGTTGTCCCGTCAGAGCTGCCAACTTCAATTGAGTTGAAATTAGAGATACTAGCGATCCCTGCGGCGATGAGGTCAACCAACCGGGGTTCTGTCGCTGTGATGGAATGATTGGATCCAAATTCTTCCAGGAATGTTTGCATCTGAGAAACCACAAAGCCATGGAAGAAGAATTCTTCCATGCCACAAAGCAAAGAGATGACGAACATTCCCCATACTGACTGACACAAACACCACTCCCTCCCCACATTAGCCTACCAGGCAATATTGTGAATAAATGATTACTGAAGACTTAAAAAAAAAAAAATTTTATTGAGAAAAAACTCTGCAAATTCTTGACACAACGGTTCATTATCTTCTTTGTACAGATCACCCTTCTGTCTAGATCACTAGGTCTAAATGTCTAGATCCTAAATGTTAGATTAATTATTATTATGAATTATCACTAATTATTAATAATTTTATCAAGTACCTAGTGGAAATTATTATGATTTATTGTTAGGTATTAATCATTTGTATTTATTATTAATAATTATTAATTATGATTAATTAATACGATATAGTTCTGAGGTTTTTATTACTACGTCGGTAATAATTTTTCTATAAAAGAAGTAACTACCAACAAACATTCGAAATTACCTTCATTTCCGTAGCACGAAACGTATTTCAGAACAAAAAACTCGACATCTCTAAAACCAGATGATGTTCCTCCCCTGGCTACATTATTAGGAAAATTGACCAACCTTTGAGCCAGGCTCAACCTTTGAGCCGTCATTGTGAACGAACGGCTGGTCATACCAACGGATGGTCTTAAAAAATTCTTAGGAATAAACTCTTATCTAAAAATGAAATAAAAAACACACCGTTCTATATGAATTTTTCGAGTTTTGGAATTTTCAAAATTTCAATATCGTTTTGAACCCCTTCCCCTTGGGTTATGAAAAGTTTCGAGGATCATTGTGGGGCTGGTCCAAACCCAGAAACCAAATTTCGTAATTTTAAAAATAACCTACAACCTAACCTACTAATAACCTACATTAAATGCCATCCCCTCCACTGGTTTTTCCGCGTTCCGCTCCATGTGAAACCGGCTTAAGAATGAATGAAGGTGACATGTAATGTTTGAAACGATATATTTTTATTGTTTTTGAAATTTAAACTAATAATGTACGTACCTACTACGTACTATTTCACCATGCACATGAGATAATATCTCAATAGTTACATAATAATATTATTAGTTACATATTATGTAACTAATATAATATTATTATATAATATGTATATATAATATTATTATATAATAATATTATATTATTATATAATATTATTATATAATATGTAACTAACTTACATAATATCATTATGTAACTATTAATGCTCCTTTCAAATGGAAGAAGGTGCCATGTACCAACCCAACTTGCTATTTCATGTGGTAGCGCAGTCCTCAAAATATTGTGTTTATTTCAAGGATCTCACGGCAACTTCCCACATCGTCATTTCGGCAACTTTTCAGCAGAGCCAAAAATGCCAATGACGATGTTTACTGAGTAATTCAGTAAAATAATTAGTGAGATTTAGTGTTACCTAACTTACCTATGCTTAGTTAGATCGATCCGCTGGGAGAAGACGCTTCAAATGGTATGCATAACTCATTTTGGCCAAAAATGACGATGTGGGAAGTTGCCGTGAGACCCTCGATTTGCATCAGTGCATGCAAAATCTACCCTTAGCAAAACCTTGAAAGAGAGAGAAAAAAAAAAAAAAAATGAAAACCAAACAAAAGTGGCATTTTACTTTCTGTTACATAGCACCTTCATCCAAGTGACCAAATAGCAAATTTTCTCAAAATTAGGTGTTTGGCCATTCTGTTACTAAGGAACGTAGAGACTTATGTGACCAAAGGCATTAGAGCTAAACAATACACACTCACTCTCGCTGGAGCGTGTCAATGTCATCGAGATGACATTGTAAGATGCTTCACCTGAAAACCGCCCCTGCAGAGAGGGACGTTTGAATTAGGTAAGAGAATTGACAAAAAAAACGACATAGATCAGACCTTTTTTATTTACTTTGCACCAGTGAAATGACAAAAAAAAAATTATTCGTTGACCTTCGTGTCACAATACAACTGGTAAAACGACCAAGATTTTGACTAAGAGAAATTACACGATTTCAAAAAACACCATTTGACCATTAGAGGAGGTCATTCAAAATATGGGTCATTCAAAAACAAACACTAACTATGGCAAATGAGGTTAATTCTCAAGGTATAATTGCGATTTACCTTCTTTCGTTCAACTTAACAAAATAAAATGAAAAATAAAAATGCAGATTTCGTATAACACAAAGTGCATTGAATCACATTAAAAAATATCTGTATTTCCACCATAACGGTAAAGGGAGGGGTAATTATTTACAAATGGGACATCTTTATCTTCTTTTAATTTATTGCATCGAAATATAAGATACCAAAAATATTGAAAATCGGAAATAAAAGGGAAAACTAAATGAACGTTAGTTGGTATCCCATAGATTGTAGCACATCTTGGGATAAGATGAGACTTTGACACCAATAAACTGATCAAAGTTGTTATTATTTTCTCATACATGTGAACTTTTTTTTGTTTTTTCGTTTTTGTATTTTTTTTGTTTTTTGTTTTTTTTAACGTTACGACCAATTTTGTGTTTCGGGAGTTTAAAGTTTATGTTTGGTTCATCCAGTTGTCCAATTCCTTGTCGAGATGCGCTCGGCTTCCGCTCATGTACTGGTCAAGCTCAGCATCGAGTGTGTCCCTGTCCGGTGCTGGTTCCCTGGTCCAGCGCCCACCGCGCCCTCGGATGCCACCACCTCGTCCTCCCCTGGTAATAGAAATCATAATAAAATTGTCAGGAGTCATAAAGAAACGTGACACGAATCAAACGAGGTTTTAACCCAAAGCGTGCAACCGGGGCAGGAGAAGACCCAAAATTTGTGATTGTGACGGCTCCTTGTATCCTATTACTTGTGATTAGAACAGTAATAGTTTTAGAGTTTCGTTCATCCCACAATACTGCCGTAAAAAGGAAAAACGCCTTATCTCGTCAAATGACAATTTTTCAGGGGAGCGCTTCAAAGATTTGCACTGTTACTCTGTCCTAACTTCCCTCCTATTTGTGATAAATTCAAAATTCCTTCGCACCACGGTTAATCGATGTTTAGTGATTACCTTGATACCAAAATATCGATAAAATAATCGATTCTAGTCGTAGATAACTGCTCAACAGAGTTTTCGCCAACTCTTACTGGTGCAATCGGATGAAAATTCCTCAACCCAATAATGAGGCCAACGTCTCCAAGGTAAAAAGCCTCATCTCGATTTTCACAGAGTTGAGGTGTTTATCCTCAGAATGTAAAGTATGATGAGATGACATGAGTCGTTTTTGAAGCCGCACATGAGGCGTTTGTCCTTTGATCTGTTTGGGATGAGGCGCTCCACCTTGGAACACCACAATTTTGTATCTTTTTGATTGAAAATTTCACCATTTTCCAATATGAATTTAGAAATTTTGACTTCACCACTGGAAAGAGCGCATAAAAATGGGGGATGAAAAAAAGTATTTTCGAAAATTTTCGAGATAAGAATAGATCTCCTCCTCTCTCCTTCCCGAGGGCCTAATTGGGTCTGAAGAGAAAAACGAATTGTTAATAGCGAACTAAATCACTAAATAACACACTAGCGGTGGCGGGGGAAGGGGTCAATCTCTTGGTGAAAACACATTCTCTATTCTTCTAGTTATAACCCCCCCCCCTCCTCCCAAATCCACCATCTTTGGAAATCTTTTCAGTTCACTAGAGACGTTTGTTGGATGTAGAACGTTGGTGGCGTCTTTTCTATACCACGGGACCGGTCTTGTTACATCTTTAGCACGTCCTGCACACATACAAGACGTATACAGTTAGAAGATATCCCGATGATTCGTAAGAACTGAAGACAGTTTAGGTACTTTTACTGGAGATAAATGACTAGCAAATTGAGTGACGCAAAAAATGCGCCACGCGACAGGCCATGTTATGAAACATAAAGTTGAATTCCTTTTTGAATCACAGCAAGTGAATAATTTATTCGGTTCTTACACATCTTCCCCATCATCATCTTGACGTATCAAAACTATTGTTGACTTTTGGACATATATGAATAACTAAAAACATGAGATGAGCGGCACTAAATTGCGCTTTGCGACCGCTCGTGTTATGAAATACAAGAGTATTTGAAAAAATTCTATTTCCACTGAAATATGAGAACACTATTAGACCGGTTTCGGTGATTAAACCATCGTCAGTAACAAAACAGTACTGAAGGTGCATTGAAAGTAAAAGGTCGAATAGGATTGGTTGAGCAAAGTGAAAGAAGAAACATATTGCAGACAAAAGTGTGATGTCACAAAAAGTGTCAAGAAAGTTGGCCTACAATAACAAAAGGACAAAACTTCCGCCCTTACCCAAATTCAGAGAGGAGGTGATGAAATGCTGAGTACTTAAATGCGTAGAGCTTAGAGGAGGTTGTTCAGGCTATTAATTGTACCTGCATTGTTGAAACTTTCTTGAATCCGTAGGTGTGCGAGGTGCACACTTGACATTAAAACCACTAAAGGAGACATTTTCTACTGAGGATTGATGAGTCAAACGGAATAGTACTATTCTCTTGTACCTGGAACTTCCAGTGCCTGGCGGAATCTGCATGCCTCTATATGGACGGAACATTTGACTATTCCTCCTACTTTTTCAAGCAGTTGTTCACCATTGATGCATACCGAAATGAGATATAAGTTCCCGTTTTGGGAAAGAAGAATGTATTTTCAGGAGGAGAAGGGGTCTGGGGACGTTCCAACCATTCCCTGGGTTAACCACCAAAACCGGTCTAACAGTGTACTCATATTTCAGTGGAAATAAACTATTTTTTCAAATACTCTTGTGTTTCCTTGTTAATAGCCAATCAGTGAAAGGATCCTCCCAGGACATTGACAACGAAAAGAGGCACAGCCAAAGCACTCCAAAGTAAGATATTCAGGGATCCACCACTTCTCTCATTTGTCGCATGCAATAATAAGGCTTTGCATACAATCTCAGGCCTTTTCCAAGATGGCTGATCGACTTGGTGACAAACTGCAAGCCCTGCACCCAAATCTTGAGCTTTGCCTGAGATAATATCCAATTTTCAACATAAAGGGCGGTGCCACTACGATTACACAGTTGGGGGAAGCTGCTCTAATTGAACTAACGGGATGCAACTGCGTAATCATTAAAAATTATACTTAATGAGTAGTTTGTAAATAAGTACCTGGTGGGTACTCCTCTTTGCACTCCTCTTCCTCTAAAGCCGCCTCTACCCCCAGCACCAACGTTGCCACCTCTGCCTCGATTGAACCCGTCTCGTCCTCCTCTTCGGTTTGGAAATGGTTTATTGACAAAACCACGGGCCACTGGAAAAACGCCTAGTTATTATTATTAGATAATGCCATACGAACTCTTTACGTCAAGTAGGGTGTTTAGATATTGGTTGTAATCTTGGAATGTACGAAAGCTCCGTTAAAAACTTGTTGTGACTAACCTGTGCCAACTCCTCGTCCTCTCCCGCGTCCTCTGCCTCTGAAAGAGTTGTTGAGAGATGTGAGGCTGGCGCTGCGGTACATCTTCCCCGTTCCCAGGCCGCCACCTCTGCCACCTGAAGGAACAAATTAATCAATATTAATAAGATAAGAAAATAATTCAAGTCTCACTTTAAGGTACCAACTAGGGATGCAAATAAATGATTATTTGAACACGATTAATCGATTGATTTTAATCGAGGTTTAATTGCCGATTAATCGATTGATTTTAATCGAGGTTTAGTTGCCGATTAAAATAAGCGCTTGAAAAATCGATTATTTGCTCTCGATTAATCAATCGTCGATTATTCAAAAACGATTCATCGGTCACATCGATTATTAGCTTACGATTGATCATTTGATGTTATAATCGATTATTTTGTTCTGATGTGTTTCCATAGTACCAACACCTTCCATTTTTGTTTCAGGTGACACATATAATTGAGTTTGCAGACCCCACGTTCGTTCATGACCTTGAGGATAAGAACGACGTGCAAAATCTGTCCAATTATATAATATTAAAATCTGTCCATAATATTATTATGGACAGATCTGTCTGTGACATAATATTATTATGTCAACATTCAATTCAGACCCACCTCCTCTGAGATTGCCTCTCCCGCGGCCACGTCCTCCTCTCCCTCTACCGCCAGACTTGAACGATGAGTTCGATCGGAGCGATGTCACGCTGGCTGACCTTGTGAGCCTTCCAAGACTCGAACTACGATCTAAAACACGAATATAGTAAAACCTTGTAAAAGCAGATGGTATTGGCAAATAGTCGCCTTATAATGAGAAACTCTCATCTCCGCTTGGACCACATAATGATAACCTCTCATCTCCGTACTACCTTAGGACCTAGTGGCTTGAATCAATTTAAAGGCACTTAGCTCTGTGCCACATTTCAACTCAACCGGTGAAGGTGGAGAGCCTGTAGCCTTGCCTGTCTGCACAAGAAGAACAAGTTAAGGGATAAAAACCTGGGTTTTGAAGTTATACAACTCGTCTCCATTTAAACCTAGCGACTTGAATCTTTCAAAAGGCACTTGCTAAAGTTGATACGAAACTGTGCCAAATTTTGCCTCTGGCCACCAACACACTGGAGAACGAAATTCCGAAATAAAACGTTGAAAACCATAAAAACGAGAAGAAATTATAAAAAGGATATCACTCGCGGAAGCAGTAATTGGTGGAGATGGGAGTTCATCATGTTTGGCTGTTGCCGGAGTGTTCGCAGGAGGTATTCATAGTTTATGACGGTGACTGCTAGGAGATAATAATGACAATGTTATTGATGCTATGGAGTGAAAAACAAGTTGGAGAAGCCGAATATACAAAAATTCAAAATTCTGAGAAATTGGGAGTTAATCATTGTGAGGTCCAAGTGGAGATGAGAGGTTCTCATCATAAACACGACGAAATATAAATCAGATATTGAAACTCACTAAATCCGCCACGTCCACCGCGTTCTCTGCCACGGCTCCTGCTCCTACCACTTCTGAAGTTGCTGGATTGCGAAATATTGCTCAGGTTGCCCCAGCTGTCACTTCTCCCTGGAAAGTTAAGGTATTGTTAAATTGGGCTGTCTGGTGCCTGTAATGTCTGGTATCTCCCACATTGCAGATGGTTCATGTCCTACGACTTCATTTGGTACTAGGCTTTGGTATGAGCCTTTCCCTCCCAGGACCCAAGGATCTGGGTTGACTAATATCAAACTAAATTCAGTTTCATACGAACCAGAGATCACGTGAATTTCAATACGTTTTCATCAAAGTGACACAATGAGAACAATGAGTACTTACTGAGACCACCACCAATAGCGCCGCCTCTGCCTCGACGACCTCCGCGGTTGTTGAAATTCCTCCTGAATCCTCCACCCCTGTTGCTGAATCCTCTCGTCGCATATCCATCGCTGCGCATACCGAATCCGTTCCTTTGGGCTGACGGCTTTATGCTTTCGAAAGCGTCCTGCTCGTTAACCGAAGGCAACCAATAATGTTGAGGGACATAGAGAAACTCAAAAGATGAATGTTAGACAGGAAGTGACAGACAATATATAACTCGGGGAAGTTTTGAAGTCAATTCTACTTCGTACTTCAGCATAAGCTCGAATTTTACCCGCCTTATCGGGGGATTTCCGCTTTTTCGAGTCTTAACATCAGAAATCATAACGCCACCAGACGTCCCAAGTGTCCGATTTCCGTTTTAATGACACACCTAATCACATTTCATCATAGAATCCATTTTTATTTCTTCTCCTTCAATTTAAATGAGGCACACGCTTTCGTATTTGGCACTTATTAAACATGAGATTCCTCAAAAATTTGCTCTTACAGCCATGTTGCATGGCGGCCAAAATGAGTTATGCATACCATTCGAAGTGTCTTCTCCCAGCGGATCGACCTAACTAAGTATAAGTTAGGTAACACTAAATCTCACGATTTATTTCACTGAATTACTCAGTAAACATAGTCATTGGCAGATGGTTTTTGGTTCTGCTGAAAAGTCGCCCAAATGACGATGTGGCAAGTTGCCGCGAGACCCTCGAATTATTATTATTATCATTATGTTTTTTTTCTTGGTCGATTCTAATGAAGTTGATAAACCAAAACAAGGTGACATTTCAGAGAACTCGTTTAAAAATATATGTATTATAAATATTATACCTGATCGAAAATGTGACTGAAGATAAAGTATCAAACAAAAATGAAGAGAAGCACAGTACCTGTCAGAAGTGTGAGAGATAAGAAGCATAAACAACATCCAATCTGTAGGCAACCAGACCGTCCCAGAGTAGGGGAGAGTTTCCGGAAATGATTGAAGGAACAACTCGGTGTCTTCAATCGGAGCGACGAAACTTGCGGAATTGACGATAGACGATCTTGAAACGATGATGATTTGTCGTTGAAGGTAGACAGAGTTGAGTTGAGGTCGGTTTGGAGTCACTATCCTTTTCTTTACTGAGATTTGTATATGGAAAGACGTAGTAGAGCGATAATAAATGTTATGAAAGGATTCAGGCTCTGTACTAAAATGGTCTCTGACCAGTATTTGAACACAAAATGCACGCATGACGAATAGGAATTGCCAGTTTCCTAACGACACTTTCCTCGGTCGTTTCCACTTGCTAGGGATGCAGGCCTTGATTGATGAGCTAGCGAGATAATTGTCTCCACTGCCAAACTAATCATACTATCAATTTTTGGGCGGTAGGTGGGCAATGAATTGTATGTTTGATGGTAAACCATGCAGAAGTGACTTGCAGCTGTACATATCCCACATTGCACAACGTCGGCAATAATGCTCAAATCGACATTCTAACTCCAGGAATAAGAATCGACATTTTAACTCCAGGAATATTCGAGTCTCTAAGATCTCACGTTTTCTCATAGCCCACTCATTTCGATCCCCTTTCCAAGGATTATCCGATTTTTTCTTATTTTGTCATAGCTCAAGTTATGTTCTTATATCTCTTCATCAATCGCGAACCAGGTCAATATCAAGCCGACAATATCTTTTCCGCCTCCTGAACTTCAACAGAATTCACTGTCGGATATGAAAGTAGGTTTTTTCCATTGTGAGGGTAATTTTCTGCAGTTGCACCTGCGGGGTTTCTCTTTCCTCGGTCGTATCCACTTGCTAGGCACGCAGGCCTTGATTGATGAGCGCGCGAGATAATTGTCTCCACTGCCAAACTAATCATACTATCAATTTTTGGGCGGTAGGTGGGCAATGAATTGTATGTTTGATGGTAAACCATGCAGACGTGACTTGCAGCTGTACATATCCCACATTGCACAACGTCGACAATAATACTCAAATCGACATTCGAACTCTAGGAATATTCTAATCTCTAGGAATAACTCCAGGAATAAGAATCGACATTTTAACTCCAGGAATATTCGAGTCTCTAAGATCTCACGTTTTCTCATAGCCCACTCATTTCGATCCCATTTCCAAGTATTATTCGATTTTTTCTTATTTTGTCATAGCTCAAGTTATGTTCTTATATCTCTTCATCAATCGCGAACCAGGTCAATGTCTTTTCCGTCTCAGTTTTCCGTTTCCTGAACTTCAAGAGAATTCAATGTCGGATATGAACGCAGGTTTTTCCCATTGTGAGGGCAATTTTCTGCAGTTGCACCTGCGGGGTTTCTCTTTCCTCGGTCGTATCCACTTGCTAGGGATGCAGGCCTTGATTGATGAGCGCGCAAGATAATTGTCTTCACTCCCAAACTAATCATACATCAATTTTTGGGCGGTAGGTGGGCAATGAATTGTAAACCATCTTCTAATCTCTAGGAATAACTCCAGGAATATTCGAGTCTCTAAGATCTCACGTTTTCTCATAGCCCACTCATTTCGATCTCCTTTCCAAGGATTAATCGATTTTTTCTAAATTTTGTCATAGCTCAAGTTATGTTCTTATATCTCTTCATCAATCGCGAACCAGGTCAATATCAAGCCGACAATGTCTTTTCCTTCTCAGTTTTCCGTTTCCTGAACTTCAACAGAATTCACGTCTAACTGTCGGATATGAAAGTAGGTTTTTCCCATTGTGAGGGTAATTTTCTGCAGTTGCACCTGCGGGGTTGCCCAGTCTGGAGCCCATAATCTGATAGGAGTTGTACCACGTTTTTCCGGTTAATGAAAAAATGCGATTTTTTTTTTTTTTTTTTTAGTGTTGCCTAACATTGCCCAATGATAAGCCAAACTTGCCAACCATTTCCTCCATCCAGCATTTCTCATAAAACATATTTAGAACCAAATGATGGACACCATTTAGATTTTCGTGACCTTTCATGCTCCAAATACACAATTCACACCACGTCAATCGGTTGGTTAAGAATTCATTGTTTGACACTTTGGGGTTCTATTCTGGATACTTCAAGACATCACATGAAATTCGCAGTTCAAGGGAGGAACAACTCATCAGAGTTCACGCCTCTAACATTGCCCAATCATAAGCCAAACTTGCCAACCATTTCCTCCATCCAGCATTTCTCATAAAACATATTTAGAACCAAATGATGTAAAGCATTTAGATTGTCGTGATTGGAAGGTCACAATTCACACCACGACAATTGGTTGGTTAAGAATTCATTGTTTGACACTTTGGGGTTCTATTCTGGATACTTCAAGACATCACATGAAATTCGCAGTTCATGGGAGGAACAACTCATCAGAGTTCACGCCTCTTCATTTTTAGTAGTTGCATTCGAACAGCCTTATGTTGTTGACATCTGATCCATTTTGCGTGTGGGAAGAAGTTCTTGAAGGACGTTTCCATCACAATGAAGTGCTATAGACATCTTGGGAGTTCAAGATCTTGGCGTCAGCAAGCAGGTAAGTTAGTAGGGGAAACGTTCTCGCTATTTCTGATCACGTTGGGTGTCCTCAGCAACTATCCGCATCTCCTTCCCCGTTTTCGTGAAGTTAACGAGCAGCAAATCAGGCAACAGTCCCGTTCACTCTAAGAGTAGCGTCCTGTTCACATCAGAAAGAGTAGCAATAGCGTTTAGGGCTGCTTCGAATATAAACTAGATTTCGCTGATTTCTTGCCGATATGAACCAGGAGAGCGGTCAACGAAGAACGCTTGAAGTGTATTTCTACAGATCATTCAACTCCACAGTCAAGATGAGATATTCCATATTACACCGAAATTCTACTCAGATGCAGCTGATGATTTAATGAAAAAATCATTCCGACGTTGAAACCCGGTAAACCCCCAATCCCACCACAGCACGATCTCGAGCCAATAGTTATTCCATCATTTGAGAAACTCTCCGACACATCTGGTATCCCGCCACGGCTTTTCAAATTTGAGTGAAATAACAATACATTTTTTTTGCCTTATCCAAAAGTAAATATTTTGTTGTTGTACATTTGAAGAGAAGAATACCAACCCTCGCTAGCGCAGCAACTACTGTGGGTCTTCTAGACATCTGCAGAGCGAGCTTCTTATTTTTTGCAGTCGATCCTCCACCCAGGATGTTGACTCTGCCTCCAAGGCCGCCACGAACTTGGAAATCCGGACGCCTCAATTGGGTGAAGCTACACAGGCAGGGAGTTTCTTCATCATTCAATTTTCAACAATTATTTGTTTCCAAATTAAAAAATTTGGTGTTTTTTTTTTTAAATAATCATGTCATCAATAGTCGAGCCCGAGTATACAATCGGTTCCGTCAACTGACGACTACATCTGGTATCAAAAAATGGAAACAAAATATAACATTTTTCAAAAATGGGGAAAACGAAGTCGTTTGTAAATCAGATTTTATCCATTTGGACGAACTGAGAGGAAAATTCATCCATCTCTTATCCTTTCTCATAAAACCCTCAACCGGTTTGTGAGTTCTCGTTAGGGATGGTTAGGGATGGTAGTTTCCCTCGCTTGTACCGTTTCCAAAAGGGCGATCACCCAGTAGGTTTTTTTAAAATACAAAATTTGAACCAGCTTTGAAAGAGAAAATATGACCTAGGTTGGTTCAACTGACACTCGACAACGGTACCCAACCGCATTATATAATGCAGTTTTGTACCGATAATATGAATATTCAACAGATTGCATGTTCGTTTGGGTGGATGCATACCGATCATTGAGCGACATATTGGCTGGTCCTTCACTACCAGCGATCTGAAATAAAAGAAAAACTACAATTAAATCATGTGCCGCAGTACCTACCACAGGAAAGTGAAGGTAACTACCATGAAAAATTGTTCAAAAAGGATGTGAAACAAAGAAATTCATTAAATTCTCAAATTTACCAAAACCCCACCTTTTAGAACTTTTATCCCTCCTCAATGGCTCGAACGATTTTCAATCTGGTGGCTGCTTTTTAAACCGTAATTATTCTATTTTCAATAAATTGTGAAAATGTTGTATTTTATCGGATGGTACAAAAGATTTGAGGGAAAGAAAAAATGTGGGGAGAATACGCTAGTATAAGTATATCAAACTAGTGTATTCCGCCCCCCCCCCCCCATTTTTTCAACAAACAATGTATTTAATAATCAACCAAGATTTACCTATGATTAGTACCATATAGATCAAGTGGACGGGGTTGCGGAATAAAAACATCTAATGTAACTCAAGTTCGGTCCTTCTTCAACTGCCAATAATAAAACCACGAATTGAATGAAACAATAAAAGCAATCTGATAGTTCCTTTTCGCTTCAATAATTTCAACTAGAACAGACACCATTCCGATACCTTAAAGCACAAAGGTGCTTTGTCCAAAACCGGAGTTTTGAGAAAAAAGCAAAACAAGTTTTGCACCTTGCGTAATTCCTATAAAGTCTTCAATTTTCGATAAGCAATAATCCTCATGCAGGTCTTCAAATAATAGTTGTATTGATCATACGTTTTGATAAAATTAAATAAATAAAACATGTGGAGGATGGATGAACATAGCTCTTCTACCAAGTAAGGTTAGGAACATGACATGTATCCTCTGGCCAAGTATGGTTGTGGACATGGACCCTTTAAGCAAGTACCACGTTCTAAGGATTCTCAAAGTTCGTAGAACTTGTTAACCAAAATATATTACAAAAATGTATTGTTTCCAAGAAGGCTATTTTATTTAAAATCATCACAAAAATGTGCTTGTTCAATAAAAACAACCCAGAAGTAATAAAAAGTTCTCCGAGTGACATATATGTCATAATATATAAATTGTATATATAGCTACAATTATTCATCATCTCCCTCAATCTCCCACTCTGCAACATCCAGGACTCCAGGAGCAGATGGTAGATTATCATAACAATGCTTGTACTCATCGGGTACTCACAATGAGTTGTAATGTACGCAATTCTGAAATAGTTGGGGGGGTTACCACAGACACCAAGGTACAACATCTCAAAGAAGCTACGTCTAAGCACCAGTGTGGACAGTGAAGTTCGGTTTGGAGGACATAAAACCATTGTGCATTACTTTTATTGACAAATCACTGAATGCCATCAAACATTTTTCGAGAATGGGCATAGAACCCCGCCAGTTTTCCCTTTTTTCGGCCCTTTTGAAGGTTCCTAGCGATATGAACCGTATTATTATGAATCAAAATGGTCCCACGATGTCCTAGACCAATTTACCTCAAAAGTGACATTTTTGGACATAACACCTTTGTGGTATCGATTCGGTAGTAGCCTCAACAGAGGAGTTGCCGGGGAGTTCCCGCCACCGCGCACTGGCAACTAAATAGTTGCCTCTAGGGCAGGGCCCGCTCAGATATAGGCCTGTGCAGTCTCAGGATGAATTTTGACGAATGTGCGTGTGTTAGTGCGCTCATTTTGAGAGGAAGGAGGAAAAAGCTGAGGAAACGAACGTTTTGGGTCCATCCAATCCTCAGTTCAAGACTCCTTGATGGGCAGGTTCACAAACTATTCGGTAAATTGAGAGAACATCCGAATAAGTTCTTCAATTACTTCAGAATGAGCAATGAATGTTTTGATGAATTATTGGGAGTGAGACGGTATCCTAACAAAAACGGCGCATCTTCAACTACAGACTAACAAGAGCACGAAGAATGGTGGAATGCTCCTTTGGTACTTTAGCAAACCAATGGCGCATATTCCATAGCCAAATTAACACGAATATAGAATTTTGTGACAGTAGGTATCATAAAAGCATGTTGCATCCTCCATAATTATGTTCGAAAACCAAATGGCGTTCATTTCGAAGACACGTTGTATGAATGTCCATTGCGTGATATTGACAATATTGGGACAAAGGGTAACAAGCATGGTACGAAGCTCATAATTTCACAAGCATGGAGACGATTTTGCATATTATTTCACTTCACCTCAGGGTTGTGTTCCATGAAAATATAATAAATTTTAATTTAATTTATTAATTGTGGTGGTTTAAATATGCTTTATGCATGAATGCACATATTTGTGTAATGACTTTTCAAATAATTATGTTTACGCACGTTGTTCAAATTACTCTGTTCCAATTACTCTATTATAACTCTCCCCTTCTGCACTAATAACTAGTTAAAGCCAAATCGCAGGAATGCACATTACAATGTTTAATAAAAAAGTTAAGTAAAAAATAGCGTCTTACCTTTTTCAGTTTTTTCTTTGTCTCCTACTCCTAGCTCACTCCACTTTTCTAAGAATCCCCACACACCTCCAACCACAATTTTTTTTCTCAATAATTTATCAGAGTACTCTTTGAGACGAGTATAATACTCTATAGATAATTATAGAGTACTCTATAATAATTTTAGAGTGATTTCCGCAGTTCGTACCCCTAGGTGAGCACAATCACTATGCACCACACACCACTATGCAATGATTGATATCAACCGTACAAAACTCTACCTTCATCATGTTAACGTTTCAATAAGTACTCACTGCTAAATTAGTTGTACATTTGAAGAGCAAAAAGGCGTAGGCCGCCGAAAGCAAGCTGACCTCATCAAAATGAAATCTCACGACACCCGAACCTCTAGAAATAGAATTGAGCAATGGAATGGAATACTCACTTTTACAAGCGCTTACTCGTCCAGGAACAACAATCCACGTCACCAATAATCCAGTGAGAAATATGTGTATAACAACTCAGTTTTCGCTTGACATCGGCCAAACTAAAATTCAGTCTGAAATGCGGCAATAAATGAACTGAAATACAAAATGGCCGAATGGACGCGATAAACATTTTCGTGTCCCTGGTAATCGGAAGAGCGCTCTAGCGGCTACTTGCAGAAATATAGATTACAACCTAAATTACTCTGTCCAAAATTACAACCGATTGAAATGGACAAATTTAAGGTGTAGTTTAATTAATTAAAGTAGACTTGTTAAAACATGGCAACTCATGACTGAGCAAAGCACCAAGCAAGTTTCCGAAGAAGCTACTTTCCTTATTTAGGATAAGGAGAAGGAAATTAGGGTAAGGAGACGGGTTTTGCTGTAAACTTGATTCTTCCATTTCCCAAGGTTCCACGGAAGAAGGATTAATTTCATTCTTCCATGCCAAGGTTCAAAACACATTTTACACTGAATTAAATCAAGTGATGAAATTATGAAAAATTTGTTAAGAAAAAAAAAAAAAAAATGCAAACCACGCATGGAGAAATTTGAGTTTCAAACGACCGTTACAAAAAAATCAGTGGGTTGGTACTGCTCTGCACGGCTCTGCTTTCGGCTTTTGTCAGTTATGTCAGCTATGGTGAGCTTTGGTGATTATCCGATGATTTGTTTGTTCAATTTGAGACCTGATGATTTGTGTGGTTTTCTGATACGCGAATAGTATTTCGATTGACGTTGCATGCAGAGTAGTGTTTTACCATGGAGTTGTTTGACGTAATTGGTAAGTTTCAGTTGAACAATCTAAGTAGCGAGTGGGTCGAAACACAGTGGCGCCAAGATTTCTCTTCGGATAAAGATCTTCCCTCCGATTACGCTTTCGCTTTGGAGGATGAGGATTTCGGCTTATTACTAAATGCGTTATGCGACAGTTTAAAAGAATGGTCAACCAGCGGGGATTCGACTCTGGATGGGTCCTTGGATTCGTCTAATACCGTCGGATCCAACCAGCAAAACGTCCCAACTAGACATGATAGAAGGTCGTGGCAAACTCTACTGAATTCTGATGTCAATCATAAAGCTCTCGTAGCAGTCGTCAGCTCATTTTTGAAAGCCGACGTCAAAGAACTGACAGACGATGTCACCCGGCGTTTGGCTCTCGCGGCTTCCCGCGCTTATTTCATACTTCTATCCGTTAGAGGATCCCAGATTTTTAATGTTTTCAACTCAATTCTTTTCGCTCAGGCGATCGAAACACTCAAAGTTCTCAGTCTATTGGGGGACAACCAAGAGAAACCCAAACAGAAACCTAAGGGTCGTAAAAAGAAGAATTCTCTAGACGAGCCGGAGGAACCGCCCGAAATCGACGACACGGATGTCGTGCATATCAGCAACGCTGAGAAGGCAGAAATTATCAGACAGTTGATATCGGTTTTGAGTGATTTGGAGTTTTGTTTGAGCAGATTGTCGTTGAAAGGTGAGGAGGACACCCTAGGAAGCACGATTAGCGCTCTCGTCTCCATTGCCAGACTTGAAAAAACCACCGCGAATTTCGTAGAGCATTGCCCTAGAAGTGCCAACGTTACTTACCTGTCACATAGAGCATACAGGACGTTGTTGTCATTGTGTCATACGCGGCAGGGCAAAGTGTCTGAAGTTGTCCGGCTCATATGCTCTTCTATGCTTCAATACTTAGTGATGAGCGCTCAAGAGGTTCATACTAACGACAAAACCAAGAGCATTCTACGTGCTAATATGATTCATTGCATAAAGATGATGATAGACCGGCATGGCGTTGACACGTACAACGCGGCTCTTGCTCTGGTGCAGCAGCTATGTATCAGAACGCCAGACAAAGCCGACATACGGATACGGTGCGTTCAGCAGGTTTTGACACTTCTGAGTTACTTCCCTTTGAGCCTTTTCAAAAAATGTTCCTTGTGGATAAGCAGTTTGATGTATTCCGAGGTAGTTAAGAATCGCGTTGTGGCAATGGAAATTTTGGTGAAGCTTTTGCACGGCGATGAGAAAAGCGGCGAGGAGACGATACTCCCCACCAGGATAGCGGCGAATAGTCCCGAGCCCCCTGCATCCCCGGATCGGGCTCAAAGCTCGTCGTCGCCTTCTTCGGAAAACGAAGAAGAACCTCCGGAACCGCAACCGAGTTCGTCGTCCGCTCCGGAGCCTGAAATCCTTGAAAATGGAAAGTCAACGTCACTCTTCGTCAGCCATAAGTTCTTTCTGAGCGCGCTCCTATCCCGCATGCTGGATCAGTCGCCTACGGTTCGCGCTAAATGTCTGTCATCTTTCGCTTCCTTGATCATCCTGAAACACCAGGTACTTACTCGTATCCTCTAAAACTACTTATGGAGAGAGAGTTAAAGCGTTAATAATTACAAATAAGTTTCATAATAGGTACCTACCGCATTTCAATACAATTTATTCACTACCTACTATCTTTGCTCAATTTTACTTCTACATGTACATATTTATATATACAGAGTGTTTGGCACTTGGTGTAAAAGAAAAAAATGGGTAAAACTGGGCCATTTACATAATGTTGATTTATTAATAATTTGCTTGAACAATCAAATCAATCCATCATTCAACATTTATTTCACAATAACTACACATGAGCTGCTCATACCTACTACAAACAACTAATTCTGCTCAATAAATTAACAAATACATATAAAGACCTTTAAAACAAAAACCTCTACCGACCCATTGAAACATCTTTATTACACTATAATTATAACTATAATTGCAGGATGTCAAAAATTCCTCCTCGCCATTAAAGTTCCCTCGCTCCCCTCTCGAGATTCTCCCTCCGTTTTCTTGAAAATCATTATTTTCGACTTATCTAAATTTATCGATAGATTCTAATGCATAGTGTACTGAAATAACCGGTTTATCATTACTTGTAACACTGATGGGCCATCTGCTAACAGAATGACCGTCTACAAACACCCAAGGTCTCCGCTAAACAGACACGGTGCCAATTCATCACCATGCCTCACTTAAACTTGAGTATCAAGTATTTTGTTGACTTTTTGAATGTAAAGCTAAAAACTGAAAAATTGCTCGCTTTGCCCTAAGGTGATTCAAGACATCATGAATACTCTTTTCATCACTCCATACGCTCATCTGAGGGATCCGATCAGCGGCGTGTTTGAAGATGAACGAGCGTTTTTCGACTTCCGGTTGTTTTTTCTCCGGAAAACCAAAACACCCCCGAACAGAAACCCGCTCCCTGGAGGCTCCCGAATCGTCCAAACGGTCCAGTCGCTCACGATGGACCAGAAAGTTTTCGTCCGGAAATCTGCTCTCAACGTCCTGTGCAATATCTGCCGTTTGAATTCTAAATGGGTCACCCCAGAAAGGATTGAAGTACGTCTTGGGATATGATACATTAGTACTTACTTAGTCTTGTCTCTCTGATATTTATGAAAATTTGTCTCAAGGTACCATCTAGATTCTAGATCATTTCCTCACAGAAGCTGTAGCCACGTTCAAATAACCCACTTTGATTTCAACAGATTATGGTACAAAGCTGCTTAGACTTCTCCGTTACCGTCCGCAAAATGATGATCCAGTGTATGACCGACCTCCTTCTCGATTATCCGGCTAATGATCTACTCGTGAAGGCTTGGGTCCAAGGGGTCTTCCCGTTGGTAGCAGACAACGATGTTAAGTGCCAAGAAAAAACTATCGAGGTAAATCGTTATGTTAATACAATAAAGAACTAATAGCGCAGTCAAGTTAGACATAAGAATCCACAATCATGCATAATGGCTATAAGAGCGAATTTTCGAAGAAATATCTGGAACGTAAATGGAAAATTCGCTAAAAGAGCTGTATATCGGGAACCTACGGTCGTACAGAACTCGCTCTGGTCTGATGAAATTGTAGAAAATTTTGTCTGGATCAAGAGTGCATAATATGTGCCCATATTATGGGTATTTTCAAAATTATAGGTCCAATGATATTTCCAACTGAACTTTGTGTGAACGAAACCTCGTTTTTTGGTGTCCCATATTGTTTCTCTATGTGGGTTTCTTAACAAGTTCCTCAAGCGCGCGCACACATTATTGTATAGTTTGGGAAGTATTGAATTTTGAAAATTTCAAGTTTTTAGGGCGAGAGAAAACAATGGAAATTCGAACTTAAAATTATATTTCAAAACAAGAAAACTATCTTCATCACAGTATGTATGTTTCTGGAGAGTGGACACGTGTAGGTGGTTGAGGTTGAGGATTGAGCCCTCAAGTCATCTTCGAGGGGGCTGCTTGAGTTTTGGTTCGGTGGTTCTGCAAAGGCTGCCGAATCTCGCATTCAGGAAGATACACAGAAAATTCATCCGAGTTAAAATACAGTCTGATATCCAATTACCTATCCGTATAAAATGTAAGCCTTAGTATCTCCCTACAGTCCATTCTTTCCCCCTACAAATCCAAATGTTTCGATTAGTTGTAGGGAGAGAGGTTCTGGAGGTTATCATATCATGCAGCACAGATGTTGGAGATTTGTGTTATGAAAATAATAAACACAACATCGTGACAGTAGTATTCACAACAATTGATTATTATTTATCTAATTAAGTAGTTACCTTAATTGATGAGGTGGTTGTAGGGAGAGAGAACGTATTAAAATACTGAAGCACTATCCTCACCTTTTGATTTCTTATCTTAATACGTATATAATAATATATACATTATATAATATATACGTATTAAGATAAGATACATATTATGTATCTTATCCAAAAATATGATACTATAAAATTTGTAATGTTGGAAACGCCGTTCTTGACCCGTTTTGCGTTTCGGTTTCAGGCTGTGAGCACAGTCGTTTTAGACAACCTCGTGCCCCACAACTTGATAGCCAACAATTTACATTTCATACCGTGGAGAGTAATCAAACTGCTCACTGTCTACGAAATGCGGAAAGTCTTCAGGTTCGTTTGCCAACATTGGATCACCACAAAGCGGATAGGGTGAGTACTATGGTAACTACCAGTATATACCCTATATTAAAATATTTCATAAGTATGATGAAGGAAAATATCAAAACAAGAAGGTGAAATAGGTGGAAAAATTGTACAATAATGAAATAATTTAAAAAAATTGTGTAATAATTCATCATTGTAAGAATTTCAGTAAGAACCTGTCTGGTTGATGAGAATATTGTATTTTTGGTATTTCAAGTGAAATAACACCAACTAACACCTGGTAACAACGGCCACTAATAATACTATGGTCCAACATCTTCTCCCCCTCAAATTTGGCGTTCGCCAGCCTTCTTCAGCTGATCTGCGTGTACCCTCCGGTCTACTCCCTCCGCAGTCAGTGAGGAAGAACACAAGCGACCGGGGGGCCACTACGTCAGAGCCTATGACGCACGAGCGTATGACGTCAGACGGCTGGCAGGAGGCCAACTAGTACGTCAGAGCCTATGGCGCACGAGCGTATGACGTCAGACGGCTGGCAGGAGGCCAACTAGTACGTCAGAGCCTATGACGCACGAGCGTATGACGTCAGACGGCTGGCAGGAGGCCAACTGGACCTGTATGACATTAGGTATTTACAGAGTCTTGTATGGCTATCTTCTCCGCCCATCTTGGACTACAAAAATCTTTGTTTGAATGTCCTCACCGCCTGTTTCGCCAAGCCATTCGAACGTGGATGATATGGTGTGGTTGTAACATGACGTACATTGCTACCTGCACAGAAATCTTTGAACGCTTGCGATACCCATTGCGGGCCATTGTCTGAAACTATAACTCGTGGTAGCCCCCACCTTGCAAAAACCTCCTGCAGCACTGAATTGTCCGTTCTGCTGTAATATGTTTCAAGGGGTATATTTCCAACCATTTACTGGTGGCATCCACAATGAGTAATAGTACTATGGTCCAACAATCATGTCAGAAGGTGCAATCATAGTAGTGAATAAATTTTCAAGAATGTAAGAAATGAACTAAGCAGATATAACACAGCTCTGCCTCCTCTGCGCTGGTACATCATGAATGTAAGATTAATTCATTAATAAAGACATGAATTAATAGTCTGAGGTTAATTAAGAGTGCAGTGAAAAGGGGAAATAAGGAGGTAGATAGGAGTTGGCCAATTTCTGTTTCATATATGTTCCCACGTCCTTATGTTTCCAGAACCAAAGAAATGAATACCATCTCCAGTCACATCGGGACTGTGAATGATCTCGGAGCCTGGTACTTCATTGTCTGTCTCAGCGAGTTCACAGATTTCAATAAACCTGACATGATAGTTAAATACTACTTGGACAACATATACGACAAAGCGACAGTAAGTTGGTACTTTTACGAGTTATTTACCGAATTAATTTTAGGATAGGGAAGATTGTGAGTCACTGTGTTCATTGTTAGGTTCGAGAGTACTGCAGCCAGTTGGTCATCGAAGCTTTACTACTGAATTGGAGAAATGTCGATCCTGTCGTTCTTGAGGACCTGGTTCAGAATAAATTGATTCCATCTCTGGAGCAGTGCGTCCTTCCTTTGTCGTCCATCTCGCCCATCATGGACATCTGCACTCAGTACAACGAAGAGGCGTTTACTCATGTCGCTCAGAGGATCATATCGGTATTTTACAACCCAGTTAGCATTCAAACTCGCCGCCTTCGTAAGAACTCGTAATTCCGTAATTTTCTTTTCTTTTCAGAAATGTATAACTTTCATACGGAAGAACGTCGGGCCCAACAGCCCTTCGGTTCTATCGAGAGAAGATGCTCTGACACAACACATATTCACGCTCGGCGATGCGACGTCAGTCTGCCCTGGCCATGTGGAACCTGAGTGCGTCCAACTCCTGTGCAACTTGATAGATGACTACTTCGATTCAGGTTTGTTTTCGTACTGTCAATATCTGAACGTAAAATAACAGGTTATTTCAAACGAAATAGGTTACAGGTTACATTTAACGAAAAATTAAAAGTGTGGGTTCGCTGAGAGCTCCGAACGCGTTTTTAGCTCTTCTATAAAATTTGACACTTTTGATTCTGAAGATCTCAACTTGGAGGATTTTTCTTGTAAACGTAGGTATGAAAGAAGCTCATAACAGTTATTCACATACTTATATTGTACTCATGTGATTGTTGAGCGATTGTATAGCTAATAGTGGTTTATGAAATACTAGTCAGTTACCTGTGCGTTGCACGCATTACCCCTTTCACCCAATCACTTCCCCATGGTATCACGAGGCTGTGTACCAAACTTCAGCGCCCAAGGTGAACAGGAGAGAATTCAGCTGTATCGCTCACGAAGCTGATCTTATATCCTCCCAATCACTTCCCCATGGTCTCGTGAGGCTCTGTACCAAATTTCAGCTCCCCAGAGTGAACAGGAGAGAATTCAGAACCGACGTGATGGCCAACATTGCCTGACAGTGGTTCGCTTCGTTCACGTGAGAGATTGCTGTAAGTAGGTAGCTGCATGTTCATAATTACTACACCACGTCGGAATGCTGGACAACGGAGGGAAGTTACCTTTATCGTCACTAAGGAAAGCCTCGTTCACGATGTAGGAAGCGGGTGTGTGAAATCTAATATCGACAGAAACCATCCTTGGAACTTGCTGATCACAATGGAGCTATCCTTATCAAAATAGGTTCAGCAATTAGGCCGTCTATAGAGCACTAACAGACAAACTTAGAGTTTTATATAATAGATTTCATTAAATGTCAAATTTTGTTGTCTGCAGAAAAAGGTAAATGGGGCGGTAAAGTCGGAAGTACCTGCAAAGCTGTTACAGTCGCCACCCTCGGGAAGTTCTGCCTCCAAAATCAGTTGTTGGCCAAGAAGCTCGTTCCAGTCTTGGGAACGTTACTGGATGCTGTGGCGCCCACCGAAGTGAAATTAAACACACTAACCACAATGGCAGATCTCTGCGTCAGGTAAATTATGTTCTTCTGGATTATTTCTGAAACTAGTGGAGAGGGTATTATTTCTCGTGTAGTTTTCTCCCCTTTTTCTAAACCTCGTTTTTTTCTCTTCTTCCAGGTTTACGTCAATTGTTGAAGCGTATTTAGGAGACATGTGTGTCTGTCTAAAAGACGCTGACGTACGCGTTCGAAAAACTACTCTTGATCTAATGATGAGGCTCATTCAGGTAAACAATTCAATTCAACCCAATCTATTTCACTATATGTACCTGAAGGGCGAGTTGTGTGGATCAGGGGAAATTATAATATAGCTGTTTCTTGTTCTGTAGATCTTCTTGGCATGTTCATTGTTGGTATGGTGATCCAGTTTAGGTTGTATGTGGGGTTTTAGGTTAGAATGTTATCCCTCAGGACTCTTCTTTTCATCCTTCGGCTCGTACAGGGGGGCTGGTCCCGCGATTTGCGCCATTTCTGGATTTGGATGGTCCTTAGTGCTCGTCCTTAAAAGGCCATAGCTTCTTTTGATCCTACCCTGTACCGTGTCTATTCGCAAGTCGTTGTGAAGGGTGTAATTTCTGACGAACCAAGGGGCGTTGCAGATGTGTCCCAGAATCTTGTCATCTTGACATTGCTACAGGAGAACCTCGCCTAAGAGTGAAGGTCGTCAACGTTGATTTGGAGGGATTGATTCTTACTTTCCATTTCTGACACCACCAGTTAAGTACATCTTTGTGCGCCTGAAGACGTACGTCAGTCTCTGAGGGTGTTTTCCCGCTGCAAGGATCCCTGTGTCATCAGCAAACTGTGCTGTCGTGGGAAAGTCGTGGCAGTAGATAGCGTAGAGCAAAGGTGGTCCTTGGGGTACCAGCGCAGATGGACTTGAAGGAAGAGAACTCCTGCCCCACTTTTACCCTGAAGGTGCGGTTACTAAGAAAGGATCTCATTAACAGGTACAAGGAGTTAGGTAGAAATTCTCTGAGCTTAAGCAACAGACCGTTGTGCCACACTTTGTCAAAACTTTTGACTCAAAAGCTGCCTCAACGTCGAGGAACACCGCTCCTGTATACTTCTTCTCCTCTTTGGCTATGAAGGCCATCACTCTGTTGTATTGTGGAATGGTGGGCATTCCACCATTCCACAATACCCGAAGTGGAATCCGAAGTGGAAATTTGGAATTCTGGGAGATACCTGTAAAACTTTGTTAATTCGAGTTAGTAGAATTTTTTCGAAAATCTTCCTAAGAACAGATAACAAGCTAATGGGCCTATATGAAGGAGGGTGCTGTTTTGTCTACCCTGGCTTTCCAGAAACGATGATAACTGCATGTTCGAATTTCGAGGGTAAAGTGGCAACATGACTCATTTTCCCTGATTTTACGGGAGGCACAAAAAACTGATATCTCCCCTTACAGATGCAATAACGTCACGAGTTTCATGTAAGACCAAAATTCTGCTAAAATTACTTAACGGTCATTTTTCGTTGTTTTTTGGAGGAAAAACGCTAAAACTAACGTCACCAATCGAAACAGCACTCTTCCTCTATTAAATAAAAATATCTCGAATATCAATAAATTTTATTGATTTATCTCATTACAAAAACCGTCATGTTTCACTGCCGGAACCTGTATATGAAGTGTCAGCAGTACATAAAGATCTTGATACAATCCCGTCTTCATCTATTGACCAAAATAATTAATCTATTGCCAGTATGAACAAAACCAATTCAAAACAAAAATTCAAATTAAACACTGAAAACTGTGAATTAGTTCTGAAAACTTTCGTACGTACGACTAAATGTCGTACCTTTTTTGTTCATCGTTGTTTTGTTTTCAGGAAGACTACGTCAAACTGAAATGCCCCTATTTCTTCTACATTCTGCACATGCTGCTCGATCCAGAGCCTCAGATCCGCACCTCAACGAAAGCTTTCATCGTCAACACCATTATACTGAAGAATAAGAGAATCATGGTTCAGGAGTTCATTCAGGCGTTGTACTTCTTGAATGATTATGAAGTCTCTGTAAGTGACACTGTTCAAAATATTTGGTAGATTTTGAGTCCACCTTTTCTTAGAAATATCATCGGAGCACTGGTGTTTTCAGGACTCCGTTGGTCTGGCGTCCACCAAAGTTTCCATGAATCCTAACGAGAAGAAAGCGTTCATGATTTCCGGCGACGGGTACAAGGTCCAGAGGCGCCGCTTGCTCTGTTATATGGTTGAACACATGGACGACGATCATAAATTCAAAACCATGAATTCCATCTGCAACGAAATATTTGGTAAGTTGGAACACGTTGTTTAGAGCTACAATGTCACATCAACCTGGCCCAGCTGATTCGAACAGCACATGGTTGCCAGGTATCGAGTTAATTAATAATAGTTTACACTACTTGATGATAAATAATATTTATCATTAATATTATTAATGATAAGTAATGATAATTCGTAGTAATTATTAAGCTATCTATTATTCAGTGATGTAGACAGAAGGGTGATCTGCACATAGAAGATAATAAACCATTGTGTCAAGAATTTGCCAAGTTTTTTTATTCGATTTTCTGAATCTTGAAATGTAAACCCTCATATTTTGAGGGGGTTTTTTCGGGCGATTGAATAAACCAAAATCAGTACTTACTTTCTGCATAACCCTCATAATATATTATATTGATTACCTATTATGATCAAGTTGGCCTTGTGCGAATTACCCCCCCTCCCACCATTCCCAGTTACATTCTTTCAAAAGACTTGTTTTATGTTGTTCCTCATCTTTGTGGCGCTATTCTTGGTATCGAATCGATATATTCGTCAGCTTCCTCCTGTTGTCTGTACAAACTTGTTTTGTAGTGTTTTCTAATTCTCAAGAACCCCCAGACAAACGGTGTAATCCATGGATTACACAATGTGTCATACCTAATCAATATGTCAATGTCAATATGTCATACCTAAGCAAATTATTTTAGCTGAGACCAGTTGACCTCTAAATAAGTCTTATCACGTTTTATTTCTATTTTATTTATTTATTTTTTCTTTTTTTACAGATGGTATCTGCGAAGATAAGATTCCCGTTGACAACAAGAGTATTCCCCTTATTTCAGACGCCATTTTCACTATGGGTTGCGATGAAATTCGGATGAGCGTGACCAAACAAAAAACTGATGACGACGATGACGAGTCAAGCTCGGGGGAGAAAGTCGACGCGAGAGTCACAATTTTTGTCGACATGTTGCTGAAACGGCTGTACCAAGAGAACATCATGCCAAGCGTCATCAAAGTTAAGAGGAAGCTGCAAGAGATGAAGTCGATTCTTTTGAGGGAATTGATGATTTCACTTAGAGCTATGATGAAGGAATACAAAGATTGGGTATGTTACGTACAATTTCACAGCGCCGAATGTTGATATTGATCATTTTGGTTAATCATTAGCGAATTTTCGAAGGAAAGGAGGTTATTGTTCTCGGTCCAAAATTGTTAAAACTCGAATTTCCGAAACATTTGCGTGCCAAAATCCGTTCCAATTATCCTGAATTCACTGCCAAAAATCATACGTGTGTCATATTTATGTATGTCATTCCAGATGATAACTCTGGATAGAATTGAGATAAAAAGTTCAAATTCGCAACAACAACAAAATCCCTCCTCGCAATCGAAGAGTTCGTATAAGGGCAGATTGGGAGTGAAAAATCACCCTTAAATTCCCATCATGAAAAAGTTTGAAACCTCATTTTAAAGGTCTTTTTACGCTGAAGATGATCGTGAAATCAGAATGTCGATTCCATCTTACTCCATTCTCAAACGGGAGCACTTTGAAGATGAAGAAACGTGATTGTTGCTTGAGATGTTATTCACGGTTCATCTGCTTTAATTTGATAACGGAATGAGATATCGCGATTCTTACTTCACCTTCGTGTTCATCGTCGAAAAATGGAAACCAAAATTGTTATAAAACCAGTAAAACGAAGACATTTTACATCAAACGAGCCATTTCTTCGAAAATTCGCTCTTAGTGCAATGCCGCATGATTATGGATTTTTTTTTTTTTTTTTTTTTTTTTTTTTTACGGTTTGTCTGTTTTTTAGATGCAAGAATTCCTGAATGGGGACTCAACGCTGGCTTCTGAAATCGAATTGGACATGAGGATCCTCGACGAAGAGGAAGAAGAGGCTGCCGAAGAGCAGTCCCAGGAGTTCCCGAACCTCCCTAGAATCATGAACGACTCCGAGAAACTGAACATGCCCATCGTCGCGCTGCCGAGGTTGAGCTTGACGGTGTTCCAGGGAAACGGAACGACGCTCAAGTCACCCCGGCAGTCGATGTCGACTTGTGACGTGAGCACGCGGGAAGTCGTGGAAACTCCGTCTCCAGCTCAGTGTACGATGTCGGACGACGACGTTTCATCTTTGTCGACTCCGTCGCAATGTTCGTCCAAGGGTTCCACCAAAGGTACGACATCGCCGAAATACATTCAAATTCCTTCATTAACCCTTGAGAGCCACGGTTCCTTTTGAGGGGCATCGAGTGCATGGTGGGGTCACCTACGACACATAAAATATACATTATTTTATTTTTTTACTATCATTACATTTACAGTATTTAATACCCTAGTAATAAATACTCTGCAAATTTTATACAAAACGGCTTATTATGTTCTTTGTGCGGATCACTAGATTAATTATTATTATTAGTAATGAAATATTAATTAACTCGATATCTGAAAACTATGTGCTGTTCGAATCAACTTCGCCAGTATGAACATAGACCCGACAGGCTGCCGCATGATTCACTCCCATGTTGACGACTTTTGATCTGATCCAATTTTGAGCCCTCATTGTGAACGAACGGCTGATCGTACAAAGCTGTGGATGGTCTTGAAAAATTCCAAAAAATGAACTCTATCTAAATTTGAACGAAAAACTACACCGTTGTATTTGAATTTTTCGAGATATGAATTGTCGAACATTTCAAAATTTGTTTTGAACCCTAGGTTGTAAATTTGTGAAGGTTATAAATTTTTCCGATTCACCTAGGTTAATGAAAAGTTTCGAGGATCATTGTGGGGTTGGTCCAAACCAAATTTTCACTCTTCACCGGTCCTCAAAGTGGTTGTTACTTGAGATGTTCTTCGCGGTTCATTTGCTCTAATCTGATAACGGAATGAGATATCGCAATTCTTACTTCACGATCGTGTTCAGCGTTGTAAAAATCTATGAACTGAGGTGTTACTCGGCAAGAAATAGAGACAAAATCTGTTATAAAACCAGAACAAAATTTGTTATAAAACCAGTAAAATTTTAAGGTGCATTGACAAAGAGGCATACAAACTTATCGATACTAGGTTTGGCTTCGTTAACAAATTGGACTGACCTCTCGAGAAGAACAAAACTCTCACGTTGGCACCATGTGGCGAATACCTGGACGTTAGGGATTCTGCTTTTGATGTTCTTTTTGCTTATTGGCGGACTGTATTATTTCGAATGGTGTTGGTAGCAAAATAGCAGCGAAGAAACGACAGGTACCTAACAATCAGTTTCTCGGAATATACTAGAATGGAAAAACTTAAAAATGATTTTCTGCGGAAAAATCACGTTAGGTTGGCGGGAGCTATACAAAGATGGCAAGTGCTCTGGTGCTACTGACTGATTGCAGCATGAACTGCTAGAGGGTGTTTAAAATGTCTAAATATTTAAAATGTCTGAGGCCGTTTTGATTAGAGTCAGTAACATCTCCGAATGTATGTACAACTGTAATAAAAGTGCTGATATCTAATTGTGTTGTTGAACTAACAATTTTACCATAGAACAAAACAATTCACACGTCAAAACCCACTTCTGTTCGAATTTCCAGGCAAGTCGAGGAAAGCGGTTCAGGACTCCCCCACTCAATCCGTGAGCAAGAAACGACTGTCTTCTCATTCCCCGCCGTGCCCCGAGTCGAATCCGCCATCCTCCGGAGAGACGTCCGACTTTTCGCAAATCGGAGAGACTTCGGACTTCTCTCCTCAACCATCGCACTCTAAGAGCCCGTCGCCGGCCCCGACTCGAGGACGAAAGAAGCATGACACAACACCAGCATCCCAACAGCCTCCAGAGAACAAAACGCGGTCACGCAAAAAGGCTAAGACTGAGTGAATAACCAAATGTATAACGCATAACTAAATATTAATAATAATGATAATAAAATGTAAATTAATGTACAGTATTAAAATCAGCAATTGTTCCACCTATAACAGTATACTTAATCCCGAGACGAATGCAATACTATGAGTGATTACTGAGCCTAACTCAAGTGAAACTCTCAACGATGCTCAAGGTTTTTGAACCCAAACAAACCATTTATTTAGTCTCATTCCACAACTGAAGTTACCCACTTCCTATGGTGGCTTCGGTCCTCAAGCCGAAATCGTCAACAATAACTTTAAAACAAAAAGTACCTTTTCTTAATTAAGCATGTAAAGTTATGTGAATTACACATACCCTTTGTGCCAGGAACACTTAAGGGCCGGTTTCGCCAAAATACTCTAGAGATCACTAATGCAATTCTTCATACCTGTGGGTACAAAGTATACTTTTTTATACCTATTTTATTCTCAAAACGAAATAAATGTTTGTAAATAAATGTTTAACATTTTAAGTCGTTTTAAACAAAGGGTGCAAATCTGAGTGGCAGTTGAAATATTTTAGTGGATATTTGTGAGGTATTTTTGTGAGATGTAAATATGTGCGATACGGTAATAAATGGTTCGAGTATTTCACTTTGACTTCAGTCTTAACTAGACTTGAGTGTTTCTGTCAGCCCTTTTGAAAGATCTCCTGAAGAAAAATCTGGGACAGGCGTTGTTGGAGCTAGAGGACATGTCCACACTGTTGTACGAATGTGAAGCGATTATGAACAATCGCCCCCTGACATATATTTGGGGACGATCCCTAAGAGTTGACTCCTTTGAATCCGTCCATGTTCACTCAGAGCCTACTGGGAAACGAAGTGATTTGGACCAAATTGAAACTTCCTGCCTGGTCAAGAAATGGGATTATCTTCAAGCTGTTCGCTAAGGTGGCTACATACCAAATTACAGCTTCACAGTGTGAATAGCGTAGAAATTAGCTTCAGTGGCCTCTCAGCTGATCTGGGCCCTGGCAGCGTCATGTTAAGGTCTTAAGGAGGTTACATACCAAATTTCAGCTTAATAGTCTGAACAGCATAGAAATTAGCTTTAGGAGCGACTCAGCTCCTAAATCTGGGGCCTGGGCAGCGTCAAGTTAAAGTCCTAAGGCGGCTACATACAAATTACAGCTTTAGGAGCCACTCAGCTGATTCCGGCCCTATGCTGCTTAGGTGTAAGTCCTAAGAAGGGTACATGTCAAATTTCAAGTCTCTACCACCACGGGAATGGGCATAACTGATGGACGCTCGGTTTCAGCCAGTTGTGTAAAGACTAAAACATGTTCCATGTTAAAATCATTGTCCTCATTCACACCTTGACTACTTTCCTGCCACCCTTGGTGATGTCAATGAAGAAACTTGCCCATCAACGACCTAGTGCCACTAGGCTAGTGGCCAAAGTTTTGCGAAAACTCACTATTTACTCAATCTGTCAAGTAGTAGATGAAGGGTTCGAAAGGAAAAGTTGAGCCAATATGAAGGTAAAAAAAAGTGTATGTACAACTCAATATTAGAAATACAACTGTTTACAAGCTACTTATGTACACATCACGAGCTCTCAGCGGTTTTACATGCCACGTTCACAGAGTGACGATATAAACGATCGTTCGATACTGTCATGTTGGCCAAGCTGCAACCCAAGTTAAAAGTGGAAAATTAATTTCAGCGAAAGTAAAAAAAAAATCATAACATAGTACTGGACGGCTTTATTTCTAGATGGCCCCACGAATGGTTGCTCGTTACAAACATAATTCATGTTCGACTTACCCATTAATGAAAACTTGCATCACTCCTCATGGCATGAACAACGGTGTTGGCACTGACGACTTTCCAATACAGTGAGTCTACTAGATATTTCCTTCATCTGGAATTGAAACAGTATCGACATTTTCTATCAATATTTTAATATAATTGAATAGGTCCAGTTAGGTAGTGAGAAGGTACCTTCAATCTAATACAGCAACATTAAAATACGAAAAGTCAAGTTTGTTGGATATCCCATAATTTATTACATGTGAAGGGTTCAGGGGAAAAACGACCTCAGTCAAATTAAAGCTGATTTGGAGAAAATCAGCAATTCCTACTGTTAACATAGTTTCAGCCCTAGGAAAAAATTACCTAAAAATCAGTATTAATTCAGGAACCTGTGTATTAGTGGGTTTTTAAAAATAAAGACCACACTTCAGTTTAACACATTTTTGCAGAAATACCTATAATATATTATGGGCAATGTATCGTGCCAGTTTCCCAGAGGATCGTCCACGTAATCATCATCACTGTGTTCAGGTTGATTGATGTAGGTCAATTGCTGGTAGAACTCTTTGGCGTTGGTCTTTCAAGAAATTTCGTGAGTTCTTGCAAAATATCCCATTTGGCCTTCTCGATGGGTACTTGTGTGTCGTACTGCTTTTTCAACGTCACCTTTTTCTTCTTTGTTTTCACTATTTTAGATTGTTGATAAATGCCCAAAAAAGTCGTCTTGTGATAAAACTTATTGAGTTGTTTAATATCAAGTTTCGGCATCCTTACAGGCCGGGTGGGGAAGGGACATTTCACGGGGTACATTGAAGAACGATAGGTGGTCCAATTCATAAAATGAAAATCATTACCACAGTCAATAATTGAGGGGTTGACTCCAAGGACAAGGAGTTGACTCCATTTTTTCAATCAAAGCGTCTACTCCTGGAAATAGCCTCACGTTGCTCCAAAAAACGAAGCAGCCAACTCCATCTGGCGGATTTCTTGATACTATCAATGAAAACTCGTTGTTGCACCAAACGAAAGAACGATTTTTTAGTTGAAGAAACGTCAGTTAGCTCATTTTGCTCAAAAATTGGAGTTTGTGCTACAAAAAACCCCTCAAATTGAAAAGGACTAAGTTACACTCTACAGTTTTTAAATTCCTCTCTCCAGTCATTTGGGGGTCTCAGTACATGTTTTGTGATTGAATCAGGCCCATATTCCTATCACACTCCATGTATGAATGCCCCGAACCGGAAATATAACTTACGCTTATGATTAACTCATGTTATAGTACTCTTAAACTGCTAGTAGTTGGCATCTCAAGCTCATTTTGAGGTAAAACTGGAGGTCGCTTTTCCCCTGAGTTTAAAGCTGGATAGACTCACTTCATCGTTCATTGACTGAATGGAATTCACCAATCGACCCATCAGCTCGGTTAAACTTCGATCACTTGGCATATTGGGGCAATCATGTCTGCCAGCAGCATCCCCTGAAAAAGCCTCTAATTGAGTAACTGATACTAGTATGAGTGAGTGGAGTATTTCACATGAGCATAAAAAGAAAAGCATTTACTTACCACTTCCATTGATTCTAGATTTTACGTTTTCTCCGTGTTCGTTCGATAGGCGTTCCAATGGTTTCTCTCCGAGTCCAGAAGTATCCTGAGTAGCCTGATCGATTTCAACCTCTCCGTTTTCATCTTCAGAAAAATCGCTGGACGATTCCTCGTAGTCTTTGGCCGAGTAGACGACCTATACGACAAACGAGGTAGGTCTGTTAGAGGGATATTAACGTACAAAGGTAGGTCTGTTAGAGGGCTTGACGTACAAAGCCTCTATGATAATTCACGTAACAAAGCGAAGTACTTTCAGTACTGTTCAAAATATGCATGGGTCTTGCACGTATTTATCTTTTCCAAGGACTTCTTCCTCTTTGTTGAAGAGCCTTTTAGGCGTCAAGCCATCTGCAATGGAGGACATTATAAAATCGTTTGAAGATTCGACTTCTTCAAAAATCGGGACAACAAAGAAGTTTTTACACTTGACCACAAAGAACGATTATCGATTATACTATGGATCAAGAGCCTCATTTTGCACTTTGACTTGCAATGTAAAAATAATGTAAAGAAAAGAACTCACAGTTATTGGCGACTCATTGATGGTGACTTTGGGTTTGGTTGGCTTCAATGACTTGGGCGAATGCAGCTTGCTCACAGAGAAGCTCTCTTGAAGACTTTTATCTGCAGGTAGATTCGTTTCAAGGTTCAACTTCCAAATGAATACCTACCATCAGGCAGTGGAGTCGAGTCGTATGAAAAAGGCACAAGAAACAACTTTGTGAAGTGATATTCACCAGAGTATGAAAACCAGGAGAATAGAAGGATGTGGAACGAAGTTTACGTTTTTGTCCTCGGAGCCTGTAGCAAATTGGTCGCCTGAATGGGAGAAGGTAACAGCCGTTACGGCTTCTGTGTGAGCTTCCAGTGAGAACACGGGACGTCCTTCCAGAAGGTCGATAATCTGTGGGAACAGTCGAATAAGTTGACATCTAAGGTACGTTCACTTGGATGCATAACCTGCGTAGTGCGTAACGATTAGATGGGGGGGGGGGGGGGGGCTCGAGGAGTAGCAGTCGGGACTGCAGGACGTTTAGATGGATGCGTAAAAAGATGTTACTGTGCACTCGTGCGACGCGTAAAATATCTAATTTTTCAGATGATGACAGTCCGCTCTAAAAGTCGACCTGAGGAATAAGTCCCCCACTCGATACCCTTGCTCCAGCCAATCAGGTGGCGTTATGCACTACGCACGTTACGCATCCATGTCAACGCAGCGTAAGGTTCTGGACTTGTGAGTTTCGCTACTAGGAGCACCAACTTAGATGAATGTGATTGAAACATACTTATACTGGACAAAAATTGTCGTTTGCGATTTATTCAACTGGAAACCAAAAGAATATAGTACCTACTGAGGAACTGGTGGAGGAATTGAATAGATACTGGCCATCCGTCTACCTGCGTACTTGTACACAGGATACCCATGTTGGCATTCTGCCAAAAAACTCACAACTACACCTGCCCCTCCATGAATTTCTAAGCAAGGCTATTTACAATTCGTTCTTATCCAAGTACACAAAATAAGTTGAGAGTTGTACCTTACAGGACTTGTCGCTCCCACCCGTGAGCATGTATTTACCGGAAGGGTGAAATGACAAAGAGTTAACAGGCCCTTCGTGACAAGGGTAGTACTGCAGCAGCTTCATCATTCGGATGTCGTAGATCTTGGCGACATCAGTGCTCATGGCCACGCCGATGCAGGAGCCGGACGGATGAAAACGGACGTGACGGGGGACACCTGAAGGTGGAAGAATGTGAGATAGGACACAAGGTATGTCAAGCCACTAAATAGTTTCAGGGAGATAAGTCCGCTTCGATAGGACCACCTTAACGTTTGATAAGACCGTCTCATCTACATCACCTGGACTCATTGGTCTTAAAGATAGGGCGTCCAGTGTCGAAATTCGTTCGCCAGTTGTCGAATTTACTGAGAACTGCGTTGACTGAGTTGTCATGATCTAAGTCCAAGCGTTTGTTAAAGTGAACGAGTAAAAATTGGAAAATACGGCGTTGCTTAACGTCACTCTTAGATAGATAACGTTATTAACGTCACTCTAGAACTGAGCATGTTTGGGGTTATCGGGTTAGCATTAAATTTTGGTCTTGCTCACCCTAGGATAAGCCCTCAACAGCTGGTCCTATAGAAGCGAACTGAACTCCTGGAACTCTCTAATACAAACTACACCCAAGATTTGTCGTTTAGACTTACTCTCAAGTGACAAATATTTCGGCACCCGTAAAACGACTGTCTGGAGTCCTCTATGACGTCATACGTAATACCGACTGATGTCTACTCTAGAGGGTTACAATAAACATCATTACCTATTCTACATTGTTGAATGGCGTATTTTTTTCTCCTGCTTTATTTCAATACATAATTAAGTTACATGGTCCCAATTTAATATAATAACAGACGCAATGAATTTTCATGAGGGGAGGGCAGATTCTTGAGCAGGGGGTTTTTAAAGCCACTTTTAGTCCAAAAATATTGCTTGAATAGCAAAAATAAAACGAAGATTAAATTTTAAATGTACAAAGGTTAATATTTTAAACTTCTTTATACGGTAACTCTACTATAAAATCCAGCCTAAAATCACGTATCGTAAAAAACCCATTTTTGTATCCTCGTCTCTCTGGATCCGTCCCCGTCATGACCTCCGTAACAGACGCTAAATGACCGAAAATGTCAAGATTACGCACCTCGCACTTCATTGAAGCGGTGAACTTGTTTCGAGTTCCTCGGATCCCAAATTCTGATGGTTTTGTCGTCGCTGCAAGAAGCGATAAGGTTCCCTTTGTGGGAGTAAGTGGCGAACCTCACCCAGTTTGTATGTCCGGAGAAGGAAGTAACAAACCTAAAATGAAGTGCAAGCGTTTTTTAGCGAATTTTCGAGGAAAAGGAAGATATTGTTCACGGTGAACTCACTGCCAAAAGGCACCAAAAATCAAATAGTTATGTATGTGTCATTCCAGACGATAGCTCCGGATAGAATGGGGTCTGCGCATGATTTTCGTTTAGAATTTTTATCGATAGAGAATCGCTTCAAAAACGTGAAAATGGGAACCATTCGTCAAAATTGGTGTACCCGTATTTTTTAGGGATAGAGAAACATAACCATGTTCATAAAAAGCGCGAAATTACGTCAGAACCTTTGAAGCATCTGATTGGTCAACCTTCCTGAAACTTGCAAGATGGCCGAGGTGGGTCAACGTGGATGACGTCACAACCGCGCTTCATTTTATGTCCAAGTTTCAAATCAATCAGATTTCAATTGTTATTGATATGCCAAATTAGGTATTAAAAAAAAATACTATCGAATTATCATCAATTATTTCGCACTTATAACCTTGAGAATGCTCATGATGATAGAAGAAACCGAATAGCTTCATACTTAAATAGGTACCAATAATTACCCCAATAAGTTTAAGATTGCTCATATTTGAAAATTTATTCGAAAATTTGCTGCATGAATGTGGATTTTTCATGTTAGAGGCACAAGAAAAACTGAGCATGAGTACTGAACATTCTTGTTAAAATAAAATCTAGCACCAAACCCTTTTTCTGAATTTGAAACCTCTTTCAACTTGAAATTCACGAGAAACAAATAATATTTGAATATCTGAGTAGGTACTTGCCTCATATAGAAATGATATTCCAATCTAGCTCCTTCAAATATTTGTGTAAATGCTCTAATATTCTCTTCACCCAAATCCCAACATTATTGTCAACATTTATTCACCAAGATGTTGTGAGCTTTGCACACATCTTGGTGAATAAATGTTGACATGTTGGGATTTAGGTGAAGAGAATATTAGAGCATTTACACAAATATTTGAAGGAGCTAGATTTGAATGTCATTTCTATATGAGATTCGATATGAGACTCAGATATTCAAATATTATTTTTTCTCGTGAATTTCAAGTTGAAAGAGGTTTCAAATTCAGAAAAAGGGTTTGGTGCTTCACTGAGGAGTTTAACAACTAGTGTAAACAGCTCCGAGCTCAAAAAATGTATTATGATCTATTAAAACGTATTATGATCTCAATTGTTTGCTGTGTTTACCAGAATCCAACACTATTCAGAACTCGGGAGCAAACTATGACGGTACGACCCCCTCCCAGGATTCGTTCACTTCCTGTGTGACCATGAAAACACAAACAAATCGGACAGACCGTTTCAACCAGAACCCGTTCAAATTTTCAACCGTTTCAAATCGACTCACTTTCTTTTCACTGTTTTCCAAAGTTTGAGACTTTTATCGTCCGAAGCCGTCAGAATATGCTCGCTGTCTGGCGAAAACTGGACGGAGCGAACTGTGGAGAAGTGAGCTTTGAATTCTATTGTTTTACCGTGAATCTGAATAAAAAATAAATAAAATTTAATACAATTAAGGTGAAATAGAATGAATAAAGTAAAATGCAGAGTAATTGAAGAGAAAAATGCCTGTTTTCTCAAGAACGATTTGTCAGTCCTCAATCTTTGGTTCTTTCCAGTTTTTTTCTTGACAAACGAATGGGTTGTGTCAATACGATTTTGGTCAAGTACCTAATTCCAGAGTAGTATGAGCCAACTTCGAACTCATCCAGGGATATATATATGAATAGATAACATTGAAGCAGTTAATCTATGCAAGAGCCACCTTCCATGATGCGAACATCCCACAAAAGCCAAAATCAAACCGATGTTCTAGTTTAGATTTTTCACACGTTGGACCCTTCGTTGTGGGGAATATTATGTGACAAAGTTACCTACTTGTAGAATCTAAAAAATCAAAAATATCGTACAGTTGGCATCCACAGACGAACGAACTGGCCTTGAGTAGAGGCTATCAAATTCCCGTTGGGCGAAAACGACACATGCGTCACGGGTAGATTTTGTGCTTTGTACCTGAAAAAAATATCGGATAATTTGTTTACATCTTTAATTAATAGCGAAGAAAAATTAAATAAAAAGGTTGAAATTATGATTCATTACAAGTTTTGAACAAGCTACTGCTTCTCAGACCAAATGTCTACAAGTGGACCATTTTTGTGTTGTTATTTACTCATTAACCCTTGGGGCATAATCACCACTATCACCAGGGGCGTAGCGTCACAAGAAATGAAGAAGGTAGTTAGATGTTGAATGATGATAAAATATTTGATTAACAGTAACACATTCAATTAAAACCTTTGATGACTGCTTTGAATCACGAATACAATGACTTTGAGTGAAGCCAAGTCATCTAAGAAGAAGAAGAAACCTCCGGTTGCAGTGATTACCTACCAAGTTGAAGGCCGTAGGGGAACCGCATGATTCTAGCGAGGGCCCATGACGTTCCCCTGCAACGTTAATCTGGTGTATCTCCTGACTCGGTTAACAAAGGCCGGACCTCCGCAGCCAGCTAGCGCTTCCAGTTGTAACACACAGGCGCAACTATTGTATGATGAAAGGAGGGAGGGTGGAGGATCGCTAATATCCACCGATTCGACATGGATCCACTTTCAGAGCTCCAATTTTCGGGTTCAAACACTTGTTTCTTTTGCAGATGGTGCTGTTTGATTGTTCATAAAAAGTTTTTTAGTTGTTCATTTAGTTTTTATCCTACTAAAATGAATAGTCGCTGCATCAACTGTTCAATAGTTCAGTGGTCGTTTAGTTTGCAAAAGTTTAGTGACAAATTCGACAGGTGCCAGATCTCAAGATCTCAGTTGTCAAGGAACGTAACCATGAGTTCACTAGGTATATTCATGTTGAGAACTACATTAGATACCAAAAAGGGGTTGTTGAATTGAGTGTGGTACCCCTATGGCCAGAGTCACGCTACGCTCCTGACTATCACGATTATTCACCAGTAACCTGCGTTGAACTAGCAGATATCATATAAGCATCGTGGATATGGCATGTACGTATATTAATACAACGTAATTCTTACTGTAGCGACCCTGAGGAAGACAGCAAGTTCCAATTCATGAACGACTTGTCCGTGCTGGAAGAAACAAGTTGGCGGTCTGATGGGCTGAAGGAGAGTGACGTCACAGCGCCTTTATGACCCACAAAGTGCTGGTCCAGACTCGGCTCTTGAAGGTCCATTTTGCTCAATTTGTTCACGAAACACATCACACGACCTCAACCTGTAAGATTTGTTGAAACTAATTTGAAACATGAATAAATTCGCTCTGTAGAAACGGAATATGGAAAATATCGATAGACACTTTTTATGGGGAGCAGTTGTAAAATACAAATACGTGCAAGCCACGAAGAACTGATGTGGCTAAACACTCGAATACGAGTTAAATATTGACCTAGAGACCTAGAATTGGTTTAAACAATCCGAATATCAACGAAAAATTCAATATAAAACCATTCGGACCATCCAAATTCTAGTTTAGGTACACAATCTGGCGATAGTTTCAAACCGGTCCATAAATATCTGCTACCAATAAGATTTTGTGGAAGATAAAGAAACATTCACAGGATCTGTCAAAAAAACGTTCCAGTTACCACACACAGTTGACTGATCTGAGTGAGGATAATTGAACAAACACAGGAGCGTTGTTAAGCGAACTGCTCAACGTCGATATCTACAACACTACTTAATTTAAAACCGTATTTCTCATGCAAATCGAAAAAGGCATTTCTTTAAAAACTGTTATCCCAGGAAACAGATAAACAACAGCGTCTTCTGGAGGTAAGCTTGCATAACGTTATCAAAGCTGGAACTTGTTTGAAGCGCTACTTACTTCCAGAAACTTCCAATTTTATTGAAATCCGTGGAAATCGAGGGTTGCAAGCAGTCACGAATAAAGTTCTTGAACTTGTGACAATTCTATTCGTGTCTAATTCAAGCTTTTCATCAAACTCATCCTACGGTAGAAATAGTACCTACGATCACACCGCTTTGTAGATTCTAATAGGTACATCACTGCTTTCAATGGAATGATGTTATTACTTCAATGATGTTATGGAATGATGTTATTATGTACTTCAAAACATTATCAGTCAGCACAGTAGGTACATTTCTTGAAAATACAACAAGGATAGTAAACGTCTTACTTCTTTTTCACCACCAGTTCCGACAGACCATGAGACTGTTTATACTTCCCCCGCATAAACAGATCGACGATTTACCACAAAATAGATATATGTACACTGAAATTGACGGCGGCAATACAACTAGTGGATGATAAAGCGGCAACGGTCAGTTTTTCTCGAATTTCGGAGCGAAGGCAGACGCGTAAACAACATGATAAGAGCGTGTATCTACGATAAGATCGAAGTATAGCATCCATGTTCCTATCGATCCACGCTCTTATCGATCCATGCACAAGGAAGATAAACCGTTGTGTCAAGAATTTGCAGTTTTTCTTTGGGCGATTCCAATGGTTCGAAGATAATAAACCAAGAACTCTGCAAATTCTTGACACAACGGTTCATTATCTTCTTTGTACAGATCACCCTTCTGTCTAGATCACTAGGTCTAAATGTCTAGATCCTAAATGTTAAATTAATTAGTATTATGAATTATAACTAATTATTAATCATTTTATCAAGTACCTAGCGAAAATTATTATAATTTATTGTTAGGTATTAATAATTTGTATTTATTATTAATTATGATTAATTAATGCGATATAATTCTGGGGTTTTTAATACTACGTCGGTAATAATTTTTCTATAAAAGAAGTACCTACCAACAAACATTCGAAATTACCTTCATTTCCGTAGCACGAAACGCACCTCAGAACAACAAACTCGACATCACTTAAGCCATATGATGTTCCAAAGAGCTTGTTAGTATGAAAATTGATTCACGATCGTGTTGACAAGCACAACCTTCGAGCCGTCATTGTGAACTCGACATGAAGACAACTTTTTTTCGTTTTCACGAAGTATTTGAGTCGACAATTGCTCTTCTTGAAGGTCCATTCGAACTCAAATGAACACCTCGAGTCGATATGAAGTCAACTTTTTTTCGTTTTCGCGAAGTATTTGAGTCGACAATTGCTCTTCTTGAAGGTCCATTCGAACTCAAATCAGCACCTCGAGTCGATATGAAGTCAACTTTTTTTCGTTTTCACGGAGTATTTGAGTCGACAATTGCTCTTCTTGAAGGTCCATTCGAACTCAAATAAACCCCTCGAGTCGATAGGAAGTCAACTTTTTTTCGTTTTCACAAAGTATTTGAGTCGACAATTGCTCTTCTTGAAGGTCCATTCGAACTCAAATAAACACCTCGAGTCGATATGAAGTCAACTTTTTTTCGTTTTCGCGAAGTATTTGAGTCGACAATTGCTCTTCTTGAAGGTCCATTCGAACTCAAATCAACACCTCGAGTCGATATGAAGTCAACTTTTTTCGTTTTCACGAAGTATTTGAGTCGACAATTGCTCTTCTTGAAGGTCCATTCGAACTCAAATCAACACCTCGAGTCGCTATGAAGTCAACTTTTTTTCGTTTTCGCGAAGTATTTGAGTCGACGATTGCTCTTCTTGAAGGTCCATTCGAACTCAAATCAGCACCTCGAGTCGATATGAAGTCAACTTTTTTTCGTTTTCACGGAGTATTTGAGTCGACAATTGCTCTTCTTGAAGGTCCATTCGAACTCAAATCAGCACCTCGAGTCGATATGAAGTCAACTTTTTTTCGTTTTCACGGAGTATTTGAGTCGACAATTGCTCTTCTTGAAGGTCCATTCGAACTCAAATAAACCCCTCGAGTCTATAGGAAGTCAAATTTTTTTCGTTTTCACAAAGTATTTGAGTCGACAATTGCTCTTCTTGAAGGTCCATTCGAACTCAAATAAACACCTCGAGTCGATATGAAGTCAACGTTTTTTCGTTTTCACGAAGTATTTGAGTCGACAATTGCTCTTCTTGAAGGTCCATTCGAACTCAAATCAACACCTCGAGTCGATAGGAAGTCAACTTTTTTTCGTTTTCACGAAGTATTTGAGTCGACAACTGCTCTTCTTGAAGGTCCATTCGAACTCAAATCAACACCTCGAGTCGATAGGAAGTCAACTTTTTTCGTTTTCAAAAAGTATTTGATTCGACAATTGCTCTTCTTGAAGGTCCATTCGAACTCAAATAAACACGTCGAGTCGATATGAAGTCCACTTTTTTTCGTTTTCACGAAGTATTTGAGTCGACAATTGCTCTTCTTGAAGGTCCATTCGAACTCAAATGAACCCCTCGAGTCTAGGAAGTCAACTTTTTTTCGTTTTCACGAAGTATTTGAGTCGACAATTGCTCTTCTTGAAGGTCCATTCGAACTCAAATCAACACCTCGAGTCGATAGGAAGTCAACTTTTTTTCGTTTTCACGAAGTATTTGAGTCGACAACTGCTCTTCTTGAAGGTCCATTCGAACTCAAATCAACACCTCGAGTCGATAGGAAGTCAACTTTTTTCGTTTTCACAAAGTATTTGATTCGACAATTGCTCTTCTTGAAGGTCCATTCGAACTCAAATGAACACGTCGAGTCGACATGAAGTCAACTTTTTTTCGTTTTCACGAAGTATTTGAGTCGACAATTGCTCTTCTTGATGGTCCATTCGAACTCAAATAAACACCTCGAGTCGATAGGAAGTCAACTTTTTTTCGTTTTCACGGAGTATTTGAGTCGACAATTGCTCTTCTTGAAGGTCCATTCGAACTCAAATAAACACCTCGAGTCGATAGGAAGTCAACTTTTTTTCGTTTTCACGAAGTATTTGAGTCGACAATTGCTCTTCTTGAAGGTCCATTCGAACTCAAATAAACACCTCGAGTCGATAGGAAGTCAACTTTTTTTCGTTTTCACGAAGTATTTGAGTCGACAATTGCTCTTCTTGAAGGTCCATTCGAACTCAAATAAACACCTCGAGTCGATAGCAAGTCAACTTTTTTTCGTTTTCACGAAGTCTTTGAGTCGACAATTGCTCTTCTTGAATGTCCATTCGAACTCAAATAAACACCTCGAGTCGATAGGAAGTCAACTTTTTTTCGTTTTCACGAAGTATTTGAGTCGACAATTGCTCTTCTTGAAGGTCCATTCGAACTCAAATGAACACGTCGAGTCGACATGAAGTCAACTTTTTTTCGTTTTCACGAAGTATTTGAGTCGACAATTGCTCTTCTTGAAGGTCCATTCGAACTCAAATAAACACGTCGAGTCGAAATGAAGTCAACTTTTTTTCGTTTTCACGAAGTATTTGAGTCGACAATTGCTCTTCTTGAAGGTCCTTTCGAACTCAAATAAACACCTCGAGTCGATAGGAAGTCAACTTTTTTTCGTTTTCACGAAGTATTTGAGTCGACAATTGCTCTTCTTGAAGGTCCATTCGAACTCAAATAAACACCTCGAGTCGATAGGAAGTCAACTTTTTTTCGTTTTCACGAAGTATTTGAGTCGACAATTGCTCTTCTTGAAGGTCCATTCGAACTCAAATAAACACCTCAAGTCGATATGAAGTCAACTTTTTTTCGTTTTCACGAAGTATTTGAGTCGACAATTGCTCTTCTTGAAGGTCCTTTCGAACTCAAATAAACACCTCGAGTCGATAGGAAGTCAACTTTTTTTCGTTTTCACGAAGTATTTGAGTCGACAATTGCTCTTCATGAAGGTCCATTCGAACTCAAATAAACACCTCGAGTCGAGAGGAAATCAACTTTTTTTTTCGTTTTCACGAAGTATTTGAGTCGACAATTGCTCTTCTTGAAGGTCCATTCGAACTCAAATAAACACCTCGGGTTGATAGGAAGTCAACTTTTCTTCGTTTTCACAAAGTATTTGAGTCGACAATTGCTCTTCTTGAAGGTCCATTCGAACTCAAATGAACACGTCGAGTCGACATGAAGTCAACTTTTTTTCGTTTTCACGGAGTATTTGAGTCGACAATTGCTCTTCTTGAAGGTCCATTCGAACTCAAATAAACACGTCGAGTCGATATGAAGTCAACTTTTTTTCGTTTTCACGAATTATTTGAGTCGACAATTGCTCTTCTTGAAGGTCCATTCGAACTCAAATAAACACCTCGAGTCGATATGAAGTCAACGTTTTTTCGTTTTCACGAAGTATTTGAGTCGACAATTGCTCTTCTTGAAGGTCCATTCGAACTCAAATAAACACGTCGAGTCGATATGAAGTCAACTTTTTTTCGTTTTCACGAAGTATTTGAGTCGACAATTGCTCTTCTTGAAGGTCCATTCGAACTCAAATAAACACGTCGAGTCGATATGAAGTCAACTTTTTTTCGTTTTCACGAAGTATTTGAGTCGACAATTGCTCTTCTTGAAGGTCCATTCGAACTCAAATAAACACGTCGAGTCGATATGAAGTCAACGTTTTTTCGTTTTCACGAAGTATTTGAGACGACAATTGGTCTTCTTGAAGGTCCATTCGAACTCAAATAAACACGTCGAGTCGATATGAAGTCAACGTTTTTTCGTTTTCACGAAGTATTTGAGACGACAATTGGTCTTCTTGAAGGTCCATTCGAACTCAAATAAACACGTCGAGTCGATATGAAGTCAACTTTTTTTCGTTTTCACGAAGTATTTGAGTCGACAATTGCTCTTCTTGAAGGTCCATTCGAACTCAAATAAACACGTCGAGTCGATATGAAGTCAACGTTTTTTCGTTTTCACGAAGTATTTGAGTCGACAATTGGTCTTCTTGAAGGTCCATTCGAACTCAAATAAACCCGTCGAGTCGATATGAAGTCAACTTTTTCTCGTTTTCACGAAGTATTTGAGTCGACAATTGCTCTTCTTGAAGGTCCATTCGAACTCAAATAAACACCTCGAGTCGATATGAAGTCAACGTTTTTTCGTTTTCACGAAGTATTTGAGTCGACAATTGCTCTTCTTGAAGGTCCATTCGAACTCAAATAAACACCTCAAGTCTTGTTTTTTTTTGAGAAAATGGTTTTTTCCCAGAGAATGAATACAAATGAGGCTAACAAATAATATTTTAAAAACGTTTTCCAACATTTTTTTTTTCACAGTTAAATGTTATTAATTGTAAGTAAATACCTCTTTGTTGTACAAAAACAGGTATAGCCCGGATCTGGGTGGTTAAAGGTGGATAAATGGTGGATAAAGGTAATATACCTATAAGGAAAGTCGCGTGACGCCTCGCACCAGATGTTCGTACGTTAGTGAATTTGGAATGTCTTACTTTTCATATTGCATCATACCTCTTCCTCTCGGGGGGAAAAGTCGTGAAAAATGAATACGAAGATCTTCGACGTGACGAATGCTAATGAGACGGGGGTTCTACAAGTCACAGATGTCTTCCAGGGAAAGTTATACGTCGGATTTCCCCTTATTTGCGAGGGTCGAACCAATCGTAGCCACCCCTTGTAACTATCCCGGGCGAGGGGCGTCAGTAAGGAAGATCGTCTTCGTTTTTACGACCTCCTTCGTTAAAAGACGCCCCCCAAATTATGCCCCTTCACTCTTTTTTTTTCATCTTTAATGGGGAAATGAGTGGTGGGGGCAAGTGGAGAGATTTAACCCTTTGCCACCCCCGATTTGCAGCCTATCGATATAAAAAGGCCTCGGAGTTCGAAAGAGGTCCAAGTTCACCCATCAACCGTCAACAGTCAACATGCAAGCATCTCTCATCCTCGCCTTGGCATGCGTTTTGGTCGCCGCCTCCCATGCCTCCTACAACGACTATGGTAATTTCAACAAACACCAAATTTTGACCATAAAATTTGTATTAACGTAAATTACACTACTTACTCCAAAATTAATCAAGAAGCGCATAGTCTGTTTTACTTCATACAAAGACTTGGTATTCTAGACTTACCACCACTTGGTATTAACAAAGTAAGAAACTGTTTACATGTGCTTACAAGACTTGAAAATACTTAGTATTTACCTACAAACACAAAAGAAGTGAATTTCCTTCGGCCCACCAACCAAATAAGTTCATAAGAACTTGTGGGGGCTGGTGGAGCAGATCTCAGCCAAAAATGTTTAAGCCATCAAACTGTTAGCAACTGCAATGTCACAAACAGTTCCAAAACGAAATCTCACCGTAAAATTTTGAAATTCCCTTATCTTGCTCAGAATTTGTCTCCTAAAATTCACAAAACGTCTGAACATGTTAGGATTAATCGTATTGCTCTGTGATTGGTCAAGGCCATGGAAGTACACTCCTGACCTTCGACGCTGACCAATCACAGAGCAATACGCAATCCAGAATCCGGACGTTCCGCTCCATGTGAACCCGCCTTCACTCGCCTTACAAGTTATATCAAGTTTGTTACACTCATAGAAAATCTTCAAGGATTAATTCGAGGCTCTAGCCATACATTCTGCAACTTAATACTGTGACATATACCATTTCAGATGCCTTGGAGAACTCAGTCTCGGACTACTACCCATCTGAGAGGATACGCTATCCAGTCCAGTCAAAGTAAGCACGTTGAATACAAATACCCACCTTAACTGTTCAAGCTCCAGGGGGGGGGGGGGGTGTCACGTTAGCCCTCAAAAATATCAAAAAAGATTGAAAAATCGTGACTTTAAAAAATATTTGTTTGAAAAATGAAGTTTTTTCAACTAAGTATGAAAAGTGTGAGAATTTGTTTGAAACCCTCTACTTAGTACCCTGTTTGTCAAAAAAGTTTCGGGCAATCCCTACCCGCTCCCACTCCCGAACGAATGTAAAAGCAGGAGTTCAGAGAAATTTAGTTAATGTTAGTGATTCCCTAAACGCTCTATAATATATGAAGACTATACGGGAAAAACGGGGTAACTCACATTTTCCCAAATGTTCAGGAGAGTCAATTTTCCCTCGGAAATTGCCTGTATTCTTCACTTGAGCCAATTTTTAATTATATATTTATTTATTTATTTTATTTATATATATAATTAATATAGTAGTTTGCGGGTGAGGATGACCAACACTAGTCGTTGTTATCATTCGGTTTTATTATATATATTGTGGAGGTAATTACAGAATCTGGAACCGCAATCCCCATATCGAAATATTGCAAAAGCGGCCTTTAGTAGGTACAAAGTTTTCTGGGTGAGCAATTTCAGGGTATCACTATAAACTGCCACCGATTAGTTTAACCCAAACCAATTCGAGTTTCAGAACATCTAATTGGCAGTTTAAGTCTTTAAGTGTATTGAACCTTTCAATCACTCAGCAAACGAATCTCCCCGTTTCGTTTTTTCCTCCCCCAATCTTCATCGATATTCCCCACGTTGATCCTCCCCAAAAGCAAATTAGTTCTCAAACCAGGTACGTTGGAATTTCTTTCACTCACAACCGCCTTCACAAGCCCCGAATTTATTCTGATACCTGCACCATTTTTTCGCTTCGAAACCCACCGACGGGGTCAGGGTCACTACCATCAGCATGATGAGATTTCGAGGCGCGACTTGATGGGATTATGTAAATATTTGCTCGGGCCTTTTGTGAAGGGCGCCTTTATTGGTGCTCCGGTATTCACGCGGAATATCTACTTTGTGCAAAAAAATAGAGGGGAAAAGGAGAAAAGATAATTTTTTGTTGACCCTCCTGCAGCATAATGAAACTGCTACAAGCTATAACCTTCCACGAGTCCACTTGACGTGTACTTTCATTATACCTTTGTTACTACAGTAGGCAGGCTGCATTATAAAGAAGTTATTAAAAACAAAATAATAATGTCTAATCTCTTAACGCTTTAATTCTTCAAGTGGATGATTCTAAATGAAAGCTGTGTAATAAATAATTAAATAATCAAACAAAATTATCCCTCGAAATTAAAACGTTCTTGGTTCACAGTTTGTGCACAACAATCAAACTTTCTACAAATCTTTTTTTTTCCTTCTTATAATTCGCTTTTAAGTTTTAAATTCGTCAGTCAGCACGAGCTTTGAGTTCTAACAGTCATACAGCACGGCTATAAGAGCGAATTTTCGAAGGAATTTTGGTTCTACGTAATATGTCTCCATTTTACTGGAGCACTTTGAAGATGAAGACACGTGGTTGGTACTTGAGATGTCCTTCATGGACATCAAGTCCTTCAATGAAGACATTATACATAAAACCAGTTATTTCTTCGAAAATTCTCTCTTATAGCCATGCTGCATGACTGTGGATTTTTGGAATTTATGGGAATTCCCCCGTTAAAACTCCCCCAAAACCCCCCGTTAGAGTGGTCCCATTCTGCCCATCTACGAACTTAGCCTTTCAATTTCCATGAAATATTTTTTGTGCAAATTTGAATTTTTTTAATCTCAATTCTATCGAGAGTTATCGTCTGGAATGTCACGTTCATAAATATATATACATGATAAATAATTGTCATTTGGCGCGGGGACGTTGTCCATTTTCACATTCACCCTTCAAATTTTAACCAGTGGGTTGCCGAAACGATTGTTTCACCATTACAATCATTTGTACAGGCACACGATATTTGATGTTTCATTTCCGTATAGTGATATTTGAAGACGATTGGAGCGATTGGATTTGGACTAAATTTGTTAGCATGTTACGGATTCAAGAATCAACCTGAATTGAAAATATTTGGGGAGTATACGTTTGATACTGGGTTCTTATCAATATCCTGTGCAACACACGGCTAGTTTCAACAATAAGGCCACTATTAAGTGTACTTGTACTGTGCTACCTCTATTTTTGTTTCTTGATTTGGTATTTAGTAAGTACAGGTAGTGTCGTTTGGATTTTGGGTATTATGAAATTAGTACACCTACACTATGCCTGAGTTGGGTTAACTTTGTTAATTTTTTTGGACGAATGCAATCTTGAAATGAAACAACAACAACAAACGAATTCAGTCGATTAGGCTATTTCAATTGAGGCCAACGAAAGGTACCTATTCTCCCATAACGATTCCACTTGAAAAGTGTTTTTTTTCTCTCAAAGTTGAAATCACCTCGAGAACCCTGTATTTCAATGGTACCATTCTGACGTAGCTGTCAAATGAAACTAGTCCTCGACACAGGTTGGAGTCTGTTTGAATAAAAGAATTTCGGTGTATACCGTCAACCTGTTAGAAAGAGCTTTTCCCTCACCACGACACTCTAACCTAAAACTGTCTGGTTCATTCATCAATTAATTTAATTTTATAAAGGACCTTCTGTACTCCTCAGTACCTACTCACCACTTAATACGTTGCTCTGTTTGAATAAGTAGTTCCAAAGGAGTTGAGAAAAGCCCTTCACATACTTTAATGTCTACGTAGCAAGGGATTGGACTTTACAGAAAACAGATTCGTAAAGAAAATGCTACAAATTATTTCTACTGGTCCAGATCATATTTAGGTTATAATATAATATTTGGAGTAATATTATTATTTGGAGTTTCTACGTTAGAGACAAATCCGCGTTCAACTAATTAATTTATAATCACAATTATTGTACAATTGATACTGTATCAGGTTGATTGAGGTGAGGGGATTAATGACGTTTGGGCATAGGGAGGGCAGGGGTGGCTTTCGGCAGAGAGCGGTTTACAGAGATGGTCTGAGTACTGCTCTCTGATTGGCCTGGGAGGTAGATGACGTAATGCTCTCTGACTGCCCTGAGAGGTGGATGACGTATCTGCCCTCTGATTGGCCTGAGAGGTAGATGACGTACATTGCTTCCCTCTTCCCACTCAATACGACTCCAAACCCACCCTCCTCGACGGCTCTCAGGACCAGAGGTCCTTTGAATCTTGCGACTCTGAAAACGTTCAAATTGACCACCTATTCTTGATACAAAGGCTTTGAGCTACAATCACGTCACTACTCATAGGAACTTTTTTCTTCTCAGATAGTTTCGATTTCGAATTTTGAAGACCACTCAAAATTTTACCTCATTACTCCGACCGTTGTCGTATAGTGATCTGAACAAGAAACAACAAACCGTTTGTAGAAGAATTTGCAACCATTTTTTTTTTCTCTTCCAATTCTCAACAACGAAAAAAACCAACCAATTTTTGTCTTTTTTGACCCTCGTCCCGTGTTGGTGTTTTTGCAGACGCGAGGCGTGCGTCACCAGGGGAGGCAGCTGCGATCACAGCGCGTCCGATTGTTGCGCGAACACTGTGTGCCGCTGCAACCTTTGGGGCGCCAACTGCAAATGCACGCGTAAAGGACTCTTTTCCAAATACGGTTGAACTGAAAAAATTAAAATAAATAAATAAATTCAGAGATTTGATGAAACATTCAATATCAGACGCTTCAGTGATTTTTTGTAATTTTTTTTTCCTTTAAACCAACACTAAAAAAACATTCTTTTTGTAATTCTATTAATAAATTCTTGATTGAAAAACGTTAACTTTTTGTTTCTTATTCAATTTTTTTCTCCGAAATTCCACATCCCTGCCCGATATCCCTTAAAGAGCGGTATTAGGTACACGACATTTCTCTTCCTGGGAGTGGCATAGAAATACTATTCGGTTGCCCTGGATTGTCTGCTGTTCCATTGTCTGAGTCAGAAAATTTAATGGAAGTTTTCCAGTAGATTTTCCACCAGAGGTAACGAGTCACAGATCCACCAGGACGTTCCAATTTCGAGTGTTTCATTACGAAACAGGCTGTTGGTTGCTGCAGAGGATGAAGGATAATAGAGAGAGAATTAATGGGGTGGATGTAGATTGCATTTGTAACAGAACTACCGGTCATAATAGTCGGATAGGTAACGAAAACATTTAGATAATCGTCCCAGTCGTCTTGAAATATCATTGAAAAGAAAATAAATAAACCAAAATCCACAATCATGCAGCATGGCTATAAGAGAAGCATGGCTATATCTTGAATTTGAAATTAAGATTCTCCCTCTTGGATGAGACATCTTGAATTTGAAATTTGCATTCAATGTGATCATCACATATCTCGAATCCCAGCATACAGAATTTGTAGAAATTGGTCAGCGCTCAGGAAAATGCCGTCCACCATTTTGCAACCGCCATTTTGGATTTATAATGTGACAACGGGTTCTTGTTCAGTGACCCCCAAAATACTTTGTCAGAGTAATTTAGTCAAAAAAAATATTGAGAAATTAAATTTTTTTCAATCATTTTCGACTGAAAATGGTATTTTTTTCGAGTTATTTCAAATAGTTTTTTGAGGTTAGAATTTTTGTTTTTTCAAAAAGGCCTAACGGCATCAAAAATTAGACTTTCTGAAAAGTGTTTTGGTGTGCCCAAACACTTTTTTCACCCAAAATTGAAATGGACAGAGAGGGTGGCAGATTTGAAAGAGAGTTCCCCATATACATACGAGTACATATAATTTTTGGTGTCTTTTGGCAGTGGATTCAGGTTGATCTGAAACGGATTTTGGTGCAAAAATCTTTCGGAAAAACGAGTTTTAAAGATGTTGGACCGAGAACGATCATCAAAGTTGGACATTCTGAAAAGTTTGAAGATGAAATGAATTTTGATTTTTACCTGTAAAATTAGGGAACGAAACGTGTTGGACGTAACACCAAGTAGCTACCTTTTGTTTAATCTTTTGACAATAATTTTTAAAGAAGAATTTTACTGCTAACACGATGGTAAATTTTCGCAACGAGTTCATTCGTTTTCATTCAGTTTTCGAGTTTTCGAGTTTTTTCGAGTGTTCGAGTTCATTCAACGTTTTCCATTGAATTTTGTACATATTGTTCCATCAGATTTTTTTTTTTTACAATCCCCGAATAAGACTGTTTTTTCCTCTCCGTTTTTTGCGTTTTGGCGTTTTTGATTTTTTTTGGGGGTTTGGCGACCCTGATTGTTTTTGCAGGCGCGAACCTTGCGTCCCAAGGGGCGGTAGCTGCGACCACAGCTTCTCCGACTGCTGTCCGAACACCGTCTGCCGCTGCAACCTTTTCGGAGCCAACTGCCGGTGCCAGAGGAAAGGCCTCTTCTCCAAAACAGGATAGATTCTGAAAGACCCTTTCACATAAGAACAAAATGGTTCACACAAAATGAAACACTGAAGACTACACCTCTGCAAAAAAAAATTTTTTTTTTAGTTTTTCTCTAGGCAATTTAACAACTACTTTCTAATAACTCATAAAATAAGTCGCTTTACACTGACTCTATATTTGTACGTTTTACGCGGGAGGCCCCATAAAAGCCTTCTGTGATACTTGGTAACAATAAACTTATCTCGTAAGTAGAACTAGAAACGATTTTTTTGTCTAGACCTTCCCAGTCGGGATTTTGTTGGGATTTCCTTGCAAGAGTTTGAGTAGGTATTTGGCACTTAAACCACAAAATTTTTGATTTTTTGACTAGACTCTGAAATGTTGATAAGCTATTGGCAGCTATGAACAGATGGGAAAAGTTTTCCAATCTGTTCATATTTGTGTGCAGAAAGAAAGTAGTGGTAGGTGGAATTATAAACACACTTACTTAATCAATATCTACTGGTAAAGAATTGAAAGTGAAATGACTACAAACTAGTGTTTTGGTTTATTTTCTACGTGGAATTACAAGAGTTAACGCAACACATAAAAAGTAAGATATGATATACATACTCCTTTTACTTTGTTAGGATTTGATGTTTTTTTTTCGCTGCACACCTTTTACTTCAACAATTTTACATAGCTAGTAATTGTGGGAAAAACAGGCACCAACATGTCATGTAAAAAACTGGCGATCACAATATTAATTGTAGGTGCATTTATTTGAAATAATATTTAGACAAAAAAAATCATTTATAGAAAGAGCTGCATAGGAAAGAATCAGGGCTGTGAGCACCGGTCCCACGACTGCTGTTTCAGCACGGAGTGCCGCTGTAACATGATGGGCGATAACTGCCGCTGCGTCAGCAAAAGATACTTCAGGCCCTACGCGTCTTCAGTCTATGACAAGTAGCTTTCGCTTTGTGAAAAATTCTTTTTTATAATAAACTAATGAGAAAATTGCTTGTTTCATCAACCCTTGTTTGCTCTGGTGTCGCAGGGCACATTAATGTAATGTGAGCTTCCCGAATACACTCCAGGATATACCTACTCAGAAAGAATGAGACGTGTCGTTTTCATACGCTCATACAGGGTGGCGCAGTTGTTATGACCACATTTGAAATGGTCGCCATGTGCTTAATATTGGAAGTAGGAGATTGAAATGAAGCTCATTTCGTAGCGAAAATGTGGAAGTTTATTGGACATGATATGTCCAATATGTAAAATGTCCATTTACATAATAATATTATGTCCATTGTGAAAAATGTTCATTTTTCAACGTTTCTGACGACCAAAGAGGCATCGCGTTCAGGCTCTTCGGATTTCACGATGTAGGCTTCAAGTGATGTTGAGAAAGGAATCTTGCGAATTTTAGAGGGCCCAAAAGCACTAATAATGACTTCAGACGAGGCTCAATTAAACTTAGACGGTTAATTCAATACTCAAAATTGTGTACTATATCAGTAGCTAAGTGAGATCCGATAAGTCGTATATCTACAGATAATAAGCATAGCGTTACAGGTAAGTAGATCCTTACCGCTGCAAGTGCAGGCCGGAAGAAGAACTCGATGAGTTCTGTAGTGGGATTGTATGAAAAGACCATACAACTGCTAAAACCACTGCCAAAAGATACCAAAAAGTTATACCTACGTAAAAGTGAAAGACTGACAAGTGAAAACTCATTTTAAATGGTTTTATACGCTGAATAAGATGGTTAAGTCAGAATTGCTATATCTTATTTCGCTCTCAAACTGGAGCACTTTGGAGATGAAGAAACGTGGTTGACACTTGAGATGTTCTTCATGGACATCATGTTCCTTAATGGAGACATTTAATTTTCTTCGAAAATTCGCTCTTATAGCCATGCTGCATGGCTGTGGATTTATTTTGGAATCAGCCCAAACTTATTGGTCTAACAATCCCGGGTCAAAATATTGACAAACATAGGTCCCATGTAGGAGAAATGTCTCTGCCAAAGTACAGTGAGCCTCAGGGGTGAATAATTCAATTGGGAAAAGGTTTAATTCAACTGGAAAATGCTATATATGAACCCGAGAGATCAAGATTCATGCAGTCACCATAAACTGTTGTAAACCTATTGATGACTCCAATACTTTATAGCATCTGATCAGCAGGAGCGTAGCGTGGGGAAACTTGGGGGTACCGCACCCATTTCACCCCCCCCCCCTCCCCCAACCACACACACACTTCCTAACTCTCTCACCGTAAAAATGAAAAACTCTGCAAATTCTTGACACAACGGTTCATTATCTTCTTTGTACAGATCACCCTTCTGTCTAGATCACTAGGTCTAAATGTCTAGATCCTAAAATTTAGGATCTAGACATTTAATGTTAGATTAATTATTATTATCAATTATCACTAATTATTAACAATTTTATCAAGTACCTAGTGAAAATTATTATAATTTATTGTTAGGTATTAATAATTTGTATTTATTATTAATAATGATTATTATTAATTATGATTAATTAATACGATATAAATCTGGGGTTTTTAATACTACGTCGGTAATAATTTTTCTATAAAAGAAGTACCTACCAACAAACATTCGAAATTACCTTCATTTCCGTAGCACGAAACGCACCTCAGAACAACAAACTCGACATCACTTAAGCCATATGATGTTCCAAAGAGCTTGTTAGTATGAAAATGGACCTGTATTTCAACATTTTGAGTCACGATCGTGTTGTGAGGCACAATCTTTGAGCCGTCATTGTGAACGAACGGCTGGTCGTACAAAGCTGCGGATGGTCTTAAAAAATTCTACGGAACAAACTCTATCTAAATATGAAATAAAAAACATACCGTTCTATATGAATTTTTCGAGATATGAGATTTTCAAATTTTCCAAATTCGTTTTGAACCCCTTCCCCTTGACCTAGGGTTATGAAAAGTTTCGAGGACCATTGTGGGGTTGGTCGAAACCCATAAAAAAAATTTCGTAATTTTAACTCAACGCTAACTGGGCAAAGTGGCGCGGACGGCGGACGGCGTACGGCGGACGGCGGACGGCGTACGGCGTACGGCGGACGGCGGACGGACGGATTTTTTTTTATTCGATTTTCTGAATCTACGTATCTTGAAACGTAAACCAACAAATTTTGAGGGGGGGTTAAAATTTTTTTTTCTTTGGGCGATTCCAATGGTTCATTATCGAAGATAATAAACCAAAAGAGACTTTGCTAGATCACATGCAATGTCATCTAGAATGACCCTATAGCACTTATAAGCTCATTTTGAGGATACATAACGTGTATTATATTATAATTTTCGGTGTCTTTTGGCAGTCTTTGGTTCTGAAACGGATTTTGGTATAAAAAATTTTTTTAAATTCGATTTTTAACATTTTGGACCGGGAACAATACCTTCCTTTTCTTTGAAAATTCGATAAAAAGCCACTACACCATGATGTTTTTTCACAAGAAAACAAAAGGTTTTTGAACTAGGAACACCCTGATAACCATTGGTCGGTATCAATTTTAGTTCTCAACATTATAATGTCTAGTACTCACGGTGACGAGCCCTTGAGATCTGGCACCTGTCGAACTTTTTGCTAAAACTTCGCGAAACGTTTATTTTAGGAAGATTTTACAAACGAACAACTGAAACCTACCAGCACACATCAAAACAAACAGAATTGCTTGGATATTATCAATTGATGGATGTTATAAATCCTCTGGCGTCCGTATTTCAGCGAAAGCGACGCCTGCGCATGACAAGGGCATACGCGAAAAAAGTGCGGTGACCAGCTCCACGGTAAACAGTCAGAGACACACTCGCCCGCGACAGAATACACACAGACGGACGCACACAATGTTCGTGTGACGTCACGGCCCCCCGCAATAATTTTGCGGTTCCAGTACTCAAATCGTGGATCTTTACCTTCTTCTTTTCTTTTTCTTAGATGACTTGCTTCAGCCATGGATTCTTGATTGAAACCCACTATCAAAAGGAGGTAGCATGGAAGAAGGAATTCTTCCATGGGTAGTTAGGTAGCTGTAGGTAAATTTCAATTGAATGTTTTACTTTTGATTAAATATTTTGTTATTCGTAATAAATTTGTTCATCATTCAACTTCTACCTACATTCTTATTTCTTGTGTGGAAGCGCCGCTTCCTGCGCTGCCCCTGACGCTACGCCCCTGCTGATCAGGCAGTGGCATGTACCTGTTGATGTAAATAAATTGGTACCTACACGGAGTAGTCGGTAGGTACCTACCTATCAACTGATTTCTCGTTCGTTCGTTCGTCGAATTTCGTACGAGTTCATTCGGTACCTTTGAGGAGGTGCCGGGACGTCGTCGCCTGTTGCGTGGGCGACCGTCCTCGCGGTACATGCGCGTCTCCCACCGCCTCCGGACCCTCCGCCTCCGAGTTCTTGTCCACTTCCAGCTCGCACGTTCAACATGACGGTCCGCTCGATCATCTTCATCGGTCTCCTCATCGTCGTCGCTCTCTGCATCGCCCGCGCCACCCCCGCGTCATATTTCGATGACGGTAAGTCGTTGAATTGAATTGAATTTCTCCCTTGAACTCAGTCAGCCGGAGGGTCCAATAACACGAAAACTACGACGAAACAAATAATTTCCACCATGAAAAATCCGCAAATTTCATGAAAATCTACAGAAAACACGACTATTAACACCTTGAAAAATAAAATTGAACAATATTCGGAAATTGTCAGAATCACCACCTCCTAGAAGACAGAACTCTCCAAGAACGTATTGCTGTATCAAATCATCGAATATTCAAATGTCCAAATCAACATAGCGGGAATATAATATATTAGATTTTAGCGAATTTTTGAAGAAAAGGAAGCTATTGATCTCGGTCCAAAATTTTTAAACTCAAATTTCCAAAATCACTATGCGTGTGTGTGTCATTCCAGACGATAACTCTCGATAGGATTGAGATAAAAAGTTCAAATTTGCACCAAAAATCTGTCTTGGCTAGATGGGCGGAACGGGCCTCTCTGGGGGGGGGGGCTTGGTCGGAGAGTTTGGTGGGGGGGAGAATTGCCCATAAATTCCATATATGAAACAGTCTGAAAAGTGACAACTCATATTAAAATTTTTTTTTTATGGAATGAGATATCGAAATTCTGACTTCACCATTGTATGCAGCGTTGAAAAATCTATGAACTGGGGTGTTACTCAGCAAAAAGGAGACAAAATTTGTTAAATTTGTTAATGTTGAATGTTTGAAAATGGAGACATTTTACATGAATCCATTTATTTATTCGAAAATTCGCTCTTAAAGCCATGCTGCATGACTGGATTTTTCAAGATCGTAATTCAAAATGTACAGGGAAAATCCACCAGGAAAAATCCGCCAATTTTATGAAAATCTACAGGGAACTTAACTATTAACACCTTGAAAATACAATTTAAGAATATTCGGGAATTGTCAGATTCACCACCTCCAAGAAGACAGAACTCTCCAAGAACGTATTGCCGTATCAAATAATCGAATATTCAAATATCCAAATCAACAAATTTTTGAAAAAAGGAAGCCATTCATCTCGATCCAAAATTTTTAAAACTCGAATTTCCGAAAATGTTTCATACCAAAATCTGTTCTAAACCCGAGTTCACTATGTGTGTGTGTATGACATTCCAGATTCGATAACTCTCGATAGAATTGAGATAAAAAGTTCAAATTTGCACAAAAAATCTGTCTTCGCAATCGAAAGCTAAGTTCGTAGATGGGCAGATCGGGCCACTCTAAGGGGTGGGGGGTGGGAGGGGGAGTTTTTATGATTTAAATTCAAATGATTACAGAGGTCTTTGAATCTCAACTTACAGATTTTTATTCCCACTTAGTCTTATCAAATTTCATAACTTCGGGTAACTGTCGTTTTTAAATTGTGTTTAAATTGTGTGTTTTATTCCGAACTCATGTACTTGACACAAACGAGTAACGTATATGTCTGAAGTTGGTTAGTACCCGCGTGTCGCCCACAACCTCCATTAATTCTTCCTTTTCTGCCTTTAGATTCGGGGGGTACACTTTTGACATGCAAATTAACGCAGAAAAGGGCGTTCATGAATATTTCAAGACTCCCCTGCATCTAGTGCTACCCGCCGGAATATCCCGCAAAGAGGCGGGCGACGCGACGGCTGCGTAAGGGGAAAACGTTGAGAAGAAAAACCGCGGTTTAACATAATTGATTCGCCGTCGATGCGTTATGAATGCTCAACTATCCGTCGAAGTTGAACGCATCTACTGTAACAGTTACATCGGGATCTAAGTCAAAAAGGAATTTATATAAGTCGATCGTCGTCTGCTGTTCGAGTCAGGAGAAATCCATTAATTACCTGTACCATGTTGTTCCAGACAGCAGAAAATCACTTGATCAATTAGTTAATTTGTCCAGTATAATTTAGTGAGAATCTCATAACGTGATTTCCATGAAAAGAGGTACCCAGATACGAAGAACGACGATGCCATTCAAAAGATATAAAAAACTGGGTAAAGTGGCGCGGACGGCGGACGGCGTACGGCGGACGGACGGATTTTTTTAAATTCGATTTTCTGAATCTACGTATCTTGAAACGTAAACCAACAAATTTTGAGGGGGGGTTAAAATTTTTTTTTCTTTGGGCGAAGATAATAAACCAAAAGGTATGAAAACTATAGTCGAAAACTCATTGTCAGAAAATTGACATTACAGTTGGGCTTAGGTACCTATTTACACATTTTTTTTGACATTTTCATGTCTTTGCTTTGGCACATAAACTGAAACGGGAAAACTTTGTTCCCTTGATTCACCCTTTCCCTCAGATCACGCCAGAACACAAGCGACCGGCGGGCCATTACGTCAGAGCCTATGACGCACGAGCGTATGACGTAAGACGGCTGGCAGGAGACCAACAAGTGCGTCAGAGCCTATGACGCACGAGCGTATGACGTAAGACGGCTGGCAGGTGGCCAACAAGTACGTCAGAGCCTATGAAGCACGAGCGTATGACGTAAGACGGCTGGCAGGAGACCAACAAGTGCGTCAGAGCCTATGACACACGAGCGTATGACGTAAGACGGCTGGCAGGTGGCCAACAAGTACGTCAGAGCCTATGACGCACGAGCGTATGACGTGAGACGGCAGGCAGGTGGCCAACAAGTACGTCAGAGCCTATGACGCACGAGCGTATGACGTAAGACGGCTGGCAGGAGACCAACAAGTGCGTCAGAGCCTATGACGCACGAGCGTATGACGTAAGACGGCTGGCAGGTGGCCAACAAGTACGTCAGAGCCTATGAAGCACGAGCGTATGACGTAAGACGGCTGGCAGGAGACCAACAAGTGCGTCAGAGCCTATGACACACGAGCGTATGACGTAAGACGGCTGGCAGGTGGCCAACAAGTACGTCAGAGCCTATGACGCACGAGCGTATGACGTAAGACGGCTGGCAGGAGGCCAACAAGTACGTCATACGACGAGACCTTTTATGTCTTTGCGCCTCCTCCCACACCCACACCGCGTACCTCGTACTTCGATAATGAACCATTGGAATCGCCCAAAGAAAAAAATTTTTTAACCCCCCCTCAAAATTTGTTGGTTTACGTTTCAAGATACGTAGATTCAGAAAATCAAATTAAAAACTAGTGAAAATTATTATAATTTATTGTTAGGTATTAATAATTCGTATTTACTATTAATAATAATAATTATTAATTATGATTAATTAATACGATATAATTCTGGGGTTTTTAATACTACGTCGGTAATAATAATTATTACTATTAGAACAATTATTAGAACAATTATTGTTCTATAAAAGAAGTACCTACCAACAAACATTCGAAATTACCTTCATTTCCGTAGCACGAAACGTACCTCAGAACAACAAACTCGACATCACTTAAGCCATATGATGTTCCAAAGAGCTTGTTAGTATGAAAATGGACCTGTATTTCAACAGTTTGATTCACGATCCTGTAGTGAGGCACAATCTTTGAGCCTTCATTGTGAACGAACGGCTGGTCGTACAAAGCTGCGGATGGTCTTATAAAATTCTACGGAACAAACTCTATCTAAATATGAAATAAAAAACATACCGTTCTATATGAATTTTTCGAGATATGAAATTTTCAAAATTTCAAAATTCGTTTTGAACCCCTTCCCCTTGACCTAGGGTTATGAAAAGTTTCGAGGACCATTGTGGGGTTGGTCGAAACCCATAAAAAAAATTTCGTAATTTTAACTCAACGCTAACTGGGCAAAGTGGCGCGGACGGCGGACGGCGGACGGCGGACGGCGGACGGCGTACGGCGGACGGACGGATTTTTGGTTTATTATCTTCGATAATGAACCATTGGAATCGCCCAAAGAAAAAAAAATTTTAACCCCCCCTCAAAATTTGTTGGTTTACGTTTCAAGATACGTAGATTCAGAAAATCGAATAAAAAAAAATCCGTCCGTCCGCCGTACGCCGTACGCCGTCCGCCGTACGCCGTCCGCCGTCCGCCGTCCGCCGTCCGAGGCACTTTGCCCAGTTAGCGTTGAGTTAAAATTACGAAATTTGGTTTCTGGGTTTGGACCAGCCCCACAATGATCCACGAAACTTTTCATAACCCTAGGTCAAAGGGAAGGGGTTCAAAACGAATTTTGAAATTTTGAAAATTCCATATCTCGAAAAATTCCCATCAAACGGTATGTTTTTTATTTCATATTTAGATAGAGTTTGTTCCGTAGAATTTTTTAAGACCATCCGCAGCTTTGTACGACCAGCCGTTCGTTCACAATGACGGCTCAAAGATTGTGCCTCACAACACGATCGTGACTCAAACTGTTGAAATACAGGTCCATTTTCATACTAACAAGCTCTTTGGAACATCATATGGCTTAAGTGATGTCGAGTTTGTTGTTCTGAGGTGCGTTTCGTGCTACGGAAATGAAGGTAATTTCGAATGTTTGTTGGTAGGTACTTCTTTTATAGAAAAATTATTACCGACGTAGTATTAAAAACCCCAGAATTGTATCGTATTAATTAATCATAATTAATAATAATAATTAGTAATTATAAATACGAATTATCAATACCTAACAATAAATTATAATAATTTTCAGTAGGTACTTGATAAAATTGTTAATAATTAGTGATAATTGACAATAATAATTAATCTGACATTTAGAATCTAGACATTTAGACCTAGTGATCTAGACAGAAGGGTGATCTGTACAAAGAAGATAATGAACCGTTGTGTCAAGAATTTGCAGAGTTTTTTTTATTCGATTTTCTGAATCTACGTATCTTGAAACGTAAACCAACAAATTTTGAGGGGGGGTTAAAAATTTTTTTTCTTTGGGCGATTCCAATGGTTCATTATCGAAGATAATAAACCAAAATCCATCCGTCCGCCTTACGCCGTACGCCGTCCGCCGTACGCCGTCCGTGGCACTTTGCCCAGTTAGCGTTGAGTTAAAATTAAATTAAAATTTTTTTTATGGGTTTCGACCAACCCCACAATGGTCCTCGAAACTTTTCATAACCCTAGGTCAAGGGGAAGGGGTTCAAAACGAATTTTGAAAATTTGAAAATCTCATATCTCGAAAAATTCATATAGAACGGTATGTTTTTTATTTCATATTTAGATAGAGTTTGTTCCGTAGAATGTTTTAAGACCATCCGCAGCTTTGTACGACCAGCCGTTCGTTTACAATGACGGCTCAAAGATTGTGCCTCACAACACGATCGTGAATCACACTGTTGAAATACAGGTCCATTTTCATACTAAAAGCTCTTTGGAACATCATATGGCTTAAGTGAAGTCGAGTTTGTTGATCTGAGGTGCGTTTCGTGCTACGGAAATGAAGGTAATTTCGAATGTTTGTTGGTAGGTACTTCTTTTATAGAAAAATTATTACCGACGTAGTATTAAAAACCCCAGAATTATATCGTATTAATTAATCATAATTAATAATAATTATTATTAATAATAAATAGAATGATTAATACCTAACAATAAATTATAATAATTTTCACTAGGTACTTGATAAAATTGTTAATAATTACCTAGTGATAATTGACAATAATAATTAATCTAACATTTAGGATCTAGACATTTAGACCTAGTGATCTAGACAGAAGGGTGATCTGTACAAAGAAGATAATGAACCGTTGTGTCAAGAATTTGCAGAGTTTTTGTGTCTTTTGGCAGTGAATCCAGGATGGTCTGTAACGGTTTTTGGTATAAAAACTTTTCGGAAATTCGAGTTTTTACAATTTTGGATCTAGAGCTTTCTTTTCTTCGAAAATTCGCTAACAAGGGTACCTATGTGTCGAAAGGGCCTCTAAAACCTTTCCAGTAGGGAACTCCGCATTTCCTACACGTATCTGATGAATCTGCCTTCCGGCGGGACCGCACGATCCATATTATAGGGTTGGATATCATGAAGAATACAACCAGGTGACATTTCGACCATCAAATTAATTTTTAACGATTTCTCGTCGTTGCTCATATAAGGTTTTTGACCAGAGATTTTAATCGGGATCCTACTAAGCGGGTGGAGAGGTTGCTGCTAGTTTTAGAAGGCTCAAAGCAAGACAGGAGTGTCGTGCAAGCATCGTCGGGAGCTGTCAGTCTCCTTTTCGTCTCCGCAAGATAACGGTTGAGAATAAAGGGAGTACAATTCAACTATCTCGACTAGAAACTCTTTCAGGAGTTACCTACGAGACAACCAAAGGCTGTCAAGTTCACCCCCGCAACCGACATTTTCTAGTCGTTCATGCGAAAATTAAATAAATAATAAAATGTACTAATGCATTTTCATTTCAGTAGTGTGGGGTTAAAGAACGGTAGCGGCAGCGTTGGTTAACTATCTACATCTATAAAATCGATTGTATGTAAATTACATACTATATTTGTCCTCTATTATGATTGATTGGGATTTCTCCATTGTGATGAGCAGCCAAGAAAAAATTGCAATTTACCAGTGAGAAATCTCAAATGCAGTTTTTGGATCAAAAGCTGAAATTTGATCTCAAACACCACTTAGTAGTCCTCAAAGAGAGCAAACCAAGTTAGGTTTATTTCACTTACGAAGGTATCACATCTAGGGCGACTTTAATTTGTACAAGGAATTACGCTCAACCTACATGACATTCTTGATGTGAAAAACTCGACATATGAACGAAACTATTCAGAGATGAATGAGAGAAATGCCGTTCAATGTCGAATGCGTTGGAGTTGTATCGGGTCGAATTATTCCCGCACCCGTGGGAATCCTGACGTCTGCTTGACGTCCGACCTTGCGGAAATAGGGCCGTAGGACGGGCAGCTCCGATCTCATGTTCTTTAGCTGACCTTTTCACTCGAGATGTGGGTCAGATGTTTTCGTTTTTATCAGCGAGAAGAGTTTCCGTACCGCAACCAGCTATCGGGCCGTCCAATATCAGCTCGAGTTCTTCAACAACCGTCAACATGCGAACGCTACACACACTTCTAATATTTCGCTGAGAGGTTTTCTAACATTTCTAATCACAACGTACGTACCGATGGCTTGAAGTAGTAGAATCACCCTCTTTTTGGTTTAGTAAATTGGACGAAGGTTTTGAGATAGCGTGAGGGAAGATCTGTGTTACCGAGTGTATTTGGCCCCGAACTCCAGATCTTAGGTAAAGGTAACCCCCCCAAAAAATACTCCGTGTAAAAATGTAAGTGTTGATATCCACTTTCCCCGCCCGCCCTTTTCCTCATTAAGGAGCTAAGTATAATGAAAAGCTTAACCACTTCACAAGCACCGTACCCCTTTCGAAATCTCCCCTTGTCGCTATTGCAAAACATTTTTTTTTACTTCCACAAGCAACTAATACTTGGTGGTGGTGGTTGGGGGAAGGAGGATCAGGTTTGTAGTGAAAGTAATAAACAGAATAAAATTAGCGACAAGATGAAGGATTTTTCAACGTGAAGATGTAAATGAAGGCGCGGAATTCCAGAGGCTTATTAAAACCCAATCACCTAGCCAGCCAGCCCTCTGACGTCATAGGCTCTTACAGCATAGGCTGTGACGTACTAGTTAGCCTCCTGCCAGCCGTCTGACGTCATACGCTCGTGCGTCATAGGCTCTGACGTACTAGTTGGCCTCCGGCCAGCAGTCTGACGTCATAGGCTGTTACGGCATAGGCTTTGACGTACTAGTTGGCCTCCTGCCATTCGTCTGACGTCATACGCTCGTGCGTCATAGGCTCTGACGTAGTGGCCCGCTTGTCGCTTGTGTTCTGACGTGATCTGAGGGAAAGGGTGAATCAAGGAAACAAATTTTTTGGATGATGATAACTGGCGAAGATAAAGTTCCGTAGCACCGAATCGGTTGTAAGCGAAAATCATCAGAAATTTTCGTGACGATTTCGTGTAACGCTTTTGTGTAACGTTTTTCGAGTTATGTGCCAGAGTAAAGACATAAAATGTCAAAATGCTACAAATATAAACTTTTTAGCAGGTAATGAGAAGATGATATGTGTAACCTCCGCTGTCCAGACCGTAGGAAAAGGTGCTATACACATTGTATTATTGTACTACACATTGTATTATAAAGGCTATTGGAAAGCCTCCAGTTCTCAAACCGAGTTTGAGCGGAACCGGAGAGCCGAACAAGTATGGAAATTGACGTGATGAAGGCTACAACATGATTACAACGGAGGGATCTGTCCAAAGCTGTTCCCACAGAACGACGAGAAGACCCGATTACGGCGACGTCACTCGCGAAGTTGTTGTATAGTGAACATACGGCCACAAACTTCCCGGTGATGGTGATTGAAATTAACGTCACGCGACGCGGAAGTGAGAAACAACGTTGTCAATTCTTCTTAGACGATTCGTTATCATCCGTACCAATAGATGAGGCGGTTCTAACTGGACGTGGAATCACAGAATTCAAAACATGATACCTCGGGAGCTTTTGGAGACCCCGAGCCGAAAAACTCTGCAAATTCTGCACACAACCGTTTATAATCTTCTTTAAGTAGATTACATTAATCTATGTAATTCACGAAAATTAATTAAACAATTTTACAGACAAGATACCGAGTGAATATTGCTTTGTCCCCCATCCTTGACCATGCTTAAAATTTCAAGTCTCTAGCTAGATACCTTACTCATTCAAATCGAGGATTCTTATAGTAAAGAGTTTTTATGGCTCGATTCTGCCCTACCCTGATGTTGTGTACGAATTCATAATCGATACTTTGCCCCCTTGCCACACCAAAAGATCTCATAATTTGTGAATTCTGGAAACGGGAATGGATTACCCTAAGGGATAGCTCGGAGGGAGTTTTCGCGAAATTTAATGAAAATTAACATTACGCCTCTTTGCGGTGGTATAAACAATTCAAATCAATCTAATTTGATTGATTCGGAGCAAAATCATCCAGGGGGTACCTTTGCTGGATTTCTGAACTTTCCAACATGGCGTCCGTATTCACTTTGCCCAGTTGGTTCAGGGTGAAAACAATTGACTACTGATTCCAAACCGTATTAAAGTCCTCCTTTGCTAGTTTTTAGCGAATTGTAGAAGAAAAGGAAGCTATTGCTCGGTCCAACAATTTCTGAAAAAATTGTACACCAAAATCCGTTACAGACCATCCTGAATTCACTGCCAAAAGACACCAAAAATTATATGTACATACAATGTATGTCATGCATATTTATATATGTACCACAAGTCCCTTAAGATCGTTTATGCACATCGAGAGCAACCCCAGAAGCTACGAGTAAAAACTTGTGTTTTCAAAATCTCCGAACCATCCAAGGATTAGGATGAAAGTCCCTACTCTCTGAAGTCGATGAAAGTCCAAGAACGGAGTTGAATTTTGAAGGGCGAAAGAAAAAATCTTCGCAAGATCACAAAGTTTAACTCGACCGGAAAATTTCAAAGGAACTGAAGATCATGTCTCGGGGAGACCATAAAGGGTTAAGTCCCTTCAAGTTTCTACCCCCACTTTCATTTTCTTCTCTTTTTTTGCACGAATAAGCTCCTTATTTTCAAGAGAAGGGCCAAAGGGGGGTTGCTATACCGAGTGAAATACTTGTTATTTCCACGGCCCTTCATATCGTAATAAGAAAACTCGCATGAAAAACCTTTTCGAGAATATATCTGGCATATGGGCGCTCTTATACTTCCTCAGTACGTTATAAACGCGAATGGACCGTTGACAGTTTTTCTACTTTCTTAAATCTCCAAGTTTGTACGAGGATTGACAAAATCCTAACTAATTGAAACGGACTTGGAATAAAATTTGTGAAAATCTCCTTTCCGCTCGTGTTCCACAGTGATGTCGTTCGTTGGTTGGTTGGAAAGATTCGGTTCTCAACAGAAAATGATGAAGTGAGGAGATTTGCCGTTTTATTGAGCATTTTACGATAACAAGGACTGTCTCTGGGGAACGATTCCGTTGGAGCCACACCGAGAGCCACACTCGTTTCATGGCATCGTCAGCCCCATCATCGCAAATAATCAACCACGCACTAACGTTGTTTTGTACGTCCCTTCCGAACAATTTACTGTTGAAGTCAAATTTGGATGTGTAAATAGAATGATTACATTTCATATAAATTCATAAACCGATATTGGGCCATTAAGTGGCAATAATTGCCACTTAGTGGCTCATTATCGGTCCACAGAAAGACAGTCTGTCCACGAAAAGGGGTCTGTTACAGACTACAGTAGTCTTGTGGGACTATGTAGTAGACTCAGAAAAGGCACGTTGACGTCCAGGAATGGGACCCTGTAGTCCGTGCAGGACTGAAGGGTCCAGTAAAGGACTTTATTCCTTAATGTAGTAAAATTAATTCACATACTTACCAAAATGTATGAATAGGTACATAACGATACCCCCTATCTACAACCACTTACCGACTGTCCGGCTGAGGAGAACCCTTACCTGTGACCACGCTCCCGAAAACCACTCCTCTCGCGCGACGCTGCGGAAAACCACTTAAATGGCAATTTTGGCAAAACTGAATTTTTTACCTATTTCAATAAAGCATTATCGTGACTTCCATCTGTTAAAATATGAAAACCCGAAATGGCGTTGTGAGTTTTCTACGAGGTTTTCTAAATCGGCCTAACCTAAGATTGTCCTAGGACTTCAAACATTCAATTCGGTCTCCCGTAAGTTAGCTCCGAGCCATTTAAGAGGTTTTCCGAAGCGTCGCGCGAGAGGACAGTCGGTAAGTGGTTGTAGATAGGGGGTATCGGTAAGTATGGATTGAAATTCATTTATATTAATCTCATATATCAATGTATCAGAAAATGGAAAATAGAATATTAAATATTTGAAATAGAATATAGAAAATAGAATAGAAATAGAATATAAATAGAAAATAGAATATTTGAAATTTTCAAATATTTGCTTCGAGCTCTTGGCTAAACCGATTTTTGATTTGAATAGAGTAATACCATCGAGTAGAGTAATACCATTGATGCATCGGAAAAATTCGAAATTCGCCACGAAAACGTCGAAAACCGCGTTAAAGTTCATATCACAAGACATTAGAGAAATAAATACACAAAATAGTAGTATTTATGAAAATTTAATTGTTGCTTATTTCCGACGAAAATGGAAACAAATCAGATATTGTAATGAAATAAGAGTGAGAATGTGGAGGTCCGTTTGGATTATATTAAAATATCCAGGAACCAGAGAGAAGCCCCTGGGAAATTGGATTTTTTCGAAGGAAGCCCATAATACAGACATAAAAGTATTCCCTTTCTAGAACTTCAAACAGGAGACGTTTGCTTGCTTGAACCTGGAGGGTATTGCACGTGGCCCTAGAAATGACTAACCTCAGAGAACCGTCTTGACAGCAGGCTCTTTTCGTTCAATATTTGTATTGTTTATTTAACTTCTCATACGCCCTCTATTTATACGAGCCATACGTGTACTTCAAAAGATTGACCTCAGATCCTACAAGATCAAAAGGTCGGCGTATTTGAAGCTTTTGGAATATTAAGGAGCGACATTCAGATTTCAATTCTTGAAGCAGAGCTAACACGTGGGTCGTAGGACGGGCCTTATCAAATGTTGGTGCAGTCTCTTCGGCGTTTCCACAAGGATTTTCCATCTTTGAGAGAAAATGACCCCTCGGGGGGGAAAAGAAATGAAAAACCATTTTGAGGGGGAAAATCCAGCTGGGATAGAAAAGAAAATCGCGCTAGGCTAGACGAGATGTGGTTTGAAAACTCAACGTGCACGCTCGTATTTATTGAACTTGCTAAAAGGCGAAAATGACCCTTTTAGTGAGGCTCATCATAAAAACAACCCTTTGATGTTGACGATGATCAAAGCGAAAACCCTCGTATAATTCAAATTTCAAATAAACCAAAAACTGGAGACGAGGGACTTTATTCATTTTCATATTTTTCGTCTATTGAAACCAAACAAATGAAACATTTTTTTGAGTCTCAAAGAAGGAAGTCGGCGGAAAAGAGAAAAAACCCGTCTCATTCATTATCCTCGCGTAGAAGAGCAACTCGCGCTTTTGTAGTTGTTTGCCCTTGGGAAATGAAAATCAAGAAATTTCGACAATTGAGTAAGTGACGTGTTTATTCGACTCGCGGATCAATAGATGCAACTTTGAAATCGTGATTTATGTTGTTGATTAATCGAAACTTTTGGGTTAACGACCATTATATTTTGAGGGTGAAGTGGCAACATGACCTAAGTCATTTTCTATGATTTTACTGGAGACACAAAAAAACTACTTTGAGTGCTTTAATCTATATAACTAAATTTAGAGACGATTTCCGTGTTCCTTGGGAATTTTCGAAAAATTTCACTACAGTTATTCGTGAAATCGAGTCGAACCATGCCGATTTTGAATTTGGTGTCTTTCTGTTTGTCTGTTTGTTTGTCTGTCCTTCAATCACGCAAAAACGGCTCGATGGATCGAACCCTTCTCCCGTATTTAAATGTTTCCGTGATCGGGGAAGGACATAGGGGGGTTCACTTCCGGATGCAAAGTGGTGGGGGTTTACAGGGAAGCCGAAATATAAAAATCTTAAATTCTTCCTTCCCGTGAGACAGTTCTGCCCGTCCGGGACAGGTAACAGAGGTAGATGGACACACCCCGAGTTCTGCCCGTCAGCGACGGGACCGACAGCTAGTGACTAACTAAACGTTATAATACTCGTATAACGTTTAGTTATATTATATGGTTAGTTACATATTATGTTCCGTTCTTTTAAGACCACAACCCTGCTCATTTTTTGGCTGACATAGGACAATCGGCAAATAAAATAAAATACCTATACCACAGGTAAATGCAAGGATTTGGTAGGTGTAATTCATTTGTACAAAATAATGAATTAAAATTCTTGGTTGGATGTATTTAATGGCGGTTTTTGAATAATTTCATGCAGACATTAAATGTGATCGAATGTGCTTGGTGATTGTTTGCGGCTAAACGAAGCTCTAGGCTCTTGTGGCCGGCTGCTGCTCCAGATGCTGTTATGTACTGTCTGCACAAGGTGGTCTATGTAGGCATCTAAATCCTCGACGCTGATCATTGGCAAGGTATATCAATTTGGCACTCAAACTCCAAGGCAAATAGCTCCAAATTTATCAAATAAATGTAATAAATTGTTAGCTATTGGTTTATTATCTTCGATAATGAACCATTTGAATCGCCCAAAGAAAAAAAAATTTTAACCCCCCTCAAAATTTGTTGGTTTACGTTTCAAGATACGTAGATTCAGAAAATCGAATAAAAAAAAATCCGTCCGTCCGCCGTACGCCGTCCGCCGTCCGCCGTACGCCGTCCGCCGTCCGAGGCACTTTGCCCAGTTAGCGTTGAGTTAAAATTACGAAATTTGGTTTCTGGGTTTGGACCAGCCCCACAATGATCCACGAAACTTTTCATAACCCTAGGTCAAGGGGAAGGGGTTCAAAACGAATTTTGAAATTTTGAAAATTCCATATCTCGAAAAATTCCCATCAAACGGTATGTTTTTTATTTCATATTTAGATAGAGTTTGTTCCGTAGAATTTTTTAAGACCATCCGCAGCTTTGTACGACCAGCCGTTCGTTCACAATGACGGCTCAAAGATTGTGCCTCACAACCCGATCGTGAATCAAACTGTTGAAATACAGGTCCATTTTCATACTAACAAGCTCTTTGGAACATCATATGGCTTAAGTGATGTCGAGTTTGTTGTTCTGAGGTGCGTTTCGTGCTACGGAAATGAAGGTAATTTCGAATGTTTGTTGGTAGGTACTTCTTTTATAGAAAAATTATTACCGACGTAGTATTAAAAACCCCAGAATTATATCGTATTAATTAATCATAATTAATAATTATTATTAGTAATAATAAATACGAATTATTAATACCTAACAATAAATTATAATAATTTTCAGTAGGTACTTGATAAAATTGTTAATAATTAGTGATAATTGACAATAATAATTAATCTAACATTTAGGATCTTGACATTTAGACCTAGACTAGGTGATCTAGACAGAAGGGTGATCTGCACAAGGAAGATAATAAACCGTTGTGTCAAGAATTTGCAGAGTTTTTTTCAAATGCCATATTTTAAATTTGGGCTTCGCGCTCAACATTCGACAACCCAGCAGGTTCACAGAGTGGTGAACTACATTGCCAAAGGGCTACGAGGAAAGGAAGTACACGGCTGCAGTGTTTCTGGATGTGCAAGCGGCTTCTGACAAGGTTTGGCACTATGGAATCTTGTTCAAGCTGAAGGAATTTTTACCCAACTCCCTGTTGCTCCCAGGGGGCAAGGGCGGCAGCTCCTCAAGGTTCGCCGCTGCCTCCCCTGTTTTACAGTCTTTACTACCAGGAATTCCCTGTCTCCTCCAAGCAACATAATATGAGTTATATTATAACTAACACCACTCCTTCCACACATTAGCCTACCAGGCAATATTGTGATTAAACTGAAGCTAGCCATAGACGAGCGGATTTTTTCGGCGGATCACGGATTTTTCCACAAATTTAGGGAAATCCGTCAGTTTGATTCGTTCGTTAGTGGAAAGGGCTAGACAAGCACAGATTTGGTCGAAACCCACAGACCCAACCCTTGAATCATAAATCATTGGAATCAGCAGAGAGAAAACCAACAATTTCAACCCATCAGCGAAAGATGGTAATATTGACCTTAATTGGAGCATTTGATCGATGTTATTTTTGCTCGCGTTTGTTTTTGGGAACCATTTAATTAATGCTGCAGGCCACGGAACCGGAATTCAGGCAGTTACCAACCGCGGTGAATAAGAGGGGGGATATTCAATAATACAAGTAATGTTTACCCCACGCAATCTCGTACCCCGAATGAATATTATTTTGCGGCGAGCGATACCCCCTTGATTGTTCATTATGAAAGCCTTTTCATAAGGAAAAGTACGTTAACATAATTAAATTTCGGCGAGAAACCGTTTAATAATAAGTTCATATTAGGTTGAGCTGTGAATAAGAGATGGGAACAGACTAAACGAGTCGGTCTGAGCATCACTCTTACTTAACCTTTCTAAAAAATTGAGAAATATATTTTTCTTTTCCCTTTTCGTTGAAGGAGATGGAAAAAACTAAGAAGGTTCTCCATTTATCACTCGAAACCCTCAGAGTTGGTAATCCGAAAGTTTCTCAACTTGGGAATACGCCTGTTATTCACGGTTTGTCACGATAGCAAAGAGTCCCGTCTTTTATAAAATGTAAAAGACGAATCCATGACTCCATGAATGAAAACGTCAGGAATCCATCTTCGGTGTTTTCTCCAAACTACTGATATCGGTGAAAAAGTTAGTTATTACCTACCACCCGTCAATTACTCCCTTATGAATTGGTCCCATTTTAAAGTTGGTGTCCTTGTTGGTGTCTTGCTCAATATCCCTTACAATACCCAGGGAGCTGTCGAGGAGGGAGCAGCCCTTCGTTCTAAAACCTTGAAATGAAAAGTAAGTCATGAAAACGAGTAATCTGAGTTTCTACCCCTCCATAACTTTGACGTCGAACACAACTTTTGAAGTGGCAAAAACGTCGATTTTTCGGGCTTTTTTCAGTTTTAAAACTCTTATAACTCCTAAACAACATAACCTAGCAAAAAACGTACCAAGAGAAAAATTAAAGAACAGTTAATTTTGTCCCGATTAACACCAACTTTAAAGTTCGACCAATTTATAAGGTTGTGATTTGCATCCAAAATATCAAAACACTCTTGCAATCAAAGTTGTGAAGAATTTAACGGAGAGTTCAAAGAACAATTTGATCAATTTTAACCATAGTTATAATATAATATAGTTAATAACATCTTCCATATCCGACACAATCCAAGAAACATAATACTGACACAAACACCACTCCCTCCCCACATTAGCCTACCAGGCAATATTGTGAATAAACTGATTGATTGATTCACATATCCGACATCTTGCTTCCGGACCATTATTTTCTTTTCCCTTAATGGAAAATATTTAAATGTTTGCATATTTAAATATATAAAATATTTGAATTTTCGTTGAAGGAGATGGAGTGAATGTAGGTCCGTTATATATATTTTTTTCAATTCAATTATTTATCTTCAATAAAATATATACCTACATTTATTTCACAATATTTACCTCAAAGGCGGGTTGTGGGGATCCAGGGGAAATATTTATTTTCAAGACTATCAGGGCTATCAGAGGGCGGGTTTTCAAGACTGTCTTAAGGTTTTAGAACGATTTCCAGTTTTCCCCAGGTCCCTATGAGGTCAAGTTTTCCTTAACATTAGGTAAACCTTTCAACAGTTCAAAATTTGAACTTTTATTAAAATTATTTAATAATATATTTTTGAATATCCCTCATTGCATGCAGTATCTTTCTATTCAATATCCCATATTTTAAACAACACTAGGTATGCCTTCTGTCGTATAGAGATCATGAGAAGGATCCATAAGATCTCAAGCAGCGATTGTCCACTCGAGAACTGTTCTTTATAAGCCGTTAAAATATATAGGGCCATATTTTATACCGATTCCGGACCTTCCCTTATCTTAATAGGTTCGCACAACCGCTTTTATTTCGTGTATTAGAATTCTATACGAAGTGAATTCCGGAGGCTCCGGAGTATGAAACGATAAGGGGCTTACTGAAAAATAAAGAATCTAGCAACCACCCACAGATGATTATGTTCAAAGATATTATTCAAAATGATATTAAATATATGGAATTATAGTTTTAGTAACTAAACCTGCAGGTACGTGTGTGAGTTCTCATGTGCCTTGAAAGAGTTGAGGGCAGAGCAGCCTTGTAGTCGCATAGATGGCAAGAGAATGGTTTTTCTCCTGCAAGAAAGCGACAAGATGAAGGATTATTCAAAGTGAAGATGTAAATGAATGTAAATGAAGGCGCGGGATTCCAGAGGCTTATTGAAACCCGATCACCTAGCCAGCCAGCCCTCTGACGTCATAGGCTCTTACGGCATAAGCTGTGACGTACTAGTTGGCCTCTTGCCAGCCGCCTGACGTCATACGCTCGTGCGTCATAGGCTATGACGTACTAGTTGACCTCCGGCCAGCCGTCTGACGTCATATGCTCTTACGGCATAGGCTGTGACGTACTAGTTGGCCTTTCTGCCAGCCGTCTGACGTCATACGCTCGTGCGTCATAGGCTCTGACGTACTAGTTAGCCTTCTGCCTGCCGTCTGACGTCATACGCTCGTGCGTCATAGGCTCTGACGTACTAGTTAGCCTTCTGCCTGCCGTCTGACGTCATACGCTCGTGCGTCATAGGTGCGTCTGACGTAGTGGCCCGCCTGTCGCTTGTGTTCTGACGTGATCTGAGGGAAAGGGTGAATCAAGGAAACAAATTTCTCCCGTTTCAGTTTATGTGCCAAAGCAAAGACATGTAAATGTCAAAAGAATGTCAACTCCATCCTGTTGTTGATACAGTCGAGAATTACAGAATTAAATGCTTGCATACGAGTCTGCAACACATTGGGACATTTTATGTCTTTAAAGAAGTGATTCAAGAACCTTCGGCAACCCGGAAGTGGAGGCGATCGCGGGACCAGCGCCATATGAAAGAAAACGCCTCAAGAGAAGAGCGCTGAGGAGCAACGTCCGAGACGATTCAGAAGTGGACGCCACTTGACCAGCTCCTCTCCTACACCATCACGCACACACACCAACTAGAACACCTTACACGCTTGCACCATAGTCGCCTGATGGGCAATATTATGTCAATAAAACATTGATTGACATTGACCTACCCCAGTAGCGTAGTTGTTATACTTAATTGTAGGGTTCATCATAAATTATGAAGCTTGCATTCGTATAGACAATATAAATGATTGAGAATGATCACCTGTGTGTAAACAATTATTTAAACAATCACGCTCATACCGCAGCTTGTCGGCCACGCGCTCCGCAGTGGTTAACGTAATATGGTTAGGTAAATCGAGAGCTATCCAACGAGTGGTGAACGATTTTTGTACGGTGATAACTGGCGAAGATAAAGTTCCGTAGCAACGAATCGGTTGTAAGCGAAAATCATCAGAAATTTTCGTGACGATTTCGTGTAACGCTTTTGTGTAACGTTTTTCGAGTTATGTGCCAGAGTAAAGACATAAAATGTCAAAATTCGCTCACCACTTGCCTCCAACTTCGTGTGGTTTCCCCTTACTCCTTCGAACAACTCCACGTACGCAGTTACTATACGCAGCCAATTGAAAGTTTCCTAGACTCTAGAGTTTAACACAGAGTTTAACAGTTTCCTAGACTGTAGAGTTTAACACACAGGGCATTCCTGGTCATTCCAAAAAAGTTGCAGCTTTTAAAAAATCAATCAACCAATGTTTTATTTCCATAATATTGCCCATCAGGCGACTATGGTGCAAGCGTGTAAGGTGTTTAAGTTGGGTGTGTGTGCGTGATGGTGTAGGAGAGGAGCTGGTCAAGTGGCGTCCACTTCTGAATCGTCTCGGACGTTGCTCCGCAGCGCTCTTCTCTTGAGTCCTGATGCTCTTGTCCGCAAGGCGCTGTACGCTGCAAAAATACGGTCTTGCACCGATTCTAATTTCAATCAATCAATTTAAGATCGCGGTGCAACGTCTCATTACAGACAAACCAAGGTGCACCGCAGATCTGGCGCAAGATTTTGTTTTGCATAGTCTGAATCTTTTGGGTAGAGCTCACGCATGCAGAACCCCACACTTCACATCCATATGTCCACACGGGCTTAATCATGAGAGCGTACAGGAGCCTCTTGTTGCTTAGAAATATTATTTGGCGCAAAACTTACCTCGACTGGAAGCTCGACAGAAGGGCTGTAGGGCCCCTCAACCCTCAAGTTGCAGGAATCTCGGTCTCTCCATAACCGAAAGTCGCAGGGAATATTGTTATTAAACTGATTGATTGAATGAACAATCTGTTACAATCAATCAATCAGTTTATTCACAATATTGCCTGTTACAATCAAATTACAGCTGTTCTTCCCCGCCCTTGAGGTATACGAGATTGTGGATTACATAATTATATAATTGATTGTTACAATCATGAACACCCTCCTCAGTCCTGTTGCTACCTAATAACCACCCACAGGTGATTATAATCAACTGGCTCAATCCCATGACACACACCTAAGAAAATAGTGGCAACAATTGAATATTTAACATTTTCTCAATACAGCCAATAAAATATTAAATTTATATTTTATTGGGTGTCTTGGAGGATCTACTCAATCAAGTATGAAATCACAATTATACTAGTTAGTCCTATTGGGCTCAGGTGCGCCAATAAAAGGAAATTAGTGTGTATGAAATTTTCAGGGTATGAAATTGTGAATTGGCTACAGAGTTTGGAATTGGTTTCCCGTAACCTATGAAATATACAGTGGTTGCCTACCAACTCATGTTGAAGGTGGTTCAATATGGCCAATAATATGCAGTTATGAACACTAGGCATGAGACGTGATGACACAAACATCACTCCCTCCCCACATTAGCCTACCAGGCAATTAACTGATTGATTGATTGGTTGGGGTAAGGAATTTTGGGGTCTTCGTCTCGTCTGATCTTCCGAGGTTAAGTTCCGGTGGATTGTCCACTAGGCGGGTTATTACCTGGTATTTGTTCGGTGTCAGTGTTCAATCAATCAATCAATCGCACTGTGAGCGAGATGAAGTGTATACCAGCTATGGCCAGTACTACCAATCAATCAGTTTATTCACAATATTGCCTGGTAGGCTAATGTGGGGAGGGAGTGGTGTTTGTGTTTGCTTGGATTGTGTCTTGATGTGTTTATGGGAGTGTTGCGTCGGAGTTGTTGTCCCTCAGCTGTCCCCAAACATATGGACATATGGATATATCAATCAATTAATTTATTCCACAATTTTTTACCTCAAGGGCTGGTTGTGGGGATCAAGGGGAAGTATGGGACTGTAATTTTCATTGGTCGCTTCGTCTTGATCAGGGTACTATGGGGGATTTAGTCCTAGTCCGGCAGAGTGGGTGCGTTGTCCCTCAGGACTCTTCTCCTTAACCTACGTTCACCATTAGGCGGCGCTGGACCAGCAATGTGCGCAACTTCTGGATTCGGATGGTCAGTGGCTCTTGACTGCAGGACTCCATAGCACTTTCTGATCCGCTCCTGCACCGTCCCTACTCCCAAGTCGTTGTGGAGCACATCGTTCCGTACAAACCATGGGGCGCCACAAATTAGCCGAAATATCTTGTTTTGCTGGATTTGAATTTTGTTCACTGAGGTGGCACATGCCGAACCCCAGAGTTCGCACCCATAAGCCCAAACCGGTTCGATAAGCGACGTGTATAGCAGCTTCTTGTTTGCCAGATCCAGCTTTGATTTGGGGTTCAACATTGGCCAAAGCTGGTAGACACGCCGCTTTATCTCGTTCACTACGCGGTTGATGTGTGGCCTCCAGGTAAGTCGGCGGTCCAAAAACAGTCCCAGATACCGCACTTCTGGCTTATGGGGAATAATGTTGCCTGACAAACGCACATTGGTGCAGGAGCCTCGCCTAAGAGTGAAGGTCGCCAATGTTGATTTTGTGGGGTTGATACCCACCCTCCATTTCTGGCACCACTGGTCGACTGTATCAAGGTGTTCTTGTAGGCACTGTTCCACTTCTGCAATTGTTGTACCTGCTGCAAGAATACCCGTGTCGTCCGCAAACTGTGCAGTCATCGTAACTGGTGAGAGGGGGAAGTCATGGCAGTAAAGACTATATAGCAGAGGGGATAGTGGTGAGCCTTGAGGTACTCCTGCATACACAGCCTTGAACGAGGAAAACTCTTGCCCAACTTTAACCCATGTTTTATATGGATATATAAAACATGGATGTTCCAACTCAGTCCTGCAGACCACGAGTGGTGTGGAATAATGACCAGTGGAACGCTGGCTCAGCGATAGCGTCACGTGCTTTGTAGTTAAACCTTTCACCGTCGGGTTGTCTCGTAGAATTGGTCGATTGTACCTACTTACCAATGTCTTCAGATATGGCGTAACTCATAAAATGGGCTGTTCGCCTAATATAGCATTCAATCAATCAATCAATGTTTTATTGACATAATATTGCCCATCAGGCGACTATGGTGCAAGCGTATAAGGTGTTTAAGTTGGGTGTGATGACATTTATGAGAAAACTTTGAGCTTTACGACTAGTGTTTTTATATTTCCACCGTCCTTGAATGCGTACTACAACAGCCGCTGTTGATTGATTAAGACCACCCCGGAGTCACTCGCTATTCAAATTAACTTCCTCACAGATAGGTATCATTCTCGGGAATTTCATCCTAGTGTAACTTCGTATGGGAAAAACCATTAGTTAAACGCCTTCCCTTCTGTCGACGAGAAAAACTCTGCAAATTCTTGACACAACGGTTCATTATCTTCTTTGTACAGATCACCCTTCTGTCTAGATCACTAGGTCTAAATGTCTAGATCCTAAATGTTAGATTAATTATTATTATCAATTATCACTAATTATTAACAATTTTATCAAGTCAATTTTATCAATTTTACCTAGTGAAAATTATTATAATTTATTGTTAGGTATTAATAATTTGTATTTATTATTAATAATAATTATTATTAATTATGATTAATTAATACGATATAATTCTGGGGTTTTTAATACTACGTCGGTAATAATTTTTCTATAAAAGAAGTACCTACCAACAAACATTCGAAATTACCTTCATTTCCGTAGCACGAAACGCACCTCAGAACAACAAACTCGACATCACTTAAGCCATATGATGTTCCAAAGAGCTTGTTAGTATGAAAATGGACCTGTATTTCAACAGTTTTAGTCAAGATCGTGTTGTGAGGCACAATCTTTGAGCCGTCATTGTGAACGAACGGCTGGTCGTACAAAGCTGCGGATGGTCTTAAAAAATTCTACGGAACAAACTCTATCTAAATATGAAATAAAAAACATACCGTTCTATATAAATTTTTCGAGATATGAAAGTTTCAAAATTTCAAAATTCGTTTTGAACCCCTTCCCCTTGACCTAGGGTTATGAAAAGTTTCGAGGACCATTGTGGGGTTGGTCGAAACCCATAAAAAAAATTTCGTAATTTTAACTCAACGCTAACTGGGCAAAGTGGCGCGGACGGCGGACGGCGGACGGCGGACGGCGGACGGCGTACGGCGTACGGCGTACGGCGGACGGACGGATTTTTTTTAATTCGATTTTCTGAATCTACGTATCTTGAAACGTAAACCAACAAATTTTGAGGGGGGGTTAAAATTTTTTTTTCTTTGGGCGATTCCAATGGTTCATTATCGAAGATAATAAACCAAAATCGCTCCCATTTCTCTGATTGCGGTCCTCACCCACACACGAGATATTCCCCGAGCATCCGAACAGATACGTGCGCGGCTTGGATAAGGCATCCTTCCCATCTCTGCTCCGTTTGGCCCCAAAGCTGTCAATTACAATCGGGAGTTTCTACCCGGAAAAAGAATCGAAACTGCCCTTTCGATCCTGTCAGAGCCCTCATTCCGTCCAATTGGGGGAATTGAGAAGGATGAGTGGTGAGGGAAAACGTTGCCCAGATGGGTTTTCGATGGTGGCGTTTCCAGGAGTGCAAATAGGAGTCTTCATCGTATCGTATCCCATTAATTCGAATCAAAGAAATTCATTTACTGTGGAAAGTGTTTTTGGAAATAAATGAAACCGACATGAAAACGTGTTTCCGGTGACCCAAAATGTACTTTTCAAGAGAACGAGATAAACCAAATCCGACTGAAGAATGTCGCCTTTTGTATCACGTTTACTGAATTGAATGGTCATGAAATCCCATACACCAATCAATCAATTTAATCACAATATTCCCTGGTAGGGTAATGTGGGGAGGGAGTGGTGTTTGTGTCAGTTATAATATTGTTATGAACACAGAACATACTCGAACATACAGAACGTACTCGAAAGGTAATTAGGAGAAATGGTGCACAAGGTTCAAGTACCGAAATTAGACTGCGAGCTTTATTGGTTACGGGAATTTCAGGACAACAAAAGCGTTGCCATGCTAAATCACCTGTTGATGGTTCTAACAATATAATTATGTTGGGAGTGTTTCGATGATGTGTGTGTTTATGGGAACGTTGCATCTGAATTGTAGTCCCTCAGCTGTCTCCTTCCTTCATCTTGAGGGTTGAGGTGCCCCTCAGCTGAATGTTGATTTATTTGATAAATTAAATTGCAGCAATTAAAATACCAGGAACTGGAACAGTGCAGATTTGGAAAGAGCTCTTTGTGGAATTGGCCCGGATTTTGAGTACCCGCATCTGGTCTTCATATTTCAACAAGCTATTATCAATGAGAGGTTGAGGGATTAGGGGATAAACTGAAAATATAAGGCACCTACTGTGTGGCCTGTTCATTTCTATATACACCTACCACCTCTTCCAATTAATAACTTAGTCGGCATGTTACGGACATTTCGGCATAGTCGGCATGTTACGCTCATCGAGTAGAGGTAGAAAAGTTTTATTTTTTCAGAACGTACGTATCCATTCATCAAAACGCCAAACTCACGCCACTCACCGCCAAAGCGATGTCACTCTGGCTGATAAGAGTGACGTGGGGGGGCTCATACTGTTACAAACCTCTACATCCGCTAACTCGTTACCGTTACCACACAACCGTTCCGACTGACATTTATTAACGACGAACCCTCTACCACCATTTGTCACAAAACTCCGTATCCCTTTTGTTTTCGTTCTTCCAATGGAAATGAATTCAATCGAAGCGTTTGACTTGAAGAGACACCGTGGGAGATTTGAATGGATTTGTGGCACCCCAAGGTATGATGAGGGTCGTTGATGGATGTTGGAATTGTATTAACCCATTAACTAGTTAGAAAAACGGAATGGGAAAAACAGTGTGACGAGTTCCTCACAATTCACAATTGGGAAACAGTGTGGACAAACAGTGGTTAAATCGAGTCTGTAGACGAGTGGTAGAGTGACCCTCTGTTTTAATTCCTGGCCTAGAAACAAGACTGATACTTTGTTCTTCGCCCTGCTGTTGTTGTTTGTGATAGTCTACTGGTTCGCTGCTGCATGACCCACGGGTCCACCAAGGATATCAACATGGATCACCTGATGATGGCCTCGGCACGCCAGTTCCTGCAAAATTGGTTCATGGGTGTCTTCGGCGAATCCGATTTCCCCACCACAGGAAAATTCTCCAGCTGAAGCTGCCCAGAGCTGGCAGCCAGTCCTGTTCAACGTTTTGCTAGCGCATATCGGAGCTCCGTTTTGCCACAAGTTTCACGAAACGCTGTGAAGTGTTTGTTACCAGAAGCACCCGCATTTCGTTTCGGGAATTGAAGCGCAGATAAACACGTATAACCTACTCGCATCAATAAGGTGTATTATTGTACGCAATATACATCGTATACAACACGTTATTCATTAGAAGGTCTGTCATATCGAAGGTAAAGTGGACCAATTTTTTGGACCATTTTTTGGACCATTTTTTGGAACAATTGAGTTAGAGGTGGTTCTATACAGCAACCGACTGGCGAGTTAGTTCTGGCGTTTTCTCAGCATCATAACATCTCAGCTGTTATAGTGAATTGCAAAAATGTAAAATCCGTTTATTGTGTCTCATAAAATCAGGAAAAATGAGCTTGGGCATATCCGCCACTTCACCCTCGATATAGTGATATACTATTATGTATTGCAGTCGAAGTTTGACATATTTCGTTATCAATTCTAGTTCTCTTTAGGTAACGCCTGACTGTATTTGAAAGCAAGTGGTTCCTTTCAGGCATCAGCCAAAGTCAATATCCAATCGCTCACACGCCCTGATTGATTCCAACTGATTGCCTTCTTCTGGATCCAGCCTCTTTTCAACTACGCGATATCACGTTCCCTCAGACTCCCGCTTCCACTCAGCTTCCTTTCAATCGGGTCTTGAGCAGTCGAAAATTACTTGAAAGTTGTGTAGTGAGTTGAAGGGCTGTTCGGACGTATGCAATTCAATCAACGAGAGTTTTGACGGTCCGGATTTATGTTAGGGGAGCCCGGAGAGTTGCTGAGCCATCCGGCGGTTTCAGCATCTCCGTCTTTTGAAGTGGTCCAGAAGACGAAAGTTGGAGCCGTAAATTGACGAGAACAAAGCTGTGAGTGAAACTCGAGGCTTCTGAACTCGGAGGGGAAGAGGGAACGCCCAAAAATCGTTACTCTGTAAGCATCATAACCGTTACATTCAGAATGGCAGGCAATTTAGAGAATTGCTATTGGCTAAAAAAAATATAGAACAACAACCCTGAAAATTTATTTTGAACCCATTGGCTAAGGTTAAGAAATGTTTCAAGGGTAATCGTGGGGGCTAGACCGGCCTAGGGCCTAGGCGGAAGGGTGATCTGTTCAGAATAATATAGGCCTGTCTGGCCCCCACGAAAGGAACGTGGGAAAGGGTTCAAAATGAATTTTGATGTATCGAAAAACGACATGTCTCGAAAAATTGAAATCGAACGGATAGTTTTTAGTTCTTGAATGTTTAGAAGTGGAGGAAGAGCAGACACGTGGGAAAATCACTGATTTCACTTGGAATTCACTGGGCTTATGTTAATCAAGATGTCTGGAGAAAAATATAACAACAATAATTGTTGTTAGGACGTTTTCGTGTTAACTATTTATAGTAGAATTATTCTAGTATAAATAGTTAACACGAAAACGTCCTACTTGAACAGAAAAATACCTAATAAAATCATAACGCGTTGCGATAATATCAGCTGAGAAGGAGATGGGAAAGGTTTGTTTACTTCGGATCAATAGGAATATTGATTTGAACGTTTTACTGATGGAAATGACGGGGAAAACTATTGAAAATGGTGTAACGATGAAGGGAAATAAAGTGGTTTATTGTGGAAATGCGAAGGACGTCGGAGTTGCAAATACAAGGTAACAAGATTCTATATAGATTCTTGTATACTGTGTGAGGAGTAAATATGAACGGAGTGAATTATTATTACACTTAAATACACAGATTTTGGAATCTTCCACTTTAGTGAGGTTTAGTAAGTCAAATAATACAACCAGAGTATTTGGCTCGCACTGTCTTGAAATTGTTTCCAATAACATGCGGGGATTCCGAAGCATTCAGGGGTGGAGGTGGTGGGAATGGGGAATTCTTCGCGTTCCGGAACCCCGTTGTAATCTTGGGGTAATTTTAAGGAAAACCGCTTTTCACGCTATTCAGATGTTATTCTATTAAACAAACTCTGGCAATGCCTATACTAATACAATTCCAATAATTGATACCGGCGTAACAAGTAGAGTCAACAAACGGATGATTGTACCACTGAAGACTCTCGAATTCAACGCTTTCAAACAGGGGAGGGGGGGGGGGGTATTCGATTTTGGTCCGTTATATAACCATATAACAAACTTCGAAACAAAATACAAACAATGTTGAAAAATCTTAAGGAGGACCCTTTTACAAGGGATGTTCATTGTATAATATACCTACGTGTAACTATTAATGACTATTATAGAATTGTTTGACTCTCAAACGAGCAGCCTTTTGCCTCATACCTCGGCTTCAACCACTTATGCCCAAAACATTCACTCACCCTAGCAAACATTCTGCTCAATCTTTTGCTTTCAATATTTTTGCTCAAAATATTGAACGCATTTCTTTTAGAATCAAAAATATCTAGTTAAAATTGTCCCAATGAAAGTGTTATATCTGTGGAACCCAAGAACCGCAAATGCAGATGGTGTAATCTCCCAATAAATTAAAAATCTATATTTATTTTTTAATGAAATACGTATAATCTAATCCCTCTGTTTAATTGATTCATGATTAAAATAATTTAAAATTGTTTAATTTTCTTACATCAGTCGTTCTGTTAGACCTAAATATTCCAATTAAATTCGATTAAAAATTAGACAAAAACACCGTTTTATATAAAACATACTTTTGACGGCACTAATTACTACTCTATATAAACGCATCACGATTTTACACCGAAAAGAAAGAAAACCATTGGATTTCAACTTCCTCCCATGTATCGTGTTATTTATATTATAATCATATATTAATAATCGTAAGTGGCTACCTATACATTACCTATTTTTGCAACAACGTTCTCTTATTATACGTGGGATTTGAGGAATGAACCCACATTAGAATCTCTCCCTTTGCTTTGCATTTCAACACTCAAACTACCAAGCTATTTCAGAAGCTGCTTGCAAAATATTTCAGCCTTTTGTTTCTGAGCTGTGGATTCAGTAGGTAGTCCAATTAATTTTAATATACTGGTTATACTGCAAAAATGTATGTTTTCCAAGTTTGAGCCTGAGGAGCTTCATCGAAATTTATACGAGTACACATGTTTTGTTGGTGAAATGTGGCATGACGCAAAATTGAAGAGAAGAACTTTTTCCCTTGTTTTCCAACTTGTTCCTCCCACATCTGAGAAGTCGGGGAAAAAGTTGTATTTTCCGGGCTGTATGACGGGCGGTATCGAACCGACATCGCCTTCACGTTTGCCAGGATCGTCGTGCGCTTACCTGTTGTCGTCTGTTGGCGCTGAAGTGCAATTTTACCCTTCAAATCAAACAATGGTTGATCGATTCGTATGTATGGTATCGATTGGGTCACGGCTATTCAAAGACCTCGAGATCTCTATCGACCCAGAATACCCACTTCGCGGTCGTGTCGTGTAGTCACAAATTGCCGAGTATCAATTTCGTCGATACGTTCCAACAACCTTTTTCACCGTTTGACGTGTACTCGAGTTGAAGAACCTTCACGCAACCTTCGGTAAAACAGGATCAATCTTGTCGAGGCACAGATGTTCAATTACACTAAAAACACAGTAACGACTCCGTTATCTTGAGGTAAAGGTGAGTAAAAATTGATTGAAAAGAAAAACTTTTACTCAAATTTTCCTCTAGACAACGGAGTCATTACTGTGTTTTTAGTGTAATTGAACATCTGCACAGAAACGAAACCTGCAGGGGTGTCCAGGCCGGATCCACCTACCTTAACGGCTACCCAGACCGTTCACCTGATTCTGAACAAACTTCAAAATGATAAGATTCCGTGTATTTTCCATCTCTTCACGCAATAACTTCCTAACAACTTGACACCAAATCTCATTTACCTGCTGTTCTAATCACTATTTTAGCAATAATTAGTATCAATAGGGAGAGCGTTGAACATTTACTGGCAGCAACATTGAACATTACAAACAGACCACTTGGGTCCTCTAGGATGTACCGAAAACAAATTACTGGAGAAAAACTACTCGCTCTATGTTTAGTACATTAATTATTAGAAACAGAAGTGTAAATGAGAAACAATAAAAATAATAATAATAAAAATACAATATTCAAAACTTTAGGTGATTAAGGTGATGGTGAAGAAGTGAGTGGGTATGCGAAGACGAGAAAATGATATATATATATATAAAATTTGCATTATAAAAGCAGAGTGCGTTAAAAGCTCGTTATTTAAAGCCTTCACTTGTTACAGGTGCGTATGAAGGCGACTCTCCCACGCCGATCGAAAGAGGTAAAATCACCAAAATGTATTTAATAAAGGCTTGACGTTGTTTGTTTCGTTTGTTTGTTTTGTCTTTAATCCATTATTAATTATAGATGTTAATTTTATAGATTAATTATAGATCTAATATAATGTACTATTATGTACATTGCACCTGGAATAAATTCCGAAGTTAATGGAACTTTTACAGGTTGTAAAAGCACAATTACCATAGAACAGATGGTAACTAATTGATAGTTCGAGGGCCAAAACGTTAGTCTCTAACTTTGATCAGCTTTATCTCGATTAATATTACATTTAGGAAACAAGCTTATAGGCAAAATTGTAGCAAATCTAATGTGCCACAACTTTGAACATGATCGTTTTGATCCAAAACCGCTTAGTTTAGAAGTTATGAGCGAAAAACCGAACACAGTCCGAATATTTTGAGGTTTTTATACCATCCCTCAAGTTAGCACCGGTTCACCGAGGTGGAAAACTTGGGTCATCTCACAACACCCATGAATAACCTGTAAACGTTCCATTACCTTCGGAATTTTTCACAGCAGACCGCACTTTTGGTTTATTTTTTGCTCTGTCTACTGGACTATTGATATGAGGACTATTTTAATGGTTCAGAATCAGTCAGATGAAGGTGCAATATATCGATTATGAGGGTTATGTGGGAGTAATAAATAAGTACTTTTGGCCTGGACTGGCACCTATTTATAGCAATAGGCAGAATCGATATTTGAGGGTGACGAACTCTTGTAACTTTGGTAAATTAATTCTGATGATTAGGAGTGTGTTGTGAATACGTGCATACAATTAGAATAATTCCCCGAGTAACCAACATTATTTACACAGGGGTGATGGGATGCGATATGTGATCATAACACACGAATCGTGATTCAGAACTAAACAGGTACTTAGTCTTTGTGTTATAGCAGTGCACTGGTATCTTATGACCTCTTCGTATTTCGCTGACGTTGGTAGGTAGTTGAAGTGGCCTTTTGTGGGCTCGAAGGTAAATTTCGTTTTATTGCCGTTTAATGCCGGCGTAAGAATGTTGGAGACGTAGAGTTAACGAGGGCCTTCAAGTCGGAAAATATAAGGTTAAGCGTGATGTACAACTCACTCCTTGTTTAAGTCATCGGTGAAGCCATCGTTGACTTCTTTTAGAATGACGTGATTTTGGTTTATTATCTTCGATAATGAACCATTGGAATCGCCCAAAGAAAAAATTTTTTTAACCCCCCCTCAAAATTTGTTGGTTTACGTTTCAAGATACGTAGATTCCGAAAATCGAATAAAAAAAAATCCGTCCGTCCGCCGTACGCCGTACGCCGTACGCCGTACGCCGTACGCCGTCCGCCGTCCGCCGTCCGCCGTCCGCCGTCCGCGCCACTTTGCCCAGTTAGCGTTGAGTTAAAATTACGAAATTTTTTTTATGGGTTTCGACCAACCCCACAATGGTCCTCGAAACTTTTCATAACCCTAGGTCAAGGGGAAGGGGTTCAAAACGAATTTTGAAAATTTGAAAATCTCATATCTCGAAAAATTCATATAGAACGGTATGTTTTTTATTTCATATTTAGATAGAGTTTGTTCCGTAGAATTTTTTAAGACCATCCGCAGCTTTGTACGACCAGCCGTTCGTTCACAATGACGGCTCAAAGATTGTGCCTCACAACCCGATCGTGAATCAAACTGTTGAAATACAGGTCCATTTTCATACTAACAAGCTCTTTGGAACATCATATGGCTCAAGTGATGTCGAGTTTGTTGTTCTGAGGTGCGTTTCGTGCTACGGAAATGAAGGTAATTTCGAATGTTTGTTGGTAGGTACTTCTTTTATAGAAAAATTATTACCGACGTAGTATTAAAAACCCCAGAATTATATCGTATTAATTAATCATAATTAATAATAATTATTATTAATAATAATTACGAATTATTAATACCTAAAAATAAATTCTAATAATTTTCACTAGGTACTTGATAAAATTGTTAATAATTAGAGATAATTGATAATAATAATTAATCTAACATTTACGATCTAGACATTTAGACCTAGTGATCTAGACAGAAGGGTGATCTGTACAAAGAAGATAATGAACCGTTGTGTCAAGAATTTGCAGAGTTTTTACTATTAGCCATTCGAAGCAAAGAGGGTTCTTCATGATAGGAAGCGATCTTCAGGGTTTCTCCGTTGATGGGAAATAATTTTCAATTTGTATCCCTCAACAGGCGACAGCAAGAACGTCCCAATCACCGCTTCGCCCATCGGAAACCTCTCATCAGCGAGACGACATTAGAGGGCAGCTCACTGTGGGTTTTTCAATCAAAAACGGGGCGCCAGGGTGTTGAGTAATAAGGTTTCGTTGAATGAAAAACAAGAAGTATTTTAAGGGGTGAGAGACGCAATTTACTCGAAACATGATAAGTACGTAGAGCGCTGAAATACTACACTTTTAGTCGCAACCCAAAAACACTGCAGACATTTCCACAACGGGTTGTTGGAACAAGGAAAAACTCTGCAAATTTACGGCACAAGGGTTTATTACCTTTGTACAAATCACCTTCCTGTCTAGATCACAGCCACAACTACTTAAATTTATATTGTGGGTGGATGTTGAGCTGGGTCAGATTGATTGAATCTACGTATCTTGAAACGTAAACCAACAAATTTTGAGGGGGGGTTCCAACAAAACCAACAAAATTTTTCTTTGGGCGATTCCAATGGTTCATTATCGAAGATAATAAACCAAAATTCATGAATCGGACTTTTTGCAAGCTTGTTGTGGGGTTAAGCCAGTTGGTTATAATCATCTGGAGTTGGTTGCTAGGAAGCAAGTAAACGGACGGGGCATTTTCAATAGTTCACATTGTATCACTGTTATTCATTCAAATTATACAGTTCAATACTTACGCTTACAAGCTATTTCACATCTACTTTAACGTAGTACATAACAGACTGGACTATCAGACGGCGGCTCCCGGTACCACGCGGTTGAACATCCACTCAGTCGGTCGAACTATTAACTGTCGCTGTTCATCTTTAAGGCCAATAACGGTAGGTTATTTTCGAGGTTTGCTTTCTCAACGGAAATAACTTTTCCACCCTTTCGCTCCCTCCCGCACTTTTTCTTCCAATTTCCGAAGATTTTCGTCGGCGGCAGTTACCTTGTACACTTTCCTAGTCATTCCAAAGAGGACCAACTCCGTTTGGAGTACATTTTTCAAATAAACCAAAAAGTGAAATTGGTGAATCACTGAGCAAGTTACAACCGCTTGTTCTTCCTCCTTATATAATATAAAATCGTATATCTAAAACACCTACATGGTATTTTGAACCAATTTTGGGTACAAGTTCAGTGAATTCAATTTTAGCTCATATAACTGTGTCCGCAGCTCACAGGGTTCGTTTTCATGGATGATCAAGCTCTTATGAAACATGAAATGAGGTACTGGCCGAACAAAGCTCAGGGTCTGATCTCGTTTTCTTCATAAACAAGACGAGCGAATGAAATTGTGTGTAAGTGTCGGACCTTTAGAAGGTAATTTTTTTACATTCTTCTTAATAAACACCCAATTTGTCTCGAAACGTTCCAACGCCTCACAGGACCAAACGGTGTAACGAATGAATCCTCGACGTCGTAAAATAGCCCCCAATCAGGAGGGAGAAGCAATTTGGAACAGAATGAGAATTTAAGCGGAAACGGCGGAAATAAATGGGCCGCCGCTTTGAAAAACATCGACCACGAGCGACGAGGTGTTGTTTCGTCTGAATGTAATTTGAAGGTTGAAGATTAGACGAGAGAAAATGGGTATTGATCGCGGCCTTTGACCAGCGATTGAAACAACCGGAACGGGCAAAAGCGGGGAATTGAAATAAATGTTCGTGGAAATACGTGAATACCACGACGACCGCCCAGTTTACTTATACAGTCGAATAAAACTAAACGTTGACGATTGTTCCACGACGTTCCACTATTTTCTGAATAGCTAAAGGGGTTCAAGGATCATTAGAGAGTTCCTATGACGACTGTTGCTTGAGGTGACCGTTAACCGGCAACGCCGTTACGCTTCTGTCTATGGCAACCAAATTCGAAAGCTAACTCGTCATGAACGTTAGCTCGCTAACGGCGATTGACTTCGCATGTCACGAATGACGGACAATAAATGTTGTGATGCATCAATACCCCCGCCCCCTTCTCATTCGTCACCACCAACTGCCCGCTCATCCCCCGAGGTCCTCCCCCGCTCATCCTATGCCACCCACGTCCATTTACCGCCCACAATTTTAATTCAGCTCATGAATGACGGACAATAAATGTTGTGACACCAACAATGTTGTGATGCATCAATACCCCCGCCCCCTTTCCACGCGTCACCACCAACTGCCCGCTCGTCCCCCAAGGTCCTCCCCCGCTCATCCTATACCACCCACGTCCATTTACCGCCCACAATTTTAATTCAGCTCATGAATGACGGACAATAAATGTTGTGATGCATCAATACTCCCGCCCCGTTTTACACCAACTCCCCCCCCCCACGCCGCTAACCCTTTACCGCCCAATGAAAGTCACCTCATGAAAGACGGACAATAATACTCCCACCCCCTTTCCACTCGTCACCACCAACTGCCCCCCCCCCCCCAACGCTCTCCCTTTACCACCCACTTCCATTTACCGCCCACTGAAAGTCACCTCATGAATGACGGACAATAAATGTTGTGATGCATCAATACTCCCACCCCCTTTCCATTCGTCACCACCAACTGCCCGCTCATCCTATACCACCCACGTCCATTTACCGCCCTAAATTTTAATTCAGCTTATGAATGACGGACAATAAATGGTGTGATGCATCAATACTCCCACCCCGTTTTACTCGTCACCACCAACTCCCCCCCCCCACGCCGCTAACCCTTTACCACCCACGTCCATTTACCGCCCAATGAAAGTCACCTCATGAAAGACGGACAATAATACTCCCACCCCCTTTCCACTCGTCACCACCAACTGCCCGCTCGTCCCCACGCCCTTTACCATCCACGTCCATTTACCGCCCACAAATTGAATTTATGCAATGGAAGTCAGCTCATGAATGACGGACAATAAATGTTGTGATGCATCCATACTCCCGCCCCCTTTCCACTCGTCACCACCAACTGCCCCCCCCCCCCCCAACACTCTCCCTTTACCACCCACGTCCATTTACCGCCCACTGAAAGTCACCTCATGAATGACGGACAATAAATGTTGTGATGCGTCAATATTCCCGCCCCCTTTCCACGAGTCACCACCAACTGCCCGCTCGTCCCCCAAGGTCCTCCCCCACTCATCCTGTACCATCCACGTCCATTTACCGCCCACAAATTGAATTTATGCAATGGAAGTCAGCTCATGAATGACGGACAATAAATGTTGTGATGCATCAATGGACCCGACAGGCTGCCTCTCGATTCACTCTCGTGTTGACAATTTACGGCGTACGGCAGAAGGACGGAATTTTTTTTAATTCGATTTTCTGAATCTACGTATCTTGAAACGTAAACCAACAAATTTTGACATGGGGTTAAAATAATTTTGGTTTATTATCTTCGATAATGAACCATTGGAATCGCCCAAAGAAAAATTTTTTTTAACCCCCCCTCAAAATTTGTTGGTTTACGTTTCAAAATACGTAGATTCAGAAAATCGAATAAAAAAAAATCCGTCCGTCCGCCGTACGCCGTACGCCGTACGCCGTACGCCGTCCGCCGTCCGCCGTCCGCGCCACTTTGCCCAGTTAGCGTTGAGTTAAAATTACGAAATTTTTTTTATGGGTTTCGACCAACCCCACAATGGTCCTCGAAACTTTTCATAACCCTAGGTCAAGGGGAAGGGGTTCAAAACGAATTTTGAAAATTTGAAAATCTCATATCTCGAAAAATTCATATAGAACGGTATGTTTTTTATTTCATATTTAGATAGAGTTTGTTCCGTAGAATTTTTTAAGACCATCGCAGCTTTGTACGACCAGCCGTTCGTTCACAATGAGGGCTCAAAGATTGTGCCTCACAACACGATCGTGTATCAAACTGTTGAAATACAGGTCCATTTTCATACTAACAAGCTCTTTGGAACATCATATGGCTTAAGTGATGTCGAGTTTGTTGTTCTGAGGTGCGTTTCGTGCTGCGGAAATGAAGGTAATTTCGAATGTTTGTTGGTAGGTACTTCTTTTATAGAAAAATTATTACCGACGTAGTATTAAAAACCCCAGAATTATATCGTATTAATTAATCATAATTAATAATTATTATTATTAATAATAAATACGAATTATTAATACCTAACAATAAATTATAATAATTTTCAGTAGGTACTTGATAAAATTGTTAATAATTAGTGATAATTGATAATAATAATTAATCTAACATTTAGGATCTAGACATTTAGACCTAGTGATCTAGACAGAAGGGTGATCTGTACAAAGAAGATAATGAACCGTTGTGTCAAGAATTTCTTTGGTAGATTCCAATGGTTCATTATCGAAGATATTAAACCAAAATATAAATTAAAATAATGAATTAAATTAAATATACAATTAAAATACTATAAAAATACTTCTGAGTCGGAATTTACTCGGAAGTATCTTCGTGGTTCACTGCAGAAGTAGAAGTTCGTTGTTTCACCAATATTATTAAATGGCTGAGTTGAATTCCGCCCCGTGCCGATTTGAGCCCGGATTACCCCACCCTTTCAATTCGAGCTGCCTTTAGCCCGGATTATCCAAGTTTTCCAAGTTCATATCGCTAGCGTTCGGAAGTTTTATCATGACTTGATTCCAAAATGAACGGTTTCATCATCTTTAATGTACAAATCTCAGAGCAACAGATCACACCAACAACACTCCCCAAATCAATTGTTGACCCCTACCACGCACGTGGGTCAGTAGCCGTTGTCGAAAGGCAACCCCAGGGCGGGCCGATCACTTTGTTTTCCCTAAATAAAGTTGTTTCTCTCACGGTAAATTTGCAGTGCTATTCATTATCATTTTATTAATAATAATTATTAATAAAATGAGAATAAATATTGCTGAAGATGGTTCAATTAATGAAGATAGTTATCGTCCATAGCGCTCGTTCGGCCGCAGCCTCTCAGTTTGCGTCATTTTCATATTTAGTTATTATTATTCCTCCAAACTAACTCCCGCCTTTTCTGGAGTTGCAAAATCTCGTGTCCTAATTGAACTACCCCTGATCACGTTCACAGCGCAACAACCCCATCCCCACCTACAATAAGGTAGTTATTTTTAATTTAAGTACCAAAATAGTCACTAGAAATAGTATGGCAAAAACCTTTGCCGGGTCAGCTAAACTATATTTATTTCTGTAGAGTTGTTGGCCCTGTTTGGTGCAGGAGTAATATATTGATAGTTAGTGCAACTGCGATGATCACTGGGAGCATGGTGTAATAAATCGTGGTTAAGCGTAGCAGTATCAATTCTGGATTCCCAAGTGCTGATAGTGAATTAGTAACAACTGTGGCTCTACTGCAAATTAACATCAACTCTTGGTTAACTCAAGGCTGATTGTCTTTAGAGGAAGTGACCCTTACAGTTACAGGGTTACAGGGTTGTTTTAAAGAGCACAAATATTTCCAGGCGTTATCTTTGCAAGCGGTCCGGTTTCGTTTCGAACGTAATTGCCTCGTGTACCTCTCATAGAGATAGAGACTTCCCGTTAAGCGTAGAGTTTTCTTTAGCCGTTCCGTCCCTTTACGACTCCATGACAAGGTTCATGAATAAGTTGATGAGACCCGTCCATATGCAGGACTCTTGGTAATTACAGCTTCTGTCGCATATATAGAGACGTTGCCGACCTGAAGGGACAGCGCGTGTTTCCACGTGGATATGACCGTCATTACAAGAAGTGCTCCTGAGGGAATGTCGCATTTCAACGGGTTTCTCGTATGATTTTTTGCATGCGAGTGACAGCGGGAACAGAACGATGTTGTGAAATGGAAGGAACATCGCCGGCCCGTTGTGACTCCGCCACGGAAAAATAAAATTTACACGCTATTAATAATAATATTTATACTGGCTGAACATGAGCGTTTTAGAGTTAAATCATGGAAACGTGCGTAATGTGTGCGATACTTAATTCATCTTAATAATCCATCAACCAGATTTGGCAGGATCGAGCAGTTTGGTTGTTTCTCATTAATCAAATTTTAAGATATTGGGGCATTTTTTAGAAAGAATAAATCAAAAATGAAAGGTAGAAACTTCTTATGTTGAGGCGAATTCAATTATTCAATTAATTATTTTACAATGTGTACCTACCTCAAGGGCGGGTTGTGGGATCATGGGAAGTATATTATAACTGTTCTTGTTCTGTACATCTTCTTGGTAGGTATGTTCAGTACTGGTATGGTGATGTGGTTTAGGTTGTGTGAGGGGTTTTAGGTTATAATGTTGTCCCTCAGGACGCTTCTTTTCTGCCTACGGCTGGATGGTCTGTAGCCATTCGCCTGATTCTGTCCTGTTTCAATCCACAAGCCATTTTCTTACGAACCAAGGGGCGTTGCAGATGTGTCTGAGAATCTTGTTCTGCTGGACTTGAATGGACCTGGGGAAAGCTGGACAACTGATGTACTGCAAGCTGAACCCCAAACTTCACACAATTACGCTCAAACTGGTTCGATAACCGACAAGCATACCAGCTTTTTGTTTGCTACATCAAGCTTTGATTTGGGATTCAAGATTGGCCAAAACTGGTATACACGCCGCTTCATCTTTTTCACTGTGCGGTTGATGCAGGCCCTGCAGGTAAGTCGGCGGTCCAAAATCAGGCCCAGGTATCGCACCTTTGGCTCATGGGGGATGGTGTCCCCTGCCATGTTGACATTGGTACAGGAACCTCGCCTAGTATTACTCGTATGATACACGTCGCAATAAAAACAATTACAAATTAAATTCACTGATGAGAAAAGACCGATATCTCGTGGCTGTACGACAAAACAGCTCCAGATTGATCCAATCCGAACCATTAAGAATCGAGACGGCTTTATCGAGCTACAAAGAGTGGCGTCCAAAGGCGACGATTCGAAACTCTTACAAACTGGGAATTGTACCTACACATCTCTCGCGGAGATTGCACACCGATGGTTATCCTCGTATGGTCTGGCATTCAGGTTCAATGATACCTTGCCCTCCTCGTGATATGCAGTGACATTCCACTACCCCTAACCTGATTGGCACAACTGATTCCAGGACTGGCTCCCAGTACAGGGTGAAAGACTTTTATACACTCCTCCAAAACGCCACAACCAGTCGATCCATGTCCGATTTGAGGACTGCGTGGTCAAGAGATGCCAGATTTGGGAGGTCGAACGTACCAGCGAAAGACAAAGTAGTTAGGAGTGTAAGAAGACATTTTTATCAGTGTGTATCCATAAAAGTAGGAGTTGTTCAGTTTTTAAACTCAAAGTCTTGTAGTTTTCAAATCAATCTCCATCTCCGTTTCAGTGAAAAACCATCAGATGCCTGATGAAAACAGGTATCCACTCCACTTAACTCTCTCATTGTTCGTTTATACGCTGCCTTCGACGTATTGAAAAATCTCTTTGGAATCACCGTAGCACAACTGGCGCTCAAACAAGGGATTCCACCTTATTGTTGAGTTCCTCCGTAATTACACCCGTAGTTCACAAAGGGCCTTTATTGTGATATTCGTGGAAGAGATGAGAGATGCGTGGGCGAACAAAGGGCTCGTGATACCGCAAAACAGTAGCGGACGGTAACTGGAACGTCTGGTGACGTGGAAACTTGAGGGAAAGCCTCACTCAACATGCTCGTTGATTTTCGTCCACGTGTCAACCTCCTCTTTGACGCCTACGTTCAACGTCTATTAATAGAATTACTTTGAAATGAAGAATTCTGAATTTACCTCTACCAGAAGAGGTAAAGTTAATTTTTCGTGTGTTATTCGTTTTTTTTTAGGAAGTTTATGTTTCGCCAATAATTTGAGTTATGGTCGCCTTTCGACTGAGGCACGAGTGGTCAAAACACAATCCAACTGGGGACTTTTTGGAATCGAACTGGGGAAGAGGACCTTCAGATAGGCGACGTAACTGAGGCACGGCTTTATTGACTCCAAGCTCAAAATCCAGGTGGGTTTTGTTGCAGCTCAAGATCTCTAGACGTCATCACTAAACATACCTGCTGCACATTTGGCCAACATTGTACATGTATGTGTACAGGTCTGCGGTTTCGGAATGTAGGAAACCAAGGACGACGAGGAAATGCTCAGCTTTAACAAGTAGTTTTAAACGAGTTGGAATAGTCAAAATCGGGATGCTGTCTTGTGGACTGATGTAGCAAAATTTGTCGTTTCCAACCACCGGACTTTCTTGTGAAGCTTTGAGCTGCTCTATCGATTCTTCGAGTGATTTTTGCAAGGGCATCGTACCTACTAGCGTTACATCACTAAATTCATAAGTACTCGTCTCAGAGGATTGCAATTCACTCCGTATAGCTTATATGCCTTATTTGTCCTTCATTTTCCGAAACTCCGTCAATTTAACTCCTCCCACTGTAATAACCGGTTTTCCTCGTTGCGATAGAATTTTGATAGCCACATCCACAATTGAACGATCCACGAACACTGAGAAACAGTAGGAACGACTGATGATTTCTCATGTGATCTTTGCGACAGTTGGATTGTCTCTTTTTTGCCAAAACAAAGCACTTTTGGATTGTCTCTCCCAGGCCCTCCTACTCGATTTCCCTAGTTAGATTGTGACCCGAAGTACAATTATAACGTCAGAAGGAGAAGGTGGGAGCAACAGGATGCATTGACGTCACTGCGTAAAATTCTATTTTAAATGTTGCTAAAAATGCATAAACATTTCCCATTATAAGTGTAAATGATGGCATTAAAATGCCATATAAGGGCGTCCCACGCGATGGGCGAGGTGCGTGCTGCGTGCCACCAGCTCCCGCCCCCATCATGCGAATTCCGTATCACCTGATTAATTGACCGAAAATGGGGAAACTCGACTATTATTATTCTCCTCGCTGATCGCTAAAGTATTCATGAATTCGAGGGTATAATCACTTTGATGGAGGTATTTATGATTTATAAAACATCCCGGAAATGTGGTTGATGGACCTACTAGCTGATTAAAAAAAAAAGTCTATTAAATAAGATACGATAAGATAAGATAAAGTCCTAAGGAGGCTACTAGGTACATACCAAATTACACCTTCATAGAGTGAATAGCATAGAAATTCGCTTTAGGAGCCACTCAGCTAATCCCGGCGTTATGCTACTTAAAGTGCTAGTCCTAAGGAGGCTACATGCCAAATTGCAGCTTCTTCAGAGTGAAGAACATCGAAATTAGTTTTGAAACGGTTTTAATTGATTTTGTTGACTTCGTTATTTGTTCATCTCTCTGCCGAGCTGTATGTAATTTAATAAAAACATGGGGTTAAAAAAATTTTTTCTTTGGGCGAATCCAATGGTTCATTATCGAAGATAATAAACCGAACTTTTTGACTATATTTGGTTGTAATATTAGCCGCCAGTGGTTTGTGTCAATGATGGTACATTTATTGTAGAATGAAATCTGGGGGACACCCCAGTCCTCAGGATTATTACAGTTTAGACCAAGGATGGAAACAAGGAATATGGAATATGATACATAATGACAGGGGAAACATAGTAGTAGAAGAACAATGCTCATTATTGCGCGTAACTCCACTCACACTTGACACCCACAGTGACTTGACACTCACAAGTGAACAACCCCACACCCGAAAACGAGAGAAACACAAGGGAGAACTTTGAAGGACTGGTAAGGTCCCGTTTCAAGCCCTGAAGAGAGGTAGGAAATGGCGAAAGGATGGGGGCGTGGCGAAATGTGGGACAGGACGACCACGCTCTTTTAAACCGAATAACGTCCGTAAAAACATGTCCCATGTTAAAAAGGCTTGATTGGTACAAGAGAGGTGATAGGTAGCAAGAATGTTTAAGAAGAAAATACAAATTTGAACGTATAATTTAATATTGTCACCCCTACACCTCACGCCTCAAATAATCAATTTCCTCCTTCCGCACGGTCTGTATTCCGGTTCGTATAAAAATTTGCGACCTCCATTGGGTACACTTCTTAAGATGTTTTATGAACTACGAAGAAAATAACAATTTGAACGTATAATTTAATATTGTCACCCCTACACCTCATGCCACAAATAATCAATTTCCTCCTTCCGCACGGTCTGTATTCCGGTTCGTATGAAGATTTGCGACGTAACGTGAGGTGATAAGGCCATTTACGTATTCCCCTTTTATAACTTATTCTCTCTATATACGGATAAAAAAGTTGCCTTCGATTCTCGCTAGACGGTATGAAACCATCGTAAAGGTCCCAGAGGGGTCGTCACACTTCACTTCAAATCACGTTATGTAGATGCGTCTCCTTTTACATTTACCCTTAATACGGCAGAGGCGTCTTCATGAGGGAAAGGAAAACCGATTCCGCCAGAACGGTCGAATGAAAGGGGTTTCTCTTTTCCTTTCCTTACCCTCGTATTTTTTTGTGGCCAAATACAAACACCCTGACTAATTCAACGATTAGAATTTAAGGGATGTGCGTCAAATAAAGCTATGAACTCCAATAAGGCCTTCCGCTGGAAGCGAAGCAACGGGCGGTTTCCATGAGTTTAGGATGGCTATCTTAAAGATGGACGAAGGAGATGATGGGCCGGAAGGGGGCGGGTGGACGTCAATGGCGACGGGGTGGACGTAGACGGCGACGTTGAGCGGCGGGGTGGACGTGGACGCGACGTTGAGCGGCGGGGTGGACGTGGACGGCGACGTTGAGCGGCGCGAGCGAGCGTTGTTCGCCGACGAACGGATTTGAATTAAATCAAGGGGGAGTGTCCGACGGGAGTGTCCTACGTGTGTGTCCTACGGGAGTGTCCTACGGGAGTGTCCCACGGGTTTTTCCCCCGCGAAACCGATACTCATTTGATGGACGCGAAAACGCGTTTCCTACGCTCGCCCCCCATTCGCGTTGGTTTGTTTCCTTTGCGTTTTAATTAATAAAAATTACAAATAACTAAGAACTACTTGATAATAACTACTAATAATTACTGGTAATTCATAATAGTAATTAATCTATCATTTGTTTATGCCTATTATTATATGCCTATTATTACACCATAATTGGTATTATTTCTCCTAGCTAATAATAATGTAGACAATAATAATGTAATGTACCATATAAGTTTTATAATGTAACATGTTGTCTGAGTAACTGATCCAATAAAGCCCTTTCTCTCTCTCTCATTTAGTGATCTAGACAGAAGGGTGATCTGTACAAAGAAGATAATACACCGTTGTGTCATGAATTTGCAGAGTTTTTTTTTCGATTTTCTGCATCTACGTATCTTGAAACGTAAACCAACAGACTTTTGGTGTCTTTTGGCAGTGAATTCAGGATGGTCTAAAACGGATTTTGGTATACAATTCAACGGAAATTCGAGTTTTAAAAATTTTGGACCTAGAATTTCTATTTCTACGAAAATTCACTAAAAGCAAACGAGAGGCATCAAGTATCTTTACTGGTAGTCTAGTGACGTAGCAAGGCGGGGGGATATTAAGACATGTTAAAATTTGATTAAAATTGTGAATTTAAAAAAGATTTCTGTGAAAAATGAAGTGTTGTTTTATTATGTAAAGTGTTAAAACCCTCTATGTGCACACTCTTTGTCGAAAATTCTGGACTTCCCAAGTTTCACTCCCCCGAACAAAGTTCCTGGCTACGCCACTGTGGTAGGCCATAGAGGGGTCGTTATGTTTAATTCTTGGTCACTTGTGCTGGTTTAGATATGGAGTACTGTTCGGCCCCCAAAGCTGTTGGGGCTTCTTGGGGCCCCAGTTCCTCAGTTTCCCTTATTCCCCGTAGCCCACTAGCGCTCTCAACCTGTCACCTTCCTAAATATAGTTGCTACTAACTCTATCGAACTTCCACTTGCGCCTTTAGTTTCCCTTATTCCCCGTAGCCCACTAGCGCTTTCGACCTGCCACCTTCCTACTAACTCTATCGACTGCCACTAACTCTATCGACCTTCCACTAGCGCCTTTAGTTTCCCTTATTCCCCGTAGACCACTAGCGCTCCCAAACTTCCACCTTATCACACATATTTACCAAATTACATCACCCACAATATTCGCTCGACACATAATTCAGGAATATTATTTCCAAAATAATAAACGCCAGTTAAGGTAATATGCCGAGAAAAGGGCAAAACATGAAGTACCGAACTGCGACATGTGACACCATATTGCTCTCTCCCGAATTCTGACATCATTCAGTCTATTGCCTCCCAGTTGTTCCAGTTTTCCATATTTCTAGTTGTTCTAACCCATAATTTACCGATTTTCCGACTTCATTCGTTCATTTATCCTTCCCCGTGCAACTGTACAAGTTCCTTTAGAAGTTCGTACAGGAGTTCCTAATGTGTAGGTCAGAAGTTGACCAAAAGAAAGATATCTGGTCACCCATTAGGCCTCTGCTCTTCCGAGGTAATCTCGTTTTCAGTTTGTAATTAGTGAGAAACCTCCTGCCTTTGTAAGTAAAATGACTCTGATTTTCTTCCCACAACCTCTTACATTTACCTGGAAAGATTCGCACACGCAATTTCCCTTCGAAAATAACCGCCGCACTTCAGTGGGAGGGGATCAACTATGATAAATATCAAGGTCCCTAAATCGACGATTCTCCTCACCAACCGGTTATGGTACGACATCAGCCCCTAAGCTGAAATCCTCTCAAATATTATGTCTTGTCATATTTGGGTAAATCGGCAAATCCCTTCGTTCCCGTTGGGATTCTCGGGATCGGGTTTTATTTGCGACAAGGTTCGGGTTTGCGCTCTTTCCTGATTTTGTTTGTATTATTTCCGTTTTCGAGAGAGAAAAATATACTCGTCTCCCGTTTGAAGGACGAGAAAAGTCCTGTTGGAATCACTTCAACGAGGTTTTGAAGCGTGAAACGTCAACAGGGTCCGCTGTAATTCGCAATGATAGGTCCTCCTAAAACCAGGACAGCTTTGTATAGCCCTTCTGGGATAAAGGTTTATAAATTAATGAAATTGAAGCTCAAAGCCTTCAAATTGGAGCCTTCGGATTATAATAAGTCCTTCGTACAAATCTCTGTTTATTTTGACGTCTTTGACATTTTTTCCCCTTGATTTGGCATTAGCGGGCAACCAAAGCCACGAAGCAATTTTATTTTGCTACTTCAAATTACAAATAAAGGCGAAATGCAAAATAAAATTTCACGGTGATCACGAAAGTAGTGAGGAAGAAATGAGGGTTTCAGATATCTGCCTCCCTCTGGCCCCTCTGACGTCATCACCACCTCCCTTCGCTACCACCCGATCACCTAGCACGTACTAGTTGGCCTCCTGCCAGCCGTCTGACGTCATATGCTCGTGCGTCATAGGCTTTGACGTACACGTTGGACACCTGCCAGCCGTCTGACGTCATACGCTCGTGCGTCATAGACTTTGACGTACTATTTGGCCTCCTGCCAGCCGTCTGACGTCATACGCTCGTGCGTCATAGGCGTTGACGTACGAGTTCGCCTCCTGCCAGCCGTCTGACGTCATACGCTCGTGCGTCATAGGCTCTGACGTAGTGGCTCGCCGGTCGCTTGATTTCTGACGTGATCTGAGGGGAAGGGTGAATCAAGGGAACAAATTTTTCCCGTTTCAGTTTATGTGCCAAAGCAAAGACATGAAAATGTCAAAAACTATGTAAATAGGTACCTAAGCCCAACTGTAATGTCAATTTTTTGATAATGAGTTTTCGACTATAGTTTTCATACCTTTTTACTAAAGTACTTATTGCAATTTGAAACTGATAATGAGCTGTTTGCAAATAAAAACAAAACAAACATCGGACGGAAACATCGATGTTTAAAGAAAAACTAAATGCTTGCATACGAGTCTGCAACACATTGGGACATTTTATGTCTTTGCAGAAACTTATATGAAGCTTGCATTCGTGTTGACAATATAAATTATTGAGAATGATCACCTGTGTGTAAACAATTATTTAAACAATCACGCTCATACCGCAGCTTGTCGGCCACGCACTCCGCAGTGGTTAACGTAATATGGTTAGGTAAATCGAGAGCTATCCAACGAGTGGTGAACGATTTTTGTACGGTGATAACTGGCGAAGATAAAGTTCCGTAGCAACGAATCGGTTGTAAGCGAAAATCATCAGAAATTTTCGTGACGATTTCGTGTGACGCTTTTGACATTTTATGTCTTTACTTTGCTACATAAACTCGAAAATGTAACGCGGGAATGTAACGCGGGAATGAAACGCGGGACATGTAACGTGTGTATTATTTTGTATATTATTGTCTCCATAACGAAATGTTTCCACTCAATCTATTGCACTTGAACTCACTCAAGTTCACAATTGATTGAACGACGGCGTCAATTAGGAGCTACGCCGGTACAGGCCAATCATCCTGCCTCGATTCAGATCAGAAACGAGGAAACCGCTAATGGGGCTCCAAAGCGGATTTATTGGTTTTCAAGTGATGTTACGAGGGAAGTGATGAGAGCTTAGAGGGAAATTCACTCGAACCGAACTCCTACACAGTTGGATACACTCTGGGGCGGCGCACGGTGGTTTCCAACGAGGCTTTTCGGGACTAAATAACAAGATTGTGTAACTTCGAGTATTTCGCGCTGACTCCTGCGAATACCAGAAACCGCTCATTTAGGCGTCACTCTCGAAAATTATGGAGCATTTCACAATTGTGGCCATTGATACCGACTGAAATGGCTTCCGCTTTCAAGGCAAATTAGACAATTTATTTCTATGAACGAGACCGAGCTCTCGAGGTAACAATAATTTTGGGGATTCATTTGATTTCCTAGACTTTGTTTTGTAAGAAATAAACTTAATAAATATCAGATAAATTTGGCAAATCGGGTCATATCTTGGCGAAATAGCTGAATGACTCTACTGATCTTGAACATTCATTGAATGAATTTCAGTTCTGCAGCTACCAGGAACATTTCATCCTAGTTGAAGGACTAGTCAGGGAGTTGGAAGAGACCAGAACTAAGCTAGGTGACCTGCTATCTTCTGCATACTATACCTACTATACCTCAGGGTTCTATAGTGTATGCTACCGCTACTCAATCGCCAGACAAAATTACCAACGATTTTGTGAAGGAAAGACTCCTGGACGCCGAACTCCGTCTAAAGGAGGGACGAAATGAGTATAAAACCGACAATAATGGTGTTTTATGAAATGGCGAATCCTCGTCCGTTCACACTCTCTTCTGCAAAGTTTTCCTCCTTAGGACACTTCTGACCGTTTTATTTTCGAGTCATATTCAAGGCCTATTCAACTGACTTGTAAATTCGCTTCTGAAACGCGATTCAACAACCGCGTAATCAAACCCCAATTTAACTCAATCTAAATGCCACTTTGCCTGATCAACAACCTCCATTAAACTTCTGACTGAACGACTGTACGCCTTCAAACTCGGAAATGGGGGGGTCTGATGATGAAGCGTGAACTTCAAGCGTCTGATCCGATGATTTCTTGAGGCCTTTAGGGCAACTGATCTATGATTACAGAGGAGGGAAGCTCTATAAGGGTAAAAACATAGTGGAGCGGCGAGTCAAGAGTCAAGCGGCGAGTCAAGCATCGCGTTTTCGATTCAAGATACAAGCGTCGCTTCACACGCACATAGTGGAGCGGCGAGTTGACTCCCGCGACTGGGAGGAGAAAAGAGTTTAGTCGACAAAATGCTATCAGATAGTGATGACGAGTATTTATTGGAGAACAGTGCCCTCAAAGTTTTATGTGTTTATGTTTTATGTGTTGTAAACCGATTATGGTGGTCATTCATCTGTTGGTTCCATATCGGTTCACGGTTCCGTATTGACGAAATCAACAGTTCCAGGTTCATTTTGTGGTATAAATATGATGCACTGATGAAAATATTAATCAAACAGATGGAAATACTGTACAACAAACAACCAATTACACGTTCAAATTATATACACAACCGACTGCACGGGAAGACAGGAGTCGATCTACTGGAGCAGCGCTTCAAAGAAATCGGGGGTCATTTCACGAGCGGCGAGTCAAGATTCATGTCGATGCATGAAGCGCCGCTTGCCTCGTCACTATGTCCGTGCCTACTTGATTGTATGGAAGATTTAAAAACGCGCCGCTAGACTCGCCGCTTGACTCTTGACTCGCCGCTCCACTATGTTTTTACCCTAACGCATTACCTGAACATATTCGCGCTGTAACATCTACTTCGATTTTCAAGACGAAATTGGGAAGGTATTTTTATAATATGCAAAAACAAGATTTATAAAATATTTTAATATCTATCTTTGCTGTTTCGTCCGCTACATTTTGGTTTATTATCTTCGATAATGAACCATTGGAATCGCCCAAAGAAAAAATTTTTTTAACCCCCCCTCAAAATTTGTTGGTTTACGTTTCAAGATACGTAGATTCAGAAAATCGAATAAAAAAAAATCCGTCCGTCCGCCGTACGCCGTACGCCGTACGCCGTACGCCGTACGCCGTACGCCGTCCGCCGTCCGCCGTCCGCGCCACTTTGCCCAGTTAGCGTTGAGTTAAAATTACGAAATTTTTTTTATGGGTTTCGACCAACCCCACAATGGTCCTCGAAACTTTTCATAACCCTAGGTCAAGGGGAAGGGGTTCAAAACGAATTTTGAAAATTTGAAAATCTCATATCTCGAAAAATTCATATAGAACGGTATGTTTTTTATTTCATATTTAGATAGAGTTTGTTCCGTAGAATTTTTTAAGACCATCCGCAGCTGTGTACGACCAGCCGTTCGTTCACAATGACGGCTCAAAGATTGTGCCTCACAACACGATCGTGACTCAAATTGTTGAAATACAGGTCCATTTTCATACTAACAAGCTCTTTGGAACATCATATGGCTTAAGTGATGTCGAGTTTGTTGTTCTGAGGTGCGTTTCGTGCTACGGAAATGAAGGTAATTTCGAATGTTTGTTGGTAGGTACTTCTTTTATAGAAAAATTATTACCGACGTAGTTTTAAAAACCCCAGAATTATATCGTATTAATTAATCATAATTAATAATTATTATTACTGATAATGAATACGAATTATTAATACCTAACAATAAATTATAATAATTTTCACTAGGTACTTGATGAAAATGTTAATAATTAGTGATAATTGACAATAATAATTAATCTAACATTTAGGATCTAGACATTTAGACCTAGTGATCTAGACAGAAGGGTGATCTGTACAAAGAAGATAATGAACCGTTGTGTCAAGAATTTGCAGAGTTTTATTTTTGAAGCATCGGTTCAGTGAAATACTTTTGGTTTATTATCTTCGATAATGAACCATTGGAATCGCCCAAAGAAAAAAAATTTTTAACCCCCCCTCAAAATTTGTTGGTTTACGTTTCAAGACACGTAGATTCAGAAAATCGAATAAAAAAAAATCCGTCCGTCCGCCGTACGCCGTACGCCGTACGCCGTACACCGTACGCCGTACGCCGTCCCCCGTCCGCCGTCCGCCGTCCACGCCGTTTTGCCCAGTTAGCGTTGAGCTAAAATTACGAAATTTGGTTTCTGGGTTTGGACCAGCCCCACAATGATCCTCGAAACTTTTCATAACCCTAGGTCAAGGGAAAGGGGTTCAAAACGAAATTTAAAATTTCGACAATGTCATATCTCCAAATATTTAACTGAACCGTGTAATGTTTAGTTCACTTTTGAATGACCTGAAAAATTACGAATCTTTTAAGACCAATTGGATTTTTGTGCGACCAGCTGTTCGTTCACAGTGAGCGCGCAAAGGTTTAGGAAAAACACTAAACTTTCGCGCCGAAAACGGCCGTTATGTGACCCAACCACCAGACGCCCAGAATAAAACTACCTTTTTTCATCTTCCCGGTAAACTACAGTCTAGAAATTTTAACCGTGAGTCGGGGATAGACCACATTGCAATATTTACTCGGTTTCTCATCTGTAAAATTGTTTAAATAATACCTTTTTGTAATAATACAAATTAAATTTTGATGATGAGCTATTGACTTGAAATTTTAAAAATAGGTTAGAACTGGATAACAATGCAATATTCACTCGGTTTCTTGTCTGTAAAATTGTTTAAATAATACCTATTTGTTTAAACAAATTAAATGTTGATGATGAGCTAGATACTTGAAATTTTAAATATAGGTCTGAAACGGATGACATTTCATTATTCACTCGGTTTGTATGACATGGTATGAGTATGGTATGGTATATTATTGTATGTATGATTTGGTATAATACAGTATGGTATGATAGGAAAGAAATTCGTGTGGTATGGTATGAGTACGGTGAGAATATGGTATGGTGCCGATTTGCAATACAGTCTGGTATAGACAGAAGGGTGATCTGCACAAGGAAGATAATAAACCGTTGTGTCAAGAATTTGCAGAGTTTTTTATTTATCTATTTATTTTCTTCTTTCTCTCTCTCTCCTTTTTTCTGCCACAACTTTTAATGTAAATTGTTCTCGCTAGAGTGGTATTGTGACAAGTTTTTCAAAAGCACTTCTTTAATTCAATAAATATGTACTTCTTTAAATTAAATATATGTACTCTAACTTAGTTTGATGATAAACGCAACTCCTCCCCACAGCACAAGCTTTGCTTAAAGTGGGGAGTAGCATTGATGATTTATGTTATTTGTAAACAATCATGTATTATTTCTCAATAAATGCAATTAAAAAAAAAAAAAAAAACTCGATTTAGACGGTGCCACAAAGCCATTTGGCCCGTTGAGACTTGCGAAGTATCTCTAGGGTTTAGGGGATGCCATTACTCACAGACGGAAAAGGCTCACCGGAGGAGTCGTATGATTATATTGCAAGCTCCTGGATCTTTATTATCTCTGAGTATCATTCTGAAGAAAGGTCGTTACGTTAATTAACCACTACAGAGCTCCGCGGTACCCAAAGACGTTTTATCTATAATTTCTCCGCGGCTTTGAAACAGAACTAGGAACTCAATTATACTCAAACAATAGGAAGTCTTATTTTCATATTCTTTTAATTAATTAAAATGACGGTTATAACGCTGGGTTTAATAACATTTTTTTGCGATATTATGGTCATTGTTCCCTTTTCTCGCTCAAGTACCATCTACTCTGCTTATTCACTATTTCGGTTCATTTGAATCAATATCAATGAGAGGGACGGTGGTATTTCGAAAATAACCCCTTGATACGTTACATCCCCCACATCGTCTGATTCGTACATGTTCCCCAATATCTTTGGTAGAGAGACAGAAAGAGAGAGATTCCAGAGAAAGATAGAAGTCAAACCAAATTCCAAGTCCGCAGACTACGATGTGTGACTATAACTAACTTCTTATATCTTAAGTTCTAAGTGCTGGATACACTGAGCCAGCATTGATCTTTCGTGCTGCGGGCTTATTATAATAATAAGCCTGTCCACCATGAAGCCAACCTTTATTGCCGTTCTAGTTTTTCACCAAAATCAATAATGAAGAGGATTGGATGACCTCAAACATGAATTTGAACCATTTGTTTTGCCTTTAACGATTGAAGGTTGAAAAATGTTTTATTGGAAAATTTGTACTTGGCGTCCAAATGTAGAAGATGTGCACTGGTAAAATGACGGTCTCATACTTTGTGGACAAATCTTCCGACTTCCGTTATCTACGAACGAATCCATCGATTTTTGAGCGGGGTTTGAACATTTACATTTTCGGTTGAACCATAAGAACGACTAGAATGATTTTGATATACAGGGTGGCCAAAATTTATTGGACCAGCCATTTATCTCCGTAATTTCCGAACCTAAAATTGTTTTACCGCTGATTCGGATTCTACGTAAAATTTCATGAAAATTTGATACCTCAATCGATTTTTTTGACCGTGCGTAATTCACTCTACGAGCGCGCGAAAACGCGCAACCCTGACGCTGCGCAAAAATGTTGTCCTCAGTAGACCTCAAGTGTGGCACATGAAATTTCATTGGTTTTGAGCGCTGATTCACGTGGTGCTATTAATTTTCTTTTTTGAAAAGGGCATTGAAGGAAAAAATGAATTTTAGTGCAGAGATTTATATAGCTGGTCCTATAAATTTTGGCCACCTTGTATATGGCTATGAGGTATATGTGGACCAATGAGATTCCCACTGCTACCCACCACAAACACGTTATATCCTCCATTTGTGTTTTTTATTACAAAGTCGCTGGGATGGCTCAGTACTCGTGGGAAGAATCCACTCAAATAATAAGTAATAATATAAGCGACGAACCCATGTATAAACAGGATAACTCTGAGCTCGGAAGGGAACCCTCGCAGCGACATGACCTGCTAAAAGGTTCAGTGTTTTGTCAATGTAGTGCACCCTGAGGTGAGCTTTCAATAGCGCTGGGGGTGTATGAAAATATAAGTACCAGGATTCATCGGATTTTTCATCTTCAGCTGATGAGCTTGAAAGGGCAGATTGATTAGGTTGATGAACGATCATCTGATGAAATGAATTCCTGAGCTGCAGGCGGAATCAAGAGCCAACGTGCTACTCCAGGCAGTAGCCTAACTTCCAGAATTGTGGAAGATACTTCTTTTTTGGAAATTGGTGATGCAGAGATCCTCATCCCAGCCAGTCTGGATGGGGGAAAGGATTCTGGAAATACGGGAATCGTGGAATATTCGCGCAGGGTTTCCTATCAGTGATCGGCAGTTCGTACCTGGGTAGTTCTTCAAAAATAGGGCATTCCATGTCTTACGAGTCCTGAGGTGTCAGTTTGTAATTTTTTTGGGTTTTCACATTTTTTTATTAAAGGTTGCGTTTCCCCCTAACAAATGGGTCATTTTTCATATGAAAATAATCAAAATTGACCCATAAACCGAATTTATGAAGTACCTAAATTTCACTCCTTTGTCATGTCCCTAACCACGATTCTCTCACTTCTAGGTCTTGAGGGGGAAAACGGTAGTGACTCTGAGAGTTTTTCCTCGTGATTTTTATTCAGTAGAGAGAGGTTGTACACGATAAGAGGAAAACGGAAAATTTATTGCTTTCATTAGACTGATTTACAGTCCCAAGTATGAGCGTCCCTACTTTTGCAGTTCACTCCTTTGTTCAAGTTTGAATTGACCGCCAACAACAGGCGTTGAGTTCTGTAAAATCAAGCAGTGGGTTGACGACACTGCTCAATGGCCTCAAAACCATTGACCCTTCTGCCACTCTCCTGATAAGAGATTAGTGGCTTACAAGTCATCATGAAGTGTGAAAAGTGAAGTTGTGCATTCATTTCAGTTCACTCCCGTTCCCATCAGAACAACCTCCTGGTAAGCAATTTTGCATTAGTAATTATCTTAGCAACTAGATATTGAGTATTGTCATGGAATAGTCTAGAAAATGTATTTTTTAGATGAAAGAGGACCAACGTTATCACTTGTTTACATCGAAAATTTCACTCCTTTGTGCTTCACTCCTTTGTTCCAGCCTTGACAAAGGAGTGAAAACCATTGGCATAGGAGTGAACATATTCCATTTTTGAGGGTTTTTCAAAGATTAAAACATTGAAAGCTCGTTTTTGGCAAGAATATCACCCAAGTTTGACCCATCACATCACTGTGGGTAAAAATGTTAAGCCCTGGAATTCTTTATTGCAGTTTCTTGGCCAGATACTCCAACCTTCATGATGTGGAAGCAATGCTCTAAACCACTTGACCAACAATCCATTCTATTTTTAATGTTGATAGTTGATAATTGCTGGGTAAATAAAAGGGGTTTTTTCTCCATTGCCAACTCTTTTTTTTACTGGTAAAACCTGTTAAGTATGTTCATTTTTCCTTTGTTTGTATAGTGTGATGGCCAAACTAGTGAGGAAATTTTAACACAGAAGAGGGAGGCAGCAAAACTCCGCCGCGCAAGGATAAAAAAATGACCCCATTCTATGGAAGATGGAGTATGAGAAACAACAGCTTCAGTACGCAAAGAAGAAGGCTAAACAACAAGTCAAGCTCGTTGCTGACATGACTCCTCGAGAACATCGCTCTTGAAAAGACTGACAATTGGCTGGTTTCTACAGTGTTCCAGACAACTGTTACTTTGGATACCTGTTATTTTGTACTTTAAGAGTTCTATAACGTTATTAACTGCTAATATTCAGAGTTTATGAATACATTTAATAGAGTTCTTTATAAAAATCCAATCTATTTTTCACTCCTTTGTCCATAGTAATCATAAGCATGTGCAATATAAGCTATACTAGGCAAGTAAATGAATGATTTACAATGGTTATATACAGGTAAGTTTGTAAAGAAGACGAATCGTAAAAAAAATCCGCAAAAAAATGATAATTTGTATTGATCACAAACAGAAGTCAAAATGCCCAATTTTTGAAGAACTACCCACCTACTAGGATGCTCTATATCAAGGCCTCATCAATGACAAGGTACCATATTGGGAAGCTTGCATAAGCCCCAAAAGTTAACCCGTTTCCATTCGAACTGATCGAACTGCTCAACTCAACGAGCTCAGACATAACAGAAGCTTCCAAGTACGTAACTAATGGCAGGCACACAAATTGGGCACACTTTGTTACTTTGTTACATTGTTACCGGCAACGGTCGTCGAGAAAACGGTGAGGCCGGTGTTTGGACCTCGTAGGAGATCCAATTAGCATTCGACTGTCAAAGTTGTGACGGAGGGTGATGAGGGGGGGTGCGAAAGTGACTGTCAGGATCAAAGGAGTACAAGGGGGTAACAAACTGTGACGATAGTGTAAGCAAAGGGGGGAACGGAACTAATGAGGCAAACAACGTTTGAACGGTAGATCTTATCGGAAGAACGTTTCATAAAACGCCCATCTAAAATGGAGTATGCGCTCGTTGGACACGAAATGTAAAATATAAGTTAATCACTATGAAACGAAGCAGTAGAGTCTTTGGACTCAAAATTAAATCTACAATAATTCTCGACAATTACGCATCAAACTCAATTATAGTTACAGAGAGGGTTTTCAGATATTATTAAAAAGGCGAGACTATGCTGCTTTCCACAAGGAGCCTACAATCTCCAGGATCCTTCTCTTTAACACAGAATAATATTCCGAGTCTAGAGATACCTGGACCAACTGTAAATTTAAGATTCCCATGTACTATACCTACACAGTGTGAATCTTGGTTGGTCCAGCTGTCTCTAGACTCAGTAGTTACTCTGAACCATATGATATTATGATTCGAAGGACTGTTTGACCAGAAATTGGAAGAATTCCTGGTAGTCGCCATGGTGGGATAGTTCGGCACTCACAAGGCCCGTTGTTCCAAAAGACAATAGTGGCATATTTCGTCGCCATAGTGGCATATTTCGTCGAAGCAACCTTTTCAGGAGAAAGGGAAAACTGAATGATGGATCAATTTTCGTTCATGTGTCCATTTCTCGCCCACTTTTCACTGTCTAGACCAAGTGACGCCTTCCAATGTTGAAAACAGTAACAGGTTAGACATTTAGGATATTGAGGTTAATAGGGGGTGTTACCCTAATACCATAGGTTGATAGGTGGTGTTCTTGATAGAAAATATGGTTGACATGCGCTGCGCATTACCAAAATAACCTAATACCACTACCTATTACCATACGGTCGCTGTTACTCGAAACTAACTGAATAACTTGTCGACAGCTATGATCGCACACCCTTCACGCATTCGCTTTCCGTAACCCATTACCTGGTATTAACTGGTATTAGGTCCCAGCCAACCTATTATCACGGAATCCCGAATGGCCGGCGACAAAGAGGCCCTCAAAGGCCTTTCCCCCAAGTTCTCAAAACAGTTATTCCAGTAATAGGGGTTTTCTGGTATTAGGTAACTGGACAGTATTAGGTTATTTGAAGCGGTTACGTTGAATATTCCCCACCCCTAATTTACGTGCTTAAAATTCTCTGAGAACATACGAATATAATAATATTCGAATATAATAATATATTTATATTATATTATCAAAACGTAGCAACGCAACTCGTAGGTCACAGAAAAATAATGCAGCGGTTTCCTTCCACATAGCTGGTTGTCTGGTTGATACGGGCTGTTGCCCCAACGATGTCGATAGGGGCTGTTAAAATTTTCGAGTTTCTTCGACTCTGTTATTTAGTTGAAGCGATTTTGAGCTAAGGAGCCTATCCAGCGTGAGAAGTCGAATAAGAATCTGCCAAAACCTAATTTTCGTGAAAACGGTCGATAGGGGGTGTTGCTTCTCTGCATCTCTTTGCTTCTATGCATCTTGCATCTTGCATCTCTGCCTCAATCAAGGATTAAGCGGGTTGACCCACACATCAGAGTTTAAGATACTCAACGAGAGCCAGAACTCAACAAGTGCTTCGCAAATTGAGTTTGAGCTTTTGTGAGTTTTGGAGGTCTGTGGTTATAATTTCACCCATTAGTTTAGTTGCTGCTGTTGGAGTGAAATTTACTTAACGTTGATTTCTTGTAGCTCCCTACAACACGAAACTCCGATACAATGACCAAAGATAAAAACCCGCTCATTTGCATGACAGCAACCTTGTTATGGGCGTTCACAAAGGGATATTGAGGTACCTACGCGCCAAAAAAATTTCTCATCAAGATCCGGGAGAGAAGCGATGTAAACCTCCCCCGTCGCTGCCTCTTGAGTTGACATTCGCCTCCAACAAGCCATCAACCTCCAATCAACAATGGCGTTTCTTCTGGCTGAATAAAAACACGCCCCGACAGATAACGGTTTTTCACTTGAAAATAGAGCAGAGGGCACTGGCTCATCCCGCCAGCTCGTTAATCAACTCGAGTTTCCCCCACCACCACCGGAGGAACTCTTTAATTAAGCCAGGTACACTAGAGACTACGAAGGAGAGGAGGTTTTTCCAGGTGATTTTTTGGCATATCGGGCTGCAATTTTGTTAAATTATCTTGGTGAGTACCTAATAATAATAATAGCTTTATTGATGTACATGAATCCTGCCCACCTCGCACATCAATGAATAAATTGACTTAAAAACAAGAAACTAAATAGAATATAAAAACTAAATAAATATAAAAATCCACAGTCATGCTACATAGCTATAAGAGCGAATTTTTGAAGAAATAACTGGTTTTATGTAAAATGTCTCCATTGAAGAACTTGATGTCCTTGAAGAACATCTCAAGTATCAATCAAGTTTCTTCATCTTCAATGTGCTCCAGTTTCTGATGTCACCATTGCGTTCAGCGTTAACAAAAACCTTAAAAATGAGGTGTCACTTGTCAAACTTTTTCATTTTGGGAACTTATGGGTAATTCCCCCATTCCCCCTAAAGATCCTCAAACCCCCCCCCCCCCCCCCCCCCTCAGCTTATAGATTTCAACGCTGACCACGATGGTGAAGTCAGAATTACGATATCTCATTCCGTTATCGGATTACAGCAGACTTACGATATCTCATCCGTTATCGGATTAGAGCAGACTTCTCCATCTTTAAACTGCTCCGGTTTGAGAACGGAATAAGATATCGCAATTCGGATTTCACCATCGTGTTCAGCATAGAAAAACCTTTAATATGAGGGGTCACTTGTCAAAATCTTTCATTTTGGGAATTTACAGGTCATTTTCGCCCCCTAAAACTCCCTAAACCCCCCTTAGTGTGGCCCGATTCTACCCATCTACGAACTTAGCATTTCGATTGTCAGGATGGATTTTTTGTGCAAATTTGAGCTTTTTATCTAAATTCTATCGAGATTTATCGCCCGGAGTGACACATACATAAATATATATAATTTTTGGTGTCTTTTGGCAGTGGATTCAGGTTGGTATGAAACGGATTTTGGTATAACAAGATTGAACCTACTTGACTAATCATTGACTAATCAAGATCGAACCTACTTGACTAATCATGAACCTACTTATGTGTCAGAAAGAATTAAGAGTGGACCTGGTGGGTGTGGCGAGAGTAAATTTTTAAATATAACGAAATGTAGGAAGGTTTGAAGATATTTTTGTGATTATTGAGCCGTGGAATAGAGGGAAGGAATCACTCGATCGGCATTTGCCTTCGTATCGTTCATCCCAAATCACAAGCGAGCCCAGTGAGAAGTATGACATCTTCGCCCAATATGTTTATTATCGCCTTCAGTGTATCTATGATGATTAAGTTCGTGGAATTTCGTAAAAGAGAACTTCCAAATCATGAATTCCTTGTACAAAAGTAATGACTTGGCTGAACTAATTTAATTTGTAAATTTTTTTTTCCAGACGACACGGGTTTCGATGATTACAGTGAAAACGATCTGGACAATATCATCCAAGTAGCGGAAAAGTAAGCAAAACAGGAGTTTGTTTGTAGCAGTTTTCCCCTATGCACTTTCCTCTGTCTGCACAGTTTTCCCCTTGCCCTCTCACACCATTTTCACACACTCGACTATTTCTAGAGTCTCTTGACAACTCAACAGACTTATTAACAGACTCAACAGAAGTTATATTGCAATAGTAGTTCTAAATCTAAATCGAGTTAAAGTGGTATGAAAATGCGTATAGAGAACCTACTGGTTTATAGAGACATTTTCAAGTTGTAGGTCGCCAACAAGGAGCTTTCGAGGCCTAAACATCTTTCATTCCCACACTTCGGTAAATAATTCCTCGATCCAAATCTCACTTCGTTAAACATCTAATTACATTATGTCCTAAACATATTTAAAACTGCGCCAAAAACGGATTTATATTCGAAAATGTTCTATGGGATGAACAAATCATAGTGTAAGCTGTACACATGGGCTCCGGGGTCATTTATTTCACTTATTCGTTGAAAAAGTGAAAGAAAATATCGTCGTGTTGGAGGTAGTTGAATGGAAATAGGTAGTGATGATTTGAACTCATATTTCTACTAAATTAGAGCTAATAAATAATATTTTTTAGGTCTAAAACCATTTTATGGTGTTCCCCAAGGAACAGTCACAAACATATCAATAGGAATAATTAAGTGTTAACTTATTAATAAGTTAACACTTAATGATCATGTTACTAATCAATCTCCGCTGAAACATTTGATGATGTTTACCTGAAACACCTTATTCAAAACCCTGCAGTTAATGAATATATTCATTAACTGCAGGGCTGATATATCACAAAGTTGATGGAATTTCATTGAAAAAAACTTTATTAAATAATTTAATTATTTATAAAATAACTTTATTATTTCTAGCTATAGGTACATAATATACTGTAGTGCCTTGATAATCAAAAGCCTCATTTTGTGAAAAAAGTGCACTTGATCACTTTTACTTACAACCCGACGATATACAGAGCCCTTGGGAAACTAAGGTTGATATAGTGGAGGGTATATTTAACCATATTTTGCTCTTCGCTGCGACTGTAAAGAGCGGTGGAAGGAAACTTTCCGTAGGTCGGCTCACCGCTAATAGATGGCGGTCGTGTGGTCTCCGTCGGTGTTTGACTTCGATCGCGGGAGGGTCAGCCTGCGTAAACAACTTTTCCAGTTGTCGAACGGGGTCCCACCACAGAGTCGTTTCGTTCCGTTTAGTATTTGACGTCAGCATCATGAAATGATCTGTTGATAGATGATCGATCATGAGGGTGAGTTTAAAAGCAGCAAAACTCCATATGAGTGGATATCCTTAATCGTTGGTGTCCTCCTATAGAAGGTATCCAAGATATCCTTACAAAGTATCTTCTAATTACTCACGAAACCCAATAACAGATGGCTAAGTTCCTTCAGATGGCTAAGTCAAACTGCCACTTTATTACTCCGACAAACGTTTTTAAATAGTTTTTGGAACCCTAGGATGTCATTTATATTAGAATGAATGAATGAATGAATGACTTCGTTTATTAAATTATTCTGTACATATTTAGGACCATGGGGCCCCCTCTTCCAATACATACAGAAAGCATAAGACAACAGCATTAATCGTCAGTCAGTATTACAGGAAACAACTTAATATAATATATAATTATGCAGAATGAAGAATACAATGTCATGAACTTGGGACAAGGCAATTATTTATCTAAGAAACGTACCTGGCTAACAATTTATCTTTGAGGTTCTTTTTGAAAGCATTAACAGACTGATCGGTATTATACAACATTACATTTTCGTTATAGAACTTAGCACCCAATACTGAGAATGATTTTCCGTAGAAATTTGTCTTATGGGAAGGAATTTGGAGCGTGTTACGAGCAGATCTAGTCGGTACACAATGTACTTGTGCCCTCCTCAGAATGCTACGACTCAAATACTCAGGGTTGTTAAACTTCATCAACTTGAACATCATTACACCTAAAGCTAGCTCACGGCGTTCTGCAATTTTTAGCCATTTTAGTTGAATGTAGTATTTGTAGAATTGAGATTTCATTTTCAAACACGTATGTTCAAAATTCATTAACACCTTCAATTATGATGTTCTGAATAAGTGATGAATTATTTACATTCCACCGTACAAATCAATATCTACAAAGCTTTTGCATATTTTATTCACCCGGAGAGTGGTCGAGTCGCTTCTGACATCAAAGGGAAATCCAAAGTGGAATAACCAGCAAGGGGAACAAGTTTAGTTTATTCAAGAGAAAAATCAGAATTTGTTTGCAAAGAGTTTGTCGGTGGAGTTGAAGATCGTCAACCAGCTCTTTCCGACTCAATACTCTACCGCAAACGTTCAATTTTAATATAGATTCACTGATCATGAAATATCAAAGGAACCGATATTGCAATCAAGAACCCGCTTTAGTCGCTCTGACAGGCATTGTCCAAGTGATTAGACCGGGATTAGAGAAGATAGCGGCCGTCCTAGGGCTTAGTTGAAGAACTTTTGAAGCCGATTACCGTTTCTTGGTTTGGCGCATTAAGATTGAATGGGAAACTACGAACACATTGAAGAAGTACAGATGGAATCTAAATTGTCTAATTCTAAAAGCTCCACCAAACTGATTAGACCAGGATATCTTGCTTGAGGTTCAATTTTTCGTAAACTAATAGAGTAGAGGGGGTAAGGGGTAGGTATCTGGCGCAGATGTCACCTTGCAAGATGAAACTAATCCGCACAACAAACTCATGATTTGAAGGGGCAAAACCCGCACGACCGTCAATTTTTTCGTATATTGTGAAACATTTTTCATAGACGACTCTGGGATTCGATCTAACAACCTCATTGCTGGCAGGAGAAATGTTTTTACAACAAACTGAGACAATATACCGAAAATTGACGGTCATTGAGGTCTTGCGGGTTTTGCCTCGTCCAATGATGATTATGTCGTGAGGGTTTTGTCCCTTCCAATGATGATTATGTCGTGAGGGTTTTGTCCCTTCCAATGATGATTATGTCGTGAAGGTTTTGTCCCTTCCAATGATGATTATGTCGTGAGGGTTTTGCCCCTTCCAACGATGATTATGTCGTGAGGGTTTTGTCCCTTCCAATGATGATTATGTCGTGCGGGTTGGTATCACAAGTCTTGCGGGTTAACCCCTGCGTCAGATACCCCTTTTTCCCTTAATTAGACCAGGATTAGAACTTCAAGCAAGATATCCTGGTACTTAATAGATATTGAAGTTCATTTAGTGATTCGATATCCACTCGTATGACATGATCGTAGTGTAATTCATGATTCAATGTTCTTCACACGAGGGTATGTTCACTTTTGATAAATTTAAAATTATTACAATGTACATGTCATGTTTTATGGCTGGGGTTATAAATGAAATGTACGCCCAAGGAAGTCGGTTTATAGCCGAAATTCCGCAGCTATAACACAGCCAGAACGAGACGGACGAATAATAAAGTACCGGAGTCTGTTAGCTCTTGGCTTTACTACTGATGAAAAGACTCTTGTGTGCCTTATGGATTATAGCTCCAATAATCTTCATACTCTATCCACCGCACGGTCAAGCCTCGTATGGTGCACAATTCCCTCACGTAGTTGTAATTTATCTATTCATACGAGTTTAACGGTGAAATTGTAAACAGGGAAAATGACACTAGTCATTTTTAAACCTTCCTTTACAAAGGAGATAGTTCACAGGACGAAGTTTCATCCTCGGATTTTCAAATCCTTCCATATACGACTCTGCCCCTTTATTGACTCAGTAGGAAATTTGTTCCCACACATGTCCGGCACGACCGTAAAAACCCCAGCGAGAAGGGGGAATGAAAAGGGTTATTATTATTGCGAACAGCGGAAGAGGCGAGAAAAGTAGATGGAAGAGGATTCGCGCTCGGAATGAACAAAGGAAGAATGAAGGCTGCTGCTCCTAAGTCGAAAAAACCCTGTCGCTGCTTTTCGGGGATTCACAGTTTCCAGCTGAAAGTAAATAACTGATGTTGTCGATATCGTTTCGGTTTTTTAAAGGGAGATGAAATATGGAGAGTAATTGACATTTTATGAAAAGGTCATTAAGAAAGGGGGCATTTGCATTGAGACTACACAACGAATTTTAATGAAATATTTTAGGAGAAATTTTGAGAAAACCGCGAATAGCTTACTAATTGCTACATTGATGCTGATGAGAAATGGCTTGAGAACAAACCCTATCTGAGAAACTGACGGGACTAATGAAACCCTTGTGTAATAATTTGCCGTACTGCGTCGAATTTCGTATTAAATCCTTGATTCGGCGACAATCGCGTTTCATTCACGACAGGCCTCTCTGTATTAGAACAGAACGCGATCGAGAATCACGCTGATTCGCTGCTTCGTTCAGTATATAAAGCGGACGCCCACGACCCAAAATCACCGTTATATTCAATTCCTCTAACTGGCGGTACGTTCCCGTTTCGGAATTTGTGATGTAACCAGCCTCGAACAACCCTCGTCATGAATATTCATGTTCGAATTGTTTGATCGAAACAAGAATTTCTGCTAATAATTCAGCATTCGAGATGGACGAACGAGCTGTTTCATTACACGAATAAAATTATTTATAGTTGAGTAGGTATTTGAAATGTGGATTTTTGTCTCAATATTTTATTGTTTTATTGTGGCCTCGTACAAATACATTTAGCCATACAAACTAGATAATACAAAATTTACTACCTACTGCATAGGTGCACTTAGCAATTAACAACAATTCATTCCAGATAGAAAATCAAACAAAAACCTTCACATTTTTAAAGAAATTATATACAATCATAATATGAAGAGGTGGACTAGGAAGGACGAAACACTATCAAATAAAACTTATACTTCGGACATGTCATCAACATATGTTCTAACGTCCCCTCCTCTTCCTCACAAGCTTGACATAATGGGGCGTCCAAAACGCCTATACTATATTTAAAAACTGCGCACACTCCCTTATTCGAACTCAGTCTGTTCAACAACACCGCCATACCCCTGTTGGCAACATTTGAGAGCCAAGGCACTGAAGGAGGTAGCGGGTGAATGGTTTTATAAAATGACCCTTTTTCCGAATCGCTGTACAGAGCATTTATGGAAAAGAACAGATCTCTTTTAGGTATTTTTATTAATCCCTCTGGCCTTTGCTAGTCCATCAACCTTGTAGCTGTACTTTATGCCACAATGTCCCTTGATCCATATAGTTTACAGATATCCCCGAATTATTAAGCTCCAACAGCCTCTCTAGGATAGACCCGATAGATGTGGAGTTTTGAAGTTTCATAGATAACTTATTGATTGCAGTTCATTTCAAGCTACAGTATCATTTCAACGTACTATGGTATCCGCACCAGAGATTTGGTGCACCGTCAAGAGCCTCTAAATCTATATCAGAACCTACAACATTTATAGGAAATTGAAATGATTTCAAATTCGCGATTGATGATATTTCAACTTTTTACATCATGGAAAGATCCTAAACACAACATACTCAGACTTTTAAAAATATTACTATTAAATTTTGATGGAATCTTGATGGTGGATGAAGTACGTAAGGACGTGTACACGTATTTCATTATTTTAAAATTGACATATTTATTTAAAGATTGACGTTTTAAAAAGAGAAACGTTGCATTTCTCAGTTTGTCAGGTATTAGATCATTTAACTAATTTAGTCACTCATAGGACGGAAAATTCGAAAACCTTTAAATTTTTATTCCTTCAAACTTCACCCACCATATTAGAAAACCTGTTCAATTGACAAAACACTTTCCCTATGATATGAGAGTAAAAACAACACGGAATGCGAGGGAAAGTACGACAGTTCACTTGACCTCTTTGCACAGAAGGTAGTTGTTTTCAAATTTGATAAATAAAATTTATTTAATATTATCTTCAGAAATCATATAATTTCAGTTTAGGGATTCACCATAATTAGGGTTTTGTTATAATCACTTTTATGACAGAACCTTACTATTTTCTCTTCTAATGGTTTCAAGTATTTCAGAATAGTACCCATTTGTAGAGAAATAGTTTGGGAAAGCTAATCAAAAGCCTGGGTAAGCTTTTGTACTGATTTTCTCGTTGAAGTTTCGTTTTTTTTTAATGAGGTTTGATGTATTTTAATATTTCTATGCATATACATTTCCGCACGATTTTTACCATCTATACTTCACTCTTCAATTGAGAAACAAATACAAAACTTGTTACCGAATGGCGCATGCGTTTGATAGCATTCGTTTTTCATTGATACATTGGCATGGCACACGATTCCTTCAAACGTTTTGGAAAATATAACGCTGCAAATTGTTCCACGACGCTTCATATTCTGTAAAGACAAAACGAATCGTCAATATGAGGGTGAGGTGAATCAAATGGCAACCCACGGTATTAAGCAGGGTGAGCCAAAACAATCAGTGCAGTTTCAAAGAAACAGCGGTACTTGGAAGATTGCGGTTTGTTTTATTGAATTCCATACATCACCCCATTTTGATCACTTAGGCCTTGAAAATTATGTCGGGAAGGTCCTGCAGATTGCTAAATCCTCTTCTTGTAAGGATGGAATGACAAGTCCCCACAATGAGACCCCTCTTAGCTCCCCTTTGAAACTTCACTGCTTGTTTTGGCTCACCCTGCATAAGAAATTATACATACCTACATATAATTTACATATAATTATTCAGAAAATAATGAACTATAGTGGAAGAACTTGCAGCGTGGTCGACCAATGCTTACATGCCGACCCCGATCTTGATTACAGTTCCACACCCTCTCCATCACCCTACAACCGGTACAGTTCACATTTTTGTAGGAAACAACAAGAAACTAACAGCCGAATAAGTGGATAAAACCAACTGATGAATCTAATAAAACCAACTAATAATATCATTCCGATTCAAATCAAAATGGATTTCAAACCAATTGGAATTGAATGCAATATTGATATTTTCAGCTTGAAAACTTGACGAGCTTGTGTTTTGATACTTCTGAATCGTCACATTACGTAGAACATTGCGTTTTTTCTCAATTTTCATTTTCGCTTGTAAAATAGCTTTTTGCTCATTTCCTAATACTCATTCTGCTTGTTTTGGTTTATATAGTTGTTCTAATGCAGAAAACTTCAGTGCATCAACAGTTAAACTGAGTTGTGTTCAGTTTTCATTTGAAATTTTACGCATTGTGCACCATTAAAATTAATAATTTTAAGAACAGCATCATTGGAAAGTTTCCTCCAAGTTTCCCCTTTTCATTGATTTTTGAATTTTTCGGATTCTAAAACTCTTACCCTCCAATCGGACTATTCACCAAATTTTGGACATTTAAATTATTATTGCAATTGAATAATAACTCGAAACGAAAGACAAGTAGGTAAATGATTTAAAATCACACTATGGAACAGATGATTGAACCAATCTTAATACAAGAGTAGAATGTTGGTATTTAGCGAAAAATGAAAATACTGATGTTTTGGGTGAGGAATCTAACGGTTTGAACACACAATCAGTACACATTCATTACATTTCATTCATGCTAAACGCATTGTGGATTAGAGCGCGCCAATTTACAGACGCATGCGCCGTCTGCGTATAAATGTTGAATCACCAATCGAAGTTTCTTAAGAGGATCAGGTCAGGATTCTGTTTTCCGTAAAGCCAAGAAGGGAATTTTGAACGAGTGCCAATTCCACGCAGCTCTCCTCAATCAACAACCATTAGTTGTACATGTACTTGGAGAATAATATTTCGCATTTGCTCACACTTCACCTCGACATGCCAACGTTGCCTTGTTCGTTCGAAATCAGGTTTGTGGTCGCAATTTGTCAAGAGGTGGATGGGATGACACGTGGGAATGAATGCTTGCGGGCGGAAGACCTATGGTTCTACCGATAGGTAGATCATTTAATATTGATTAATTTCACAACATTGTTGTCCTCAAACAAATTTTTCGAAATTGTGCGAAAATGTTTTCGAAATTCTTGCGATCTCGATATTGCTTACTTCTTTGGGCAGCTGTAACATCTTGAGCTTTCACATTTTCGGACGATGATGATTGCAACTCTTCGAGTTAAGTCTTTTTCTTAGCTCTGTACGCTTTGTGTCGTTCTGAAGTGCTCGTATCGGGAGTTGCAGAATTTTTCTTGTTTTCTCGATATCGTTTGGCTCTCTCGGCAGCCGTAGCATCATGAAATTGTGATTCGAGTTTCTTGCGATCTCGATATCGTTTCGCTCTTTCGGCAGCTGTAGCGTCGTAAGTTTTTGAGTTTTCTCGCACTTTACTTATATCTGCAGGCATAACGAAACTATTTTTCTAGCCTCTTCATTTATATCGTTATGTAACGCTCACAACCACCATGGTAACGTCACGCTAGCAACGATTATACTCGTAGTAACGTGATTCAATTCCCACTTGATGGTGCAACTTCTTGTGACGCTCGTCCGTGATGTGACGCTCGCAAACCTCATCGTGACGTGACGCTCGTAACGTTCGCAAAACAAATGGAAACGTCCTGTTAATCATTATTAAATGATGAAAATCAATATGCCCAACAATGTCAGCTAGGCCATGTTATCCTGTACTATTGGAGGTAGGCCATGTTGACCAGCTTATCTCTCGTAGGCCGTGTTGTTCAGCCCCACTTGAGGTAGGCCTTGTTGCCATTTCACCCTCGATTTCTGTTTTCTTGGGTAAGCAGACGAGGAACCCCACTACAGAGATTTTTCGAATCTCAAGGTCGTTTCATGATGGTGTGTACACTTCTAACACTGAATACTGCCACAGTGAAACGACCTTACTTACCTGACGGTCCTAGTTTATACTCGTATTTGAACGACCCTCGTACACATCAAACATTCACTTTGACAACGTTGTCGTCTAGTCGCACACCTGACGCATCTCAATCCATTAGTCGCTGCGTGGAATTGGTTGGCTCCACAGAGTTCCTCCCACATGATTGACTGCATTGAACAGCATAGCAACAAGTAGCCGTACAATAATTATTAGCCTCCCACCAAACTACACCTCACTTTGCTTCAACCCTTCGCCCCTTTGCTCAACCTTTCCCTTTGACTTTCCAACGTTGCCGACTAATCGAAAGCAGGCGGGGTTATTCTCACTATCTGTACAGGCGCGGGTGCATCCGGCGTGGCGGCAACTGCGACTACAGGGCTTCCGACTGCTGCGTCAATTCGGCCTGCCGCTGCAACTTGTGGGGAGCCAATTGCCGGTGCCAAAGGAGAGGGATCTTCCAAAAATGGGGCAAGTAATGCTCAAGCCAACACATCCTACGAGACAACCACAAATGTTTCATTTCTCATCCACCATTCCCCGGATCAAGTATTTTTGTAATGAAATGATTGAGAAAAATACAAAAGAACGAGCATATATTTTGAGACCTGAACTTTTCTTGGTTACTCGCTGCTTTTAATAATTTTCTTACTCTACATTTAATTTCTCTCTCTTTCTCTATCTCTATTTTGGTTCATCATTTTTTCTAGTTAGTTACGTTGTCAAACTTTCATTATATTTCATTCACTTTATGTACAGTACCAAACGAAAATCAAAATGTAGCAACCCTATCTCTGTACGATACTCCAAGTCAACTCCAGAACAGTTTTGAAATGGAATGGAGTAGTTTGTAGTTTTTTTTCCTTCCAAGACCCATAATCGTGGCTACTGAAAGAGGAACTCACTTCTTATTCAAGTATTTCCTTCCCTGATTTTTGGATTTTTGTCTCATGTCTTTTGACCGCCTAATTAATAGGCACTAACGTCATTTAAATCTTGTATATCATATATTCAAAAGCTACAGATCGTACCTGGTGCCAGTATAACGTTATCTTCAATATGCTATTCGCTTGTGCGAATTGTAAACTCTTGTGTTTTGAGCCCGGACTTGGATAAATTCCACTGATATTTACTTGTACCATAATTCACGCTTACGTTAATGTGACTGCAAAAACCCCAAATATCCGGCTATGTAGAGCTGTATAATAGGTGAAGTTACTGCTTTTATGAGAGCAGGGTTCATCCACGTTGTCTCAAATTTAGTGCGAACGTACATCGAATGTTTTAAGTTGCTCACGGCTATAGTTCAAAAAATTTAGTGAACCTGGGAGACTGTTTTCTTGTAATATTGGGTTTGAATTACGAGTAGGAGTAGTTTCGCAATATTTTTAAACAGCAAAAATCAAATAGTTTTTAGAACAAGGCTTCCAAATTAGGGCCGATTGTTATCGATTGTTACCGTTATTTAAAAGGAGAGAGACAATCTGAAGCATCGAGAAGGAATAACCGGTTATACACCCGCGTTAAGTCCACCTGTGTGCGGTGTGTGCGCAATTTGTGCAAAATGGCGAATAATTGTCCGTTTCACGAATTTCACTTTACTTTCGTTTTACCCACCTGTAAACACTCCTACTTCAAATCAGTGTGGGAGAAATTCAATAGTGGGGAATAGTGGATGTATCTACACACCGTCCAGTGGGCTTTATTCAATATTGTTACAACTCGTTAGTCAATATTGTGTCGAAGGTCTCAGAAACAGTGATTTAGGTACTTGTTTTCTCATCGTATTCAAGCCACAAGTCAGAGGGGGGCATATTAACATTGTAGAATCATTTTTAGGGTAAGTAGGAGACGCACAATTAAATGTTCTGGATGTGAACTTAAATAATTTAAATATTGTAAATATGTAAATTATTTACATATTTAACTAATGAAGGACCCTTATAACCCTAACCAAAATAACTACCTTGACTACCTGTTTTCTATATGAAATGGGACTTTTAAATTTTGTAATTACTCGTACTAGTTAGCGGTTATTGGTACTGTTAAAGTGTGTATTTTAGAACGTCCTCTTTTGTAGCCACGATTCACCACGCATTTGACGTATTTTCTACTAAATTTTCCAATTTCTTTAATTGGTTGGTGTGATTACGATGTAGATTACAAACCCGATTGATCCCCTTTGGTTTTTCGAAATTGCCTCTTTTCCTTTTCGATAACTTTGTATTTATTTACTTAGACAATAATGCTACTGGATTGTATTATAAATTTAAGAATAAAGATATTTTTACAACTTAGAAAATGACATTTTCGATTTTCATCATTTTGGGCATTTTCTAACAAAGCAAATCAGGTCTTCCTATTCAGGTTTATTTGAAACGAATTTGAAGAAAAAACGGTTATTCCTCTGACGGTTTCAATGCTTGATAAAATTCACTATCTCACTATTCATTAATTTTTCAATTTTCCTGTCCACTGGCAGTCACAGGAAGCTTTGTCGTTTACATTATTGCATGGAAATTCACACGGAAAAAATGATAAATGTTGTAAAAAAAATACCTGCTAGGAAATAATTGTGTAAATACCATTTCAAAAGGTTATGTTGATGTACCGACAATACGAATTTGACATTCCGACAACGGAATTGGATATTACGATACAAATTTAAAAGCTGAATGAAGATGTGCTATCCTTTAATACTAATGTAAACCTACTTATTACGTTTAAATAAATTTAAAGCAAATATTCATGTAATTTGAATCATATTCACAAACAGCTTAGCCTGAAATTTCCCCTTGAAAGTTGAATTTAAAATTAAGACTGTGAAATATGTATTTTGAGGTATACATTTAGTAGTTGATATATTTAAATAAACCAAAAATCCATCTTGTATTACTAATGTATTAAAAATCCTAGTTGTGATTTACATTCTTATTTGTTTCCTCCCCAGGTGAATAATGATGCTGATTTGTACTCAACCCTGCTGTTCATTGTTTTGTTCAATGTGTTGGCCTATGTACCTACCAAAAAAACAAAATTATAAATATATATTGTTATAAATAACAAATATATATTTGAGTGTGCATGATACTTGATTTGTGAACCTAAAGTCCTTTGGTGCCATCAGTTAGCCATTACCTAACAGCTTGAAACTCGTGGGAAACAATAATCCAAACGTCATTATTTGAGGGTGAAGTAGCAACATGACATAACAATTTTGGCCAAATTGAGTTGAAGTTAGAGATAAATCTTTCTCTCTGATAGAAAAAATAAAAAAATTTAAATGATTAGAAACTCTGTTTAGGAACTCTGTAAAGTCGTCTTTAAAACTCTCTTATAGCTGTATTATATCATATTTGCTACATTATAGCAAATTCCTCGCCGAGTCGATTGGTGACGTTTTGGCGTTTTCTCGCACGAAAAACCAAAGGAGCAAGTTGTAAGTGACACTGACACACCTCAGCTATTTCTGTATGATATTGTAACCTGCTGCAGCGTCTCGCAAAAACGTAAGTACTCGTAATAATTTTTAGAGTTTTGTACCTTCTTAGTTTATTGCTCTCCTAGGTCAAAAATAGTTTGTGCCAAAAAAATGTAGCAGGGGAATTGGGTTATGCAAATACCAGCAGGGGAATTGGGTATGCAAATACCAGCAGTACTTCTCCGGTTTTCGCTCCCCAATTTGCGTCTCAAGTGTTGAGACACTCCCGAAATGTAATAAAAACCCAATTTTTTACCGCTAATTTATTTTGATATCAAGTAAAAACACTTACCAATAGCGTGAAATTCAGTGGGGACACAGGTGGGTGCTGAAAACAGCTTGTAACCCTTTCTAGGGCACAGGAGCAAAGAAAAACAGCCGGAAACGCAAACGATTATGTTAACACGACCCTGTGGATCAAACTGAAGGGAAAGAAACCGAGATGTAGCTCACCAGGTTGTATAGTCCACCAGTACCACAACTGAAGGGCCGTCCTAGAAGGAAGGTCTGACTCAAGTGTTGAGACACTCTTGAGAATCGATGAACAGTTGAGACATCACCATTGATAGGGAATGAATGAATAACATGTTTATTGGCGTAAGAATTTATCACCATACTCATGAACACACATGAAACGCTTTGACCTACAAGACCATCAGCGGAGGTTCCGTCTAAGTTGGTCTAGAGTTGTGGCTTAAGCGTAGACCTAATAAGAACAGCAGTGAACAAAATATCAAAACTAGAAATATAAAGAGGGTGTAAAGTATATGAAAAGAAAAATGGGCGAAGAATACATAATAAATACAGTTATAAATACAAATGTACATATCATCTCAACTGGAAATCTAAATAGGTGGGTATGAATAAATACCAATATGGACATGAGGGGAATCAATGGTTTGAAACAACTGGGTATACAGCTATAAATGTCATACAAGAAATACAAATAATGAGAAGTTTATTTTTGCATTGATGGGGTTGATAGTACACTTTAGGTCTTTATTTTACCGTACAGTGGTTAGTTACGTAATGCAAATGCAAAGTTGTGAGACAGTGAATATGAGAGAAAAAGGGCATGAGATTACAAACAAAGCGATATCTATCTCAAACGAGATGTCAAACAACTTGGCCTATCCCAGCCAAAAATCGAATGTTACTCGTACGTAGTTTTAGCCGAACTTTTGTCTTGGATGAAACCTGTAACGTTTAGTTGGCCATTACAGCAATTGAAATGCCTTTGGTTAAATTTGAATCGCTGAATGTTGCAAGGGCGAAACTCCAAAAATTCCATTTTTCGTATTTTTAGGGAGTTTCGCCCTTTCTTCGTGGAAGAGGTAGCGGAATCGTAGGATTCTACCTTGAGCCTTCATTGATAGAGAAATTAGACTTTGCTCTGTTTCCTGTTGTTTTTGCTTCGGGCACAACAAGAATGCATCGCTGCAGAGATTGCTTCTTGATCTTGTTGACTCTGGTCGATTTCAGAAAGTCATTCCTTTCTTCCCAGCCTGTGGGCACAGTTTCCTACCGTGCGACAGAGGCTTCTCCATTATAAACCGAAAAAAAAAAAAAAAAAAAAAATGACGGGAAAGACCGAATTTTCTCGACTTACCGAGTTACAGAATTGATTGTGAGCAGCAGCAACACCAGTAAATTTACGGGCGAAAGTTCATCCATGATCAAAGACTCATTAAGGCTCAGACTGGTGGACTCATTATTACATTATTGAGGTATACATTGTCTCATTATTACATTATTGAGGTATACATTGTCTCTGAGTCTTAATGAGTCTTTGATCATGGATGAACTGTCGCCCGTAAATTTACTGGTGTTGCTGCTGCTCACAATAAATTATTGTGGAATAAATTGATTGATTGATTGATTATTACACAAAGACTGTCGGCTCTTTGGAAACATCGAGTCATCCAATAGGGAGGAAAGTGTTTTTAGGATTTCGAAATTCGGCCAGTTCATCCCTCAAGATGCTCAAAAGCCTGTGATAATAACTGCCATTTCATCCCAAGACGGAGAAACACACAGTTTCCTTTTGTCGAAGCGTTGACAATAAATTAATCGTCTTTATTGGTCATTCACTTTTTAGGAATTCCGTCAAAAAACCAAAACACCTCCAACTTATCTGCCAAATGGATGAAAAGTAGACAACAATTTGAGAAGAAAAAAAAAAAAACGAAAATGTAAAAAGGGCGGATCTCCATGAATTTTGAAAATTTCCACCGAGCTCAGGCTGCTCGTTAAAATAATTTTAATTAATTATAATAATTAATAAGGTATAATAATTATAATTATTATACCCTTTCAGCCATAAGTCGTCCCAAGTGATTGCCTACCCACGAAAAAATTTAATCTTGCCACACTAATTGTGAAGATACTAGACAGTTTTTGTGATTTCCCACAACTCAGGTTTGAAGGAGTTACGCCCTTTCAACGTTCAGCGATTCATTTATAAGGCGAGAGATGAGTTTTTGGTATCTCTTGTAAAACCAGGGATAATGAGTTAGGTGATGTTGCCCCTTCACCCTCGAATTATTATGTTGCCGTAGACTTTTTTTCAGGAAGTATTAAGAGTAGGTCGGTAATTATTTAATTAACCTAATCGACCTAAAAGAGGGGAATTGACATTTTACAGAAAGTTCTTTATTATTTGACGTCAAACAAGGCCGTATTTGTTTAGAGTAAGAAGAATCATTACGAGTTCCGTCATGGCTGGATACGTTGTTTAAGACGGTTCAGAGCAACGACAAAGAAAAAACGGCTTCGTTATCAGTCCTCATTTGGACAGTCCCCGGAAAATCCAGGACTTATCAGTTTTTTTTCTTCTAACAAAATACGCTACGGCTCTTCACGGCTAAAGAGCCGGATTATTGAAGGTCAGACCGTTGTATAAGAAGATGGAAATAGTACCCAATTAGACGTAATTCTCGTTATTTCTGTACCGACCACAAAATGAAAACTTGTTCGTTTTTGCGTTGAAAAAACAGAAGAGTTTTAAACGAACCCAAACACCGTCAGACCTTAGCGTTAGTCCCCGGTTTCATTACGGAAAAGAACAAGTTTAATGCCGCAAGCGGTGGATTAGTGCTACTGGTTTGAACACAAAAAGCTCGAGCCGTGCAGGAGATTCAGTTTAAGCCCAAGATGGAGTCGGTTGATGGAAGTTTTCTTACCACGGCGAAATAGCAGATGACACTTGTAAACATAGGTTGTAAACATGAACTTCAGGTTTAGCAAAAGCAGAAAAAGATAGTAAATCCACTCATTGACTACGATTCTCATCAGATATTTTTACACTCCGGTGCCTAGGAATGGGGAGCTGTGTTTAAAATATTTTAGTATATTGAAAATTTGCAAAACAGTCATTGAAAAAGGTTCCACTTGTCAGACTGTTTCATTTGTGGACGTTTTGGGTAATTTTCCTCCTCTTAACCCCCCCCCCCCCCCCCGCTTAGAGTGGCCGGATTCTGCACATCGACGAACTTTTGATGGCCAAGACAGATTTTTGGTGCTAATTTGAAGTTTTTATCTTAATTCTATCGAGATTTGACACATACATATTTATATATAAAGATATATAGGTATACATATTTTATTAGATCACCACTGTGACTTTCAGAAATTGGCGACCTCAGAGAGGAGTAAGCCGAGGTCAGTGAGGGCCGCTCCGGGATATCAGTATCAGCTTTGACCTCTCCGGACGATCCTGAACTCAACTCTACTCGGATATCATCTGTGATTAATAACGGGCAGAAGTCAACGTCACGCCCTGACCCGTCGCCTCGCGAACAGCTGTCTGCGGCTTGACCGTTTATAGCTGCTGTCCCGTGTCACTATGAGCGATGTATTTGGCATTGAGGCCTGCTTTTGTTGTCAACGAGAGATAGAGAGTAATGGATGCATTTTATTGGCCTTTCGGATATGTCATATCAGCATTGTTCCGGGATGTACAATTTTGAAAAAGATGGACTGAGAGAATGGTGGAAAAATAATAAGGATAATAATAAGGATACAATGAGTGGAAAAATAGACACACATTCCGCTCGTGAGCTAGGGTTACCAGATGGTCTCAGACGCTCCATAGTACGTAATGTTATTTTCAGCAGCAATCAATATAATATTACAGCATTTTAACAAAATGCGTAGTATCTGTCGATATTTAAGGCCAATCCGACCTAAAATAGTCCCAAAACCTGCCACCGCACTGCTCTTCAAACTGAGCAAAATTTACATTAAAAAATTCTCTTAGTTCTTTAATTCGCCTTTGATTCCTTACGATCGATCTATTCATCCGATGTGGAATTGGAAAAATCCTACGTTTTTGCGAAAGTCTTCCAAAGTGCGCTATAAGCGGGTTTTTAACAGTTGTTAAAAATATTTTAAACATTAAATTTAGAGACAAATTTGATATAAATTCAAAACTCAAATGATACGCGAGGAACAGTGCATGGTCGTTTTCAAATTCAAAATCGACCGTGAATTGAGGGAGAATTTTCTCATGTAAATTTGCCCCGATTGTGGTGCGATCTGTTGAGGAAATTTCTTATTAAATTCCGGTCGGATTGGTCTCAATGTTTGTCACTCATATTATAGAGAAAACTGTCAGTAACGAATTGTAACCTACCTATCCAGGAGTTCCAGGTGTCCGAATGAATGGAAAATATGATTGAAAGTAAATCAAGAGTTAACAAATTAAGATACCCAGGTTATTTAGACATTGATAGACTCTGAGGAAGTGCAGGTGTCTCCAAACTAAAATTTGTTTTAATGATCCAAAATGATGACCTGTTGACCAACCTGCTTCACGGATTTGTAGTCGTGTGGATGTGAACCGAAAGAATCGATATGAAGCCAAGATCATTGCTAATAATTTCCATCACAAATACTGTTGTCCCTTTTACGGATGTCTGACAAACATATCGGCCTTTACAACCCAACACACGCCTTTGGCATAAAAACCAGGAAGCGCTCCAGATACCCAGCAGCTGAAAAAAAATGCCCCGCCCCTGTCCATTGTGCCGGATCCATAGTGCATGTCCCTTTGACGGGTCAAACACTTCCACCAACAGGAGCGTCGTCCCTAATAGAGATATTCAAAACGGCCATCACCTTTCTTTTGGTCACTTCCTTCACGCGACCACAATATCGCGTGGGTCCCACTTGGAGTAACTGGGACACCCATGCGGTTAATCGGGGAGGGTCACAGGCCAATTCCGAATGCTTCCTACGTGCTCTGGGCAGTGGGCCAGCGGACGTTGTGTAGAAATGAAAATAATGCGAAAAACCGACGGTTCGACACGCCTTTTGATCCAAAATTCGATCGATATTAGTAGGTACCTTCTGTGTCGAATAAGAAGAACGTGTCGATGCTGTCATTTTCAAATCATTTGATACCTAAACTAAGAAGAAATAAATCAATCCACAGTCATGCAGCCTGGCTGTAAGGGCGAATTTTCGAAGAAATAACTACTTTTAAATAACATTTCTCCATTTTACTGGTTTTATAACACATTTTGTCTACTTTTTGCCGGGTAAATCTTCAGTTTATAGATTTTTCAACGTTAAACACGATGGTGAAGTCAGAATCGCGATATCTCATTCCGTTATCAGATTCGAGCAGACGAACCGTGAAGAACATGTCAAGTAACAACCACGTCTCTTCATCTTCAAACTGCTCCGATTCGAGAACGGAATGAAATATCTCAATTCTGACTTCGCCATCGTGTTCGGCGTAAGAATACCTTTTAAATGAGGCGTCACTTGTCGGACTGTTTCAATTTGGGGATTTTCCAATTTTCCGATTTTGGGGATTTGGCAATTTTTGTGGGTAATTGTTTCCTAAAAATCCCCGAAACTGCCCATCTAAGAACTTTAAACGGTTCGTTTAGTTTATTTTTACCCATTTGTCAGGAAAATATTTACAATTACCAGCATCCTACTTGTAACATTTTAAATTTTATTCTATGCTTTATGAATGTATTTGTAATACCTACCGTAGTTGTTTCTGGTTTGGAGCTTTCAGATGTTCTTTTAGGTATTTACAATAAAGTTGACGTTCGTAAAAAAAATTGCTTTATTTACCGAGGAGTCTCAAATACGAAAAACCCTCTCCAGGCTGATGACGCATACGCTACGTCACGCCATACAGCCTCTTCAGGCGGATGACGCATACGCTACGTCATGCCATAAAATGGTCATAAAACTCACGATTTGGACCTGGTTTCACCTACTTAGTAAAACTTGATCATTTTGAAGCCGCTTTGCCGAAAAAAAAGCTTCAGCCTGGGTGGTTCACTTCTACTCTGCGATTAGCATTGAACGTGACCAAAAGAATAAATGTTATTATAAAGTCCCACAATGCAGCTTGTGCATGGTGTGAAGCTTTGGAACAGTCGAATGACATGGCGATCGGGAAGTCTATCATTAGTTCTACTCTTCGACTTTCTTAGTCGACTTCTGAGTTTATTGTTGATACCCCATAAAAATCGAGATTCAGTTTTTTCAACTTCTGAGTGGCTCCTAAAGCTAATTTCTATGCTATTCGTTCTATGAAGCTGAAATTTGATATGAACCTCCTTACGAATATAAAGTCAACTATTGTCTCGTTTTTTCGACGTTTTTCAGTCGAACATTGGGCTTGTCGAATGTTTAATCCATATCAAATGAAGGGAGTTTACTTTCTTTTCATTTAAACACGTTTGCACGTCTCCCCTCCTACTGTAGCTGTGGCTCATCTATGAGTACGTGTGACGGAATACGACGGAGTAGGTGTAAGTATAAATATTCTTCTGAGGCAGATACAAACGTGAGCCCACTGCTGAACCATTTTCCATCGCAGTTACAGATACTAACACTTGGTGTAATACCTAGTTCTACTGGGTTCACGCGTCTGCCATCTCCCAATCATGAATTTGCAAATCTGGTGGTACGTAGTACTTAGTGTGCAGTAAATCGCTTCAGTATCAATCACAATCGTCAACGTCGTACCTGATTCATTTTTCCCCCTTCAAAAACAGCATTGACTCCCATTTCCCTCCCAACTCGTTTCCTTTTGACGCCCCTCAGTGGCCTAAACGCAGAAACGTGTGATGAAGGGAGACTTCGAATTCACACCGAGAGGAAATTAAATACCTTCCCCACGAGATTTACCCTGCGCTTCCGGCATGATTTAATTATGGAGCTCCGTGATCCCTCTAATGATTCAGTCCAGGACGTCCAGGTCACCTGATCCGTTTGTTCCATCGACAGGGATCAGGAAGCTTGGCGATCAACAGGGTAAATTCCGTTTTCGAGAAATAAATTAGTTCTACTCGGGTTCATCAGCCAACGGTGATGATTGGACTAATTGACGACAGGCCCTCGAGAGAACGATGCCGATTCGTTTGATTATTTCGACCGTTCCATGTTGTGTCCTATTTCCAGCGTTATGTTGCAGCGGTGGATTCAGTTTCCAGAGTAGAGGATGCCCATGAAGGGAAATACTTCAACCTCATCCACTACTCATGTTAAGTTCACAAGTACGAGAGGATCGCGTATTCACATTGATAATCACTAGTACTCACAAGAACGTACTCCTAACTCCGTACCTAAAATACTCTCCAGAGAGGAATTTGCCCTCGAGAAAAACTATCCCTATTACGACGAAGAAGACGTCGGAAAAATTGAATCTCAAATACATCGAGAAAAACGAAAGAAGTTGACTTTATATCGAATCGAGGTGTTTTATTGAGATCGAATGGACCTTCAAGAAGTGCAATTGATAAGTCAAATACATCGAGAAAAACGAAAGAAGTTGACTTCATATCGAATCGAGGTGTTTTATTGAGATCGAATGGACCTTCAAGAAGAGCAATTGATAAGTCAAATACATCGAGAAAAACGAAAGAAGTTGACTTCATATCGAATCGAGGTGTTTGATTGAGATCGAATGGACATTTAAGAGGAGCAATTGATAAGTCAAATACATCGAGAAAAACGAAAGAAGTTGACTTCATATCGAATCGAGGTGTTTTATTGAGATCGAATGGACCTTCAAGAAGTGCAATTGATAAGTCAAAGACATCGAGAAAAACGAAAGAAGTTGACTTCATATCGAATCGAGGTGTTCTATTGAGATCGAATGGACCTTCAAGAAGTGCAATTGGTAAGTCGAAAACATCGAGAAAAACGAAAGAAGTTGACTTCATTTCGAATCGAGGTGTTTTATTGAGATCGAATGGACCTTCAAGAAGTGCAATTGATAAGTCAAATACATCGAAAAAAACTCTGCAAATTCTTGACACAACGGTTTATTATCTTCCTTGTGCAGATCACCCTTCTGTCTAGATCACTAGGTCTAAATGTCAAGATCCTAAATGTTAGATTAATTATTATTATCAATTATCACTAATTATTAACAATTTTATCAAGTACCTAGAGAAAATTATTATAATTTATTGTTAGGTATCAATAATTTGTATTCATTATTAATAATTATTATTATTAATTATGATTAATTAATACGATATAATTCTGGGGTTTTTAATACTACGTCGGTAATAATTTTTCTATAAAAGAAGTACCTACCAACAAACATTCGAAATTACCTTCATTTCAGTAGCACGAAACGCACCTCAGAACAACAAACTCGACATCACTTAAGCCATATGATGTTCCAAAGAGCTTGTTAGTATGAAAATGGACCTGTATTTCAACAATTTGAGTCACGATCGTGTTGTGAGGCACAATCTTTGAGCCTTCATTGTGAACGAACGGCTGGTCGTACAAAGCTGCGGATGGTCTTAAAAAATTCTACGGAACAAACTCTATCTAAATATGAAATAAAAAACTCTGCAAATTCTTGACACAACGGTTCATTATCTTCTTTGTACAGATCACCCTTCTGTCTAGATCACTAGGTCTAAATGTCTAGATCCTAATTGTTAGATTAATTATTATTATCAATTATCACTAATTATTAACAATTTTATCAAGTACCTAGTGAAAATTATTATAATTTATTGTTAGGTATTAATAATTCGTATTAATTATTAATAATAATTATTATTAATTATGATTAATTATTACGATATAATTCTGGGGTTTTGGTTTATTATCTTCGATAATGAACCATTGGAATCGCCCAAAGAAAAAAAAATTTTAACCCCCCCTCAAAATTTGTTGGTTTACGTTTCAAGACACGTAGATTCAGAAAATCGAATAAAAAAAAATCCGTCCGTCCGCCGTACGCCGTACGCCGTACGCCGTCCCCCGTCCGCCGTCCCCCGTCCGCCGTCCGCCGTCCGTGGCATTTTGCCCAGTTAGCGTTGAGCTAAAATTACGAAATTTGGTTTCTGGGTTTGGACCAGCCCCACAATGATCCTCGAAACTTTTCATAACCCTAGGTCAAGGGGAAGGGGTTCAAAACGAAATTTAAAATTTCGACAATGTCATATCTCAAATTATTTAACTGAAACGTGTAATTTTCAGTTCACTTTTGAATGACCTGAAAAATTACGAATCTTTTAAGACCAATTGGATTTTTGTGCGACCAGCCGTTCGTTCACAGTGAGCGCGCAAAGGTTTAGGAAAAACACTAATCTTTCGCGTCGAAAACGGCCGTTATGTGACCCAACCCTCAGACGCCCAGAATAAAACTACCTTTTGTCATCTTCCCGGTAAACTACAGTCTAGAAATTTTAACCGTGAGTCGGGGATAGACCACATTGCAATATTTACTCGGTTTCTCATCTGTAAAATTGTTTAAATAATACCTTTTTGTAATAATACAAATTAAATTTTGATGATGAGCTATTGACTTGAAATTTTAAAAATAGGTCAGAACTGGATCACAGAACTGGATTCACTCGGTTTCTTGTCTGTAAAATTGTTTAAATAATACCTATTTGTTTAAACAAATTAAATTTTGATGATGAGCTAGATACTTGAAATTTTAAATATAGGTCAGAAATGGATGACATTTATGACAATATTCACTCGGTTTGTATGACATGGTATGAGTTTGGTATGGTATATTATTGTATGTATGATTTGGTATAATACAGTATGGTATGATAGGAAAGAAATTCGTATGGTATGGTATGAGTACGATGAGAATATGGTATGGTGCCAATTTGCAATACAGTGTGGTATAGACAGAAGGGAGTGATCTGCACAAGGAAGATAATAAACCGTTGTGTCAAGAATTTGCAGAGTTTTTAATACTACGTCGGTAATAATTTTTCTATAAAAGTAGTACCTACCAACAAACGTTCGAAATTACCTTCATTTCCGTAGCACGAAACGCACTTCAGAACAACAAACTCGACATCACTTAAGCCATATGATGTTCCAAAGAGCTTGTTAGTATGAAAATGGACCTGTATTTCAACAGTTTGATACACGATCGTGTTGTGAGGCACAATCTTTGAGCCCTCATTGTGAACAAACGGCTGGTCGTACAAAGCTGCGGATGGTCTTAAAAAATTCTACGGAACAAACTCTATCTAAATATGAAATAAAAAACATACCGTTCTATATGAATTTTTCGAGATATGAGATTTTCAAATTTTCAAAATTCGTTTTGAACCCCTTCCCCTTGACCTAGGGTTATGAAAAGTTTCGAGGACCATTGTGGGGTTGGTCGAAACCCATAAAAAAAATTTCGTAATTTTAACTCAACGCTAACTGGGCAAAGTGGCGCGGACGGCGGACGGCGGACGGCGGACGGCGTACGGCGGACGGCGGACGGCGGACGGCGTACGGCGGACGGACGGATTTTGGTTTATTATCTTCGATAATGAACCATTGGAATCGCCCAAAGAAAAAATTTTTTTAACCCCCCCTCAAAATTTGTTGGTTTACGTTTCAAGATACGTAGATTCAGAAAATCGAATAAAAAAAAATCCGTCCGTCCGCCGTACGCCGTACGCCGTACGCCGTACGCCGTACGCCGTACGCCGTACGCCGTACGCCGTCCGCCGTCCGCGCCACTTTGCCCAGTTAGCGTTGAGTTAAAATTACGAAATTTTTTTTATGGGTTTCGACCAACCCCACAATGGTCCTCGAAACTTTTCATAACCCTAGGTCAAGGGGAAGGGGTTCAAAACGAATTTTGAAATTTTGAAAATTTCATATCTCGAAAAATTCCCATCAAACGGTATGTTTTTTATTTCATATTTAGATAGAGTTTGTTCCGTAGAATTTTTTAAGACCATCCGCAGCTTTGTACGACCAGCCGTTCGTTCACAATCACGGCTCAAAGATTGTGCCTCACAACACGATCGTGACTCAAACTGTTGAAATACAGGTCCATTTTCATACTAACAAGCTCTTTGGAACATCATATGGCTTAAGTGATGTCGAGTTTGTTGTTCTGAGGTGCGTTTCGTGCTACGGAAATGAAGGTAATTTCGAATATTCGTTGGTAGGTACTTCTTTTATAGAAAAATTATTACCGACGTAGTATTAAAAACCCCAGAATTATATCGTATTAATTAATCATAATTAATAATAATTATTATTAATAATAAATACGAATTATTAATACCTAACAATAAATTATAATATTTTTCACTAGGTACTTGATAAAATTGTTAATAATTAGTGATAATTGATAATAATAATAATTATTAATAATGATTAATAATTAATTATTAATCTAACATTTAGGATCTAGACATTTAGACCTAGTGATCTAGACAGAAGGGTGATCTGTACAAAGAAGATAATGAACCGTTGTGTCAAGAATTTGCAGAGTTTTTTGGTTTATTATCTTCGATAATGAACCATTTTTTTATTCGATTTTCTGAATCTACGTATCTTGAAACGTAAACCAACAAATTTTGAGGGGGGGTTAAAATTTTTTTTTCTTTGGGCGATTCCAATGGTTCATTATCGAAGATAATAAACCAAAACGAAAGAAGTTGACTTCATATCGAATCGAGGTGTTCTATTGAGATCGAATGGACCTTCAAGAAGAGCAATTGATAAGTCAAATACATCGAGAAAAACGAAAGAAGTTGACTTTATATCGAATCGAGGTGTTTTATTGAGATCGAATGGACCTTCAAGAAGTGCAATTGATAAGTCAAATACATCGAGAAAAACGAAAGAAGTTGACTTCATATCGAATCGAGGTGTTCTATTGAGATCGAATGGACCTTCAAGAAGAGCAATTGATAAGTCAAATACACCGAGAAAAACGAAAGAAGTTGACTTCATATCGAGTCGAGGTGTTTTATTGAGATCGAATGGACCTTCAAGAAGTGCAATTGATAAGTCAAATACATCGAGAAAAACCATTCGATCTCAATAAAACACCTCGATTCGATATGAAGTCAATTTCTTTCGTCCACACTCCGCCCTTTGTTTCCATTCGGTTCGGCTTCCTTTGATCCGGACCGAGGTGATTCGGGTTGGATTCTGCATGACTCGGTTCGGCTTTCGGCACGGCGGCAAAGCCGAACGCCACGTCTACGCTGGTTCGGCCTGCCCGCTCGGCTTGTGTCGAATCATGCTGATCGGCTTGCTGACCGGCTCTCCTGCCCTGCTCTTCTTGACTTGTGACGGCACGCTTGCCTCCTCTCTTTCTCCTCAACAAATTACCACCTCAATCGCCCGTTTCATCGCATCCCTCGATCCGCCAACTTGCTCCTGACTTCTCACACGTACTTCGGTTTTTTCTGCGCCACAATATCAAAACTAAAAACAATACTTACCTCATCCCCTGCCACTTTTATTTAAATATCATATTTGTACTCGGCCTCTCTCTTACTTCTTTGTACATTTCGTAGGTCAATATTGTTCAATTTATCTTCACCATCATACTTCCCGTTTTAAAACAATTATTATAGTTCTAGTCAGTATAATGGGAGTGTAGATCTTTTAAAGGTGTATGTAAGCAGGAAATGTACAAGTAGGTAAATGGAAATTGACAAAGGAACAAGTTGACATTCATTGTAGCGAATTTTTGAAGAAAATTTAGCTATTGTTCTCCAGACCATCCTGAATCCACTGCCGAAAGACACCAAAAATGTTTAAAAATGTATTCGGCCAGAATTCTAAGTTATATACATGAAGGTTGGTGTAGACCAGTTAAAAGGTACAAATGCTAACTTTGCGAAAATAGTAGCCCTATATATATCATGTAGTCTGGGGTATTCATCGGCAGGGCTAAGAGCTTCCAGCGTAATACGTACCCATTATGACAATTACAATGAACAGATTGAGCCGAATAGTTTTTTCAGACTGATAACTTACGAAAATACTGGATGTCTTCAGAGCGATCGATTGCCGGTTGCGTGTTTCCCACAGTTTGTTATCAGCTCGGATCCCTCTCTATAATGCATTCCTCCCCTTCTACCAGTCGTACTACCGCATAAGTTCTACCATTTAGTACCGTAACTCGTTATGCAAATTTGAAAACAGTTGAAGAAGTCGTTTGATATTATAAGGGAGGGGACTACCGCATAAATTTAGTTTATTATCTTAAATAATTATGATGAACCGAAGGAATTGACCATAAAAAATGTTAACCTGCCCCCTTAAAATTTGTGGGTTTACGTTTCAAGATATGTAGAATCGGAAAATGTAATTTTAAAAATCTTCTAAGGTTTATTACTTTTTTTGTACAGATCGCCCTTTTGTCTAGATCACTGCTCTACTCACGAGTACAATATCCGTTTGAGTCCCGTAAGTACACTTACGAAATAATTGGAGTAGTCGAAGTATTCAATGTGAGTTCCAGTAGACTAGATCACTTTATTTATACAAATTAAGGATAGATAGACCCGACGTCGTGACAGAACAAAACCTATCGACCTTGTAACGTGATCTGACAAGTCTTGTGGGAAAGTGATCCTATACTTGCCATTGGGCTATGAACTCTACACATTGTCGAATATAGTATTAAAGTAGACTAACTTGTTTGGCCAAGCTCAGTTGTTATGTTACGTTTCTAATAAAGAAATTTTGGACCAAAAAACCTGAAGCCGAAACTCTAGGTTCACTCTCGTACTAGTTTGGTAGTAGCTATTTGTTCACCGTCTCGGAAATTATTAACCTACATGGAGGCTGAAAGTAATCGCACAACAAACTGTTGTGAATCGTTTCATACACATTTGGCTGAGAACTTCAACTCTACTCACCCACACATTTTCTCATTTTTAGACGCCTTAGAACTGGTTCAACGAGAAGTTTACGTGAAAATCCGCAGTTCACAACAAGTCTCTACAAGTACAACTCACATCGAGTACAAAGGAGAACACCAAGAAGAAATTTCCTCTACATCATTCATTGTTTAAAGATTCAGAAAAGCCCCCAATCCTACGTCTTCCAAACACGTGAATATCCCACGTTCTTATTTTAAAACGATACAACAAGGTATGTGAAATGGGCAAAACAATTATTCGCACCGCTAACTTTTTATGGGACCTTCCCACACTTGAGGGAAAGTTCTCATATCTGTTCATCTTCTCTGGTAATGAGGAGATGAGCGAGATCATTGCAGAGCATTTTTAACAAAAGCGTTCTCGCATGTTACCATTAGGCTCAGATTGAGTATCAGCGGTCTTGGAAACTCGACACGTTACAATACAATTATCAACTTCACACTCAATCGGCGTTTGGGAAGATGCGAGGGATTGAAATTCGTGATATGTAAAGAGAGTTTTGGAGTTCTTAAAGACATGTACACGTTGGGGAAGTTATACAGGAAAAAGCAATCAGTGCTGAAACTGAATTGCAAGGCGTTTAAAAAAAGCGCGTCAGGGTCGGTTTCATCAAAATACTCTAATCTCGATCAGGATTGATCTAGATAAATTCTAAAAGAAATCATTAATGGTGATCAACGACGAATGGGTTTCACGACCCTAAACTCGTGTACACCATAGCTAGTTTAGCGCTAAACGAGTTTACGGCCAAATCGTAATCTAAACTCTGGTTTAACCGGTATCAAGAACGCATTGGTCCCCAGCTTTTAGTGATAGCATTGGTAACACCTCACTTCTTCGAGTTCGTGTTTTGTTTGGTACCTAGTATTGTATATTGTTGTTATTGTGTAGATACGTAGATGTTATATTGTTACTGTAGATAAGTAGTGTTGAAATACGATGGCTGATGATGGGGGAAAACGGAAGCGGGACCTAGCTGGATTCGCCTTATTTCCTCAGGGGTCTCGGGAAAATGTATGAATTGCCGCCATATATCGGCTATAACTTGCTGCCAAAATTGGCGATTAACATGAAATATTTAGTTGCTCGTCTTGATGGGAAATGAGTTCAACGTAGATACGTAGTGGGTGATGGGAAATGAGTTCAACGACGTCTGGGTGGATGTGGATGTCATCCCTACTTTACAATGTATAATAAAGTACTGCTGGTGGGCAAAACCAATAGGGGAAGTTCATCAATCCTGTGGTTAACCACACAAGAGGATGAAGTTATATGAATTTTGTAAATAAAATGCAACAAAAATGAAGCACACAAGGTTCGGTTTTTGCACAAATTAAACACAAAGTCGCGAAGTCATGTCTGCAGTGTCATCGAGGACGTTGTAATCGACCGTCCTCTCCTTGATCCATCGCAAGCGGCGAATCGTAAAGTGTTGTTTTTCATCATCTCCAAACGCCAAGGTGAAAGCCCTCACCAAACCACTCGTACTCTCTACATAATTTTACACACAGCAGTGAAAGAAAAAGCCAAAAGGAATCGTCAACAAGTTGGTCGATAGGTAAAAAACTGATTAATCGCGGTTAGGAGTGTTGAAACCCTCAAAAATTGGCGTTTAGTCTCTAAACGCGTTCTGGGGCTCACTCGTTTAAAAACGTTGGTGAAGTTGAAGTTGAAGTTTGAAGAATGAGGTTTGTTTCCATACGTCACCCCATTTTGATAACTTAGGTCCTCAAAATTATGTTAAGAAGGTGGCGACGCCCTGATGAAGGCGACTTCCAATGTTTTCACTTGCTCTCTTGCAAATCTCGAACAGAATTGCGGCGATTTCTTCTCAGATTCCTAAACAATCATCTTGTAGAGATGTTAATGACAAGTCTCCATGCAAAATCCTCATTACAGAGGTATTGGACATGTTCAATGCAATTGCATGCAACCGAGGAAAGCGCCTTGGTGAATATTCGTCTGCTGCCCTGATGTCTGAAAACGGGGCCACTACCAGGAGACAATGAGACCAATGAGAACCCTCGCAGGCATCTGATATCACCACAAGGTATGCAGCTCCCCTTTGAAACTGCACTGTTTGTTTTGGCTCACCCTGCAGGGTTGTGATCAACTCTCCGAAATGCAAGCAATGACATATGAGCGAATTATTTCCTTTTAATTCGATGTCGGATGTAGGTATCTTGAAAAGTGATTTTCTTGTCTACGACAAGTGAAGTGTATTTAGTACATGCCCTTTACCAACACGCTTATGAATGATCGGTTTTCTTTAAACTTCAAGTATCGGCAGCTTGCCAATATTTCACACGGGGTTGAAATCATTACGTCGTTGACGGAGGATCGTGATTCTCTCCGTGACAGTTAACGGGAGAGCATCGGAAAAACACCTCAGAATGGCCCGAGGGCCGATAAAGAGATTTGACGTCAGAACCCGTCTCTATTATTTACTAGAGTTGTTAGTTGGTTGACAACGCGGAGGCGGACAGCAATGGAACTACTTCTTCGTTTGAAAACTCAATTTCCTCCACAGAACAATGCTTGTTTTCTCGTAATAAGGTTCACTATGTGCCGATTTCATCATTCTAAAAATAAAGTTGGTAAATGAGTCAAACGAGAGGCTAAAAGCGGACCAGTCTCACTGCAAAGTTGAGTGACAACTAATGATTGCCACTTATGTGGGTAGAGGTGAATTTCATCACTTCTAGTCAAACGACAAGTCGTAATACACCATAACTGAATGCAAAATATAAACCAAATAGCAAACGAACGGGAATATTATTCAATTGAAATAACAGTGTAAAATGAGTAAAATCGGCGAGAAAACACCGCAGAAAAGATGCTACGGGCATTCCATGAACCTCCCAGTTAGCTATACAATCTGATGATCCAGCAAGAGAAACTCAATGGATTTAGAATATTTCGGCGTTGAGTAAGTACCATTACGTCCATCTTGGATCGCAAGGAATCATATGAATTAAATAAACTGATTAAACTGAAGGCTTGGACTCTCAAAAATGGAGATATGCATAAGATCCGAGCATTCGAAATGTGGTGGTATGGTAAAATGCTGAACATCCCTTGGACTCACAAAGTTACAAACGTAGATGTTTTGAGAAGAATGGGAGAAAACACAGAAGTTATTGAAACAATAAAGTCAACATAGATGCAATATTTTGGACTTACTATCGAAGGAGAGAAGTAGAAGATCTGGCAGCTCATTTTAGGAGTTAACACATCAGGAAAGGGAAGAAGGACAAGTTGGATGGACGAACCGCTGCACTGGAAATGTTCAGAACTGCAAGGTACAAAGACAAACTGCTAACGATGGTTTCCAACATCCGACGGGAGAGACACATAAGAATAACAAGGCACGCATGGGTCGGAAATTCGCCTTTTTGACCCCAAACATACATAAATCACATGTTAATGGTGTTGCAGCTCATCAGCTGACCCAATTACAAGCACTCTGCCAGCAATTACAAGCACTCTGGACTGTTCATTTTGGTCCTCAATTTAGCAAAACGCATAAGTTGGGTGGTTTTGTCCGATCCAAACGCCACACTGTTTCACTGTTGTCTAAGATCGGGAACATGGCTAGATCTACATGTTTGTGCCTCTCCTCATGCCTACCGCGTTGTTCTTGTTGGCTTCGGTGACTGTTTCAATTGTCAGGTTACGACGAAGGTCGTCATTTCTTATGTACCACGGGACATTGACCCCCCCCCCCCCCTCTAAGTACTTTATTTTGGAAATTTTGGATGTGTTTGATGTAGGATTTTTCGAGCAGCCCTAAATTTGTATGCCATACGGATAGACTGGTTTTAGAATTGTTTGTACAGCAGTAACTTGTTGTGAACCGAGTGCCTCCCCAGTAACCAGTACAACTTGATGTTGAGCTCGGTTTTTGTCATTTTGATGAGCTCTTTCCATTTTATTTTGGCATCTAGCATCAACCCTAGATATTTAGATGGGTTTGCTGCGGGTATGAGTTGGGAGTTGATCATAATTGGCCACCAGATAGGACTCCCGCGCAGATATTCTTGAGCCAAGCATACTCTTCTTCATACCTTACTCTGAAGTATCTGCTACTGATGTAGGATTGAAGTATTTCAAAGAATCTAGTAGGCAAATCACATTGCAGTTCGCACATCAAGCCATCAAGCCAGACTTTATCAAACTCTTGTGAAATATCCAATAACACACAGGCGCACACTTTCTTGTTTTCTAATGATTTTTCTATTGCTTTGGTTTTTTCGAGCATGAGGCCAATTTTGGCGCTTTTTGAACCATCTTCTTTCGAAAAAAATAAAAATGAAAACGAATGGATCAAACTTGGGTACATTTGTACAATTTGAAACACTGGGAGTTCTTCGATTCCCACAGCCGCCATTTCTACAACACTGTAAGTACAGTACTGAAGTTGAATCTGAGAAGTCGAGAAACTTTTCTCCTCATCAACTCGGTACCCATTTCTTTTATCCCCCGCTTTCTGCAAATAATACGCCGTACACCGGTGGGCCCATCTGAGCTCTGTTGGGAAACATTCGAGGTCCCACCATATTACATATTTAGGTAAGCAATACGAGACACGAGCGCTCTTCCGCCGTTCCAAGTTTTTTCATTGTCTGGCATCCGTCTTTCTTGTATGTGAGGGTATTTTTTTTCTTTTTTTCTTTTTTTCACCGGGAACCGCTGCATCCCAATCAACTTCAAGCAGCACCAGTCGGATGAAATCCCGTTGTAACTTGGCGTAAACGGCGAACACTTCATTCCCTCACTTCCCTCGACTGTTTTTCCGTTCGTTTTATTCCTTTCATAACCGCAGTCCCCTTCAGGGACACCCACAACCCTATTTCTCCCTTTTTATTAACTTTGAGGCATGAGATCCTTTCGATGTCAGCTTTTCGGCAACATCTTTGAAATTCAAGTCAGCTGCCGCCTTTATGATTTATTTTGTGTTTCCCCTCATATGAGCCGCATTGTTTACTAGAGCTCCTAGAAGCTATTGTTCTCGGTCGACAATTTTCAAAACCCTAATTACCGGAAATTTTCATACCAAAATCCGTTCGAGACCACCCTGAATTCCCTGCCAAAAGACACCAAAAATCATATGTACATTCATATATTTATATGGTGTGAGATATTTTATTTTGAGGTTCGGTCAGTGAAAACAATTTTTGGTTCCGACGTTTCGGCCGTTTATTCAGCCATCTTCAGGGAATTCTGTCGTACGGAATCAGGACATGGAGGTGATGCCCGGTTCATGAACAGCGCACAATTGTGAACCGGGCATCACCTCCATGTCCTGATTCCGTACGACAGAATTCCCTGAAGATGGCTGAATAAACGGCCGAAACGTCGGAACCAAAAATTGTTTTCACTGACCGAACCTCAAAATAAAATATCTCACACCATATAGATACTACGGTCGAAAACCGGACGAAAATCCACTACAACTATATATTTATATGTTTATGTATGTGTCATTCCAGACGACAGGGTAAGTTTGTAAATGGGCTGAATCGAGCCACTCTAAGGGGGTTTAGGGGGGGGGGGAATTGCCCATAAATTCCAAAATTGAAACAAGTGACACTTCATTTTAAAGGTTTTATTGCGTTCTCAAACTGGAGCACATTGAAGATGAAGAAACGTGGTTGTTACTTGGGACGCTCTCACGGTTCATCTGCTCTAATCTGATAACGGAATGAGGTATCGTAATTCTGATTCTATAAATTGAGGTGTTACTTGAAAAAAAAAAAAAAGACAATAATTGTTGTAAGACCAGTAAAATGAAGACATTTTACATAGGACCAGTTATTTCTTCGAAAAGTCGCTCTTATAGCCATACTGCATGACTGGATTTTTCTGTTTTTCTTCTTTCTTCTCTAAAGTAGGTACCTACTGGTTGAGTTATTGTCATTATGCAACCTGTGTAACGCAACCCTCCCTGGGCAGTGATCCCTAATCTATGAGGTGCGTAGATTATTAACCAATTTATTATTTACTGAATAATATGTCTACATTTAGCGATATAATTGCGCATGTAATGCTACGTACAAATATTCTCCTACCTACACCTTGAAAAGCCGTTCAAGAGTACTTTCTAAATGCACTTCACGTATACGGCCATTGGGAAGTCGGTTCCTGCTTGGAGCTGTTGGACCAAGGACGCCCAGATTGTGAATCACATCCCACGGGTATTACGAAGGTAAAGCCCTCCAGCCGCTGTTCTTCATGGGGTTATGACCCGGGCATCTCAAGTTTCGTCGTTCCCACCCACCGATTTAAACCTGCCTATTGTTTTTGAACCTTCGGGCTCCTCTAACAAAAACCTTTGCCGTCCGAACGGGTCAGTGAGGGATCCTGACGGACTCTCTCGGCTTGCCCAATCTCGGTATATACAAGAGAAATGTGGTCCTAACGCAAGTCGTATGTTTCCTCCGTGGTCTTCTGAAGTTGAAATTTTTAACAATATGAGTGACATCTCGACGGCGAATTTCGCAACCAGGGTGCATCGATCTACTTCCCCACTGGTTTATCACAATATGTCCACAGGAAAACGTACCTCAGCTTCCGGAAGCAAATTTTTCAGCAGAACGAAAAAAAAAACTCAGGGTCGAAAAATCGGCATTTTGAGTTATTATCGATTTGTATAGGAAATCTAACGTACTTTCTGAATCGGTAAGCCGGTTTACGAATCGATTACTGGAAATCATCAGTACATCTAAAACTTTTATTGCATTTTTCTCAAAAACAGCTTTTTTGAAATTCAGAGGTTCAAAAAAATGATAACTTTTCAACGGATTAAGATACAGAAAATCAGAAAACGGCATCGTGTTCAGAAGCTTCTTGTCTCTCAGGAATGACAATAAACCCGATTTCAAAATCCGGAAGCTTAGTACGTTTTCCTGGGGACGGTCACATGTACGGTTTATTACCACACGACATTAAACGCCTTTCTTTATGTTGAGTGAGCTAATTACGATGAAATCCTAAGAAAAGCTATGATTCAATTCAACGCCATTCTACTAGATCCAATTCACTTTAAATGGGGTTGACAAAGTGGAACGAAGGTTCTGACACCGTTCAACTTCAAACCAGCTTTTGGAAGACCTCTCTCTATTAATTTAGCGTCGCATTCCTTCATGATTCCTCCGCTGACTAAGAAATCCCCCCCGGACGTCGTGACTCACTGGTACCTGGAACAATGGACATGTCCCTGGTCTTATCGAACTTGTCGCAGAGCGGCGTTAGGTGATTTTGGTGAGTAAAATCATCCAACTCCGAGCCTTGTTAGTTGTTTCGAATTACTTCTCTCGAAGATAACAAGTTGTAACAACTAGTGATATGTACGCTCTATTTGAATTAATTGACCAAGTGCAGGTGAATATTGTGGAAAGTGAGTGTGGAGGGCACCTCTCATGAGATTGTGGAAAATTATATTTAAGCCGGTTTTGGTCAATTATTTCAGACTGAACCAACTGAGAGGGACCAAGAGGAGTATTCTGCCCAAAGGGGAAAAGCCGTAGACCGTAAAGACCAAGTGTTGAGACAAGCTCTAAGCTTTAAATGGTCATTTTTCAACATTTTTTCGGTATTTCCTTCGTAACTGATTCATAATCAACTCAGTCATAACCTCAGATGGCCTAATCAATTGGGCTCAACTAGGTGGGGGGGGAGGGCCTTTATCACCCATAAATTTAAATTCCAAACAGAAAAATCCACAGTTATGCAGCATGGCTTTAAGAGAAGAAATAACTTGTTTTCTGTAAAATGTCTCCATTTTCTGGAACATGACTGGAACATTTTTTTAATGTGTAAGTATGGTATAATAGATTTTATTACATAAAATTTATAAAATTGTAATAATTTGGATTGGGAAATAAAATAATAAAATAAAAATAGAATTGCGGACACTGATTATACAGCAGGTTAATCTGACCTAGTTAGCGTTCGACTCCAAGCAACTCGCCCAGTTGACTCCCACCAGCCAACGAATGCATCGTTTTTCCCAAACTCACGGGTGCATGTCGTCGATCGTGACGTCACAAATAAAATCCAAAAATGCAGCTTGGAAACTGAATGATCTGGGGAAGGTTGTCGGGTAACAGAAGGTGAAGAGGTAGAAGTGGGGTCCGCCCCACTACGCGCTCACCTTGATGTGAAGCTCGCGGGACAAGCCAGTCCTCGCCCGAGTCGCGCCCACGAAAGGTGTTTAATACCATCTGTGTCTTTCATACCACCTGTTAACCCTTTAAAATGTACCTAACCCGTTGAATACGACCAGAAACAAAATTTTTTTAAAATACAAAAAACGAGTGATTTTTGTTGAAAAATAAATTTATCGTCGGGTTTGTCGATTTTGAATCGGTGGCTTTTTTTCCTTCGGTATTTTTGTTTTTCTCTCGGCTGGAGTGGTGTTTTTTTCAAAAAGTGTTGTGTTGTGCGACATGTTCACCTGGAAGCCAGGATGTCAGACGAGCCAAAACAGCGTGCTCATTACTCCACCTGCGTTTCAGCTCTAGGTCTTCTTTGCTTTGCACTATCCGTCACAGCGCTCGCCCTCCCGCTCTGGGGATACTACAGCAACCCCCAAGGTCAGATTATGTTAAAATGTATACAATACAATATACGAACGATCGTTCGATGCGGGGAGACAGATAAGCCGTGTAGCGGTTGTTTAGGGAAGCGGTTGCCGTGACGACGGGAGGTTATCTCGTTGTCCGGGAAGGTTATCCCGGTTTTGATCGGGGAAGAAGGTTTAGGACTGCTGGTTTTCCTGGAGCTCCCGCCGGCTGTTGGGATTTCAGAAATATCGAACTTGAGCGGTTGAGCCCGTAGAAGACATAATCTGCCCAAAACGACCTTGCAACTTCCTTAATTAATTGTGGACTCGGAGCTCCCATATATAATAGATTCAAAGCCAATATTTGCCATATCTAGGTTATACCAAAACTCTCACACCATTCCTTCATTGAGGAATGATTTTTAAAACGCCATCTCCACATGAACCATTTGGTATATGGGAACATAATGGTTTGATTTGAAAATTACACATTTAAATAATAAAGAAAATTACCACCACGCTAAAAGCTTTAATCTGCATTTTTGGTCAACTGCATTTTAGAGCATCTACACATATGTATACGAATTTCTTGTTTTTCAAAAGCCTACTGGAAATCACGAACCTGTGTTGGCTCTGGCATGGTGTAACCAAATCAGGGTACCTACCCAAAACTGCACTATAGCGAAAATGAACCAAAACGCAGATTGGTGCTTTTGGCGCGGTGGTAACGGTGGGTGGTTACAGGTGACCTAATTTATGAAAAATCCAGTCATGTAGTATGGCTTAAAGTGCGAATTTTCGAAGAGATAACAGGTTGTATGTAAACGTTTTCCTCCCATTTTATTAATTTTATAACAAATTTTGTCCCCATGTTTTGCAATGTATTAACACCTCAGTTTATAGGTTTTCAAACGGTGAACACGGCGGTGCAGTCAGAATTGCGTTATCTCATTCCGTTGTCAGATTAGAGCAGATGAACAGTGAAGAACATCTCAAGTAACAATCACGTTTTTTCTTCTTCAAAGAGCTCCAGTTTGACAGCGGAATAAGATATCACAATTCTGGATGCAACATCGTGTTCAGCGTTAATCAATCTTTAAAATGAGGAGTCACTCGTCAGACTGTTTGATTTTTGGAATTTCTTCCGGCCATCCATTTACTATAGTAGTTTTAAGTTGCACCAATTCGCTATCTTGATTTGCCAATACTTTAGTTTCCTCTACGCGGGCTATGGACATCGCTCTACGATGATATCTACTGTGAATGGGGGTTGCTCTTCATCAGAAGCTTCATCATTATGGCAGTCTCGACTCAATGTATCTGCGATGTGCTTTCTATTTTTGGAAGGTAATGAATTACATATCTCCATTATGATTCGATTGAGTCGAGGAGATGCTTCATGAAGCGGTTTTTGAAATATAGATAGACCAGAGGCTTATTGTCCGTTTCTATTGTCAAATTTTGCGATCCCCAAATATACTCATGGAACTTGCGACAGGCGACAGCTATTGCTAAAGCCTCTTTCTCTAGCTGACTGTACGCCTGCTGGGTCTTCGTTAAAGACTTTGAAGCATATGCAACTGTTTGCATTTCCTGCATCAAGACTGCTCCAACAGCAAAAGAGCATCCACAGACAGCATGATGGGCAATTTGGTATTGTAGAACCGCAGAAGCGGGGGGAATGCGACTACTTTCTTCACTTCTGAAAATGCTCCTTCTTGCTCTACACCCCAAACCCATGCGATCTCTTTTGACAAAAGTTTTCGCAGAGGAGTAGTTGAATTTGGGAAATGTTTGAGTCTGTCTCGTCTGGTATCGTTTTGTCATATTCACATCCCCTTGTACGAGTAGTTAACGAAAGGACTTCTACTAAGTTTGGGATGAGAGAGAATATGAAGAATTCAAGTGATTCTCGTGGCCCCGTTTCCAGATTTTATTCAAACTTACCGTCTCTTCACCCTTCGGCACGCGAAAGTACATTTGCATCTCGTCGAGAGCCTTTTTATTTCTTCCCACGGGCCCGGAGAGACGCTCGCCGCGAAATTGGAGCAGTTTTGATTGTGAAGAGCTGATAAGGCAGGAATTCCGCTCTTCGGGCATCACGGCGGAGTTATTTCGTTATTCGTTGGAAACAGTCGGGACTTTGTTGTATCTGAGGGTATGAGCCTCTTGATAAACTCCTGGATAATATTGCAGATTTATGAAACAGATAAAAGCCGTGTGTTTCAATTGGATTAATCTTAAAGATGAAAAATGTAATACGCAGTTGTGTGTCATAACCGGAAAACTTGGTTATATAAATCAAATTACATGAACCTGTATAATTACTTGATATATTCAACAATGCTTAATTACAGGATTTATATTTGTTCTTGTTAAGCCCAGGGGGATATTATAGGTGGTTAAGGTAACTAAACAACACACTTGTTAGCAGTCTTCACGAACAGCCTTCACAAAATTGGCGAAAATCGAGCGTCAGCCCGCCCTACGTTCGGTTTAAAGTGCTCGAGCTGGGTAGCAATTGGATGTGCGAGTATAAGCAGTTACTGGAATTCAAGTTTCATAATGTACCAAATAATGTTGACATTTTATGTCTTTACTCTGGCACATAACTCGAAAAACGTTACACAAAAAGCGTTACACGAAATCGTCACGAAAAGTTCTGATGATTATCCAGTCAGTTATCATCGTACAAAAATCGTTCACCACTCTTTGGATAGCTCTCGATTTACCTAACCATATTACGTTAACCACTGCGGAGTGCGTGGCCGACAAGCTGGGGTATGAGCGTGATTGTTTAAATAATTGTTTACACACAGGTGATCATTCTCAATAATTTATATTGTCAACACGAATGCAAGCTTCATATAAGTTTCTGCAAAGACATAAAGTGTCCCAATGTGTTGCAGACTCGTATGCAAGCATTTAGTTTAATTTTTTTAAAGTTTTTTCTTTGGGCGATTCCAATGGTTCATTATTGAAGATAATGGGGGTATTCATGGTCCGATTCGACCGTCCAATCGTCGTAAATGGAAGACGTGGGGTTCATGAGGTTCCCTCCGTTTCCACGTCGAATGGTCGAAAATCGATCATTTCGATTATTCGACATCGAATCGTCGAATTAGACGGAGCAGCGCATAAACATCTATGTTTATGCGTTGCTCCGTCCTGGAATTTCGTGTAGACGGGAGGAGGAGTGGGTATTTGGTGATGATGGGTGTGAAGGGGAGGGGGTTGTATGTGGTGGAAGGGCGGTGGGTGGTGGTGGGTGGCGATTGGAGGGTGGTGGATGGTAGTTGGGCGGTGGGTGGCGGTTGGTGGGTGGTGGCTGGTAGTTGGGCGGTGGGTGGAGGTTGTGGGAGGAGGTTCCCCCCCCCCACACCGGACAGACTATAAATAATGTCGTCGCCCGTCTGTAAAAACCAAACGAGCATCTCTTCGCAAACACAAAAACCAAAATTACCATGTACACCAAAATTAGGTTTTGGCAAATTCTTATTCGACATCTATTAGTTTCCACGTAAGAAATCACTTCGAGAAATCAACACAAATGCTTAGCAACGATGGGTTGTAAGCCAAACTCATCAGAATATCAACGGCCAAAGTAAAGACATAAAATGTCACAAATATTTGGCGGGTAGCGAAATGCGTTTTACTAGCCTGCTGAATTATTTTGGAAAATGGATTAAGTTAATGTGGACATTTGATGGTGAAAGACAAAGTTTTAATTTCTAATGAGCCGTTAAGTTATCTTTGAGTTAATCAAGCTTTAGTTAAATTTGGTGAAAGTGGGCGTGCGTGTTTCTGGGGGTATACAGGGACTTAACCCTGGATTACCACCCCTAGGACGATTCGACCTATAAATATTTTCAAGCTTTCAGGAATACATGCCAGAACCACTCCGAGTTATGTACTCTTCAGTTAGTCGTGCTTGTGCTGACGAGGAAGAAAGTTGTGCAGTTCATATTCCGAGTGAGTACTGGTTCATTTTCCATTACATAGGAGGTCTAATCGACCTACAGGTGGAAATGGCCGCTCAATCTGCGTAGGTCTTTCTGACCCACAGGTGGTAATGACCGCTCAATCCGTGTAGGACTATTTGACCTGTAGTTGGTAATAACCGTTCATTCTGTGTAGGTAATTTTGATTTCTTCACTTTCAACTCCGACAAGATCGAGTTTGAGAAAAACGAATCAGATGTATCGATTCTTTGTGAAAAATAATTAAATAAATAAATAATTTATTTATAATTTTCTTAATTTGCTTAATTTATTCTTGTATATTGCCTCTACTGTAACAGGCCTATTCAACATCAACAACAAAAACATGTGATATCCGCCCAATAAACCCTTCCTTCCAACTATGGACATGTCCTCACCACTTCATAAGCACCGTAACCGTTTCGAAATCTCCCCTTGGCGCCATGTCGAAACGTTTTTATTACTAAACATAATATATTATATGTATTGGATGTGCAGTAATAAAAACGTCTTACCAAGTTTTTCGGGGGGTCTTTCTTATTGTACTCCAAGTGTAACATTGAGAGAATGAACAATCAGCGATCTTGTGAGTCAAGTGTCTCTCTTCTCTGTTGATACTCGTAGTTTGCCTCCTTAATATATTTTATTCTTCCATTTTAATCTTTTCTTACCCACTCTTCTTTCAATTTCATGAATTCTTCAACTCAATCTTGCCCTTCAGGCCGTTTGTTTTTTTTTTATATTCGAAAAATGAAAAATCAAGAGGAATGAAGTAATTACGATTGTATTGAGGAATTTACCGTTTTCGTTTCGCCAGATGGGGTGGAAGAGGGGGTCACTAGGCCCTAACCTCAACCTGATTGTTTAAATAAAATAATAAAAATAATCAATCAACCAATAATGTGAAGAGACTGACTCGGGTAACCCTGGATGTGTAAAGATGAGTCATACATGGAACTCCTAAGCTCTGCCGATACTACCCGTACGTCAGCCGTACCGTACATCTCTTCGGGGAAAAAGGATAAAAAATAGCACGGTTGACACACGATTAGGCTGAATGTCCAGGGGAAACGTTGTGACAGGATCTACAGTTTGGTGAACCAGAGGGTCCCCCCTCACGAGGGAAATAAAAGCGAGGACGTCAATAACCTTGATGACCGCTATCGGAGGTGTGATGGTGAAGGTAATGGTGTACGTATCGATAAGGTGTGCTCAGACAATATCCAGGAAATGTTAGACCCCGGGGCTGCCGTAACTGTAAACCTCTTCTACTCATCAAGGGAGCCTTCGATAGATTGTGTGGAATGACGTAGAAGGAGTTCGAGTTTCGCTTACAACATTGAATCGATCAAGATGATACATTAATGATCAGGACCCATTTCCGCCAATTATTTGGCTAATTGTGTCCCTTCACTCTGCATCACTCGTCGTATCTAATCAAGGCTCGACCTCATTCTAAACACCAAGAACCCCCTTATGACTGAATATTTCCTCTCTTCTAAAAATGACTACATATTATACTTGTAATGGAATGGAGCTGAATCACAGTTAGTGAAAATGGATTAGTTTTCTTTCATCAATTTTAAGACTGGTCGATATAATTGCAAGTCCGGTTTTGCCGTCATAGTGATTTCACTCGCCTTAGAACGTTAAATCTCAGAAAGGCCGAAAATTACGATTTTCCGTCTCTGGTTTATGTTTGGGACTGAATACCACGCACTCATTATAAACCACAGATTATGACACATCGAGATGAAACTGCAGTAAATCGACAAATCCGCGGCTAATGAGGTTTTCTTGTCCCTTGCTCAACTTTCTTTCCAAGAACCTTGAAGTTTTTGAGCCTACCATCGTCTATACCCATAGTTGGAAACTTTCATTCAACCATCGCCGCTTCTGCTTCAGTGAAAGTCCTTTGTGGCCGCAAATATCCAAACTTTCTTCGCTCTGAACTCTATTAACCTGGTTTTTACCTCGTAGTTCCATATGACGTCACTCGAGATTGAACGTAGTTACTGCGTGTGAGGGAGATATACCTACTAGGGATGGGCAATCGGTAAATCGGTTTAAATAAAAGTTTGTGCTTTTACTTTAGCTTTTACTAGCAAATAAGTAGAAAAATACTAGAAGCGAGAAGGCGATGTAACAAGTAATAAATTGTGGTCATAAAACCCAACAACCGTCTGGATTCCGATGTTTGCGTTCTATCAGTTGTTGTGGTCCTCCTTCTCCCGTTTCTCGGGGTTGCGATCGATCTCGATTTTTGGCGTTCGACCAAAATAACATTTGGAAGACCCCATATATTTTTCTACTAAGCCCTAAAAATAATGGTACGGGAAAGCGTGGTTGTACGTTAAAAGGGGAAATGTTTTGTCAAGAGTGAAGATAGTTTGGTGAGGAGGGTTGACTTTGAGTTGGAAAAGAAGTAAAAGACATGTGAGGTTTATCGCTGACATCATTCTGAATTGTTGAACTCGATTCTTCCTTTTTTCTCTAGTTTATATTTAATATTGCTCCAAGATATAGATCTCATTAACGATATTCGTCTGACCTAATTATATTACAGTAGATGGCATTTAGGGCTAATAATACACAACTTCGTCCTTTGTCGATTCTTCCTACCAAGTTTTTTGTTCTCACTATTTTAAGGAAAACGTCAGTATTACGTTGGTCAGACTTGTTGGTTAGATGTGTCGAGTAGTGGAATCTGTAGGGTTAAATGTTAATACGTCTAATAATTCGCGTTTTCTCATCTTGAACAGACCAATGTTGCAAAACGTATCGAACCGATTATCCTCTTCCCAAGGAGATTAATGCGGCAAATCGTGAGAGTTTTTTTGCCACTTCGTCTATTTCACACGGGCCTTTAAAGTCACTGTCTTTCAACTAAACTCTTCATTCGCAGTGAGTTGCTGAGCTGTACGATTTTTTTCTTGTCTGGTTGGAAATTCTGTTGCCAGTTCTCACGGCGAATCGGTTGATAAAGGAAGATGATGATGGTGAAGTCGACTGATCTCGAGCGGTAAGTTCAGATAAACTGAGCGTACGATTGTAATTCACAACTAAATTGATAATAATTTCAAACTCACAGTCTAGTTGAAAGACAACTAATAAGTGATTTTTATCTCTTAAATGTATCTACACATCATCTTCATTGGTGTGCCTTTGAAGCCCCTGCTGATGGGCTGTTGCAAGTCGTCGTATTTCGTCTTCAACGATCCCCACTCCAAGTACTCAGTGAATGCAGTGGCGTTGTTTCGTAAAATTCCAGGGGGGGGGGGGAAGAGAGAGAAATCAATTTTCCCAACTGCTTAAACATAGGTTTCCCAACTATTTTTCATTTTAAGAAATCCATTTCTCTACTATTTAAAAACCTACTAATTATTGTACTACACCGTACTCACACTCAATTCAGTATTTATTAACTTGTATTAAAAAAGTACTTGATTTTCACCTCATTCTACACCAAATTAGTCGCATACCACCCAAAATACCATCACAAACGCATTTGAGTCCGGTTTACACGTCTTATTTCGAAGGAGTTGTAGGTTTTGTCCAGCTGAATAAGCGGTTTTGCCCACTGCGGGACGTCGTGAATATTACGAAGCTCTCGAGTGTTGGGACCTCAATGATTCGGTTGATGAGGCGAAGTGAAGTTGAAGCAGTCGACCTTGGGGATCTTCAGTGGGCGCTGCCGGCCATTCGCCAAGCCGGCTTTTGCACCTAAGCAAGTTCCACAACGTATTTGCGGTCCAGTGAATCGCTATGCATCAAAACCGCGGGAAAGAAAGATTTATTGAAAATACGACGTACCTACATCGCTTTATAGCAAGTTCATTGTGTGAATTAAGTATGTACGTTGTATTTATTCGTAGGATATGATCCAGAGAAAAGAGTTGGAACATCGTAGTCCAGTAAAATAATGACAAGACCTGTGACCTGAGGAAAGTGGGAAATCGTTCTCGAACTACCGACTTAAACCGACTTACTACCTTTATAACCATAAAAGAAGTACCTACCAACAAACATTCGAAATTACCTTCATTTCCGTAGCACGAAACGTACCTCAGAACAAATCCCAAACTACATTAAACGCTTGGATACGAGTCTGCAACACATTGGGACATTTTATGTCTTTATCCTGTGAATTAAGGTTTACTTTCAAAATTCACTTCAAAATGAACTCGAAAACACCTCTAACACCCAACTACAATTTCACGTAGCATTCCTATATATACACCCTAATAAACCATGGTACTTACATTAAACACACATGTTGTGATATTACAACTGTTTCGGTTGTAGTATCATTGTCTTCTACATTGTCTTCTGTTTAACTCAGCTTTCCGTGCATCCACGGTCGTGTGCAGGGCATGGAAATATTCGATAAATTGAGGGCTTTCCAACGAGTGGTGAACGATTTTCATGGGTTGGAAAATGAGGAAGTTAGTTTTCGTCAACAGTTTTCGTGACGATTTTTTTGTTTGTGTGCCATAGCAAAGACGTAAAATGTCAAAAATACAAGAAATAATGGTTAGGAAGCTAGATATAGGATATTCCAAAATTACTGATTTTGGAATTTGGCACATATTTATGATTAAAATTGTTTACATTCGGTGTTCAAAGTTTAAGTGTTCTTTGAACTCGCTGTTAAATTCTCTACTACCTTGATCTCAAAAGTGTTTTGATAGGACCAGTGCTGTGGATGCTACAGACGGCAGAAAGTCGTAAAATGGTACATTTCAGCCAATATGGGAAAAATGGTTGTTCTTCAGCCGTCAATTACTACCCCATGAACAGGTCCAATTTTAATGTTGGGGTCAATCAACGCAGTATTTAATGTTATTTAAATTGTCACTTGGTAAGGTGGCACCATATTTGCTGGGATGCGTTGCTTATTATTAGGAGTTTTAAGCGAAAAATTAAAGAAAATTTGAAAAACTCGGATTACTCATTTTCAAGACTATCCCACAGTCATTGGAGTTCCGTGGGAACCAGCGATTAACTATTACATGGAGTTTTGGATACATTTTGATAGCCCTCGCAATGAGCGTCCATCAATCCCTGGTTATCGGATCTAATGAGAGTATGCAAGTGCTTTTCATTCCAACGACCGAATAAACAATTAACCTAAGAACAAGGGACGTTATCCATGACTTCCCAACCTTGTATCTTTTGACAAGTGACGACAAAGACGATGAGGATCGAGTATTTTTCAGTGGGACAATATATCTAGGAGTCCAATATACAGAGCCCGAGTATCTAATGAGATTTGTCGTTTCTGAATTACCAACATTTAGTATACGATCGGATCGATCACAGAACAGAAATGATCGCTTCTTCTTTTAACCCCACAGCTTGGTTCCTTCATGCCTTTGAAGGGAGCTGGTTAAGTAACTAATTTTGTTCAAACCATGAATACTCACTCGTACGATACTGGTAATTTACTGGACTTTACTAGATTCTGAGATGGTGGTTCCTCCGAACGTGATTAATCTACCGTGATGTCACGGGTAGATGCTCAATTTTTTCGTATTTTCTATTAGTGTTTTTGTTAACAGAAAAGACCTTTAATTCCTCATGTTTACTACAGGATTTTCTCTCTTGGCCGTTAAAACGAGTTTTCTTAGCGGTTTTCCGACTCATCGCAAAAGCCCCCCCTCCACCCGGAAGGAAAATCCCTTCTGTAAAGGCCTCGAACCCCAATGGGATGGGAGACCATAATTACGGTTCCGTCCCCGTTTTCCAATTAGCACTACCCAAACACACATACACTCGCGGAAATGTCATTGTCGTAAAACAGAGGTTTTCCGCACGATGGAAAACGTTAAGGGGGGGTTCCCTAAGGAAGTTTTCAATTTCAGATAGCGGTTTCAGCAACTTCGGCAGTTTCTAAACCTCTCCCCCCTCGGAAGACCGTTAATGCACTAACCTCGTAATCTGGGCTGCTCTATTTCGAAGTTTTCTGAGCCTAATTTGCCCTACACCTATAAGAGCTCTTATGAACTAGTTCATCATTTCAGAGCAATTTTCACGTATTGTGTAGAACCACCACGCTCAGTTGTTCAAATAATACACACGTCCGCCATACCGTACCACTCCTATAAAACCTGCTGTAAGAATTTGGTAAAAACTCAACCTTGTAGAAGATGGAAATCTGCGTCAATTGCTCACACCGACTGACAAAAAGAGGCGTTTGGAGCACAGAAGATGACGGTAATGGGGTTCTCCAGGGTGCTGAATCCAAATCTGAAACCCGTTTTTCGCTATCACGTCTATTCTCTGAGATAGCGAAAACCAGGTTTCAGATTTGGATTCAGCACTCATCTACTCTGCTCCAAACAACACCTTTTTGTTGACCAGTGTCACCTACGATCTATAATTCTGCATCGTTCGTACAATCGGTTAGGCACTAATCATGATGAAACTGTATGTTTGAACCTCGAAGGCGCCCAGAATCATTGGTTTCACATCACTTATTTTACTTTGATCAACTCTGTTCAACTATCCAACGAAATGATCAAGATTCCGATTTAAGCTCGTCAGGCGAATTTTCAGTTCGCTCCCATTTTTTCATCGTTTCTTGACGTTTTTATTTCTGCAATAAAATATAACAGTTTCATTTGTTAATAGTAGGTGTAGAGCAATGAAGAATTCGAATGATGGACGATAAAGAAACTGACAGTTTTATTGAATTTTCTTCGAAACAATTGAAGAATGATCACCTGATGATTTAATTATGAAATAATTGAAATAATATTTATTCACAACATCATTACTCTTTAAATATCGTTTTCTGACTTCATGTAGGTGCATATCGTACTAAAAGCGAAGTATCTCTAAATCGAACAGTCAGCCCTTAAAAAGTTGTTTTTTCGTGAAATTTTTATTTCAATTGAATTTTAACGATACGGAAGAACTGTGACTGAGTGAGCGAGTGGCAATTCTAGGTACCTACATGTAAATATTGCTAAATAAAATGTCATTCTCCTTCTTTGGGGTTGTTTTCGTTGTGGATCACTCCTTCCCGGATCCCTCAATCTTCAGCTTAAATCAGTGATTGTAAAATTTTCTTTCAACTCCTATTATATTTTATCCATCACAACCCCCACATAGTCTTGAAATGTATTGATTTTGCGAAAACACGAAAAAATTGTGTCCACTTATTTGAACAGTCATCGTGGGAATGCTGCACTATGTGTGGATCCATCATGAAGGAAATTGTTCTTAAATACTATCGACAGATCTAAGTACCTCAACGGATTCCCCTTGCGTTCCTCAAAACACCTCGTTGACTCCGACCAACTCACTGATTTCTGGCGGCTTGTACGAATAGATAATAGAGATTTTGACCGTGAAATCGTTCGTACGAGGGCCGGTCCCAAAGGATGACCCAGGGCGAAGGGAGGGCAGGTTCAACCGGAGAGTAACGGGAACGGCCGGGAACGGGATGTTGCGCAAGGGGGTCCCCCAGTGGAAATGTCACGCTCGCCTGCCGTCAACATAACTATGCTACCAACACGTGTGTAATAAACTAATTATAATGGAAGACATTCAACCCGTTAGATTCTATTCATACTTTAAATTAAGTAGGATTTTTTTAAACCCAAATAACTCACTGAGGCAGAGTTGACAAGGTACTAACGAGATATCAAGTATTGGAAATATAAGTACCTACTTTCCTAAAAAAAATTTTCAAATTATTGAAACTATAACAATACTCTGTAGGAATTTACATCTTCATCCAATAACTATCAAAGAAGAGGAAGACACCTACTCAAATTTGCAAAGTGCGTTGCAAAGGACGGATTTGTTATTTATTTATTTTTCAATTCGAATTTTTGAATCTTTTTACGTATCTTGAAACGTAAACCCTCAAATCCTCAAATTTTGGGGGAGGCAATTTTTTTTTCCGATTCCAATTGCTCAATATCGAAGATAATAAACTGAAATGCACAAAAGTCAATTGTTATTCATTTCTACATACGTACCCACGTATGCACCCAATTCAAACAATTAGTTCAGGACTCATCCATCAAAAAAACACCAAGAACTAATCAGGGATCGTTGGCAGACTCGGATAATTACATTAGTTTGGGAGCCGTGCTGGGATTGTGAATTCCTTGTAATCCGTCGGGAAGGAACGGGATGTTGGACCCACCTACTGAAACTACCTCGATAAGAAGGGTTAAGTAATTGAAAACCCCCACTTCCCTGATTTCTCTATCGTAACTTAATCGTGTATTGTGTGTTATTCCCCTTTAGTTCAACCCAATATAATTTCGGCCACAATATTTTTGAAACACTGGTTGTACAGAGTGAGCCAAATAGGGCGATTAAAATAATGGCGTTACTTAGAAGAATGCGGTTTGTTTGATTAAATTCCATGGATCACCCCATTTTGATTACTTAGGCCCTAAATGAAGGCACTGATGAAGGCAACTTCAGAAGTTTTCAGCCGCTCCCTTGGAGCCCACTTCTATCTCAGGAGCGGTAAACATACAAAATTTCCGATATTGGTGTGACAAGAACTAAATGGGGTGGTAACTGACAAGGCATTTGTTTGGACACTTCCAGGGGTTGTGAATTCCTTGTAATCCATTTCTAAGGAACAAGAAGATGTACCAACCTTATGGGCTCAATACGAGGTACCAACCCAATGAGAATATCTCAATACAAGAAGAAGGTAATTGGATAACCCAACTTCCCAAATTTCGCTAAAGTCAATGTGTTACAAACTTTATTTCGAAAAAAAAAAAAAAATGCCACAGTAGCAATAGAAGTAGTTTTCCCACAGTAAATCATCCTTCCGAATAATATTCTGTTTGCAATTGCGTAGGAAAATACAAATATTATTTGTAGTTTCCTATGCAATTGCAAACAGATTTCCACAGATTTCGACTTTTGAGTATTTTCGGGCGTGGTTCACAGTGGTTTTTCTCTTGGTCGATTCCAGCTGGAACTAGTGGTTCTTCATCAGCGACAATAATAATAATAAAAATACATTGTATGAATTCTGTTTCGGTATATTGATATTTTGGACATAGGTACCTACTTGCCAACCATTTTTACGTGTAAGTCCAACAGAAATGGTCTTAGGTCTATAAAAATGGTACCTTTGGTCCGGTGGAAAGATTGTTGGGTTAGGTAGTTCGACTTTTCCTTCGGAGTAGTTGGATCTCCAGGAGGAGCCCAGAACACCAAAAAGACCCTGTTGAGAACCAAGTCGGCCCTTTCGGAACCATTTCAGTCGTATATTTTCCCGTTTTTATATTATCCGACGTACAAACGGAGTTGAAGAGGTTGTTGTTTGGGACCTTTTTTGTTCTCCCGCTCTTCAGGCTCAGCTCTTTTCCTTTAATCTCGTCTCCCTGTTGAGGTGGCTCAGGGTTTACGGGAAACCTGAACGTCAACATTGGGAATTTTTCCTCAACACGCCCCCGAAAGAGCCTTGGATAAGTCATGTTCAGCTCAACGTGGGCCAAAGTGGAAATTGGTGCTCCAGTAAATTTGGCGAGTAAGAAATAAAGCTCTATTTCTGCCCGATGAGAACCACCACATGTAAATTGCGATATATACATGATTGTAAATCGAACGGTTAGATTTCAGGCCAATTTCTGGGAATGGCCTATTCAAACCATTCAAATTATTTTGTATACATACGTATACATTTGAAGTACAAAAACTCTGCAAATTCTTGACACAACGGTTTATTATCTTCCTTGTGCAGATCACCCTTCTGTCTATACCAGACTGTGTTGCAAATCGGCACCATACCATATTCTCACCGTACTCATACCATTTCTTTCCTATCATACCGTACTGTACTATACTAAATCATACATACAATAATATACCATACCATAGTCATACCATGTCGTACCAAAATTCGTTTTGAACCCCTTCCCCTTGACGCTCGTGCGTCATAGCTTCTGACACACTAGTTGGTCTCCTGCCAGCCGTCTTACGTCATACGCTCGTGCGTCATAGGCTCTGACGTACTTGTTGGCCACCTGCCAGCCGTCTTACGTCATACGCTCGTGCGTCATAAGCTCTGACGCACTAGTTAGCCTCCTGCTAGCCGTCTTACGTCATACGCTCGTGCGTCATAGGCTCTGACGCACTAGTGGCCTCTTGCCAGCCGTCTTACGTCATACGCTCGTGCGTCATAGGCTCTGACGTACTTGTTGGCCTCCTGCCAGCCGTCTTACGTCATACGCTCGTGCGTCATAGGCTATGACGTACTTTTTGGCCTCTTGCCAGCCGTCTTACGTCATACGCTCGTGCGTCATAGGCTCTGACGTACTTGTTGGCCTCCTGCCAGCCGTCTTACGTCATACGCTCGTGCGTCATAGGCTCTGACGTACTTGTTGGCCTCCTGCCAGCCGTCTTACGTCATACGCTCGTGCGTCATAGGCTCTGACGTACTTTTTGGCCTCCTGCCAGCCGTCTTACGTCATACGCTCGTGCGTCATAGGCTCTGACGTACTAGTTAGCCTCCTGCCAGCCGTCTTACGTCATACGCTCGTGCGTCATAGGCTCTGACGTAATGGCCCGCCGGTCGCTTGTGTTCTGACGTGATCTGAGGGAAAGGGTGAATCAAGGGAACAAATTTTTCCCGTTTCATTCATGTGCCAAAGCAAAGACATGAAAATGTCAAAAAAATATGTAAATAGATACCTAAGCCCAACTGTAATGTCAATTTTCTGACAATGAGTTTTCGACTATTGTTTTCATACCTTTTTACTTAAGTACTTATTGCAATTTGAGACTGATAATGAGCTGTTTGCAAATAAAAAGTCTGATAACTACTTTATTACATCTTATTAATCTATTTTCAAGTTCCGATTCACAGTTGAATGTATTTTATTTAGATGTCGTAAAATTCGAAAACGATGGAATGACGAAACCTGTCGACTACTGACTCAAGTGATACTGTCGACTTCTAACAGATGTAGGTCGACTACTAGTGCAAAACCATGTCGACTACTGAAGAAAATGTTGGTCACTGGTATCGACTACTACCTAGAGCATTGGGATTTTTTACAAAACTTGTTTTTCCCTTTTCAAACCATGTTGAATAATATTTCCCGCTGCCAGGTCTTTTAGGGAAGGATCGTGGGTACACAATGAACAGGTTTGCAATGAGAAATAGTTGATAATAATAATTAATCTAACATTTAGGATCTAGACATTTAGACCTAGTGATCTAGACAGAAGGGTGATCTGTGCAAAGAAGATAATGAACCGTTGTGTCAAGAATTTACAGATCACCCTTCTGTCTAGATCACTAGTTCTAAATGTCTAGATCCTAAAATTTAGATTAATTTAGATTAACATTTAATGTTAGATTAATTATTATTATGAATTATCACTAATTATTAATAAGTTTATCAAGTAGATACCTAGCAAAAATTATTATAATTTATTGTTAAATGTTAATAATTTGTATTTAATTAATACGATATAATTCTAGGGTTTTTAATACTTTTTAATTTTTCTATAAAAGAAGTATGTACCTACCTACCAACAAACATTCGAAATTACCTTCATTTCCGTAGCACGAAACGTACCTCAGAACAACAAACTCGACATCACTAAAACCATATGATGTTCTAAACAGCTAGTTAGTATGAAAATCGAGTCGACCTGTATTTAATCGACCTGTATTTCAACCGTTTGATTCAAGATCGCGTCGACAGGCTCAACCTTTGAGCCGTCATTGTGAACGAACGGCTGGTCGTACAAAGCCGCGGATGGTCTTAAAAAATTCTACGGAACAAACTCTATCTAAATATGAAATAAACCTACTGAAAATTATTATAATTTATTGTTAGGTATTGATAATTCGTATTTATTATTAATAATAATTATTAATAATTATGATTAATTAATACGATATAATTCTGGGGTTTTTAATACTACGTCGGTAATAATTTTTTTATAAAAGAAGTACCTACCAACAAACATTCGAAATTACCTTCATTTCCGTAGCACGAAACGCACCTCAGAACAACAAACTCGACATCACTTAAGCCATAATATGGAATAATATCATATTATGATGTTCCAAAGAGCTTGTTAGTATGAAAATGGACCTGTATTTCAACAGTTTGATTCACGATCGGGTTGTGAGGCACAATCTTTGAGCCGTCATTGTGAACGAACGGCTGGTCGTACAAAGCTGCAGATGGTCTTAAAAAATTCTACGGAACAAACTCTATCTAAATATGAAATAAAAAACATACCGTTTGATGGGAATTTTTCGAGATATGGAATTTTCAACATTTCAAAATTCGTTTTGAACCCCTTCCCCTTGACCTAGGGTTATGAAAAGTTTCGTGGATCATTGTGGGGCTGGTCCAAACCCAGAAACCAAATTTCGTAATTTTAACTCAACGCTAACTGGGCAAAGTGCCTCGGACGGCGGACGGCGTACGGCGGACGGCGTACGGCGTACGGCGGACGGACGGATTTTTTTTTATTCGATTTTCTGAATCTACGTATCTTGAAACGTAAACCAACAAATTTTGAGGGGGGGTTAAAATTTTTTTTTCTTTGGGCGATTCCAATGGTTCATTATCGAAGATAATAAACCAAAAGAAAGAAATTTCGAATACCTAGTTGTTGAGTGGCGACTATAATAATTTTTGTTGTTGTAAATTTATTTGGCATTACATACGTATACAGCCATGAAATCAGGTTATCAGTACATTTACACGTTTATATGACAGTTCTTCAAACATTTGTACAATTATTTGTAGATAAATAAGTTTTTTGAAGTAATAATATAGTAACTATAGTTATGGATTATGAAGGTCAATCCATACGATCGTAGACATCGTTTAGAGTTCTTCGTCTAATTGTACTGAAAAACTCTAAACGATGTCTACGATCGTATGGATTGACCTTCATAATCCATAACTATGTGCTACACAATTATGTCCACTATAATAATATTATAGTGGACATATTATGTGGACGTAATTGTCAATAAAATTTATTTACTATTAATTCATTCATTCATTGAACCGCGCTTGGCCTTTTTGAAGTTTTCTCTTCACGTAAATTATTTAAAATGAATATCGCAGGCAATACACGTTACTCTACGGCTGTACTATTCAACAGGAGGAAGATATTTGGAATCGACAATCGACGCAAATTCCCCACTGACTTCAAATGTAATTTTGTTAATTTTGAACAATCCTTCACTTGAGTAGTTTGGTTACCTGAGTGATAAGATGCCAAAGGGACGATTATTTGAGATTCAATCACTCAATGGGTTCTTTTATTACCCCGGTTTACGATTGAGAAGCCAGAAGAAATACTTACGACTAATGTTATTTTGATGACAGTCATTCTCGGTTTTATATGTTCCGTCGTTACGTGATCGTTTGATTGTTTTCCGGTATTTAAATGGGCTTACTGATAAATAGAGCGTTCGATATGCTTAGGCGGTTGAAACCCAGTAAAAGGTTTCTCAAAATCTAACGGTGATAAGCCTTGGGTTATTTTGTTTCGTATATCTGTGTACCTAAGAATGTACAGTCGGTGATGTAACCGAAGAACAAAAATTGATACGAGCCCTCAGAAAACATGTGTGTTTTAGCTCGTTTCCTATCGACATCTATCGAAACTCAAATGTTGATCTTTCGTTTGTTTCATACCAAATTCAAACTGTTATTAACTCAACAACATCGTCATTTGTAGGTGCCACTCTTGATGACATTTATGTTGACAATTCCTCTTCCACATTCCACTTCTCATGTTTAAAGGGCAACTAATTTTAGTAACGGAAAAAACTACCTCTGAAGAATGTTATTTCGTTAACGTCATTCCACTCATTCGTATTCCGAGCACGGTCGTTCAAAGGAACCTTGAAAATCCGTAGTTCTTACCTCAGTTTCAGTTCGCGAGATGTACTTTTTGTGTTCTATAACTCTGCGATCCCCTACAACAATCAGAAGCACCACTGTACACTATAACGGTATAGTTAGGACTTCAGAAATGAGCGAAAAGCTATTGTTCTCGATCCAAAATGTTTAAAACTCGAATTCCCGAAAACATTTTATACCAAAATCCGTTCCAGACGATTCGGAAATTCGAGTTTTAAAAATTTAGGACGGAGAAAAATACGAGCTCGTAGCTTCCTTTTCTTCGAAAATTTGCTAACAGATTGGCGCTTTTGGCGTGGTGGTAACGATATTAGAATGAGGTACACCTACCTGAGTCATCTCTTAAATCTACATTGATTTCCTAATCGAATGTTATTTCACTCTCTTCGTTCAATACAACGCAATGACAAACGACCAATGAATAAGTGGACACCTGTCAAAACAAACCGTCGCAACGAGTCGTCCTACTTACCGTAAGGAAAACGTCCGCCAGCTGATGTACCAATTTAACCATCAAGTTACCAAGCATTGTTTATCGTTATGTTCATTGTTTATCATGTAAAGCGGATATTTGGAACCTCTTTAAAAAAAAATTAATATAGTATATTATATTCAGTAATCAGTAACATAGCAACCGAGTTTCGGTCCATCAAGTTGATTTCCTATAATATTAATCAACTGTTTGTTGAGTTTTTCAGCACTTGACTGTAACTCAGGAGAACACTCATACACAACACTTGTCACTTTGTCACATCAGAAAATTAAGAGGTTTTGTTCTACTCGTATCAAGCCGCATGTTGTTTTGCCACTTCGCTGACAGATTCCATCTTGAAGTCCCGATGGAGGTCATAATTTTTGATGTAGACAATACTCCCATGAACCTTGTACTGAAACTTTTGAATAATCTTACTGTTTGTCAAATTAGCACTGCTCCAGAGCTAGATAGAGATAGCATACGTTTTTTGAACTTTATATTTGATTGTTTTTTTTTTTTTTTCAACTCCTTCCATCTTAATTTGGCATCAAGATTCATCCCTAAATACTTAACTGCATTAGATTATGCAGACTGGAATATTTGGTTCATCCATCATGACTGATATCGTTATTATTTTGAGTGAATTTTCGACGAAAAAGAAGCTATTGCTCTCGGTCCAAAATGTTTAAAACTCGAATTTCCGAAACATTTTCGTACCAAAATCCATTCCAGACCATCCCACTCCATTCACTGCCAAAATACACCAAAAATCATATAAGTGTAAGAAATATCTTAGGACTCGGAGAGTTGGTTTTTAAAAAGTTTATTGTTCTAATACACAGGAGTTGAATTGGTATAACTCACAATATCAACGAATTTAGATAATACGAGAATTTGTACGGAGAAACGGTACGGTTACAGAAACTACAGGTGGACTGAACGGCAGCAACACTCGGAGGCAAACGGCAGACTGGCGAGCCCCGTGTTCCGAGCTTCTACTTATAGACACAAGGTCTGCTGATGCAGCACCTAGTGGGGTTCGGCATATACCTTACATGTATAATATATGTATATGTATATAGCATATATCGGGCCGCTCTAAGAAGATTTGGGGAAGTTTCAGGGGGGAAAAATTACCCATAAATTCCAAAAATGAACCATGTCTGATAAATACCTCATTTTAAAGATTTGTTTACACGCTGAACGTGATGGTGAAGTCAGAATTGCAATATCTTATTTCGTTCTCAAACTGCCATATCTTATTTCGTTCATCACTTTCCAGATGATGAAACTTGGTTGTTAGTTGAGATGTTCTTCACGGTTCATCTGCTCTAATGCTGACTTCACCGTAGTGTTCAGCGCTGAAAAATCTATAAACTGTTACTCGGCAGAAAATGGTTGAATGAGATGTTACAACATCACATTTTACATACAACCTGTAATTTATTCGAAAATTCGCTCTTATAGCCATGCTGCAGTACTAGGATTCCCACTCATTGTTCACCTCAAAGTCAGCTCATTGGCATTTAAACAACAATAAACTCGATTCTCAGGGTCGAAATACAACTCCGCCGGCCGTTAATAAAGAAAACGACGGATTTCCTCAAATTACATCGTTTTGTGGGTCACCATCAATTAGCGATGTTTGTATTTTCATTTCCCCCTTTTCCGCACGCCAGTCCTTATTTCCGTACAAACGCGGAATGGAACGGCCGACACGCCAAGACGGTTCGTGGTGGGCCAGACGGTTGTTCGCTATTGATTTCCCGTTCGCGAGCCGGCGGGTCACGGTAGGAACCGGCGGTTCCCAACAGTGTACGAACACCACAGTTGAATCGATAACAGTTGGTACCCTCGTGTTGGAGTTGGCTACGATGGAGACAGGTGTCGTCGCAGGTGAATCACCCCGAGGGGTACCTGTCTTCGTCAATTGAAAAGTAGGAGAAAAATTTCGAATAAGCTGTATTTCTATGTATACGTACCGACTCCAGAAAAATAATTGAAGGGGATTTCATCTCCAATAACCACAACCCTATGGCCCATGTATGGTCCAGTTCATTCCTTTTTAACTTTTTGGAAATCCACTATTAGGAGGGGAAAAAATACAGAATGGCGACTTGAGGCTTTAAAAGGGCTCGAATAGGGCTAAATTTTGGGAGGTGGTAGACAAATTAAATTTTGATGGTGAGCTAGAGACTTGAAATTTTAAATATAGGTCAGAACTGGATGACAATGCAATATTCACTCGGTTTGTATGACATGGTATGAGTATGGTATGGTATGTTATTGTGTTGTATGATTTGGTACAGTACATTATGGTATGCCACTAGTAGGAGGGTCTTGTAGCAAACTTTTACTCAATCAAAAGTGAGAGTTTCCTGTTTTCACTTCATCATACCAAAATGACCACATCTCCCTTAATTTACATGAAAATTACACCGTTGGAAAGAAAACAAAAGGTCCTATCCCCCTAATTAGATGTTATTTGGGCGCAACTTTGAGGACTACAGGCTAAAATTCTCATTCCGAATTATAGGCGTTTATGAGCTTTTGAAAAAGAGGACATTTCTACGATTTGACAAATTTGCCTTTTCAAATTCATTTTTCACCCGTTTTGGCCATTAAAATTATTTTTCATTGGGGGATAGAATAATATTCATATTATGTGTTCTTTCCAACGGTTTAACCTGATTTGAATTTTCATGTAAATTAAGGGAATTGTGGTCATTTTAGTGTGATAAAGTCGAAAACACGACACAATTGAAAAAATGCATTTTTGAACAGATGAAAAAAATTGCTACCAGACATTTTCGACCAGAAATTAGCTCTAGAATCGATTCCTAGCCTGTGACCGTCACGAAATGAAACATCCTGTACAGAAAGCATCCTGAAACCTCCTCCCAAAATGTCAGCCCTATTCGAGCCCTTTTAGAGCCTACTGTCTTACTACATTCTCCCTTACTGATTCTTAAGAATACAGTGGTTAAAATGAAAATAAAATAGAAGTCGATTCCGTGTTTTTATGATAGCAACACGAGTACGAATTTCGTTAAGGCAAAAACCTCGATTGTAAACTTTCATTAACGGAGGAGCATTTCGGTTTTGGTGGTTTTCTGTTTTGTGTTGTTGTAAAAATCCGGTTTAAATGGCTTTCCGAGTATCACCCTTATGTAGAGTGAAGTAGCAACATGACCTAACTCCCTTTCCCTGATTTTACTAGAGACACAAACAACTGATTTTTCCCTTTATAAATGCAATAAAAGGCGCTTTGATTGCAGTAATGACTAACTAAACGTCACAAGTTTCATCTACTAAAATTCTGCTCAAATTACACCTTCAATGTTTGGCTGAGACAGGCCAAGTTGTTTGAAATCTCGGTTGAGAATAGAATAGAATAGCTTTATTTATGTATGTTTATTATTTATTTATGTATGTTTATTATTTATTTATGTGAGAAAATAAACACCAAACAAAGACTAGCTTGGTCATTTTATACAACCTGCTTCTTCACACTAGTCAATCCCATCAACACAATTTATTTATGTATCTGTACAACATCAGGCTAGGTAGCCCGCTCTTCCTGTCATACAGAAGATTCCAGGTTTTACATCTAGATTCCTCAAGCTTCGCTCTTACAACTAATTGATAACATAATTAAAATTAAAGGTACCTCATGCATCATTCTGGAAATGAAATATTGGATACCGGTGGTTGCCGTACATACTCAGATAAGCGTTACAGGAAATTGAAATTGAAATTGAAAAAAAAAATTATTTTACATAGGACAAGTCCCTCATAGTGTACATCAAATGACTTAAGATTAATGACGTTATAAAAATACAATAAAATATAAGCAAATAGAGACGTTGTTTATAATTACGTCATCACAGTACACAAAAACGTACCGAAAAGGCGTAGTAATATTTAAGGGTTTCATATATGACCCCTGGCGAATTTTGTTACAAAACGTACTAACCAACATTCAAAAATATTGGTATAGCCCTGGAAAGGACCTACAGCCTACTGAAGGACATGTGGAAGGTGTAGAAGGACCTACTTAACTAGTTAGTGGTTTTACCGATCATATTGGATGTAGAAGGTAATTTTTCAGATGACCAGTTATGAATATTTACCGAAAGCTGTGGTCATGATTTGAAAATGAATGCGGTCTTGGAAACGAATTAGTATGAATTTTGCTTCGCCCTCTCATTCCGAACATGCGGTGAGCCTTTAATTTCCTGAGTTGGTCGTTGTGGGTGGAATATTTTTCAGCGGTTTTTTGGAGGACCTTCACCATGAATCGTATTATTTACTCGTTTTCTCGAGTCAACGAAATTTCCTGTATTTGACTTTTCGCGGAATTGTACGGTATTTGATGGGATCAATTATAGAATATCCGGTCAAATGCGGTCGACAGCCCTTCTCGCCGTAATATTCAAGGGGGGGGGGGGGGGGGGAAGGATAAACTCAAACAAGTGGCCAGGGAACTATTTGGTATTCAAGGGTTGCAACAGAGGGCTTCGCCTCAGGCAACTTCTATACGTACCCTTCAGAACAGACAAGCTCGAGAACTCGGAATTATAAATCAAGGTGTGACCGGAATATGGGCTCGACTCTGCACCTCACGGCCACCACGAGGATCTTCAACAACACAAACCCGAGCCTTTGAATCTCGATGGTATTTATTTATCATTCCTCTCATTGGTCTTACTTGAAACCCTAATTAACTATTATAAGAATGCAAACTATTCACACAGGAGGATAGCATCCCATTTAGTCAGTGGAAATTATTATCTAAGCGAGGAAGACCTCTGGTCTGTTGGAGAGCACTGGTGGTTTTAGTCACTAGGATCTGCCACACCGCTATTCCTAAAGCTGGTATCGAGATCCCGAAAAATGACCAGTAACACTCTATTTCTCAGTAAAATAATAATATCAGCCGGATTGAGGGTCAGGAACTGAAGACACTGCTACTGGCAGTAAGGATGGTATTGCCACCTTAGCCCCTCTTGGGAAGTGATGGCCACAGGTGTGGCCTTGTTGATACCTTGTAAAAAGTTCTACTCATGGAAGCTAGTATTCATACAACTCATATACTCCTTTAAAAAAAGACGATAAATTCCCATATACTGAATGCGCGGACATTTGGAGGGTAAATTACACGTCTGAACCAAATACTGTAGATGCGTGTGGATTCGTGATGCATGATGATCGAATACGAACACAACCTCTCTAATATTGTCATGATAACGACTCGTAGTCCGTCCAACAATATTTATCCCCATACTGACAACTATGCGATAACACAGTTTCATTTCGGAATAATGTAATCCAAACCATCGTTAGACGCGTCCTTAATCAAACAATTCCGACAGGAAATGTAATTTAGGGTCGTCGCTAAGCTTTCGGAAATCTCTCACTGATTGAGTTTTCCCCTTCTCCTCGAATGATCACGGGTGGCGGAGAAAAATATTATCCCGGAGGTTTGCGCCTCCAAGTTGGGAAGCTGTCATCGGCAGGGAAAGCGTTTTGACAGTTTGCCGATATGGGTTGGTTTTCGCTGCGATTTATAACTATGGGGGGTAACAAATCATCAAAGACGTCGTCGCTTACCCTCGGTCTTTATGAGAAATTAAATTAAAGAACCGGATCTACAATTCAATGTTAAACATAGCATAATATATTATATTATTTATTATATATTATATATTATATTATGCTATGTTTAATTATAAATTAATTTATATTATACATACAATCCTCGTTTTTGATCACAATTATTCCCTGACGGGGAATTTCCTAAGGTATAGGAGCAGGTCACCTCTGTAGCCGAGACACAGCTACACTATTAGGCAAGAAACCCTGGTAACTTCCCTTAGTCCCGTCCAAAGCCCTGATCAGCTGGTCCCCTCCTTTCGATTTATTCATTCAAAAAATTACGTATTTAATATTTGACAAAAGTTTCTTAACACTGGCTGACAATTTCAACTAAGTACATAGGTATCACTCATCAATTTCTTTTATGTTTGCTAAAACATTATGTTACTTCAATTACCTTCTGAAAATTGCAATAAGTACTTAAGTAAAAAGGTATGAAAACTATAGTCGAAAACTCATTGTCAGAAAATTGACATTACAGTAACTGTAATGTCAATTTTCTGACTGTTGGGCTTAGGTACCTATTTACATTGTTTTTGACATTTTCATGTCTTTGCTTTGGCACGTGAACTGAAACGGGAAAAATTTGTTCAACAAGGGACCGGTGGGCCACTACGTCAGAGCCTATGACGCACGAGCGTATGACGTCAGACGGCTGGCAAAAGGCCAACTAGTACGTCAAAGCCTATGACTCGCGAGCGTATCACGTCATAGGCTCGTGCGTCATATGCTTTGACGTACTAGTTAGCCACCTGACAGCCGTCTGACGTCATACGCTCGTGCGTCATAGGCCTTGACGTACTAGTTGGTCTTTTGCCAGCCGTCTGACGTCATACGCTCGTGCGTCATAGGCTCTGACGTAGTGGCCCACCGGTCCCTTGTGTTCTGACGTGATCTGAGGGAAAGGGTGAATCAAGGGAACAAATTTTTCCCGTTTCAGTTTATGTGCCAAAGCAAAGACATGAAAATGTCAAAAACTGTGTAAAACGATAATAGCTTATACAGCAGCATCGGCGTGAGCTGGTTTGTGTTTAGCAAATTTTAGAAGAAAGAAACATCTTGCATACGAGTCTGCAACGCTGTGGGACATTTTATGTCTTACCGCCCCCCTACCCTACCTCTTCCATACCGCAGCTTGTCGGCCACGCACTCCGCAGTGGTTAACGTAATATGGTTAGGTAAATCGAGAGCTATCCAACGAGTGGTGATCGATTTTTGTACGATGATAACTGGCGAAGATAAAGTTCCGTACCAACGAATCGGTTGTAAGCGAAAATCATCAGAAATTTTCGTGACGATGTCGTGTGACGCTTTTGTGTAACGTTTTTCGAGTTATGTGCCAGAGTGAAGACATAAAATGTCAAAATAGTAGGTACATACGACCTGGCTGCTTGATATGGGATACTAAAGGAGTTCAGAAGCTCATACAAGCTCATACAATTACATTCTATGCAGAATGGATCATTGAAAAGTATTATTTTTGCTACCCTTGAAATCAAACAGGCTTTCTAACCGTTGGATCAAATTAGATTCTTGATACCAATCGATTTTTTGGTCCGTTGAATCATGAGTGCTTGAACAACCAGTGCCTCCTTTATTTCCATTTTCTAACTTCGTTGAACCTTCGCTGACATTGATTAGTGTCAGAGTTATTAGGACTGGTTGGAAACTCCGTTTTGAATTCAATTGTTACTTCCATATTTCACTTTTGTATCTCTCTATTACCACTTACTGTCTGATTTTCCAGGTAGAAACTGTGTAATAACATCAATGACATCAATAACATCGTAGAAGAGCCCCCTACCTATCCCCCCTCACATGATTGTAAACTCCCCTTTTAATAATCTTTAATTTGCAATACCTACTTTCTTCTGAACCTTGTAAAGCCCCATTGTATAATCCCAGCATTATATCTTAGTCGTTTATGTGTGTATTATATGGACAACAGACTGTTATGTTTTTTGTCTTGACACAATAAAGGTTTATTATTATTATTACTCACAAATACAATAATTGACCGTTGCGTAATAACTCTTCGCCTCTCATAAGATTGTCGGGGTGAAAAAAAACGGGGTTGGATTTACCGGAGAAATCCCTGTCAGGTGCTCTATGATGCGGACCCGTCATGCTCACTGGCGGACCCTCGACCGGATCGCCCTCTGGCATCCAACTAACCACAAATGACGTCTTCATCTTCAACTGATGACTGACGATATGACGTTTTGGATAGCGGATATTATGCGCTGTTTCCGTCGATTGTGATGTAAGATGTCGAAGACGAGAGCGGGAACATATTTCGTGTAGACGGTGTAATAAGGAATTGAAAAGTACAGAAAAGAGAGGTGCATCACTCAAACCAACCGATAATAACGTCAAACTTACCAAAGTATTCTTAGTGAGGTGCGCTCCTATACGTCCTAAGGGCTTCGACATTGATCGTGAATATGGATGCACAACCACCTATTCGTTATTTCCGGTTAGGTATATGAAGCAATTAACGTTTTCCATATGCACAATCCTTCATGATATGTATATGTACCGGATAGTACATCAACTCTTCATGTTCCAACTCATGTTCTCTCTTCCATGTTCCAACTCTTCTCAACTCTTCCATGTTCCCTTCGCATCAACAAATTACATCAGAAACAGCCCTCTGCAGCGGCTTCCTCGCTCCGCTTATGTTCTGATAAATGTCCACCCCGAACTTGACTTTTCTCACCACTCCCTCCCCTCTCTCAGAAAGCTGATGTCCTCTTCCCCATTTAATTTCGTTTAATAGCTCCCAGTGTATTGGTTTATTATCTTCGATAATGAACCATTGGAATCGACCAAAGACCCCAAACACCCCCTACCCCCCCTCAAAATTTGTTGGTTTACGTTTCAAGATACGTAGATTCAGAAAATCGAATAGAAAAAATATTATTTATTAACTCGATATTTGAAAACCATGTGCTGTTTGAATCAGCTGGGCCAGTTCGAAAATGGACCCGAAAATCAGTTAGCGTTGAGCTAAAATTACGAAATTTTTTTCACGGGTTCGGACCAACCACACAATGGTCCTCGAAACTTTTCATAATCGTAGGTCAAGGGGAAGGGGTTCAAAACGAATTTTGAAATTTTAATTCATATTTAGATAGAGTTTATCTTTTAGAATTTTTTAAGACCATTCGTAGCTTTGTAGGACCAGCTGTTCGTTCACATTGATGGCTCAAAGTTGGAAAAAATCAAAGCTATCAATATGTTCGTACTTGCCCAGCTGATTTTATAACAGCGCATGATTTTCGAATATTGAATAATTAATAATCAATAATAATGCATAAACATTATTAATAATCAACTATAATTTACATCACTATAATAATTTAATCAACTATAATTTACATCACTAGATAATAATAATTAATAATTAATGATGATTATTAATAATTAATCTATCGAAATTACTATATCGAAATTAATGTTTTTTGAACCCGGAGACACCCCCCCCCCCTTCACGCTGGGGGTTCTAGATTTTACGATTATAATCTTCGGGCTCAAATGAAATTTGTCCACGAGGAGATAATAATATCATCTCCTCGTGGACAAATTTCATGTATATTATACATTCAAAATCTGCGTACTTTAAATAATAATAATCAATCTACCATTTAGTGATCTAGACACAAGGGAAATCTGCACAAAGAAGATAATTAACCGTCGTGTCAAGAATTTACAGAATTTTGCGATAACACCGGGTTGTTGTAGCGCTCTGTGGAAAATATTCAAGATTACGTTGGATTCGTAATACCTATTCGTGGAACTGCGGTGGTGGTGGCGAAAAGGGAGGGGGAGTCGTGGTGACGCCACCTCTGCGTCCACCCACACCCACCCGCTTTCCTCTTTCTCACCCACAATTTAAATTTAAACGGATGTTGTTGTGGGGGGGGGGGGGAGGTGAGAGGGAGAGGACAACCCCCCGCCTCTCCATCACAACCACCCACATCCGCCCGCTTTCCTCTCGCTCACCCACCCTCCACATTCACATTCACCCACAATTGGGGGTGAGCGGGTGAGAGGGTGAGCGTAAAGGCCGGTTTACACGCTACGATATATCCAAGAAAAAAGAAGAGAAGAAGAAGAAGAGGTTATAGCGTCGAGGGGAAGGTTATAGAGTAGATGGGGAGGTTATAGATTGGAGGGAGAGGTTATAGAGTGGAGGGGGAGGTTATAGGGTCGAGGGGGTGGTACCATGAAAACAGATAAGGATCAGGCAGGCAGGTTGGCGAGGGCGGGGAGTGGGGGGGGGGCAAGGTTTCATGACGTCATCGATGACGCCATCATTTGGAAAGAGACTACAACGTTAGGAATTTAATTTACCTAATTATTTAATTATTTTTTATGCACAACGCCTTATCACCAGGGTGACGGTTCTGTTCAGGAGAAATTTTAGCCACGACTATAAATTACGTAGGAACAAAAAACTGCCACATTACAAATCTTTATTACAGGACGAAGTCTGTCGGGTCCGCTAGTTAATACTAAAAATATCACAGTCATAATTATCTCACAAACGTCCAAATCGAATGATTGAATCGTTGATCGGTGGTGTCTTTTATACTCGTATGGTCGTCATAGGAACCATCCGGAGCCTCGGGGGGACCTCATGGGTCGACGAACTCCCCGAACTGCGAGCGGCCCAGAACGAAAGGCAGCGTAGGGGGCCGAGAATGCGATATCCAGACGGTTAGCAAGCTCGACTAATTACTCGTCATCTTTGTTCCGTCGTAACCATCAGATTGAAGAACATTCAACCCATTATCGGTAGGTTTGAGGAATACGATCAATTTAATTAACGGCCGTACGTATCGATCTTTAAGATTGTCCACCAAGCGTCGTGAGATTTGAGCCAGGTTTACATTATACGGAGGATTCTCCTTGAAACGGTTTACCAGGCAGACGGTTTCGTTGTAATGGCTGTTCCTCGGCCAAGCTCGGCATTGTTTAACAATAAATTGTGTGGGGTAGGAGACGTCTCCTTACCAATCATCTAGCGAAATTGAATAGAAAACGACCATACCTATTACTCTTGAGAACGCAAACTGAAATATCTACGGGGATGACATATCTAAGCACTGAGATCTGAACACTCCTATAACAAATAGAAGAGGAAAGAGTGTTATGAGTTCGCCTACTGTCTAAATAAGAAAGGTTTAATCTCCATAAGACAGAGTATTAAATACTAAATTTTAGGAAAGAGGTGAACCTTTCCTGGATTTCCACTATTTTTTTCCTTAAGAGTCTGGAACCTATGTCATAAAATGTCTTCAAAACCACAGTATTGTTCCGAGTTGTACCTACATATCCCACGATGTTCAGGCCTTAGTTCTTCCTGAGGGACATCAACAGAATGACTGACAATTGTTGCATTCCTCCACTGGTTTATATTTAGACCTTCAGCTCTTTCCTTTGTTACTGCTGTGTGTGTGTATACTGGAATTCAAATGTTTACGTGTGGTACCGTATACCACACCTAAATATTATTTTCCAGGAAAAAAAATTATCTGTGGATAAAACGTATGAATATTACCTTGCAAATATGTTCAATGTCTCTAAACAGACTGTGTGTTTTGTAATAAAGAGAAAGACTTACTTTAAACATTCAAGTTGTAATTCGGATCAAAATAATTCGACTCCTGGGCCAATATCAGCAGGTTATGTCTTAGCAGAGACATGAGGCCAGCAAGCGAGATGATTATCTGTACAGTGTCAACTGCAAAACCTGCAGACGCCGCTCAAACCCAAGAACCAAAGCCCCCATGAGGGCACACGTCACAGGAGAGTACCTTGGGGAGGCTTGGAATGGACATTGTGGGACCATTGCCTGTGAAGGACAGGGGAAATAGGTATGTGGACGTAGTATTTGATTATTTCACGAAGTGGCCAGGGGCTTTTGCTGTAAGGGATATAACAGCAGGGCCGTCTGTGCGAGGCCTGATTGAAATAGTGGTCTCACATTTTGAGCTCCACACCGATCAGTCGGTGGGTTTTTTTTATTTTTTTATTTTTTAAATACATTTTTATTTGTTTATAATTAGAATACACTTTTCTAAGACACAAAGTTTAAGTCCGCAGTATTCAACGTGGTAATTAGTATGGTCCGGTTCCACAAGACCAGGACGACTCTAGGAAGGCCTCAAGAGAACATTAAATATGCTCTCAAGATGGTTGGTAGGAATCAATAAGCTGCCTTATGTTCTAGCGACGAATAGGGCGACGGATCATTCATCCACTGGGGTTCTCACCAGCCGAGCTCAACCAAGGACTTGGGATGAGGATCCATGCGCACTTGTTGGTTGGCAAGACTCCAGATGGTGTTACGCCTGTTTCAACATATACCCAATCGCTTCAGAATAAGTTGAGGAAAACCCATGAAATTGCTCGGGATGGAAATTGCTCGGGAAGGTTGCAGTTGGAAGCGAACCCCGCTATGACGTACGAGGTCCTGGTTCACGATTGCTGACAACGTTTGGCACCTGAGCTCATACCAAATCCCTCTCTCAAACTTCAAACCTACATACGAGTACATAGTTATGTTATCCAATTGTTATTTTTATTTTCGACGTACGAAACAAGTGGAGCTCCCTGTTACGGTATGATCTCATACTTTGAAGGTTTTTTTTTTCTCGAGAGAAGATACGGTGACTTTCTCTTCCGGTGACGAGATTGACAATAACATCCAGAGAGAATACAAAGCGCCTTAAGCTTCAGCTGTGTTCATTCTCCAGCGGCTTAACTAGTGCATACCTCTCTCTTGCACACTTTCTGTTTCTCTCTTTTCCAACCTACTACACCGGCTTATTAACATGCGTATTCCACTCACGTAAATACCATCCGAGGAAGCACCCAGTTTTTTGTGAGGAACGCAAGTGAATGTTATGAAATCCGAAGAGAGCGCAAGTATAATACGGAGTTTTCATTATTTAACTTCCCTTATGGAGCCAACTGTGCCGTTGAAACAGCTTGAAATACACTAAGAGAATGAAACTATAATTTAAAATCATCTCCCCGCATTTATATTCAAGTGAACAGCTCTTTTCGAGTTGGTCAGGATTGAGTCTAACTTTGGGGAATGATTGGGAGGATGTAGGATCAGCTTCGTGAGCGATTCAGCTGAATTTGGTTCACATCCTCTTGTGACCATGATACATGAGAACATGATTGAGACCATAATGCACGTGAAACGTAATACGTGGAAGAGAAAAACAATGTGGACAACTTGCCATTTTCAGAATATTTCCAGGCCCTCTAATAGAGTTTTCCCTCAAATCGGTATTCGCTTATATTACTTACTTAATATTGTTACAAATCCGACAACTTATTGAGGTTTTTACGCCTAATTGACGGCTATGAATTTTCATTTAAATATATATTGCTATTTATGAACATCTGAAGTGTCTTACGACTGAAGTGTCTTACGATTAAGTGTCTCGTATGTTGGCTAGGTACAGTTTCGCTGTTTTTTTTTTTCCGAATGAGTGAACAAGGTTGGCTTACCAGCTTGTAGGCTACTTTGTAAAATCGCTCATTAGGTCATGCTTCTTGACTGGAACCTTCTTTTTTTCGTTATTGAGGAGAGCTTCCATTCAAATGGCGTTGGTGATGATATTCGAAATGATATTGGAATTCATCTAATTCAACACATACCTGCTCAATGAGCTTGATATATCGTCCAGGGAGTTTTGAAGTCCCGTGTCCCGTTTTGACGGCGAATTTCCCCGACTTGAACGAGATTGAATTCGACGGGGCTCCGTTAGCGGTGCAGTTGCTCCGCCTGTGGCTTTGGAACGTTGTCACAAGGGCTATCAAACCTGTCGTACCCCACCACCGCTCGTGCTCGATTGCATTTCATTCTGGAGTCCAGATCGCCTCCTCCCGGATCAAAAGGTTAAACTGTCTTTGAATGCACCCAGTCGTAGAAGGGCAATGAAATTCATCAACGCGGAATTTCGTTAACGTCCAGGAATCTCACCATCAGCCATCAGGAGTTGCAATGAAGGCTCGAAATGTCACCAATTACTCCACATTTCAAACGTAACTCTTGATCAGAGACGGTCTCTATTTTGAAATCCACGTTTGAGTAGATTCTTGACATTGCGTACCTGTAACTTCCATTTAGTAATACGTAATATCATATGATGATATTACGTATTACCTACTAAATGGAAGTTTGTGATTTATTATGAAAAATTCCACTCAGGAGTTGAAGAACGAGTCAGCTGAATTATGTGGTTGTAATACTCACCTAAAAGAAACTGAATAATTGAAAAGTGAATTAAAAATAGAAGAATTCCCCAATTTCGAATAAATATGCAAGAATGGCAATTATATGCAAACATCTTCAAAATCGACCAAAATATACGATTTAAATTTCAATTTAAACCACGCCAAAAGCTTCAAGGAACCCTAAAAACGTAAAACATGGAAGATATACGCATTTTCAAGACATGCAAAATATGAAAATTCCAGTCTCTACTAATATGTAATAACATATATTTCAAAACTCACAACCTCAGCAATACAATTGAAGTTATCCACACGTTGCACTAAGGCATATCCATGATCAGGGATTCATCAACATGTAAGAAATCCTGAAATAATTAGTGACAATTTCCTATATTAGGTCGATATTTTGAGGATATTACAATAAAATGAAATATGCTACACCTACCAGGATAATCAGTAAATTCAGTTGTAATTCAGGAGCCCACTCAGCACAATTAAATGGGGTTCAATATCAAATACACCATCAGAGTGCATTGTAATTTTTTACATAAAAACTCAAACTTACGCATTTAGATGGGCCAACTAATGAACAAAATTCTTGGCTATCAAGAAATGAATTTGATTTTTTATGTGCATTGAATCAATCGTACCAGCAGTTAGATACTAAGTGTACGAGTCAATGTCGTCAATAATCCGATCATTGTACTGATACACATGATCAAAATTACGATTTGAATTCGTAAAATATTGGTCGTATTACATTATTAATAATTGTAATGTACTTCGTAGGTAGGTATTCACTGGAACCTGGAAGCAAAGAAAGTGTGGCACTGTTGTAAATATGAATAATGTTGAGTATACATTACATTACATCAAGATGGTCTTACCATCACACTGAGAATTGCAGTGTATTTCAACATCCCTCCACTCAACGTCTTCTTATCGCCTTTATACACCACTCCAGTAGTTATAGAAATTTATTTTGCAAAAGGTGGTGTACAAGATTTTATTGTTTAAATCGGTCTGTGTGGGACCCAGTAACATGAATTCAGAGTTTGCACACAAAATTTCGAACGGCAAAACTGTTGGAGATTTTTTTAACTCTCAGATTGATGCTCTACAAATTATAGGGCGAGGGGTTGGCGATTGGGTTTGATGTTGTAGCAGTACAGCATATTGAAAATCGAGTAGTGTCAATGTTGTTTTGCCATTCGAAATTTTGTGTGCAAACTTTGAGTTCATGTTACGGGGTCCTACACAGACCGATTAAAACAATAAAATCTCTTACAAAGTACGGCCTCTTATGAAAGTGAATTTTGGTGTCGGATATGACAACGTAAGGGCGAATCGAACCTGCAAAAAAATACACCGCTAGCTTTCCCAGATGTCACTTGACTTCCACTTCCCGAAAAAAAATTCATCGCCATATGTTGAGCACAACAGGTAGGCGGAACCACGAAGACAGGAACAGGTGGTCCCAGATCGGAGGCTATTGAATTTAGCTCGGCGACACCGGCCGACTTATTTCATCGTATGAGAGCCTGAGACTTTTCCTTCCCACCAAACCCTTCATTATCGTGATTCGTACAGTGAAAGGGTTTTTTCTTCTTTTTTTCACTTTACATTCTGATGTGTAACGAACGACGGACGTTTCTGTACTTCATTCTGAGCTGGTTGGGTTCCAATCGATTCCAGTGCAATCAGTGATAACTTCTACGCAAGCACAAACACGGTCAACCTTTTAGGAATCTTCGCAAGGAGGCCGTTCCTTACAACAAAAAACTGTGAAGTAAGTGGCTGTCTATTGGCTTTGGGTCTTCGGCCTTAGGAAGGTGTCTTCTAATGATCAGGAACTGTCGACAAAGATAAAGACGACCCTTCAACGCGGAGAAGAATAACTTTTTCTTTGGTGGTAGTTTAGGATTGTTTTTTTGTTCTTTGTCGTAATTGACTTCTTGTTATCTCGACGTTTGCAAAGAACAAAGAAAAAGGTCATAATCAGCTTCTTCGGATTGATGTTCTTAGATTTGTACTTGTAGAGCCTGGTGGAAATTAGTTTCTTGCGATCAGTTCTGGTTGTCAATCCCGGGCAGTTTTAAAATGGGCGGTTCGTTTCTAATGAAATCGCACCGCTCAGCGGACGTTAACTGCCCGTAACGAATCTGGTACCCGTTACGCCCACCAAGCACACAGAGCTGTGATGCCTCGTTTGTAGACTTACACTGGGCTGCTGAAGATGATGTAGTGACATTCAAATACTGCTCAAGCCGAAGTTGAATTTCTGCAAATGGTTTTCCTATAAATTACAATCAAACTTTAGGCACTGTGTATAGACTTGATCATCAGTACAAAGACTAATCCCATGAGCGTTTTTAGAGGAATGGTGTTATGGCCCAAAAAACTAAATAAGGAATTGGGCTGTCCAAATGAAAATACCTAAGAACAACATGGAGCAGTAGGACGCGATCGAATAAGCCCTCCAAAGGGAAGAAAACCCCACCAGGCCGGACTGTGGCGATTCGGAAGGGAGAGGGCGTCCCAGCTCTCATTTCGACACAGTTCGTGCCAGGTAACTTCTCCAAACAAACCGCCTCACAACTCGTCCCCAATCATAGGCTCTGGCCACAAATAAATTACATAGCTTTTTTCACTCTCTTATAAAAACCTACACTTAAGTCTAGACTGCTAAGTACTACCTAACTCTTGGATATTTACTCCCACATTTAAACTTGTAAATACTTGCATATATAACTTGGTGAATAAATATTCCAACCTATTCTCATATTTCTCCACTCTTATTTCATACCTAATATGTCTCTATAGGTATCTGAATAATCCCAGTAGGTTAGACTGAGCAGGTTCCGACTCGCCAGCACGTCTGATGATTGCTAGGTTCTTTAAAAAAATCAAGTCACAAAAAGGTTGCTAGGAAGTTGAAGGAGGAAAATCTTGGTACGTAACAAATGGCATCAAAGCAAGATACTTACTTACGATGAATTCTCAATTAAGTTTCCATCAAGTTCGACAAAGGGAGTAATTCGATATACACAATTAATAACAACTGTCTCCCAGTAATTTGGACGCCTCGGAGGTTTGGTTTACACAATTCCGCTTAGTTCGGCATTTGATGTCCACCCCCGACCTGCCCCGATTGTTTACTCGTCCCACTGTCCCACATCACGAGAGATAGTCGGAACAATACGAATTGAAACGGGAGACGAAACTCGGCCGCGTGATACCGATCTCTACCGTTCAGGCGAACTTTCTCGGGCTCTACAGCCACGCACGATACGCTGAAGTAAAATAACTGTTATTTCCCTAAAATACATAATAGAATTCCTGATGGGATCGAAGCAACGTCAAATCACAGACAACCTTGAGCGCGTGAAATCCATTTGGCACCGCTTCAGGAGCCGTTGCAGCCTTTGTGCGTAAAATAAAACTAGACGTTATTTATATAATTCAGAACTAACTTTCCACTAATTCAGCACAATTGAGATTCTTGCGTTGTCACTTAGGATTGGAAGACGTTCGTATTTAGGCGTTACCAGTGTATAAAGGCGATTTATTCTTATAAGAAGACGTTGAGTGAAGGGGTGTTGAAATACACAGCAATTCTCAGTGTGATGGTAAGACTTTTAATGTAGGTATATTTTCTAATGAAAGTTTCTATGTAGTATTCTACAAAAATATACCAATTAATTGTATACAAATAAATGTACGTATACTCAATTGTATTAGTTGTATTTATTTCGAACCTTTTCGCTAAAACTCTACTCACAATTGAGTTAATTAAATTTGGCACAAATTTCATTTTTTGTCGTTTCAATAATCGAAGTTGAAAAAGTGCATTCAAGATGACGATTATCGTCACATCGAAATGGAATGTTCAGCTATCGAGTTTAATAATTGGCTTATGGCTTTCCTTAGCTATCAAACATATAAGGGTGTTTAAAAGTTTTACTTTTTATATGAAAAAATTTTTGTTAATTGCTATTAAAATGCCATTTTATAGTGTGGGTAATGAGGTGGGTAATTAAAATTTTGACCGGGTAAAAGCGGGTTATTTGGATGGTTTTGAGCGGGTCGGCAACACTGGTTCTGTGGCTTTGTTGGCATCTATATAGAGGATATAACAATATATTTACTTGTTGGTAAGTGGATGAATAATATTGAAAACATTTCAACTTCACACTGTAGTGTGTGTCCGAATTTCACGTAGTTAGTTGCCACTAAAATCTATGTTAGTGCATCTAACTACGTAGCTCTACGTCCTGTTGCAAACCAATGTCTGGGTTAGGTTAGGGTTGACGCTCTCTACGCTGTCCAGAGTATCCTGTTAGGTTAATACGGACAAATTGCCGTCTGCTTTCTTTTGTAAAAGTGCCTGGTCAACGGATGGGACATATTCTGAGGGGGAAAGCTGTTAGTTCGATACATCCCGCTGTTAACGCTTTTTTCTTTCCCCTAACCCCTAAACTTCTCAAGTCACGCTCCCTGGCACAAGGTGGTTCTGTTTCCACTGTTGGGAAATTCAATTACTGGAAAAGAACATCCGTAGAGCCACATCTCGAGTCAAAAGTTGAAATATCTCAGCAGTCCAGTGAGCAAAGAGTTGAGAAACGTCCAGGTCTGAATGGCTTGGGGAATGGTTAAAGGTGAAAAAGTCACCCCCCCCCCCCCAAAGTCACCCCCCCCCCCACCTCAAACCTCCTTTAGAGTTGCCCAATTCTGCCAATCTACGAACTTAGCTTTTCGATTGTCAAGACAGGGTGCATCGCGAGTAGGCATGGTTAATACGGATAATAGGTTGTTGTATTAGGTTATTTTGGCAATAGGTTCTCAAATCGCCAATAACCGTTTACCAAAATAACCTAATACCAGACGGTCGCTGTTACTCGAAACTAACTCAATACTCACTTAAATAACTTGTCGACAGTTATGATCGCTCACCTTTCACGATTTCGTTTTCTGTAACCTATTACCTGGTATTACTCCCAGCCAACCTATTATCACGGAATCCCGACAAAGAGGCCCTCAAAGGCCTTTCCCCCAAGTTCTCAAAACAGTTACTCCAGTAATAGGGGTTTTTAGTAATAGGTTATCTGGTATTATGTTACTGGACAGTATTTGAAGTGGTTACGATCAATATTCCCCACCCCTAATCGTGAGTGGTGCCCGATACCACTCCCATGTGTTGTACATTGAATTTCCAACCAAAAGTGTCTCGTAGACGTTTTTTCAATCCACAAAAAATCCGACATTTTCCACTTTTAAAATTTTTTCGTGTTTTCAACCTTAATTCACTAAAATTGCCATAACTCAGTTAATTTGCAACATAATCCAAATTTGAGGATACCGTTGGAAAGAACGTTAAATTTCATACCTCTTTAATGCGTAATAAATGTTTTTAGGTGAAACCGAGGAGTGAAAATGGAGTGTAAAAAATTCGTTTTGAACCCCTTCCCCTTGACCTAGGGTTATGAAAAGTTTCGAGGACCATTGTGGGGTTGGTCGATACCCATAAAAAAAATTTCGTAATTTTAACTCAACGCTAACTGGGCAAAGTGGCGCGGACGGCGTACGGCGTACGGCGTACGCCGTCCGCGCCACTTTGCCCAGTTAGCGTTGAGTTAAAATTACGAAATTTTTTTTATGGGTTTCGACCAACCCCACAATGGTCCTCGAAACTTTTCATAACCCTAGGTCAAGGGGAAGGGGTTCAAAACGAATTTTGAAAATTTGAAAATCTCATATCTCGAAAAATTCATATAGAACGGTATGTTTTTTATTTCATATTTAGATAGAGTTTGTTCCGTAGAATTTTTTAAGACCATCCGCAGCTTTGTACGACCAGCCGTTCGTTCACAATGAGGGCTCAAAGATTGTGCCTCACAACACGATCGTGTATCAAACTGTTGAAATACAGGTCCATTTTCATACTAACAAGCTCTTTGGAACATCATATGGCTGAAGTGATGTCCAGTTTGTTGTTCTGAGATGCGTTTCGTTTTACGGAAATGAAGGTAATTTCGAATGTTTGTTGGTAGGTACTTCTTTTATAGAAAAATTATTACCGACGTAGTATTAAAAACCCCAGAATTATATCGTATTAATTAATCATAATTAATAATAATTATTATTAATAATAAATACGAATTATTAATACCTAACAATAAATTATAATAATTTTCACTAGGTACTTGATAAAATTGTTAATAATTAGTGATAATTGATAATTATAATTAATCTAACATTTAGGATCTAGACATTTAGACCTAGTGATCTAGACAGAAGGGTGATCTGCACAAAGAAGATAATGAACCGTTGTGTCAAGAATTTGCAGAGTTTTTTATTCGATTTTCTGAATCTACGTATCTTGAAACGTAAACCAACAAATTTTGAGGGGGGGTTAAAAAAATTTTTTCTTTGGGCGATTCCAATGGTTCATTATCGAAGATAATAAACCAAAAGTGAATCTTGTCAAAATCTCAAAATAACCTGTTTTTTAAACGCTAGGTAATCTTAATCATTCTTGTAGCTGAATTGTGAAGGTACGCTAAAAAATGCGCCAAAAGGTCAGCTTTCTAAAGGATTCATCAAGCATTTTAAAGTTATACAAAGTCGCTAATTTTGTGTGATGATCCTCTTCTTTGTGTAGCACTAGTACCATCTACTCGAAAGATAATTGCGCTGTTTGACTCACACAAAACAGTGATCTGCACAGAACGGTGGTCTATACAGGAAATGATAAACCGTTCAGGAAGAACTCGCAGCGTTTTTAAAAGGTTTCATCATTCACCTTCTTTTGTGGACATAATTAACATTGGCACAATGGGCCCTAGCCTAAATATCCCTAGAGGAAGCTCCCAATTACCTGTTGGTGGGACGGGAAAGGGAGGGGGTTCCCGAATCAGCTTTCATCAGTAGCGAAAGACCCATTAAGGCAATGGACCGTTTCACCTTGATGATGGTTATTACAGCGAGCGTATGTGCGGTTACTAACGTGCACCTACGCTTCAACGTTAAATGAACGGCTCCGATTGGGCGAACTAAATTGAATACCGAAACACAGGTTGATCTGAAACTGAGGAAAATAATCGACCACGATCTGCTAAACGATGCGAATTTGTCCACAACGGTCTATTATTAAATAATGTTTCTGAACAATCTAGAGGGAAAATTTCCGTAAAAGTCTCGTGCTCTACACTAAAACCTGATAACATCTACGGGTTGTCTCCTATTTTCTACTCGTTCCAAGTTATTTCACCCGTGAAATCGTCAAATCGATGTTATCAAATCCACCTGCTCTCCATCCATGACCACCTTTGCTACGGACGTTATTGCTCTCCCTGTGCGAAATCCGGTTGAAAACATTGCTCTGTGATAATTCAAGCGGAAGGTAAATGTTTCAAAAAGGGGGGTCAATATCCTAAAGCTTTATCGTACTTCAGGGAAATCGATCACGTGGGGGCCGTTTGAAATTGAACGATAATCCCCAGTCATGCAGTGAAGAGCGAATTTTCGACGAAACAGCTGGTTTTATGTGAAATGTCTCCATTTTACTGGTTTTATACCAAATTTTGTCTCCATTTTTTGTCGAGTAACACCTCAGCTTATGGATTTTTCAACGCTGAACTCGATGGTGAAGTCAGATTTGTGTTATCTCATTCCGTTTTTAAACTGAAGCACTTTGAAGATGAGGAACCGTGGTTGTTACTTGAGATAGTCTTCACGGTTCATCTGCTCTGATCTGATAACGGAGTAAGATATCGCAATTCTGACTTCCCCGTCGTTTTCAGCATTGAAAAATCTATAAACTAGATGTTACTCGGCAAAGAAGGAGAGAAAATTTGTCATAAAACTCGTAAAATGGAGAAATTTTACATTAAACCAGTTATTTAATCGAAAATTCACTATTATATCCATGCTGCATGACTGTGATTTTTTCTTTCTTATGTAAGAACAGAGGTACAGGTGTTAGTCAAACTGCTTTCACCATTCAGTAGCATTAGATATTCGAAACCTTTAAAAGGTTATGGGCCCCCAACGATTTGGCGTTGGTATGATAGCTATATTCAGGATAGCGGAGTTACCATCTTTCAATGTTGCAAAGGGGTTTTGGATTTGGAAAACGCTAAAAGCTGACTGGCAATTGCAAATAACTGAGAAGTGTTTTGTTCATAACTTGGAGAGCCCATGTCACTCTGCGTGTCTGTATATTACGTACTTATTGGTAGAAAATAGGTTAGTTAATGTCGACAGGTCTTCAATCATGGTAATAATCTTTTATTGATCTGGTGGTCAAAACAAATGGCGGCTTAGCGTCCGTGACTTAAATCTATGAAGGAGATAATCAGTTGAAATGCCCTTGAACGACATTGTTGCAGCGCAAATAACACCAGTTCCAATCGCGGAGTCACCAGCCGTCTAAATGACAGAAACTCTCGTCCCCAGGGTGCCGACCTTGAGTGGAACTTATAAGGTGAGCACACAGACGGAGTGGCATCTGGTTTGAGCTGGCGCAATTTCTGGACGACAAGAGAGCTTTCGAAGTGAATCTTCAACCAGTTCCTGACTCATTTCCATTTCTGTTTGCCTCTGGTACTGAGGTGGGAAGGTCTCTTTCATAACCATCAAGGCCAGTGGGACTATTTGTGGCCTTTTTCCAAACTCCTGACTGAAGTATCTGTCGAATTTCAAGTAACAACGAGAAAAAACTTCTAATTTTCTTATAATTTTGAAACATGTATTCAAGTGTACATTTCGAGTGGATATCAGGTCCACAGACCGGTACGAGCTCATCGTACCAATGTCAACGACCAGTTCGTAGCAGTAACTGCAGGAACCATTCCCTTGGTCCCAAGGAGGTGATCCCCTACGCGTGTGACCTGAATCAACCCTCAAGGCGGATTTAGAAGCTAATTGCAAAGGCTGCTCACGCCTGATACTGGGCTCCGATAACGAGGGTGACGCAGATTTATCACCCCTTGTCGGAGGGATTTCAACACGCAATGGATTTTCAAGTGGCTTGTCACTCCCATCCTCCCAAGATGTGGACGAACTTCAAAATCAGACGTGTCGAACTGTAAATGGGTGCAACGAACTCGTAATACGAACCCCAGACGTGCATTTAGTTCAGTATTTAAAATGGTAGCTATGGTACCGAACAGTTCAAATAGACACTAAATGACAGAGTAATGACTGAATTTTTGGTTTATTTCTAAAATACAAACAAAGCTCAAAAAGCTGGATTTTACTCATCGATCCTCTATACCCTCTAAATTATACTAGGCATAGTAGCATTTTCATAGGAAAGTTTTGATCCAATTTTATTTTTTTGGGTCGTCAAACACGATCTGAAGTCAGCTAGCGAGAATGTTGCCCAGAATTTGTTTTAGCGAATTTCTTAACAAAAGGTAGTTTTTGTTCTTGGTCCAAAATTTTTAAAACTCGAATTTTCAATAAAACATTTATACGCACCAAAATCCGTTCACCACTCTGAATTCACTGCCAAAAGACACAAAAATCATGAATTCGGGATGGTCTGGAACGGATTTCGGTATTTATGCATGTGTCATTCCAGACGATGGAATCGAGGAAAGTTCGTAGATGGGCCAGAATCGGGCCACTCATGGAGGGGGGGGGGGATGAAAATTCGCTCTTATAGCCATGCTACCATCTCGGAAAACTATAGGTTTTCGGCAAAATTCATGATGTACGTAATTAATATAGGTAGATATTATTTCCTAAATTTTTTACTTCAGAAAATTTTTTGTTGGACCTATCGTTTAGCCGATAGAGGCTCTCAAGTGGGCAAAATTGCCGGACAGTGAAAAATCCACGATTTTTGCGGAAACTAGTTTATTTTAATAGCTCAAATAATCCGTTCCAAAACACGGAAATAAAACGTTCATCAATGCGAATAAGACCAATTCACCGCCACTGACTATTAGATTGGTCTTAACCACTCTATTTCATACACAGTGATAATGAACCTTTTGGAATAGTATTTGAGTAAAGTTTGAGTAAACAAAAAAAAAAAAACAAACAAAAATTTGAAAATCTCACGAGTAGATTCTTATTCAGGCCGATGCCCTCTTGCCGAAACATTATCGCTTGTTTGGATCTAGTGGCGTGTTCCAGGCCTACGCTGCATTTGCATCGTGGAGGCGGAGTTTCGAAAACCCGTTCCATCAGTTTCGTAACCCACAACCGGTCCGAGTTCAGCGACCACTAACGTGAACGAAAATCGACCTACAGCCAAAACGCTACGTTAAACGCTACGTTAAACGTCGATTTCCGATAACCAAATAAGTCTCGACTGGTTGGTTGGATTTCGAATTAATTGATAATGTATTTTACTTGTTCGGTCTGTACATTGCGTGTTCTGCGTCATAACTAACTTGAGTCACTTCGTTTAAACGGGACTGAAATAAATAGGCTTAAAAATAGGGTATGAATAGTAATTGATATCAAAGATGAATTAGATTGTGTAGGTTGTAACTTGGAGGACTGATAATGATCTAGACAATCTGTACAGAAGAGATTTATAAACCGTTGTCCGAGTTTTTTAAATTCGATTTTCTGAATCTACAAGTTTGGGCTTATTGTCTAAATGCGACAAGCTATGGTTAACCACTGACAGAATGATAAAATGTTCATCATGCTGTCTATAGCCTGACAATCAAAACAATATCGTTACCTTCACTTATTCAATTGTCACTGTATCTTCACACTACTCCTGTAACATTCACACTACGGGTGTATGTGAAGCTCCCCCACATGAGTGGATGATGATCGACTTGCCCCTTTCCTCATTCTTCCCTGAAAACCCGAACTTCATATACTTGGATTTCATGACATTAAGAGTTAGTGAACTAAAATAGAATCAACCGCTGATCCTGAACGAAATCTCGATCATTCTTGAATCAATCTCTATTGAAATAACACGATTAACAATATTTACTCCCCCGAAAGTGACAGGGTAACGTTCTTAGGTGCCAAAGACACCCGTTGATTTATTATGACCGGAACGCTCTACTTCCTTCTCCTTTACTACATTTTCGCGACTCTCTGTCGTCTTTTAAAAAGACCACGTTTGTATAAAAGAGAGAAAGAGAAGAAGAAGAAGAAAAAAAAAAAAACATTACGAGGATAATAACAATAAAAGTTGCTTTTGAGTTCAGCCGGAATAACATTTCTCCCTTTCTGAGTTGTGCCGGCTTTAGTGGATTTCTCTTGCGGTCTCGAAAGTTGCTGGAAAGTTTCCAGAAAAGAAAAATAGAAAAATTCTCCGTGTTTTTACTTGTGACACCCGGCCTTTAGGTCGCTAATGCACTGAAGAGACTGATCAACGTCAGTGGAAAATATCTGTACCAGTAATAATATAATGGATATTTTCTACAGATCTTAATAGATATTTGACAACAGTCTAGATCAGTGGTTTTCAAATTGTTTTGGCCTGCACCCTTGCGAGTATCGAGCTATCATGGCGTCCTCCTTCCATAAATTCTCCTCCAATTTTCCCAACACCAAATATAGGACGAAATACAAGGGTACACATAGGATAAAATATCGTTGCCTAGCAATTTATATGTTTTTACTGAATTGAATCTTATACAAACATCTTATATATACAAACAAAATTATTATTAAATAATAAACCAAAATAAACTTCTAAATTTATTTTACAAAATAATAACGATGGACGTACGAAAACTATTATGATGGATGGTAGGGGCTCATTTGAGTTAGCATCAAAACTTGATATTGGGCTGCAATGTTGAGAGTGAACATCTTAAATCAAATTCGACGTCCAGACAATAAATAAAATTTATTTATTTATTTATTTAATTGATGGAAAGTAGAGTCTTTGATGGAAGGTAGTATCCAACAAGTAGGTATCGATACTATCAAATCCTATGATTTATGTATACGGCATGTTGGCACCACTGTGTTATAGGCTTCCTTAGACGATGGTGTGTATCCCCTCTTCACTTAGCTTCTGGTCTCTGACTCGGACACGCCCTTGCCTATTTGGAAACTATAAACTTAATCTATATAATACCAACAATTGTGAATCATTTCGTATCTTGTGTTTCATCACTTTTCGAATCATCTTATAAAAGTTCTGTGATTAAATAATTTTGAATCGTCTTCTCAAAACGTTGTTTCTGATTCCAACGAAGACCTCTTCCCACTTCATATTGAGAATCAAATCTCCAAAGGCCTTTGGTAAGTGGTATTCATCTTGAACAAATACCTTTCATTATTTTGTTTCGGTTACTAATGACTGCCTCCTAATAATCAAATAATGGTTCAATAAGTTACTAGAGAATGTCTAATTCAGTCGGCATTAATAAATATCGTCATCGATACCTCACCTCCGATACTATCGAATATCGAAATCGGATTGGCCCTCAGTTAGAGATAGCTCCGCTAACGCGAGCAAGGGTTTTTGGTTTTGTTACTTTTCCACGCTAGGAAATGAGTCAAGGGCTTTTGAAAGTGGGCAACTTGAGAACAATAGATTCAAGAAGCCGTTTCGAGGACGATGTATACACCGGCGTCAGGCCCCAAAACAACCTCCTGGGTGTATCCGATCATGTTGGAAGGCCCTCGGCCAAACCTTCCTTGGTCTTGACATGTTTAGATTCCACTCACCGCCTTCTGAACGCTATTCAGAATGAGGAGGGGGAAAAGTAAACCTTTCTGACATGTCAACAAACGTCGTTTCTTCCCTGCGCTTACTGGGTACGTCAATAATACGTTTTTCCTTAGAAATTGATTTCTTCGAGTGCGAACGATGACAGGACTGCAGGATGACATGACGGCAGAGCAGGCTTCAGTTGTGAAAAATACGCAGAAAAGTCGTCAGTTATATTACTAGTATAAGTGGCGTGTGGCACAGACGAGACCATGTTGTAAATGACTGGACAAACAGTTGAATAAAAACGCCTCGTCCAATGTTTACGAAAGTGGGGTTTTTACGGAACCCTCCTATTTTGGACCTGGCCTTTCTGATGGCGAAGTCCAAATTTCAAAATTCGAACCAGAAGTGGGGGAAATTCTGACCATAAACATACGAAAATTGGTCAATGTTAGGATAAAACGCCTCAGCGACACGATGTTAAGGTAAAACGCCTCAACTCTACTATGAAAATGCCTCAAATCTTATTTATTTTCGCGCTAGTGTTAAGGTAAAACGCCTCAACTCACCAAAATATTGAGATGGGACGTTTTACCTACAACAATTTACGACATTTTCCTAACAAAACATCCGTTTGATTACGTTAAGGTGACTGCCTCACGAGCAAGTTGAGGCATTTTACATAAACAAACAATCCCAAAACGAAAGCTGGAAATGTTGAAATCACCTTTACTGCAATCAATCAATTATAAATCGATTCATTTGCGAGTTTTTTTTCACCGTTTAGTTGGTTCAAGTCTTATTGATATCTCCCCAAAAAATGGGGTTCTTAAAATGAGTTGCAGTCCACTTACTTACATCAAAGGTTTCCGTGAAAAACTTTGAGGCGAATTTCTGCAATGTTTTGAATTTTGAGTTGACGCGTTTTACGTTAACAGGGCAGATAAGAGCTTCGACTAAAATCCATTTTCCACTTGTAAACGTATTTACAATAATAATAGTAATAATAATAATTGTTTATTGACAGAAAAAAGAATACATATTTACAAGCCAATAATGATGAAGAAATATCCTTCTGTCCACGAACCAAATAATTTCGTATGAACTTGTGGGGGCTGGTGGAGCTGATCTCAACAACCATAGCTTTACACATTTACAAGAATAATAAAATGCGTTACAATACAATCAGTTATCTAATGAAAGAACCTACTAAGTATAAACAAAATCTCATCAAACAAAAAATTCTCTATTAATCAAAATGTTTAATCCTTTTCAAAATTGTTTCTTTAAAATGACCTAAAATACTAAAAAATTTGGGGTTGATTCTGCAAACCATAAAGCTCTATAATAAGCACATCTCTTTCCGCGTTCAGTTCTAAATTTCGGCAACTGAATATTCGATGCTATTTTGTTGCTCGTGTGAGGGCTCTCTAAGCCAATCGGTTCAAACGATCTCCTGTTATTCATAAAACATTAATATTTGTCGCTTTGCTTCAATTTTTGGTTCGTGTTGATCCTAACTGACCCTCTGACCATTTGGAAAAGAATGTTAATGATCACCTCCCGAATTGAGCAACACGGGTGAAGGATGGAATGCCGAGGAGTGATTTTGCCGAGCTTGCAAGGGCATTGGAGAAGGTGACTGACCGTCTACCATCCCGCGTCTAGACATTAAGGTTCTTCGTGGGGTGCTCGGAGCAGCGTGAGGTCGACGTCTCTTTAGCTGATTAATCGATGATTTTGAAAAGGTTGCTCGAAGGATCTTACCTGGTTAAAGACGATTAAGGAACGATTATCCTTCTGTGGGGGTAATCTGGCTGACCTTGGATTGTGGCGGTATTAGGCGGATATGCTGGTTGAGGAGAGTATGGACTGAGGATATGCGTTCAGGAGCCATGCAATCAAGGAGATCACCCCACTTCAGTAGGTCGATGGGTCTTGATGATCAGGGGAGCCCTTCAAGCCTTAAATGATTAGGTCTCTGATTACGTCTGGTGTTTCCCGGGGGAAAGCCTTATCGCTCATGAAAGCTCATGAAGGCTTCGGAGAGGGAGGGAAAAGGGGAAACAAAAATCAAGCTCGCACGCTCTTTCTGTCCCTCGCGATAGAGTGCGCATGTGAAGATGCTCGGAAGGGAGTTGAAGCACGCGGGTTTATTTATTTTTCACTTTATGCGCAAATAGTGTTTGAAGTCGCTAGGGCATTTCTCTCTGAGCTCTTGAATGTGAGGCAAGTGACCAAATTTTCGGTTAGGTTTTGACCCAGACTCTTCTGGCCCTCTTTTTTTGGCTACCCAACACCGCAAGACCAGCAAATGCAACCGCAAGGGTTATTTTACACCTCTCAATTATGTCCATATATTTTGACAGCAACAACTCAACTCAACACCTGAAGTCAACAAAACTTTCAAGTTTCAAATGTACTACTCTCTACATTCGATGCTGTATGCTGTATAAGGCCCTAGTCATTCCCTTGCTGGATTACGCATCCTCTGTGTGGTCCCCTAAGTACGCGATCCACAAGTACCGTCTGGAGCGCGTTCAGAGGAAATTTTTGCGTTATGTTGCCTTCAAGATGGGAGTCCTCTCAGGAGCCATTGACTATGAGTCCATTCTCCATAGATGCAAGTTGCTAACCCATGAGAGAAGACGGTGTTCATTTGACCTTGTGCTGCTCTATAAAATCATCAACAGCCTGATTGACTGTCCATCGCTACTCTCCAAGATTTACCTTTCCGCTCCTCGTTCTTCATCTCGCTCGCCGTTACTCTTCAGTGTCCAGTTTTCCTCAACGAACTACGATCGTAATTATTACGATCGTAGTTCGTTGAGGAAAACTGGACTCGTTGAGGAAAAACTATTATAGACCACTCCTCCGCCTCCCTCGCAGTGCAAACCTACTGTCATCTATGAACCCTCAGTTCGATTTTTTTCATTCCTCCCTAACGAACTTAAAGACTCTTGTTGCCTCCACCCCAGTCTCGTTTGGTTGAATCTCAGTTTTTTTCCCTATGTTCGATTCCTTTGGAAGTTTTGTATTACTTTTGGTTTATTATCTTCGATAATGAACCATTGGAATCGCCCAAAGAAAAACATTTTTTAACCCCCCCTCAAAATTTGTTGGTTTACGTTTCAAGACACGTAGATTCAGAAAATCGAATAAAAAAAAATCCGTCCGTCCGCCGTACGCCGTACGCCGTACACCGTACGCCGTACGCCGTCCCCCGTACGCCGTACGCCGTCCGCCGTCCGCCGTCCACGCCGTTTTGCCCAGTTAGCGTTGAGCTAAAATTACGAAATTTGGTTTCTGGGTTTGGACCAGCCCCACAATGATCCTCGAAACTTTTCATAACCCTAGGTCAAGGGGAAGGGGTTCAAAACGAAATTTAAAATTTCGACAATGTCATATCTCCAAATATTTAACTGAACCGTGTAATGTTTAGTTCACTTTCGAATGACCTGAAAAATTACGAATCTTTTAAGACCAAATGGATTTTTGTGCGACCAGCTGTTCGTTCACAGTGGGCGCGCAAAGGTTTAGGAAAAACACTAAACTTTCGCGCCGAAAACGGCCGTTATGTGACCCAACCACCAGACGCCCAGAATATAACTACCTTTTTTCATCTTCCCGGTAAACTACAGTCTAGAAATTTTAACCGTGAGTCGGGGATAGACCACATTGCAATATTTACTCGGTTTCTCATCTGTAAAATTGTTTAAATAATACCTTTTTGTAATAATACAAATTAAATTTTGATGATGAGCTATTGACTTGAAATTTTAAAAACTCTGCAAATTCTTGACACAACGGTTCATTATCTTCTTTGTACAGATCACCCTTCTGTCTAGATCACTAGGTCTAAATGTCTAGATCCTAAATGTTAGATTAATTATTATTATCAATTATCACTAATTATTAACAATTTTATCAAGTACCTACTGAAAATTATTATAATTTATTGTTAGGTATTAATAATTCGTATTTATTAATAATAATAATTATTATTAATTATGATTAATTAATACGATATAATTCTGGGGTTTTTAATACTACGTCGGTAATAATTTTTCTATAAAAGAAGTACCTACCAACAAACATTCGAAATTACCTTCATTTCCGTAGCACGAAACGCACCTCAGAACAACAAACTCGACATCACTTAAGCCATATGATGTTCCAAAGAGCTTGTTAGTATGAAAATGGACCTGTATTTCAACAGTTTGATACACGATCGTGTTGTGAGGCACAATCTTTGAGCCCTCATTGTGAACGAACGGCTGGTCGTACGAAGCTGCGGATGGTCTTAAAAAATTCTACGGAACAAACTCTATCTAAATATGAAATAAAAAACATACCGTTCTATATGAATTTTTCGAGATATGAAATTTTCAAAATTTCAAAATTCGTTTTGAACCCCTTCCCCTTGACCTAGGGTCATGAAAAGTTTCGAGGACCATTGTGGGGTTGGTCGAAACCCATAAAAAAAATTTCGTAATTTTAACTCAACGCTAACTGGGCAAAGTGGCGCGGACGGCGGACGGCGGACGGCGGACGGCGGACGGCGGACGGCGTACGGCGGACGGACGGATTTTTTTTTATTCGATTTTCTGAATCTACGTATCTTGAAACGTAAACCAACAAATTTTGAGGGGGGGTTAAAATTTTTTTTTCTTTGGGCGATTCCAATGGTTCATTATCGAAGATAATAAACCAAAAAAATAGGTTAGAACTGGATAACAATGCAATATTCACTCGGTTTCTTGTCTGTAAAATTGTTTAAATAATACCTATTTGTTTAAACAAATTAAATGTTGATGATGAGCTAGATACTTGAAATTTTAAATATAGGTCTGAAATGGATGACATTTCATTATTCACTCGGTTTGTATGACATGGTATGAGTATGGTATGGTATATTATTGTATGTATGATTTGGTATAATACAGTATGGTATGATAGGAAAGAAATTCGTATGGTATGGTATGAGTACGGTGAGAATATGGTATGGTGCCGATTTGCAATACAGTCTGGTATAGACAGAAGGATGATCTGCACAAGGAAGATAATAAACCGTTGTGTCAAGAATTTGCAGAGTTTTCTTTTCAATTTTGTAATTTTGTAATTCAAGAATGTAATTGGGCTTGCCCGTATAATAAATAAATAAACAGACTGCTACTGCTTTGGATTATTTCCGTGCTTGATATGGACACGAACATACAAGTAGGTAGGTATCTGTGCTGCCTAAATTTTGGATACCCGCAAATAAGGGTGAAATGCAGATATTCTCTCGGCCTTATCGCGAATCCAAACATAACTCAGACAAATCTAATGGACCTCTCCGGGGAAGTACCTCCTCGAACACAACGTGACTTCGCACTTCTGGGCCTTTCCTGCCGCCCCTGAAATCCCCGGAGTGACGCGGTGCCGTCAAAGCGAAATCCTCATCCAGAGGGCCGTTCACCTCACAGTCCGGCCCGGGAGGACCATCTGAAACAATCCGCCACCTACTCGACTACGTTCATTGTCCCCGCCAATCGAGAGAAAAAAAAAATATCCACAGGACCAGTGAAGGCACAATGCTCTCTCGTTCGTTCCCATTTCCAGGAGCCGTCCTTGAGATTGGCCACGGCCTTTGTGACTTGTACAATGTACAATGTGATCTGGCTACAATGCCTCATCCCCACTTACGTAATTCGTGTTCCCTAAAAGATTGTCTTGTCTATTCGCTGCAGCCGGCATCGATATACTACTTGGTTTCATTAGAGGCATCCTTTTGATACTCGTGCTATTCATCGTTCGTCGGAATAGGTACTTTTGACCTGTCGAGTCTTGTCATTGTTGAATTGGAGACGCCATTTTGTCCACTCCCTGAATGAAACATTCACAGAAACGTAGATCAAATCTGTTGGTCCTCAAACTTGAAAGAATTGGAATTGACAAAACTGCAATATGTGCGAATTAAGCATATGAATATCTTTTGGAAAAATAAAATTAGCGACAAGATGAAGGATTTTTCAACGTGAAGATGTGAATGAATGCAAAATGAAGGCGCGGAATTCCAGAGGCTTATTAAAACCCGATCACCCAGCCAGCCAGCCCTCTGACGTCATATACTCTTACAGCATAGGCTGTGACGTACTAGTTGGCCTCCGGCCAGCCGTCTGACGTCATACGCTCGTGCGTCATAGGCTCTGACGTAGTGGCCCGTCTGTCGCTTGTGTTCTGACGTGATCTGAGGGAAAGGGTGAATCAAGGAAACAAATTTTTCCCGTTTCAGTTTATGTGCCAAAGCAAAGACATGAAAATGTCAAAAGAATCTCAACTCCATCCTGTTGTTGATACAGTCGAGAATTAAATGCTCGCATACGAGTCTGCAACACATTGGGACATTTTATGTCTTTAAAGAAGTGATTCATGAACCTTCGAACAATGCTACATAACCTACCCCAGTAGCGTAGTTGTTATACTTAATTGTAGGGTTCATCATAAATTATGAAGCTTGCATTCGTATAGACAATAATATTATAAATATTTTATATTATAAATTATTGAGAATGATCACCTGTGTGTAAACAATTATTTAAACAATCACGCTCATACCGCAGCTTGTCGGCCACGCACTCCGCAGTGGTTAACGTAATATGGTTAGGTAAATGGAGAGCTATCCAACGAGTGGTGAACGATTTTTGTACGATGATAACTGGCGAAGATAAAGTTCCGTAGCACCGAATCGGTTGTAAGCGAAAATCATCAGAAATTTTCGTGACGATTTCCAGAGTGCCAGAGTAAAGACATAAAATGTCAAAAACGAATTCCCCAACGTACTGCAGTAATTTCCATGGTTATCGCGGCTTTTCTACGTTGAAGAAGCCTTTTCCTGCATTGCAATAAAGGCCAAAACAATGAGCTAGAAAGACGGACCGAGAGATTTTCGCCTTAGTATCCGTTCCTAACTCTTTTTGCCAAAAAACTGAGTTAAACTTTGACCTTGTAGGATCTTAAGGGACGATTTAATAATTTTCGTGTCTGCTCTATGTAGGTAATTTCAGATATTTGTTGGTACTTACTTATTGGTTGGTTCAAGTATTTCCTGTGGATTTAATTGGAAAATTAACCAGACCATCGTTGAGCTTTGCTAAAAACTCCTATTATAAGAAAATCAAAGGGATTAACAACGGTTTTTTCTAGGTCGATTCCGATGGTCCATTATTGGAAATGAATAGAGCGAAATAGTTTTAGGTTGGTTGACTGCGAATATTAGCTCGTTTAATCGAGAAGGAAGTAAACTGAAGCTGGAACGTTCCAGCGACCAACAGTAAACTCAATCAATTCATCCGCACTCCTGATCGAAAAGATCGTTATTCGAATTATTATTATTCCGATTACAATTTTACCTGAGGACGTGATTCGCCTAATAATGACCGGCTCTGCTACCTTCCTCGCTCATTTACATAATTGCTTCCGTTGCCGAGTGTTTGGTTAACGTCGATTTCTTAATCGAAATTTTTTTCCCGTTTTCCTCTCCGAGCGGCTCGTACGGAATACGGGGCTCATCCTGTCATTTCGCTCCCTCAAAGTGACCCCATAACCTTTACCTAAATTGAGTTTCAAATCATTTCTCGGCACAATGAAGTTGCAACTAACACAAAGCGAATCTACGATGAAATCCATGAGCCAATTGGAACGGTTGCAATTGCCATTAAATAAACTACTTCCGACGGTGATTGTAACCGTTCAATTGCATCAAAATTGGAAATATCACGAACATTCATGGCAACCAACGCAAAAGCTAAGAAATATCTATTTGGCATGTAGCCTCCAAGCAACATATAACTGACACAAACACCACTCCCTCCCCACATTAGCCTACTAGGTGATTGAACTGATTGAATAACACTTTTTGAGTGTTACGCGGAAGAAAAAAAAAACTTGTAACGTGATACCAATAAACAGCAACGGGCAATTACTATCAGCACTCTTCGGTTGCAATATAACGGCCCATTTCACCAACACAATGCTAAGCAATTAGAAATATACCTGCTTAATGACTCATTGAAGTTATTTAATTTATTTCATTTCATCGTTATTTTGTTTTATTTGAGACACAAAACACACATTTTTCAGGGAGAAAATGAGACATAGTAGAGAGTTCCAGGTTACCACGGTGGCTGTTAGCACGGTCCTGTATGAGATACAACGCTCTTGCGCGGTTGTTCGACATACCCGTGATCTTCGTTAAAATTCGTGAACTTTCGGCCCACTTCGAATCAGGTGACACTACGTGACACTACTGGAACGCCCACCACGGTACCGTGCTAACAGCCACCGTGGTAACCTGGAACTCTCTAATATGAAAATGAAAGTCCGTAGTTGTGTGTCAGACACTGCATACATACTGAGGGTTAAGTGACTGTACTCCTCAGATGTATGCTCGTATCTGCTGTAGTATGTCCTGCTAAGGTGTTATCCATTTTATCTCTAATATGATCCCCATTTCAAAAAGTCAAACTAACTGCTCAAGTTCCTCCATCGCACCAAGAAACTTTAACGAAAGTTTAATAAAAGTCAAATTGAATAACTTGAAAACGGTTAGAATGAATAATCCACTTGTCACGTTACTCTAGCGATCACCTTACCACCTGTTAACCAGTTAGCAGGAATTGGACGATCTAAAATGCTGTGTATAATAATTTTAGATCGTCAAATTATTGATGAGCCTGCTAATTATTAAACGCGAAACAAATTTCTTATTTTTCCAAAAACCCACTGAGAATTACGTATATCGTCTCTGGTATGGTGTGCCCAAATCAGGATACCCAAAGTGCACTAAAGACCAAAATGAAAATAAAAACAGATTGGCGGTTTTGGCGTGGTGCAACGATTAAAAATGTTCTGTACACTTTTTTCATACTCTCTCCCCTGATGTTTATGGAGATTCCTCACGAGGTAAGTTAGGCCTCGTGTTTTCCCCTGGTGAATGTTTTCGTTGTAATAAAGCCTAAAACTTTATATGAAAAGTTGAAATTGAAATACCCACCTTGAAAACACTTCTCAACCCTTTACCTCTAAATAGAAAAACGTATGAAAAGCTACGCGCGCCAATTCTATTTCACAATCGTATCAACTCATACGGGGATATGTTTTTCGCGCAACAATTCCGTATGATCACTCGAGTTTTCACGAGCACAGTTGTAGTAATTGTAGTTGATATCGAGTGACTTACGACCCTACGCCAAAAGCCTGCTCATAATGGCATGGATTATTTTGTACTGTAGATACAGGTGTGAATTAATATGTTTGTATTTTACAATATACATACTAATAATATAGGTAATACAAATAATGTACCTCGTTGTTGTCGATATTAATTATCATTATTATCATTTCCGATTGGGAATACGTTCCATTCTCAAATACGGTTCCACCGTAGCGTACTTGAGCTTGAACTTGGTTCAACCTTTAGGACCTCCAATTATCGCCGTTCCCGCCTCCTTAACGGATCGTTACCCACGTAAATGACTCCGCTCGACAATGGAAAAAAAAAAACATTAAAAAAAGCACACACAAATCACACGGCAACTAGCGGGAATGCGATCCTTGTAAAACGGAAGGTAAAGCATTTATATCGGCTCTAACCTCCTATTTTCTGCATCTAATAGATTTTCTGCATTTTCGTTAATTACATTCAAGAACAAAGTTGCTCCACTGGTTACACCCGTGGTGGACATAGAACCTTTAAATTCATCGAGTAACAATGTTGTAGGTATAAGGTAAATTAGTAGTAGAAATTTCTTCTTGCGGTTCCATTGTCCCAAGTTTGGAGGAGTTTTCGGAAACCTTGGAATAATTCTGGGTTTTCCAGGAGTATTTAAATTACATTATTAATAATTATTAATATTATTGAGATAGAAAAAGTAGAATCCTACAAATAACAGGTAAACAACTGGTGAAAACAAAAAGGAAATAAAGAGCAGAATTTAAATTGAGCGATCTAATTAGGAAAAGTTTTTTCCTCAATTGGCATTAGCCTGAGGCAATATCCATGCTGAAGAAAGAATACACGATTTAAATGTTTCTCATAGCAAAGGGAAAACACTTTTACGCAATTATATGGGTGTCATAATATGATATAATAATATTATATCATATTATGATATACATTATGATTTATTTCATCGGACCGTTGATATTTTCGAGTTTGACGGGTTCTAATTCATTTATGTAATACGGTGTAATCAAAACCAAGGTGTCTGATATTTGGCTCTCTCAGTCAGAAGTTGTTATGTGAGCATTTTGAAATATGACACTTTCGTATGATTCAGACGTTGAGGAATCCCATCTCGATTCGCAATAAAGAGGAAAATTGAAAGTAATCTTCCTGTCGACGTTTCGCTCATTTCAAACCTTCGGTTCAAGAATTCTTGTTAGAAGAAATTCGAGTAATATCAATTCACGTAATAAAAATATTCGACATTTGATACAAACACTTGAATAATGAAGATAACGTACCTCTGAAGGTCTCTCTGGTCGAGTTTTATCGTTTGAAAACGGTTTCTGCGTATATTATGGTACCTACGTTGTTATGTTTCTTAAACAGTACCCCTGGGAAAACCATTGTGGAAGCAATCGCGAAGAGGAAATGTTGCAACGGGAACGGATTCAGGAAGACGATCGCGTTCTGTGGAAGTGGTCTCTTGGGAAACGGGATTCTTCGGGAGCACTCATGTGTGAGTAAAAGAGGCTCATTTTGGATTCTTCGGAGTCACTCGTGTGTGAGGTTGAGAGCGTTTACTGGTTTCCGGTCAGAGGAGGTACAGTGTGTCTGACTAAAAGCGGAAATAAAACAACTGAGGGTCACAAATGTATGGACATTCATATTATTAGAGAGTTAAAGGGCCATAAAGAGGTTAAAGTTAGACCAAACCACAAAACGTCTTTATGGCCCTTTAACGTCTTTATGAAGATAGTTCTATCTTCAAGAGGGATGCTAATGAGAGGTTATCCGAAGCTAAAAGACCAATTACGTCTATGGCAACATCCATGTAGCGATACATCAGTGTATCGAAGGTGAAGTGGCAACAACGCCTACCTCAAATGGGGCTGAACAACAGGGCATATTGACATTTTTATTCAGCGGGATTCAAATTAAAATTAATTAAAGTCATTCATCATCACGTAAGTGGACTGTGTAATATATTGGCACCCAGAAGTGTCTATAGTTGCAAACATTCACGTATAATATATTATGTTCCCAAATTTGAAACAAGAAGACCAATTGTCGACTCAAATAATTCGTGAAAACGAAAAAAAGTTGACTTCATATCGACTCGACGAGTTTATTTGAGTTCGAATGGACCTTCGAGAAGAGCAATTGACGACTCAAATACTTCGTGAAAACGGAAAAAAGTTGACTTCATATCGACTCGACGTGTTTATTTGAGTTCGAATGGACCTTCAAGAAGAGCAATTGTCGACTCAAATACTTCGTGAAAACGAAAAAAAGTTGACTTCATATCGACTCTACGAGTTTATTTGAGTTCGAATGGACCTTCAAGAAGAGCAATTGTCGACTCAAATACTTCGTGAAAACGAAAAAAAGTTGACTTCATATCGACTCGACGAGTTTATTTGAGTTCGAATGGACCTTCAAGAACAGCAATTGACGACTCAAATACTTCGTGAAAACGAAAAAAAGTTGACTTCATATCGACTCGACGAGTTTATTTGAGTTCGAATGGACCTTCAAGAAGAGCAATTGTCGACTCAAATACTTCGTGAAAACGAAAAAAAGTTGACTTCATATCGACTCGACGTGTTTATTTGAGTTCGAATGGACCTTCAAGAAGAGCAATTGTCGACTCAAATACTTCGTGAAAACGGAAAAAAGTTGACTTCATATCGACTCGACGTGTTTATTTGAGTTCGAATGGACCTTCAAGAAGAGCAATTGTCGACTCAAATACTTCGTGAAAACGGAAAAAAGTTGACTTCATATCGACTCGACGAGTTTATTTGAGTTCGAATGGACCTTCAAGAAGAGCAATTGTCGACTCAAATACTTCGTGAAAACGAAAAAAAGTTGACTTCATATCGACTCGACGAGTTTATTTGAGTTCGAATGGACCTTCAAGAAGAGCAATTGTCGACTCAAATACTTCGTGAAAACGAAAAAAAGTTGACTTCATATCGACTCGACGTGTTTATTTGAGTTCGAATGGACCTTCAAGAAGAGCAATTGTCGACTCAAATACTTCGTGAAAACGGAAAAAAGTTGACTTCATATCGACTCGACGAGTTTATTTGAGTTCGAATGGACGTTCAAGAAGAGCAATTGTCGACTCAAATAATTCGTGAAAACGAAAAAAAGTTGACTTCATATCGACTCGACGTGTTTATTTGAGTTCGAATGGACCTTCAAGAAGAGCAATTGTCGACTCAAATACTTCGTGAAAACGGAAAAAAGTTGACTTCTTATCGACTCGACGAGTTTATTTGAGTTCGAATGGACGTACAAGAAGAGCAATTGTCGACTCAAATAATTCGTGAAAACGAAAAAAGTTGACTTCATATCGACTCGACGAGTTTATTTGAGTTCGAATGGACCTTCAAGAAGAGCAATTGTCGACTCAAATACTTCGTGAAAACGAAAAAAAGTTGACTTCATGTCGACTCGACGAGTTTATTTGAGTTCGAATGGACCTTCAAGAAGAGCAATTGTCGACTCAAATACTTCGTGAAAACGAAAAAAAGTTGACTTCATATCGACTCGACGAGTTTATTTGAGTTCGAATGGACCTTCAAGAAGAGCAATTGACGACTCAAATACTTCGTGAAAACGAAAAAAAGTTGACTTCATATCGACTCGACGAGTTTATTTGAGTTCGAATGGACCTTCAAGAAGAGCAATTGTCGACTCAAATACTTCGTGAAAACGAAAAAAAGTTGACTTCATATCGACTCGACGAGTTTATTTGAGTTCGAATGGACCTTCAAGAAGAGCAATTGACGACTCAAATACTTCGTGAAAACGAAAAAAAGTTGACTTCATATCGACTCGACGTGTTAATTTGAGTTCGAATGGACCTTCAAGAAGAGCAATTGTCGACTCAAATACTTCGTGAAAACGAAAAAAAGTTGACTTCATATCGACTCGACTTGTTCATTTGAGTTCGAATGGACCTTCAAGAAGAGCAATTGTCGACTCAAATACTTCGTGAAAACGAAAAAAAGTTGACTTCATATCGACTCGAGGTGTTTATTTGAGTTCGAATGGACCTTCAAGAAGAGCAATTGTCGACTCAAATACTTCGTGAAAACGAAAAAAAGTTGACTTCATATCGACTCGAGGTGTTTATTTGAGTTCGAATGGACCTTCAAGAAGAGCAATTGTCGACTCAAATACTTCGTGAAAACGAAAAAAAGTTGACTTCATATCGACTCGACGAGTTTATTTGAGTTCGAATGGACCTTCAAGAAGAGCAATTGACGACTCAAATACTTCGTGAAAACGAAAAAAAGTTGACTTCATATCGACTCGACGAGTTTATTTGAGTTCGAATGGACCTTCAAGAAGAGCAATTGACGACTCAAATACTTCGTGAAAACGAAAAAAAGTTGACTTCATATCGACTCGACGAGTTTATTTGAGTTCGAATGGACCTTCAAGAAGAGCAATTGTCGACTCAAATAATTCGTGAAAACGAAAAAAAGTTGACTTCATATCGACTCGACGAGTTTATTTGAGTTCGAATGGACCTTCAAGAAGAGCAATTGTCGACGCAAATACTTCGTGAAAACGAAAAAAAGTTGACTTCATATCGACTCGACGAGTTTATTCGAGTTCGAATGGACCTTCAAGTAGAGCAATTGACGACTCAAATACTTCGTGAAAACGAAAAAAGTTGACTTCATATCGACTCGAGGTGTTTATTCGAGTTCGAATGGAATTTCAAGTAGAGCTCGAACTCAAATACTTCGTGAAAACGAAAAAAAGTTGACTTCATATCGACTCGACGTGTTTATTTGAGTTCGAGTGGACGTTCAAGAAGAGCAATTGTCGACTCGAATACTCCGTGAAAACGAAAAAAAGTTGACTTCATATCGACTCGAGGTGTTTATTCGAGTTCGATTGGACCTTCAAGTAGAGCTCGAACTCAAATACTTTGTGAAAACGAAAAAAAGTTGACTTCATATTGACTCGACGTGTTTATTTGAGTTCGAATGGACGTTCAAGAAGAGCAATTGTCGACTCGAATACTCCGTGAAAACGAAAAAAAGTTGACTTCATATCGACTCGACGTGTTTATTTGAGTTCGAATGGACCTTCAAGAAGAGCAATTGTCGACTCGAATACTCCGTGAAAACGAAAAAAAGTTGACTTCATATCGACTCGACGAGTTTATTTGAGTTCGAATGGACCTTCTAGAAGAGCTATTGTCGACTCAAATACTCCGTGAAAACGAAAAAAAGTTGACTTCATATCGACTCGAGGTGTTTATTCGAGTTCGAATGGACCTTCAAGTAGAGCTCGAACTCAAATACTTCGTGAAAACGAAAAAAAGTTGACTTCATATTGACTCGACGTGTTTATTTGAGTTCGAGTGGACGTTCAAGAAGAGCAATTGTCGACTCGAATACTCCGTGAAAACGAAAAAAAGTTGACTTCATATCGACTCGACGTGTTTATTTGAGTTCGAATGGACGTTCAAGAAGAGCAATTGTCGACTCGAATACTCCGTGAAAACGAAAAAAAGTTGACTTCATATCGACTCGACGTGTTTATTTGAGTTCGAATGGACCTTCAAGAAGAGCAATTGTCGACTCGAATACTCCGTGAAAACGAAAAAAAGTTGACTTCATATCGACTCGACGAGTTTATTTGAGTTCGAATGGACCTTCTAGAAGAGCTATTGTCGACTCAAATACTCCGTGAAAACGAAAAAAAGTTGACTTCATATCGACTCGAGGTGTTTATTCGAGTTCGAATGGACCTTCAAGTAGAGCTCGAACTCAAATACTTCGTGAAAACGAAAAAAAGTTGACTTCATATTGACTCGACGTGTTTATTTGAGTTCGAGTGGACGTTCAAGAAGAGCAATTGTCGACTCGAATACTCCGTGAAAACGAAAAAAAGTTGACTTCATATCGACTCGACGTGTTTATTTGAGTTCGAATGGACGTTCAAGAAGAGCAATTGTCGACTCGAATACTCCGTGAAAACGAAAAAAAGTTGACTTCATATCGACTCGACGTGTTTATTTGAGTTCGAATGGACCTTCAAGAAGAGCAATTGTCGACTCAAATACTTCGTGAAAATGAAAAAAAGTTGACTTCATATCGACTCGACGAGTTTACGAGTTTACTCGTATTTGTGTTCGAATGGACCACCAAGAAGAGCAATTGTCGACTCAAAAATAAACAGTTTTTTGTGTCTCCTGTAAAATTTACATCAAAAAAACAACTTAGGTCATGTTGTACAGCACCATTCACTGCCACTTCACCCTCGATATGGAAGTTACCACATAGTCGCACGTGGCACATACCGCATCCGTGTGAGCGCATGGGAGCATGTATTTTAGACAGGGTGTGTGTGTACTGGTACAAATGAGGGGCGTATGGTCTTTGTATGAATGAGGTGTTTAAGGAAGCAAATAAGGAATGCTAGTGTGTCAGAGAATAATTCTTTGATGGTCAACAATCGAAAATTGGTGACTCACAAGACGTGTAAAACGACATGTAACAGTTCGTCCGCAGAAGAAATAGAGTAAAATAAATTTATGCTGTGCAACAAAGAGTGTATAAATATGCCTTTTCAGTTGTCCATTGGTCTGGTTTTACGTGTTTTTCAACGAAAAAGTATTATGTTTCTAGGGCTATACCGCTATCCAACGTATTGCCGCATCCGGTGACAAAACATTTTTCATTTTACCACTCATTATTATTAGGAAAGTACCTGATTTACCACTGAATTCGCTAAAAACAAACACAGAGGTAGGTAACAAGCAGGTTTACTTCACGGATTTCTACAGATATCTGTAAGGATATCTACGGACTTTATTTCCTGCAGGGGTGGCTTTTGGGAGCCAATCAGAGAGCGGTTTACGGAGCCTGCTCTCTGATTGGCCAGGGAGGTAGATGACGTACATTGCTTCCCTCTTCCCGCTCAATACGACTTCAAACCTCTCCAGAAAAATAAGTACTTCCTTAAAAATTTGTTCACAACTGCCTTAATTATTTTGAAGGTAAGTTAGTTCTTCTCAGGAAAAAAAGGTATAGGCGCACATGGGTGGTACCTATCATTCACATTGTGTATTATTATTCACCACATTCTATATTAACTATAATATCCGACTACCGACGAATCTTCACAGGCCAAACTCGCATGTAAAGGTTGAGAGCGTCGGTATAATTTAATTATACCTAAAGCCAAATGAAAACAACGGATGTCTGCCTATTGATCGAACGATCCGGTAAGTTGAGGTCAAAAAATCCACCAATCAAAAATAATAAATTCGAAAAACGTTGATTTCAAATCGAATCGAAACAGTCATTAAGAATAAAACGGATCACCGACAACTTGAAAACACTCGATTTTCGATCGAAACGAGATTGTCATTGAGGATGAAATGGATCTTAGAGAACACATCGAAATCGCCGAAAAAGGTTGTTTTCGAATCGGAAATAGACCCGCAGTATTGTCGAAAATAATTTTCGACAATTATTATACATTGTCTTAGACCGCTCCGTCGGGATTCAAAGGGAGTTTTCCTGTTAAATTCCGCGAGGAGAGCTGATGACTATAGTCATTTCCGCGGAATTTAACAGGAAAACTCCCTTTAAATCCCAATGGAGCGGTCAAAGACAACAAATCGAGTGTTTCCCAGTTTCTTCGGGGATTTTACCCACCGAACTCAATCTACAAAGCATCAGACGCTGCTATTCACCTCCGACGGTTGCCCTTCACCTCGCCTTTCGCCGAGGTGTAGGTCCGTGAAGAGATCCGCCGGATTGCAATCTCTTCTTTGTGCGTAAGAAAAGGCGTTCCTTCTCCCTCGGTACCTGTTCAATATTAGCTTCATTCCTTCTCCGAGGGTTCACGTTCCTTCATCTCCGTGAATCAAGAGCTCAACCCGGAATCATATTTTTTCCCATTCAATTTCATCTTTTCGCTCACACTGTATGAAATAAATTCAGCAAAGTGTCGGCTTTTTCATTTTCTACATTTTATTTCCCCTTCCTGAGATATTGCGTACATATTGAAGCAACTCCACTTTATCACAGGTTTTGCCTACCCGTAGACACTTCAGACTGACTTGTGTCTACAACTTAAGTTTTCTATGTAAACTTATTGTCGTTATCAAGTTTTAGAGGTAACTTTCGACACTCAACTGAGAGGCAATTACCGTTCACTTCATTGAGGACCTTGAGATCACAGTTATTGTACCGATAATTGATTTATTCCGGTAAGAATGCAATTGCAGTTTTTTGCTGTTTTTGCAGGGAATTTCGTGGTCGATGCACCAAAAAACACCACACGTACGAATGCCCTCTTAGGAAAAAACATGAAAGGAAAAAACATGAAGAGCATGTCAAGTAACAATCACGTTTCTTCATCTTCATGCTCCAGTTTGAGAACGGAATAAGATATCGCAATTCTGATTTCACCATCGTGTTCAGTATTAAGAAACCTTTGAAATGAAGTGTCACTTGTCAGAATGTTTCATTTTTGGGAGTTTTTAAGGCATCCCCCCCCCCCCCCCCCAAAAAAAAACTCCCCAAAACCCCTCCTTAGAGTGGCCCAATTCTGCCCATCCACGAACTTAGCCTTTCGATTGCCAAGGCAGAATTTCGTGCAAATTTGAACTTTTTATCTCAATTCTATCGAGAGTTATCGTTTGGAATGACACATACATAAACATATAAATATAGTAGTTTGCGGGTGAGGATGACCAACACTAGTCGCCGTTATCATTCATTTATTGCAACGTTTCAATCTTGGAACAAGATCCTAATCATGCATCATGATAATTATCCGATTGGTACACATTTTGTCGCGTAAGGCACAGTAATGTTTGACCAAACATTCGGCAGTGGATTCAGGATGGTCTGAAACGGATTTTGGTTTGAAAAGATTTCGAAAATTCGAGTTTTAAACACAGGGGCCCGAGTTAACACATTCTTTAACAATCGCACCATTAAACACGTTGTTCCCCTGTATACGATTATGTCACTCCTCATTTTCTGCTATTTAGACACGTTTTTCGGCATTAATAACACCACCGTCGGATTCCCCACTCGCTAAACCTTAAAGTACTGTACTTACCTGCATTTAGAGAAACATCCGAGTTAACACGTTCAATGGTCTTCACATTATGCCATTACCTTGGTATTCACGTTACACGGTAACCAGGCCTAATTATCAGCCTGTCATTCGATGAAATATCCCCGCAGTGGTCGACCCCATCGAACTTACTCCCACTCATTGGATCTGGTTAGGCTGCCGAGAATGCAGTTCAACGAAACCCACGCCGTACTTCATTAATTAGTTTATATCCGTACAACATGCAAATTTAATCAGTTTCCAAGCGATCGATCTCTCGTGAAGCCCCGGCCCTTGAATCCATCGTTGGAACGAACGATCTGAAATAATCTGGCGTCAAAACCCAGTGACCCCGATTCAGGCCAAACCTTGTGCCAGGGCATGTCCCTATTATTAGAGATTCGCACCAGAAGAGGAGACTAGACAACAGGCAGACTTGATGAATATAGTTGACCGCAGTGGTTTTAGAAATGCAAACGTCGAGCCGTTTATGTACGTACAGGGAGTGAACCTTCAGCATTTCCTGTCGCCGTGCAACAAGCGAATGTGATACGATCATATTGCACACCTTCAATCAAATAACTAATAAATAATCCCACCGATAACTCCAACCTGACTGGCGACGAGCTGAAGAAATTACGTTTTAGCATTATACAAGGTGACTATCCCCGTTCAAATTGCACATCTTCAATCAAATAACTTATAAATAATCCCACCGATAACTCCAACCTGACTGGCGACGAGCTAAAGAAATTACGTTTTAGCATAGCATTATACAAGGTGACTCTCCCCGTTCAAATTGCACATCTTCAATCAAATGACTAATAAACAATCTCACCGATAACTCCAACCTGACTGGCGACGAGCTGAAGAAATTACGTTTTAGCATTATACAAGGTGACTATCCCCGTTCAAATTGCACATCTTCAATCAAATAACTTATAAATAATCCCACCGATAACTCCAACCTCCAAACTCCAACAACAACAGGCCTGTACCAAAAAAGTAGGTCCTGAAGAAGGCAAACCTGTGTGGGTGGCTGACTGTGACGTACCATAATATTGGATGCCAAATGCATGCATTATTACATGAGCAATTCATCATAACTCACTGTCACATACATATTATGTATTACATAATTAGTCAAATAATACCACTGAATGGGGCATCAGGTAGAGAATCCTTGCCCTGGTGATATATTATATTATATTGCGTACACTAACAATTGAAATCGTGGAATAAAATCGTATTTAGTTTTTTTTTTAACTACCACCTTTCACCTTTCACAAAAACCACCTTTGTACCTTTTGATGTTCTTTTTAATGTTTTTCAGCTTACTCATCGAAATTTGACAAAAGAGGTAAATTCACTTTCAACATTTCCTTTGGTCATTACAATATGGGATGAAAATGCCATATTAAGATCCAAATTTAGGGCATTGATTGAGGATAGTTTGAACAACAGATGATAAAAACTGGAGGGAAATCGATGGGAGGATTTGATGAGGGTTCAAAGTGAAACTAATGAAATTCTAGGCTCCAGTTACCCCGGTGTACCATCACCATCTGCAAAAATGGTTTATTCAATTGACTAGGTCCCTTCGTCCTCTTCATAAAGAAACATGATGGTGGTGCAATTGTATTGGCACACAAACATAAAACTCTGATCGAGTGCCTTTCAATTGTATTTTATGTTTCTAACTAACGTCCTGAAACCGTTTTCCATTGAATAAAAACTAGCTTATGGTGCATCGAAAGCTTCTAAATGCGAATTCCTATGAATTTTACATGACTCATCAACACATGAGAGACTTCGGAAACATATTCGTTCCGGCGCCTGTTCGCTGTCGTTTCGCCACTTTGAAATTCCGATTCACACATTTCCGCTTCACCGATGACGAAACTTCGCGTCTGAAACTTGTCTCCCAATTTCTGAAGTTTAAAGAAAAAAAACAAACGTTTTTCCCGTTCACTCGCCTGCAGTAACTTCTACATGCAAATGGGCGTTTGAGATCCACCTTGGAACCCGCCCGTTTCTTTTTAAGGTCTTCGAGACAAAAACACCTTTTTAGAATTCATGGGTGGATTTGTATGGAAATGACACATTTGAAATCTTCAAGGCTCATTACCGCCCGAGACTCTCTCACTATGAATAGACGTTACAGCAATATTTACGTTCTCTTGTTACAAACAGACTTACAGATCCTTCGAAACAATATCCTATGCACTATGGAAAAAGTTTTGTTTTCGTCTATAATACTCTACTTCCTCAATTGCCCTTTCTAATAAGGTCAGATTTCCAGGCACCACTACGTCTTTTATTGAATGGTTGGAAACAACAACTGTAATTTGAAAATCAGAATATCACCAATTTTTCAGTGGTTTTGTTCGTTCTGGTAGATGACTCAAGAGAAATTTTGACTCCAAAAATGTGAACTAAGAAATTAAAGTTGACACTTTGATCCTGTAACCGTCAAATTCGGCGTTCATATTGGGCTTCTAGCGAGTTTTCGAGGAAAAGTAAACTATTGTTCTCGGTCCAAAATTTGTAAAACTCGAATTTCCGAGAAAAAAAATTGTTTACAACATTGGTATATATACCAAAATCCAGGCCATCCTAAATTCACTGCCAAAATCATGTGTATACAGGGTGTTCGCCACTTGGTGTAAAAGAAAAAATTGGGTAGAACTAGACTGAAAATGGGGTAGAACGCCGCCAACCACACCTATCTATCTCAATCAGTTCCCAAGACATGATTTTTTAAAGGTTTTTTTTAAAGAAAATCACGTTTATTGCCATAAAAACCCTCGATTCTTCACTTTGAAACTATTTTTTTTTCCACTTTTGACGATATTTTTGGATTCAGGGTTATTTTCTACATAAGCCTAATGGACGTTCGTAATCAAAAACGAACTTCTAAGGACCGCAATAGCAGTTCAAGCATTGGCAATTTTAAAAAATTACATTTTTGATAATACTTGTTCGTTAACTGCATTTCCAAAAAACGTGCTGGTAGCTGTCAAAGCTCAGGAAAACTTGCAAATTGAATTAGCTTTCTAATGGAATGTTCAAATTTGAGATAACTTATCGATTTCATGGAGAAATTCAACTTTGAATGCGGAAAAACAGTAGGCACCTAAGTACTGATACTGATATTCCAAACATCACATTTTACATAAAACCAGTTATTTCTTTGAAAATTCGCTCTTATAGCCATGCTGCTTGACTGGGGTTTTTTGATGATTTATAGGTAGTGCTGAACTCAGTATTCTTGGAACGCACGAGATACACTCTAATTTTGTGTATTTTTGACAAGAATAAAGGAACAATCCATGTTTGAATCAATGTAAATCTTTGTGGGCAGCAAGTATAGTCAAGTTGATTTGAATTTACGACATTTGTGCGTGGACTTTAACTGGACTAGGTGATATATCTACGGTAGAACCGCTTCCGGAGTGATGATAATATATTATGGTCAACAGTAAACTAGAAACAACGGAAGACAGCGACAATGCACGAAGTGTTATCCAACGTTTACTGTGCTGAAGAATCATCCATCCACTCGGGCTAAGAAAGCACCGGTTACCGGTTGATGGTTGGAAAACTCATAAAAACCAGACGAACCGGAGAAGCGAAATTGTTCTCTGTCTAAGACCGCAAGCTTTTTCTTCTGCCGAAGGCGTAAAAAGCGGTCTCGTTTCCCTCCGAGTTTTACGATACGATATGACTTTACGTACCGATGGGCAACAAGTCAAATGGTTTTCACTCATTTCCGAAGGTACCTACTCTTGTTCTAGAGAGCGGGCAAGAGAAATTTGTGTTGTCCAAAACGGGCTAGTCAGCCCAATATGAAAATATTACATTTTAAGAGTTAAACTTTGGTATCAGTTTGTTCGCAAACCTAACAAAGAGATATTAATAAACGGAAACTGAAGAGAAACACCGAATGCAATGCCTTTCTAGCTTTCCCAATAACAGAGCGTGTGAATGGTTTTAATACTGATCCTGAAAGTACTGATGAAATATCCAAGTCTCAAATATTAGTCATTAGTAATGGTTATATGCACGGGCAAATAGGACGGTTGACAGCACTGACAAATACATTGTATTATTGTCCATCTATTTGACATCCATTCGGGAACAACTTCCAACCAGACATTTAGGACTTCCGAGGTTTTGACGATCCGAAATAAACTTCGCAGAGCTCTGACAAAGTTTTAATTCCCATTTCCCCTTAATTCTTCGGGAGTTCTCATGAACGCGTTTGGCCTGAACCAGGGCCCGACCACTCATTCGGAGCTTAGTTGTTGGGAGTTTTCGGTCTTGATTGAGTTTATTGTTGAAACCTCCCTCGTGGTACCTCGTGGGATAATATTTCGCGGAGCATCTCCTCGCTCGAATGAACGATTTTGTCAATCCGGGTATTTCCTCCCTATTCACACCTCTACTGAATTGTTGTTTCGTGAAGCAGGCCCCGGCATAGCTCCCCACATAATCCCAAATCGTGTGATAGCGAGATACTGTGATTCCCAGCGGCAAATGAATAGGCTGAACGTTGAAGTATCAATGTATCGTATTATTTATTGTCTGTCATTCATGATCTGACCCACAATACATAAATGACTACAGGGGAAAAACGTGGTACTTAACTCGATTTTTTTTCCGAAAATGAGTTAGCGATGGTTTTTGACATTTTTGGATGGCGGATACAGAGAAAAACGAGTTTAAAAGCCCTCAAATCGTTGTCGAAAGATTAGCGTACAGGCGGAAAAGATGGTAGGAAACCTGAAACTCCAAACGATTGGATCAGGCTTTTCGAAATTGCCCTGCGTAAGCCAAAGCCCTTCATCACTGAAAAAGTAGACAACTACCTTGTTAGAAACTGGTGCAAATTTTTAAACACGATCTATGGAAACAAAGCTCCGTTAACGTTGAAGACCAGGTCAATGAGAGAGGTGAAAATAGACAAAAGTCATACCTACCCGGCTAACAGAGTTGGGCATTAGCTAACTAATTTATTAGCTAGCTAATGTTTCAACTAATATATAAACTAGCTATTAGCTTTTTTTAATAGCTAAAAGATAAATGTAGCTCTTAGCTATTGAGAAACAACTAAAATTTTCTGCTAAATTAGCTATTAGTCGAAACATATAGCTAACAGCTTTAGCTGCGGTGATAAATCTGTCATGAGCAGCTAAAGCTGTTAGCTATATTCAGATTGCCCTGGGACTACTGCTACTACAGCTAAATCACCGCAGCTAAAACTGTTAGCTACTCTTTTCAAAGAACAGCTAATTTAGCTGGAAAATTTAGCTGTCCCTGAACAGCTAATAGCTAAATATTTAGTTGTTAGCTCCACCTAAATCGTAGTTAATTTATCTGTAGCTCTTAGCTGTTGACTTCAGCTAATTTTTGCCCAACTCTGCTGGCTAATGTACCACAGAACCACATACGGCGAAAACTACTACAGCATGATTCCTAATCCGAAAAAAAGAAAACGAATTCTTCCTGCTAAAGCCTAAAAACGATGCCTCCCATTGTCAAAACCAAAATACGTGGACGTCCAATCCTTAAAGCGTTTCTGTGGTTCATCATCTCAGCTGGACCTTTGGATGTTCAATGCCGTATTGCCACCTTATTTCATACTTTAAAAAAAAACGATTAATTTATCTCATTCTAGAGTGGACAATGAATTTATTACTATTTTTAAATTCTTAAAAATTGATTCAAGTGCAGAGTGCAGGCGATTTCTGAGGGAAAATTGACTCTCCTGAAAATTTGGGAAAAAGTGAGTTACAAAGTTAATCACTGGTGGTAATCGGACGTGGAGGTGAAAGAGAGCGGGAAGGATGACGGGCGGGGGTGTAGGTTGGGGTTGGAAGTGATGTGTGTGAAGGGGGGAAGGGGGTTGTCTGTGCCGGGTGGTGGTTGTCTGTGCCGGGTGGTAGTTGTCTGTGCCGGGTGGGAAGGGGGGCGGGGGTTATCGGTGACTGTGGCCACTGACGATCGTTCCAGATGGAGCGGCGTGGCACGTAGTCGTAGGGGGAGGGGGGAGGGGGGATGAAAGAAGGGACGGAAAAGTGGAGTCATTGACGATCATACCACTCCACTCCTCTCCATACCTCACCACACCACACCACTCCACTCCACGCGACTCCCCCCCCCCCCCACACCATTTCCGCCAGTGCTGCTCGTTTCGGCGTCGGCCAAACGTTCGTACGTCGAAGATAGAAAACGTAAACGAAAGTGGGTGAAACATCTCAACGGATCATTTATTAATTAATGATATTCAATCAATCAGTGATCTAAACAGAAGTGTGATCTTCACAAAAAAGATAATAAACCGTTGTGTCAAGAATTTGCACAGTTTTTGGTTTATTATCTTCGATAATGAACCATTGGAATCAACCGAATAAGAAAATTGTATAACCCCATCTCAAAATTTGTTGGTTTACGTTTCAAGATACGTAGATTCAGAAAATCGAATAAAATAAAAAACTCTGCAAATTCTTGACACAACGGTTCATTATCTTCTTTGTACAGATCACCCTTCTGTCTAGATCACTAGGTCTAAATGTCTAGATCCTAAAATTTAGGATCTAGACATTTAGACCTAGTGATCTAAATAGACCTAGTGATCTAAATAGACCTAGTGATCTAAATAGACCTAGTGATCTAAATAGACCTAGTGATCTAAATAGACCTAGTGATCTAAAGTAGTTATTACGGTAATAATAATTAATCTAACATTTAATGTTAGATTAATTATTATTACCTATCAATTATCACTAATTATTAAAAATTTTATCAAGTACCTAGTGAAAATTATTAAATTATTTATTAGGTATTAATAATTCGTATTTATTAATAATAATTATTATTATTAATTATGAATGATTAATGCGATATAATTCTGGGGTTTTTAATACTACGTCGGTAATAATTTTTCTATAAAAGAAGTACCTACCAACAAACATTCGAAATTACCTTCATTTCCGTAGCACGAAACGCACCTCAGAACAACAAACTCGACATCACTTAAGCCATATGATGTTCCAAGAGCTTGTTAGTATGAAAATGGACCTGTATTTCAACAGTTTGATTCACGATCGTGTAGTGAGGCACAATCTTTGAGCCGTCATTGTGAACGAACGGCTGGTCGTACACAGCTGCGGATGGTCTTAAAAAATTCTACGGAACAAACTCTATCTAAATATGAAATAAAAAACATACCGTTCCATATGAATTTTTCGAGATATGAAATTTTCAAATTTTCAAAATTCGTTTTGAACCCCTTCCCCTTGACCTAGGGTTATGAAAAGTTTCGAGGACCATTGTGGGGTTGGTCGAATGGTCGAAACCCATAAAAAAAATTTCGTAATTTTAACTCAACGCTAACTGGGCAAAGTGGCGCGGACGGCGTACGGCGTACGGCGGACGGCGTACGGCGGACGGACGGATTTTTTTTTATTCGATTTTCTGAATCTACGTATCTTGAAACGTAAACCAACAAATTTTGAGGGGGGGTTAAAAAAATTTTTTCTTTGGGCGATTCCAATGGTTCATTATCGAAGATAATAAACCAAAATCCGCCGTCCGCGCCACTTTGCCCAGTTAGCGTTGAGCTAAAATGTCGAAATTTTCGTTACGGGTTCCGACCAACCCCACAATGGTCCTCGAAACTTTTCATAACCCTAGGTCAAGAGGAAGGGGTTCAAAATGAATTTTGAAATTTTGAAAATTTCATATCTCGAAAAATTCATATAGGACGGTGTAGTTTTTAGTTCACATTTAGTTAGAGTTTATTGTTTAGAATTTTTTGAGACCATCCGCAGCTTCGTACGACCAACTGTTCGTTCACAATGAGGGCTCAAAGGTTGAGCCGATATGAACCTGTCAACACGATTGCGAATCAAACGGTTGAAATACAGGTAAATATTCATACTAAGGAACATCATATGGTTTTAGTGATGTCGAGTTTTTTGTTCTGAGGTACGTTTCGTGCTACGGAATGAAGGTAATTTCGAATGTTTGCCTAATAATGTGCCTTATATGCCTTACTGTACTAACTTTGTACTTGCATAATTGTTTTAATTATTATTCAAAATGCAATAAAATGTTCTGTGATATTCGGGGAGAAAAATATCTATTTTTCCGGTATTTTTCTCAGTAATAATACGACTGAACCGGATATTCTCCACGACCCTGAATTGGACGGGGTTCAAAGGTATTTTGTCAAACCGTTGCGCGAGTTTAATAAATTCGGTCGTAAATCATGTCCCCGCAAAACGCATTCATCTCCACTGGTCGAAGCCACTGCCCGGTAGAAGAAAGTCATTTGTCAACGAGTCTTCAGGAAAATCAGATATTCTTCTCCTCTATCAACTGCGCAGTTTGTACGATAGATCAATCGCCAAATGGATTTTTCATTGCACTGAAAGTGTGATGCATATAATTTGGCGTTGACGGACTCGCCTTGGGGGAAGAAATGCGGGAGATGGGCTGGCAATAAAGACAACTGTCCGGCTTGCAAACGTACCTTGAACAGCACTCGTACATTGAAAATTAACCTATTCGTTCCTGAGTTCAATAATATCGTACAAAACGAACTGCAGGAGCACCGAAGTATATTTTAAGCGTTCAATTGTCTACCTCGTAGAAACCATTGAAGTGAAACTGGGTCCATTCGGCGAAGGAAAAGTTCTCTTTACGCCCAACGCTAAAATCCTAATATTCCAGTTACAGCGGACGGAGGGGTTCGCTCCGGAATTATTTATGATACGACCAACATACCGTATTCAACGAAGACTCCTGTTAAGCCAGATGTCCGTTTCATCTGCATTTTCCTTGAACTCAATCCAGGCTTTCTGAATTACTGAGTTGCATCGATCTTTCGGAAATCTTGTTCCACCCAGACATACGGAGTGCTATTCCTATAGGTCCCAACATATTGGATGGGGAAGACTGGTAAAGTCTGGTAACCCTGGTGTTCAGAGTAGAAGAAGAATGAGCGTCAATTTGAGGAGTGTGTGGTATACCGTGGATGTACAGAAGAACTTGTTATGTTGCTACTTTTGGTATATTTTCTCTTGGAACCCAGTAGGTTTAGTGTATTTATAATGTTGGAATTCGCGGGACGGGATAATATAAATGTTAGGTTGATAGCACTCGCTTTATTTCAACCTTCGCACTCACCTCTCCACCTTCACCGATTGACCAGAAATTTTGCACAGAACTTCGTTTTAGCTTCAGACAGCCTTTTAAAAGATTTAACTCATTATCTCAACCCTAAAATACTTAAGAAACAAAAAATATTGATTATATAACTGTGATAGTATACCACTTCTCCTGTAAAAATTGGTAAACTGATGTTCAGTATCTACACTTCATAAAGATACATCGGTACATGGGTATGTCTTATTTTCTCCCTGTATAATGTGTGTTTTGTGTTTCAAGTACACCTAAATTACGATAACAGGTGAAACTGGGCCTATTCTGCTTAAAGTGTAATCCTAAGGAGGCTGCATACCAAATTACAGCTTCACAGAGTGAATAGCGTAGAAATTAGCTTTAGGAGCCACTCAGCTGACCCTGGGCCTATTCAGCTTGAAGTGTAAATCCTAAGGAGGCTACATACCAAATTACAGCTTCACAAAGTGAATAGCATCGAAATTGGCTTTAGGGCCTATGCTGCGCATAAAGCGTAATTCGGGCCAGACATATCCATGTCAAATAGTTGGAGCCTTTTGCCACGTCCTGGTCCCCATGTTCCATTAAATGTTCCAAATTTTGTAAGTTTTACACGAAATGAAAGGCACTGCAGACAGTTTTGTTTATTTGTTTATTTATTTAATAGGATACGGGCTGATGCCCAATACAAATGTTTATTACACCATGATATGTTATGTTAATACGATACAATAGAGAGACAATAGTACAATAATTAGAGTTTGTGATAAAGGAAGAAAAAAAAGAACCAAAAGGGGAAGAGTTTTGTGGCTGACCTTGCTTGGGACCTGAAGGATTGGAGGGAGCTATGGAAAAAGTCCAAGCATACAGGGCGCCCAGATTGCTTTGGATGGTAGCAGAATCAGTATCCGAGTTAACGACCGAGAAGAAAGCCTTTGAAAGCCTTTGCGGCCATCCCAATTTAGGAGGATATGTTCCAAGCACAGGGCCTTATTAATGCAACGTAGAGAGATTATTGTTAATGCCAAAATAAAAACCTAGAACGATTCAGAACCACAGATATGTAGGTATATTCAATCAATCAATCAATTTATTCCACAATGTACACCTCAAGGGCGGGTTGTGGGGATCAAGGTGAAGTATGATTAACTGTATTTTTTATGGGTCGCTTCGTCTTGATCAGGGTACTGTGCGGGATTTAGTCCTAGTCCAGCAGAGTGGGTGAGTTGTCCCTCAGGACTCTTCTCCAGTATATATTTATAAATATATACTATACACATGTGGAGAAAATAGCGACTTCATAAACTGGGCATTGAGAGGATTTTAGACACGGAAAAGTGAAGGTTTTGACTCCCGAATGAATCAGAATCCGTTTTTGATGTTACGTCTGGAAACTTCCGCATCCCATTTGCTGGAGTTCAAACCGCCTTGACAAGCTCCTCCTCAACAACCTCCATACATTTATATTGCCTTATTACCCCGCGACATCAGAGGCGACAAACGGCGTATATATACAGTGTGGGTTTGATACGGCGTCAGTTATTGAAAATGCAATTGGATGACTGTGGCAGCGCAGTGGGCGGATATGCGGTATGACAGACATGATACGTTGTGTTGGAAATCGCTCTTCCACGAAACTCATGACTGGTGATGAGTACGCGTATTATCCGTACATGCACATACAACGTTTAATAGTGTTCTACAACCAAACGAGTGAAAGAAACTGCTTTCGTCAGCTTTAAAAGTACTACTACGTGGAAATGGATCTACCATCCACGCGTCGCTGTTACAAAGTGGAATTTAATTCCATCATAACTCGGCACTGACTTGTACGAAGTCAAAATACCCAGTTCTGTATGCAAATTAACTTTCGTGTTATTAAACTCGAATTAGTTTCATTTCCCTCTCCGTGAAGGTCATAATCCGGATCACGGTTTCGCTCAACCTCCCACTCGTATTATTCATGATAAGAAAACCACTGCTGTACTGTGTTAGCAAAACAGTTTCCGTTTGGAATTCTCGTTTGTTTCTTAATTTTTAATAACGCCCCCTCGTAATCGACCAAAAGAAGAAGAAATGTTTTCACGGTATCATCCAGCAATGATAACCGCTATTAGGTACATAGAACTCCTCTTTGAGGATACGACTAATATTACCCGCTATGGTTTCAGCTGAGTACAATACAGTTAGAAATAAGAACTAAAATGTTTGGTATTTGTGGATTGAACTTGTGGTTACAGAGAAAATTTTACTTGTTGCAGGTACATATGTTCGCCCAATCTGTGGAACAATTGTCTCAATTCGCCACAAAGTAAGAACTCGAGTATCGTTGGAAAAAGTGAGTTCACCACTCTTGACTTGATTGATATGATGCATTATGGTGGATTGGTAGCAGCCCCACAAAAAAGTTTAAGATCCGAAAGACCATGGTTTGTATTTTTCGACGCTGTAACCGAATCTGCTGTTCGAAAAAGACATACAACCCTAAAATTTGCACTTACGGTTAATTTGATGCTGCTGCTGCTTCGACCTTGCTGGTGACGCGGAAGACCTTATGATTGGTCGTGTACCTCGTGAAACCTCCCATGAGACACTTTTCCAAATAGTGTCGCGATCAAATAACCCGTGCCGCCGCAAAAAAAACACTTTTGAAGCTCGGTTACTTGAGAGATACTCAATGATCAGGATCGAAGAACAATGAATATAGCAGTGAATCTAGTGGTATAAGAGGTGTCAAGTGATTCAATATACGTATTCAAGCCTTATTCGCTAGGGTAACTATTAAAGTAGAAAGAAACAACGAAGGTTTTGTCATTGGCGAGTAAGGTATAGTGTTATTGCAATGGACTTGAACAACATGAAGAAATTTTTAAAAATACCCCCTCTTTCGTTTGGGCTTTTCGGCTAAATTTGTAATACACATGGAAAATCTTTTAGCCACTCAGCTGATCCCTACCCTATTCTGCTTAAAGTATAGCACTTTTTCAGGAGTGAATTTTCCTCGATTTTTGCACATTTTTACCTGTTTTTCGAGGTTAGTAAAAAATTGTGCCGTGATAGCCAAATTCTGGTAGCAAATTCGTGTTCAGGAGGCGAAATTACTACCGATATCATAATAATATTATGTTATATTGCAGAAAAGGCGTACCTACTTCACTTTTTTGTGAGGCTGTGTAAATTTACCTTATCATTTTCATCAAGGCCTGATACTTGGGAAAAAACGACAATACGACTTATGAAAATGATGGGTATTAATTCAAATGACGTCGAGATATTGCCGGATGATCGATTATTCCATTACTTCGAAACATCGTTCATGCTTCTTCTTCTTCGGCGTAGGCGTTTCTTACTGAGTTCGACCGATCACCTGACAAATTACTAAACCTCGCAGATACGACCTAATGCACAAAGAATCCTAATACTCCTGTGACGCACACCATTATGGTATGATACCGCTCACAACTCACGGAATCGTACATATCTACACAGCTTTCGAACACAACTCTGACCTACACGAAAACCCATGTTTAATTCAGAACGTGTAAGTACATGTCCGACGTGTACGGACGTTTCGTTTTCAAGTTTCACGATCCAAACGTGATCCCGCGTTCCGAAACGTTTTCGCTGAACAGCTATCGGTTAGTGATGCCCACGAACCGCCGACGACATATTTCGTTAGCGCTGATGAATCCCATCCAAGCAAATGGATCGATCGGAAGTGTGGGAATTCGTTCTCTGCCACTCATAATCCGTCAAGCAAACCGAAAAATTCACAACTCAACGTGAAAAACATACAAAACAGTCGTAAATTCTGCTAACTCCGTGTTTTTTTCCAGCTGCCCGAACGCGTATCTGTAATAGGATTTTCCTCATCGCCAACTTTTTCAAAACGCCAGAACTTCGCTTCAGTTGTCGTTAAACACTCCGAACCGTCACATTCGACGCAAAAAACGATATTCCTTGGATTTTTGTACGATGATAACTGGCGAAGATAAAGTTCCGTAGCAACGTATCGGTTGTAAGCGAAAATCATCAGAAATATTTTCGTGACGCTTCTCCGTTGCATGTCCCGCGTTTCATTTTCGAGTTTATGTAGCAAAGTAAAGACATAAAATGTCAATAAATCTTGAGATTTAGTGTTACCTAACTTATACTTAGTTAGATCGATCCGCCGGGGGAAGACGCTTCGAATGGTATGAATAACTCATTTTGGCCGAAAGTGACGATGTGGGGTGTTGCCGTGAGACCCTCGATTTGTTTGAAGGTACCTACTTCCTGTTATAAATAGTCGACGACGTGGTTAGTACTATTGGAAATAACAGAACTAATCCATCATCTATATAAATTCACCGTTACAATTATGTGAGTAAATTACACAATCACTGAGCCAATAATTGTTACTGCTTCTTCCTACCATTCATTTGGAGATTGTTTTCTACTACTTGAACAATATTTTATTTCTCCAATTTCTCCAGTTGTTAGGTACAGTTTTACTCACGATGATATCGTATACAGAACAGTGATCTGGACAGAAGGGCGATCTGTACAGATTTTGAGCATTTCGGTTTTTTCTTAGTCTTCTTCAGGTCCGTACACCTCAGATGTACTTCCACCGCAACTTTCACTCCAACAGCCGAGCTCACTAATTAAAATGATGTCTGTCGTTCAAAGACAAATCACCAGAGCAGACAACACACAGACTGTGTGGTAGCTACGTACCTCATCCGGTCGAGACAATCGAGCGATTACGTGAGGGCCGACGTTGCGCCCTTGATGGCCGCTGGACCGTTTTATGGCTCATCTTGAGGAAACAACTGGACCATGAACAAAGTTCTCTTTTTTCGTTTTCACTCGATCCGCGAGACATTGAATGTGTTGCACTGCACTTTCCAGTGCGTTTCGGTCCACGACTGCTTGAGCGAAGGCCATTACGCTCGGAGAATGAGTTTCTTCTCTGACAAAAATACAGATTTTATGTTTTGGAAGAGTTTTCAACAACTTCAAAGAAATATCGCCCAAGAGTTCAGTATAGACTCATCGTTATTTCCCACACTACGTTCCGATCGTCTGCTTATTGAACTATCCACAGTCATGTAGCATCGCTATAAGAGCAAATTTTCGAAGAAATAACTGGTTTTATGTAAAGTGTCATCATTTGACTGGTTTTATAACAAATTTTGTCTCCTTTTTTTGCCGAGTAACCCCTCAGTTCATAGATTTTTTAACGCTGAACACGATGGTGAAGTCTGAATGGCGATATCTCATTCCGTTATTGGATTAGAGCAGATTAACCATGAAGAACATCTTAAGTATCTACCACGTTTCTTCATCTTCAAAGTGCTCCAGTTTGAGAACGGAATAAGATAATGCAATTCTGACTTCACCATCGTGTTCAGTATAAAAAAAACCTTAAAATAAGGCGTCACTTATCAGACTGTTTCATTTTTGGAATTTATGGGTAATTTTTCCCCTCTTAAATGATACATATGATTTTTGGCAGTGGATTCAGGATGGTCTGAAACGGATTTTGGTATGGAAAATCTTTCGGACATCCGAGGTGGTATGGATTGTCAAGGTGGGAGTAAATAAATCTTTTTTTGGGAATCGTAGAAAAAATATTGAACAATTTCTGCTGAATGGGGTATAAACATCTTTAGTAACATCCTAGTAATTCAAGAATCCAGCCTAATCTTTCCATAATTGGGTGATAATAAGAGAAATTCTACATTCCTTCACCTGGACTCCATATTGAGCTACGGGATGGGTCCGCCAAACTATAATTACTTATATTTATATATCAGTTATAACTGATAAAACGCAACACATTGAACCTTTGCAACTTTCAGGGGCAACAAGACATCTAGGGCGAGCACGATAAAGGTTTGAGAAATCATAGGATTTGTGCTGACGTAGGTAATTCCTATTTGTAAACTCGGGATTTTTTTGTGTGTACATTCATGGTATGTGACAGAGGCCCCAGATTGTATCAATATTAACGCAAAACAAACAGCCAATAATACGAGTAGAGAGTGATAATGACCACTAGTTACGAAATTGCGCCAGTTTTCACGATGAAGGAGTTGTTTAGAGCAATTGACTTCCTATGACATATACAAGGTACGAGTACAATTTAAGATCGAAACATCTCTCTTGGGGACTCTGAAATTGCCTGAACAACGCACTGATCGATTTTTCACTAATAAGCTCTGACGCCTAAAATAGCTATTTTTTAGCTATTATTATTAAATTTAGCGGAAAATATTCAATATTTTCAATATTTCCCCTGCATTGGGGAGTCTGAATAAGGAATGCCTTGAAGTTTATGATCTAAAACGTTCTAACCGTGTTTCGTAACGAGTTTGTTGTTATTGTTATCTGCATCAGTTTTCCTTCCAATAACACTGATGATCGGAAGACATTCGCGCAATCTGACGCTACGAAGTTTCGTGACAAATGAGAAACCGTGAACGCAAGTCGTAAATGAGGTGATTGACAATCAGTATGAAGGTAGCGCTAAGTTGTCGCCTTTCTTCAACGGGCGGATCGAGTGTTTTTATAGTATTTTCCACCACTTCTACTTTTATCTGTCAATCCCCGTAAATGTCAGAAGTATTTCCTTGACTTGGACGTTTCCAGTTGAGTCAGCGCCATTTTCATTTGAATTTACTCATAAAACGTTCTTGGATAAGTGGAGAAGATAATGGAAAAACGTTGGTTTATTATTCAACCTTCCGTCTAGAACAAATTCCGTCAAAACCCTCTTACCGCAAGCGAAAAAAATCCAGTCATGCAGCATGGCTATCAGAGCGAATTTTCGAAGAAATAACTGATTTTATGTAAAATGTCTCCATTGAAGGACTTGATGTCCATGAAGAACGTCTCAAGTATCCACCATATTTCTTCATCTTCAAAGTCCTCAAGTTTGGAACCGGAATGACATATCGCAATTCTGACTTCACCATCGTGTTCAGCGTAAAACAACGTTTGAAATGAGGTGTCACTTGTCAGACTGTTTCATTTTGGGAATTATGGGTAATCCCCCCCCTTCCCCTAAAACTCCCCAAAAACCCCTCTGCTTATAGATTTTTCAACGCTGAACACGATGGTAAAGTAAGAATGGCGATATCTCATTCCGTTGACAGATTAGAGCACATGAACCATGAAGAACATCTCAAGTATCAACCACGTTTCTTCATCTTCAAAGTGGTCCAATTCGAGAACGAAATGGGTTATCGCAATTCTGATTTCACCATCGTGTTCAGCGTAAAAACCCCTTTTAAATGAGGCGTCACTTGTCAGACTGTTTCATTTTTAGAATTTATGGGTAATTTTTCCCCTCTTAAATGATACACGTATATGTATATGATTTTTGGCAGTGGATTCAGGATGGTCTGAAACGGATTTTTGTATAAAAATGTTTCGGAAATACGAGTTTTAAAAATTCAAAACACAACATTTGAAATACAACATTAGTTTCATTTTCTTCGAAAATTTGCTAGTAAATTCCGGTACCATCTGAAGACCAACCAGCATCTAACTTTCTTTCGTACAGCTATGATCGACGACTCCCAGGCTGCTAACGCACATGCGCTCCATTACAAGTAGATTCACTTGCTATGTACATCACCGATACCCGTTATAACTGCAACGGTGATTTTGACCCTGGAGACCTCCCGGGTTGTCTGGACGTTTCTAGAGAGAAAATAAGAAATTACTAGCGATGAAGCACCGAGGAAACGGTATCCCTCCTGAAGGATTGATCATTTTCTTTCCTTTGTCTGTGACGTCAGAACACTACGGCCTCCCGCGGGAAATTTTCTCGCATTACTTCTCAACAGCTCTCTTGCGAACTCGGAGGTGATATCTAAAGCTAGCTTATAGATATTCATCCTTGCAGAAATTGAATTCCTAACTTGTCCAAGCTGATACTTTGTTGCCTTGAAAATCACTGCCGTTTCATCTCTTGCGTGATTGGAAAACACATCCAAACTGGCGAAGAAGAAGCTCAACGAAAGGCATGAAAAATGTAAATCCAATCGCTTTATCAAAGGGAGTCATTTGTTCCTCGAAGTCCGACACGCCCGGCTACTGACCCGAAAAACTGGCGACGAGCGGTCTCGACCATATACTACCACATACCCGTGTAAATAGGGTTACATACCATACCTGGGTATGCTCACGAAGAATCGCATCAATCATATCAACACGTCGTCGACGTCTTTGTGGTAGATGAAAGCATCCATCACTGCCTTGATGATGAATCAATATTCCCTATACAGTGCAAACGACACGTAAAACTTTTGAATGGTGAATATAACCCTACGGACCATATCTTACCGATTTCGGTATATTATCTTCAATAATGAACCTTTAAAAGTGCCCAAGAAAAAAAAATTACCCCCACCTCACCAGTCGAAATTTGAGGGTTTACGTTTCAAGATACTTGGACTACAAAAATCTAATTAAAAATCCTAGCTTTGAGCAAATATAACGAAATTTGGTCTCGGGGTTAGGACAAGTCTTACGATGAACCTTGAAAATTTTCATAACCCTAGTTCAATGGGAAGGGTTCAAAAACCAATTTGAAACTTTAAAACCGCGACTCACGGAAAATTTCAGTTCAAGTTTGAACAAGTCTGCCTCACTTTGCCCAGTTAGCGTTGTGCTAAAATTACGAAATTTGGTTTACAGGTTCGGACCACACTCACGATGATCCTTGAAACTTTTCATAACCCTAGGTCAAGGGGAAGGGGTTCAAAAACCAATTTGAAAATTTAAAACCGCGACTCACGGAAAATTTCAGTTCAAGTTTGAACATGTCTGCCCCACTTTGCCCAGTTAGCGTTGTGCTAAAATTACGAAATTTGGTTTCCAGGTTCGGACCACACTCACGATGATCCTTGAAACTTTTCATAACCCTAGGTCAAGGGGAAGGGGTTCAAAACTAATCTTGAAATTTTAAATATAGGTCGAGGATGGATGACAATGTGATATTCTCTCGGGTTCTTGTCTGTAAATTTTTTTAAAGAATACCTAATTAAATTTGGATGATGAGCTGGAGTTTCATCTATCATTTAGTGATCTAGACTGAAGGGTGATCTGCACAAAGAAGATAATAAACCGTTGTGTCTAGAATTTGAAGAGTTTTTGGTACTTGCTCTACTGCAAAAAGCTAGATTATAATAAGAACGCATAAGTAGAGATAAAAAACTCTGCAAATTCTTGACAAAACGGTTCATTATCTTCTTTGTACAGATCACCCTTTTGTCTAGATCACTAGGTCTAAATGTCTAGATCCTAAATGTTAGATTAATTATTATTATCAATTATCACTAATTATTAACAATTTTATCAAGTACATAGTGAAAATTATTATAATTTATTGTTAGGTATTAATCGTTTGTATTTATTATTAATAATAATTATCATTAATTATGATTAATTAATACGATATAATTCTGGGGTTTTTAATACTACGTCGGTAATAATTTTTCTATAAAAGAAGTACCTACCAACAAACATTCGAAATTACCTTCATTTCCGTAGCACGAAACGCACCTCAGAACAACAAACTCGACATCACTTAAGCCATATGATGTTCCAAAGAGCTTGTTAGTATGAAAATGGACCTGTATTTCAACAGTTTGATTCACGATCCTGTAGTGAGGCACAATCTTTGAGCCGTCATTGTGAACGAACGGCTGATCGTACAAAGCTGCGGATGGTCTTAAAATATTCTACGGAACAAACTCTATCTAAATATGAAATAAAAAACATACCGTTCTATATGAATTTTTCGAGATATGAGATTTTCAAATTTTCAAAATTCGTTTTGAACCCCTTCCCCTTGACCTAGGGTTTCGAGGGTTGACGGAAAAGTTTCGAGGACCATTGTGGGGTTGGTCGAAACCCAGAAACCAAATTTCGTAATTTTAACTCAACGTTAACTGGGCAAAGTGGCGCGGACGGCGTACGGCGGACGGACGGATTTTTTTTTATTCGATTTTCTGAATCTACGTATCTTGAAACGTAAACCAACAAATTTTGTGGGGGGGTTAAAAAAATTTTTTCTTTGGGCGATTCCAATGGTTCATTATCGAAGATAATAAACCAAAATTGTTGCAGAAATGGCCAAGTTTTTGTATAGGATGAGTAACTTGAAGGTATTTTTAACAATTTAGATGTCGAAATTTTGAATGTTTGTTTTGTATGTCAAGAAGTAGGTCGTTATCAAACCAGTAGGAGTCGCTTACTTAATTAGAAGACTTGAAAAATTGGCGTTTCCCTCAGCAATTCGCCCTGCTATCCCCCCCCCCCCCCCGTAACCGGTCCTGAGTTATTAATTTCATATTTCATGTCTTCAGAAAAGAGTAGGTAGTGCTGCTATTGAGGTCGAAGTGCTCTAGCGTACACAGCAAACTGTGGACCTAACGACGAAGATGACCTTAAACGACTTCAGGCGCCGTTTTAAACATTCAAGTCTGATTCCAAAGGGCTTTTTTCCAGAAGGATCGAAGGGAATTCACAGCTACGTATTATTCAGGACGATTGTGTATGAAATGAGTTCGCTGAATGAAATCCTTATCACCTCATTTTCTTCGTCCCATCACCTTATTTTCTTCAGTTCGTGCAGACATCCAAGAATTTATTACAGGAATGTGCTCATGCTATGTCTAAATCAGTCGTTTCAGGACGTATTTTGCACCTGTCGAAGTCCTGTTCTAGACACTCAACTTGAAACTGCCGCAAGCGATTCTCGTAATTCTCGTTTGCTCTGTTCCCTGAGACGAGACCTCCGGAAAGCGAGAACAATGATGTTTTTTTAAAGGAAGAACGGCGGCTCTGACTTTAAATTGCGTTACGACAAAGTTATGTCACAACCTTCATTCAACCGACAGCCACCTCGAGCCTTTCGCACGTACTTATTATTACCGAGTCTTCTTTCCCGAAGCACGTTTTCCTTCTGACGAAAGGAGTTTGTAATTAATCGAATTTCGACAGCCGTTGAAACTACCGAGATCATTACTTGAATTCCTCTACCATCGCAACTAAAGCCCAAGTTGGTTTATTCAAATCTTCATCTCAACGTGAAGAGTGTGGCTTGGATTTAGTGCACAATCACTTCATCTACAAGGGACATCCAGAATGTAAGGTTACACAACATGTACTAAAAATTGAAAAACAAAAAAAAAAGGTATTTCAACAATGCACAAGATAATTTTCAAAACATCTCATTATTTCTCTACTTTATCGCCATTGTGGTCAATACATTTTTGAGCCATAGATACCAGGGCCTTGAAGCCATTTTTCGTCACCATCCCGGACCTCCTCGTCATTTGTTGAGATAGGAGCGGACGGCGTACGTCGGATGGAAAAGTGACCTGGAACAGTGGTCGGGCGTACTGCTCATGTCCCTGTCGACTTGTTTCAACAGTCCGTCGGACCTGGAACGAAGCTATTATTACCACAACCTTCGGACTATTCATCAACCGTCAGTGGAGTGGAGTGGAGTGATCGTCCCCGTCCCCCCCTGGGACTTCACGCCACGCCACTCCATTTGGAACGATCGTCAATGGAGTTCCATTAGAGAAGATCCATTGGAGTTCCACGATCGTCTGTGGAGTTCCATTTGAGTTCCACGATCGTCTGTGGAGTTCCATTTGAGTTCCACGATCGTCTGTGGAGTTCCATTATCGTCAGTGGATCGCCGCTGACAACCCCCGCCCCCATCCCACCCTTCACCTCCTACTGCCTCCCCCCACCCCCCTCAACTCGTCATCCTTCCCCGCTCTCGTTATCCACTTGAGATCAGGTTATATCCCTTGATATCTCAATATAATATATTATATCTTATATCCTCTTATATCTTAATATATAATATAATATATTATATATTATATCCTCTTATATGGCGTGGTATATCCTCCTCACTATAATAATATTATAGTGAGGAGGATGTACCAGGCCATATAAGAGGATATATATTGAGATATCAAGGATGAAAATTTTAAACTTTTAACTTGAAATTTTGAATAATATTATATTATAATATTATTTAAAATTTCAAGTTAACAAAAAACTCTATTCAACCTGAACTAAAAGTACAAAATTCGTTTTGAACCCCTTCCCCTTGACCTAGGGTTATGAAAAGTGTCGACAATCATTGTGAATTTGGTCCAAACCCGTAAACCAAAATTCGTAATTTTAGCACAACGCTAACTGGGCGAAGTGCCACGGTAATCTTCGATAATGAACCACTAGAATCGACAAAAGAAAAAATTTGTTTAACCCCCCTCAAAATTTGAGGGTTTACATTTCAAGATACGTAGGTCAATTCAGAAAATCGATGGAGAAAATTCGTCCGTCCGCCGAATATTTTTTATTTCACATTTAGATAGAGTTTATTTTTTTTAGAATTTTAAAAGACCATCCGCAGCTTTGGTACGACCAGCCGTTCGTTCACAATGACGGCTCAAAGTTGGAACATACCAAAGCTGTCAACATGAGGGTGAATCATGCAGCAGCCTGTTTCTAATGGGAACCCCATTTTTTTATTGCAGATTTGGATTCCTCGAAGAATTATATGCATTTATGACCTTTCACTTGATGATTTTGACCGCGCGCAACCCGTTCCGCGAGCGCGTAAAGTTGCCTAACTACCAAACATGGATTCTGGTAAACCCAAGTGTGGTACATGAACTTACACTGTTTTTCAACGCTGATTCACATGGTGTTATCCGTTTCTTGATTTGATTCGATTTCATCGACATAATGGCCGAAATTCGGTTGTTTTGCGTGAAAAAAATCGTCTTTTCAGGCGTGTTTGCACATGAAATATCGTAATTTCCATTTCCTTTCCCTCCTTCTTTCTCAACCGGGCTGGGGACCGGCTATGGCGAAGTTAAAAGAAAATAAATATGATAACTTCCTTTAAAAAAAAAAGTTGAAAAATGTGAAAAAAATTGATCCTTCTGTTTAAAACCGTTTGATGTACTCGTATGTGTGCCTGATTTACACACAACCATCAATCAATTTTTTCACAGTTTTTTTGGAAATCCGAGTTTAAAACTTTTGTACAGAGGTTCTTTTTCTTCGAAAATTCGATAAAAACCTTTAACCCTTTCTCTACTACACACGAGCCAACTTGGGACAGAAAATGTTGACTGAGATACTACACCCGAGTTTCCTCGGGCTCAAACAAACCTGACTGAGGTACTACTCACGACTTCATTCGTATTCCATTCTGCCATCTAACGGAGTATTCAATCAACATACCCAATCGAGATAAAGTTCTACACAATGGCAATTTTATTCCATTTGAAAGGTGGTAAGTATTGGGAAGTACGAAACAGTTATGCTAAATGATAACAGATAACTTCAGTCATTCTTCATACATAGTCATTCTACAATGGCAAAAAAGCTGTACACAAGCGACCGCGCGGAGTCCAGCGACAGTTTCATGTTTTCAGTGAGGCAAGTCGCACGAAATCAGGTGGCATTCAGTGAAACGCGGGTCTAAGCGGGTCTTTCAGTAGAGAAAGGGTTAAAAGGTTGTTTCACTTGTCATACTGTTTTGGGCATTTATAAGTAATTTCTCCCCCCCCCCTCCGTAGACTGGCCCGATTCTGGCCATCTACGAGGTTATCGTCTGGAATGACATTTACATAAATATATATCAGCACAATAATATATTATATGATTTTTGGGGTCTTTTGGCAGTGAATTCAGGATGGTCTAGAACGTATTTTGCTATGAAATTTTTTCGAAATTTGAGTTTTAAAAATTTTGGACCGAGAACGATAGCTTCTCTTTTTCGAAAATTCGCCAAAACGAGGCCGTAGGTAACTTTATAAGAAATTATTTGTCCAGAAATGATTTGTTTTAGAAATGGAGCATTATCATCTGTATCAATCTGTATTGGGCTTGGTGGAAATGGATTTGCTCCAATGGTCTGAAACTCGTATAAATTTACGTAGCTCGTATATAAACCTATTTTACTCCAAACCTGAAGTAGGTAGGAACATCACACAAGTGGATCGGAGAGCGGAAAGGAACTGCACTATTACCGCACAACTAAGGGGAGCTCCCCGTGTACAAATACGTCGATGTTACAAAGGCGGCGAGAAGGTGGGAAATTCGACGAGGCAAACTCTCAAATATTTGCTGAAAGCTCGTGGAGTCAGCGTTTCCGTTGAAACTTGTGGGAGTTGTTGGGGTCTTGGGAGCACTTTCCCCCACTCTCGCGTTATTTTCATGGATGCGATAAATTTCACAGTATTCTTAGTGTAAGTACAATTTTATCTTGCTCCATATTACTCATCCTTAGGGAGTTTTACTCAAATATATTTTTGAAGGGTTTTATTTGTGACGTTAGAGTAACGACCATCCAGATAATTTATAAACTCATAAAATGGCTGATCAAGTTCTTCTTGAAGAAGTCGTGCAAAAGGGCCACGAATGAATGGGGGATGGAGCAACAAATGCGCGATAAAATGAAGAGAAACGTTCTTTTTCTTCACCGACGAAGATCCACAGTTGTTCATCGCTCTGAAGTCGTTGAGCTCGTTAAATCTGAGAGAATGAGACCCACTATCAACATGATCTGCTCCTTGCCTCGAAAACTGATTGTCAGGAACTACTGTTCTTAGACCTCCAAAAGAAACATTTCAAGTACATTTTTGTATACGCTTTATCCAGAAAACATTTTCGAAAAATAAGTAGTTTTATGTTAAATGAATCCATTTTACTGGTTTTATAAACAAAATTTTGTTTTGATTTGGAGTGCTCCAGTTTGAGAACGGTATAAGATATCGCAATTTTGACTTCACCATCAGCGGTAAAAATTCTTTAACCCGGGAACACTAATATAGTACGTCAATTTGATGTGAATTTCTATTCATATGTATGCCGCTTGGGAGCGCACCATATTTACCAGACGTCGGTGCCAAGTGTACTGCCAACCCATAGCAATTAGTTTTCCATCGGATGGGACCCGAGGTGCACGTGTTTTTCCCAAAGCAAGTGATTCATAGCACATTTTTCCAAAACCTAGTGAGTCAAGGTGACGTACAATAGTGTTGGAAGTAAATTTCTATAGGTCATTCTGACGTAGAATAGTGAAACTGGGGTTATCACTGTATGTCATAGTGACGTACATTAGTGATGCAGGGTTTAGTGTAGGTCAAGCTGACGTTCATTAGTGACGATGGGGTTATTCTTGCTAACTCTTGGATAATAATACTACCCCGATTATTGGGGTAGTGACTATTAGGTATAGTGATACAACGCATCACATTTTTTCAATAAATTATTCTCTAAACTTTATTTTCCCAGTTAAGACCAGTCATGCAATACCTACTTATTCTGGTAGGGATAGTCGGTGGTACCGAAATATAGATATTTTCCATGGATATATCGATAGTACATAGCCCGATGTAGAGTAGAGCTTTCTACTAGTTCCATAGATGTTCTAACCTGAGTAAATTTCACTAAATGTGTCCATCATGGCGTCGGGCTGTACAGGAAAATGGAAAGAAGAAGAAGGGGAACCCCTTGCGTGTGTTTTTTGATAAGGGTGAGTGTAGGTGTCTGTGCCATCATTTATGTTTAATTTGCCTGTGTCGTAAAACATACTTATGTTTAAGTAGGTATGAAAACTATAGTCGAAAACTCATTGCCCGAAAATTTACATTACAGTAACTGTAATGTTGGGCTTAGGTACCAATTACGAGTACATTCTTTTTTTCAACCAATATTTGAGTAAATATCGATATTTTTTTATCGATAGTATCGGTTGCAAAAAGTATCGATACTGAGCTATACGATAAATATCGTCATCACTACACTAACCTCTGATACTATCGAATATCGAAATATCGATATGTAGGCTATGGGTATACCCATGGCCGTCCTTACTGGACGTCCCCTGCGTCGCACTGAATACCTATTAGCTGATACTAGCTGCTGGGCCCGTCGCTGACGGGCAGAACTCGTGGTGTGTCCATCTACCTCTGTTACCTGTCCCGGACGGGCTGAACTCGGGATGGATCCATCTGCCACTCTTACTTGTCGCTTTACGGATTATACCTCTTACATGTCCCTTTACAAACCCTTATAATCTTAAATACCAAAAATAATATTCATCTGCCTCACGAGACGGAAGAATTTAAGATTTGTATATTTCGGCTTCCCTATGAACCCCCACCCCTTTGCATCGGATCCGGAAGTGAACCCCCCCTGTGTCCTTCCCCGATGACTGAAACATTTAAATACGGGAGAAGGGTTCGATCCATTGAGCGGTTTTCGCGTGATTGAAGGACAGACAAACAGACACCAAATTCAAAATCGGCATGGTTCGACTCCATTTCACGCGAAACGAATAACTGTGGTGAAATTTGTCGAAAATACCCAAGGAACACAAAAATCGTCTTTAAATTTAGATATATAGATTTTGTGGGCTCTTGTAAGTTTGTTCAAGTTTGGGAAGTTTCGGTTTAATTGACTTCAGGGTCTCGGTCAATTTTGCAGTCGATCTAAATCTAAGAGCCGTCCTGTTAATGATTCGGGAGGTGGAATTGGATTCAACATACGAAGAGCGTTTCTAGAGGGTACCAATCTAATTTAAGTTAGATTTGTCTTAGCGTCTCCCTTTCAAAATGTGACCTCACGATGGACAGCGGAACGGGAGTAACATTAATATCCTTCCAAGGGGATTGTACTCGTACAACCCCCGAAAAGTGGTTAGGTGGATTTAGGGGGGAACCCTTTACCACAGCTCACATAAATGACGCCCTAAACCTACCCCCGCTACCTTCGAAATTAGAAAGATGAAACTAATAACATCCAGGGGGCTTACGCTGATATTGGCTCAGGGTCCATTGATCTAACCGCGATAATCATAGCAAGCGATATTGGTGCGAAGGTAATTTCCCTCTACCTCGAAAGTTTACGTCAGTAGGCGATTCTGGCGAGGTCATTAAAAGTTACAGAGTAGAAAATGAATGAATTTCGGCGTGCAAACTTTGATTTGAAATCACGTCAAATCCATCGTAACAAGCGTCTTCCTCAGCTAACTATATAATTTCCCAGTCCAATTAAACTTATTCGCAACCATACACAAATCATTTCTAAGTTAACTTTACTTAATAATATTCTGAAAACTCATAATATGAAAACTCATAACTGAAATTTGGGAGGTTTTCATAATATTATTATGAAAACCTCCCAAATTTCAGTTTGTTCATTTTTTTTTTTTTTTTTTTTTTTTTTTTTTGAAAGATTTTATTGCTCCAAGTAATAACTTATTAACAATATTATTTTGAAACTAGGGCACATACTATTCAAAGCTTAGATACATCACTGAGTTTTGTTCATTTTTATGATGATATTGCATTCACTATACTGCTTCACCCGTGAGCAAGCTCGAGCGGTTTGGTACGCTTCAATCGTCTGGTGATATCACTCGTGTCAAGGAGTCGGACAGCTTCCTCGTTGACGTGAGACCTTAGCCGTTGAAAATGACGTACGGCTTGCCGCTTGATGGCTTCGTTTATGGTTTCGATTTGAAGTTCATGGTGGAGTCGTTCATTTCGAAAGTACCATGGTGCATTGACAACATTTCTTAGCACATTGTTCTGGAATCTTTGGATTATTTCCCGGTTTGAATGAGCCGTGCAGCCCCACAGCTGAGCTCCGTAAGTCCAGACTGGTTTAAGGACTTGGTTATACAGCGTAAGCTTGTTCTGGATTGACAGTTTTGACCGCCTCCCCATTAGCCAGTACATTTTTCTGAATTTGAGAAGAAGTTCCTCCTTCTTTTTCTTGACGTGGGCTTTCCACCGAAGCCTGGCATCAAGCGTCATACCGAGGTATTTGGCTTCATTGGCATGAGGAATCACTTTGCCATTGAGATAAGCCGGTATATAGTCGATCCTTTTATTGGTGAAATCGACATGTACCGACTTAGTTTCATTCATTTTGATTCTCCATTTCGCTGTCCATTGTTGTATGCTAGATATTGACCGCTTTAACTTGGTCATTGACTCAATGTTGCTGTCTCCAACTGCCAATATCGCTGTATCGTCTGCGAAAGTGGCTGTGGTGTTCATTTCAATTTCTGGGAGATCGCTGGTATACAGGACGTACAGGAGTGGGCCAAGTACACTCCCTTGCGGGACTCCTGCACATATCGGTTTTGGTTCTGAAAATGCATCATCTTGCTTTATCCTGAAGTAACGATTAGTGAGGTACGATTGAAGCAACTCAGCATACTTTATTGGCAGGGCCTTACGCAGCTTGTAGTTGAGTCCTTCATGCCAGACCTTGTCAAACGCCTGAGTGACGTCAAGGAAAATGGCAGAGCATACTCTATTTTTCTCAAATGCTTCTTCGATGATGTGTGTTATCCGATGGACTTGGTCGATTGTTGAGTGTTTCTGCCTAAATCCAAACTGATGTCGTGGGATCAGCTTTCGTTCTTCAATAATTGGTATTAGTCTTCTGTGTATCAATTTTTCGAACAGTTTAGATAACACTGGTAGAAGTGAAATTGGTCTGTATGAACTTGGTTGCCCTGGTGGCTTGCCTGGTTTGGGAATCATAATGACTTCTGCTATCTTCCACAGCTGAGGGACGCTTCGAAGTTTGATTACCGCATTGATGATCATGACTATTTTTGCGATAGCTTTACGCGGTAGGTGCTGGAGGATTTGTCCAGTGATAAGGTCATAGCCTGGTGCCTTTTTTGGGTTGATATCCTTGCTGATCACCTGTTTTATCTCTTTGATGGTAACTAATGGGATATCAATGTCCTGATCAAGTGGAGGTGTTTCCTCTAGCGGCGGTTCATCCGCCATTGCGAGATTCGGAGTGAATATATTCGCAAGATGGTCTGCAAAAGTATTGGCTTTGTCTTGGTTGCTCCTTGCCCATTTCTCGTTTCCACTCGCAATAGGTGCAGCATGAGTAACAGGCCTCTTGAGATATTGTGTAGCCTTCCAAAGTGAGTAATCGGTATCACGATGACTCGTTAGCTCTGTGATGAAGTGTTCATGAGTTTCTTCATTGATCTCCTCCATCAGCGACTTCAGTTCACTTTGTGTTTTGTACCATTCAGACTTGTGATGTGGTGCTCTGGTAGCTTGCCATCGTTTTCTGGCCTTTCGTTTTTTCTTGATTGCAGAGACTATTTCTCGTGGATAATTGATACCTTTGAGCCTTCTTGAGATTGCAGGTGTGTTGTCCCATGCAACTATCTGAATGCTGCAAACGAGATGTTCGAGCTCACTTTCCACATCATCTGGCGTGTGTATAGGCTTGCTCAAATCAATATACCTGCAAATGTCTTGTTTGAAACGTTCCCAATTTGTCTTATGATTGACCAAGTACGGTTTGTGTGGCTTCTGTATGATTCGATCACTAAGCGTCAGAGCAATTGGGGAATGATCTGAACTCAAGTCATGGTTTTCCTCTACAAGAAGGTAGTTTGCTGAGATATTCTTTACAACGAAGAAGTCGATCAGGTCTGGAGTTTTGTTTGGGTCAGTGGGCCAGTAGGTTGGTTTCCCAGTAGAATGTGCCTCACAGTTGTCATCAATAATTGCTTGATGGAGTCTGCGTCCCTTTTCGGTGGTTAATCTCGATCCCCAGTCAGTGTTTTTTGCATTGAAGTCGCCTCCGAGAATGAAACGATTTCCAAGTTGGGCCAAGATGTTCTTGTATTCTTCATATTTAGTTTTGTACTTAGGTGGACAGTATATGCTTGCGACAGTAATCAGAAATGAATTAGTTTTTATCTCAAGAGCACACATCTGGACTGCTTCATTTTCAATTTTGATATACTCCTGATGGGCCAGGTTTTCTTTGATGATCACTGCACTTCCACCACGGGCATTGTTGCTCGGATGAATGGCATGGTAGCATTTGTACCCCTTGAGTCTGCAGAAAGATTCTTTGGTGAAGTGCGTCTCAGATATGAGACAGATATCAACATGATTGTAGTCTAGTGCCAACTGAAGCTCATTTTTCCGTGACGCGAGGCCATTGGCATTCCAGCAAAGTATTTTGACACTTTTCATGATGATTTTTTCGAGCCCTTGCGTTCAATTTTGCCAACACGCTCATTCAGGTTGTTAACACTCTGAGTGAGATTTGTGACAATTTCGAAAATTTGATTTATTTTAACTTGCATTTCATTATGGCTGGGATCGATAGATTGTCTCCTGCTTGACCGCTGTGCTAGCAATTGCTGGTTCTGCAAAACGTTTGCATAAGACATCAGATTTGAATTTGAAGTTTTTCCATCTCTCCCCTGAACTGACTTTTCGTGACATATTATTGGCTTTTTTGGCACAAACTTCCCTTGATTGGGTTTCTGCGGTGCTGCCTTAGCCTTTGTAGCTTGCTCTGGTAAGCTCTTGTGCCTATGCATAGCCTCTATGGCTACTGGACAGCCACGGTAGTTAGCCGTGTGATCTCCGTTGCAATTGGCACATTTTGCAGGGGTCTCTTTGGGCTTCCGACATTCCTCAGTGAGATGGCCTTTAGCACATTTAACACATCGAGGCGGCCTTGCACAGTAGTTTCTGGTATGGTTGAACTCCTGGCACCTTTTACACTGAGATGGATGTTTTGATAATTTGATAGGATGCACAGTGACGCGCCCCTTTAGGATTTGACTAATTTCGTAAATTTTGCTGATATCCAAATCTTTTTGAAAATCTACAATGCACATATCTAGAGGATTTTTTGTCTTCCACTCCATTTTTCTAACTACTTGAAGGATACTGCTGGGACCAAATTGGTCTCTTAAGTCTTCAAGGACCTCTTCATTCGTCCAAGATTTATGGATTCCCTTGATCATCACTTTGATAGGCCTCTCCTGTTTGTTCTGGTATGTATAGTGCGGAATTTTCTGATCCGCAAAACACTTCGTGATAGCACGAAAGCCATCAGAGTCCTCAGTGTTTATTTTTACTACGTCATTGGACATGGTGGTAAAACTCACATTAGTGGTTTGATCCTCAACCATTTTTTTCAGGGCTGGGAAGGACGTTACCCTCTCAATGTAAACTGGTGGTGGTTTGGGCATTTTTTTAGGTTTTGAGCTTACCATGGAATGTTTTCTTTGAGAAGGTAAATTGGCCTTTTTCCTTTTATGACCCTTCTGGATCACATTCTCCCACTCGCCTGTCTCTTCGGCTAGGATTTCCTCATCAGTATGATATTCCTCTTCTTGGGGGAAAGTTACTTCAGGAGGATTTTTTCTCAGTATTTTCAATTTTGTTTGCTCTAACTCAGTTTCCAGCTGGGAAACCCGTTTTGCTTCTCTGATCCCAGCGTCATTGATATCTGTTAAAGTATTACATAGGTGATCAATAATATCAATTAACTCACCGACTAAACCTTTGACGTTTTGTTTCTGGAATTCCGCTGATTGACTCACAAGCGCTCGCTGATGCGACAGTTTGACTCGAACTTGCGTAACAATCTCGGGAATTGTGACCTCCATTTCGCGCGGCCGCGACCGAGTAAACACCCGCGGAACGTTAACTGTTTTATCTGAGATGTTACCTCTTCGGCAGCTCGGACAAGACTAGTTTGTTCATGACACATACCATGACATGCTATACAGGGTGTCCCAGTATGAATAGTCCATACGAAGAAGAAGAAGAAGAAAAACGTTTATTGAAAATAAAGGTTACTTTTACATAGTAAATAATGCTTAATAAACATTACGACATGGTTCTGTGAACCGCCTGACGGAAGCTCCGGGTTTTGGCCGATATATTGTTCATATTTATTGAATATAAAGGATCTCTACAGCTTTTTTTTAATAACAAAATAAACAAATTAACAGAGTGATGGTGAAGCAAAAATGGCAAAAATAGAATGAAATACAATGGATGTAGCCGTAGTACGAGTGGATTTGCACATGTGGATCAGGTTCATTGTTATGAAAAGTTGTACCTAAACTACCTATACTAACGTCAGTATTGTTTTGATTTTTTGCAGCAGGACCTAGTGCTGAAGAGGGTTACTTCGGCCCCTGGCAAACATGCAAATATCTCCTTTACGGGCGGAGGAAATGCGGGGACGGCTCGACGCGGTTCAAACCTGTCGGTAAGTATCGCTACAAGACTTGGTATACTATTCAAAAACTACTTGCATACATACTATATCGGTGAATTAGTAAGCAGAATTCACTGAATGTCCACAGTTAGTTCTCCTAAGGTACGACTGTATTCACTAACACAATGTGCCATGTCATGATTGCTAGGTATAGATACCTATTGATATGTCGAGTTTTGGTATAGGTAGTATACATGTCGCACTGCTAGAATACAAGGGACGCAACTCCGAAAACACTATTTCCGGAAAAACGCATTTAAAGGTTTTGACCTTCTTCAAAACGCTGTTCTGGGTCTTCTCCCTCAATAGATCCTTGTTGTTTTTGCATTTGGTAAGAAAATTAAGCTGCTTCCAAACCTAGATATTAGATCATTTATGTCTTCAGATTCTTGAGCAGAAATTTCAAACCATTCCCAGGAAAACTAATAAATAAATAAAACTAATATTTAGAGGCAGTTGTATAATAAGAGTGTATTATTATCATTTATAGGAGAACGGTATTAATAATAATTTAAAAAAAAGAAAAGTTATTCACAGCCGATTATCTTTGCTACTTCTATCTAAGCAAGAAGTAAAATCACAATTGTTTACATCATTTGCCATGAATTTATTATCATAATCAACATTAGGCTTCGCGATATGACAGTAGTAGTCAGTCTTAATCGTTTTCAGAAAGAAACTGCTTCCACCAAAAATAAGTCGAAAAAATCAGGGATAGTGAATTATTCTATAAATTTTAGCACTTCTAACAAAAACGTCTGGCCATGGCGCCATTGGGAGATTTTGAAACGGGTACGGTTCTTGTGATGTGGTTAGGACATTTTGGTAAATACAGTTGAAGGGAAACTGGATTTCATAACTTTTCCGGTTGCTGAAGAATGACATTTGCAAGGGTGCAAACCCATTCGCATTTGCAGGGATTTTAACACGGAGTGTTTTTTGGGGGGATATCACATATTTTTGTTTTTGAAGTTGAAAAGACCTGTAGACGCATGATGAAGGAATAAATTAAACAAATTAATTAGGTACCTACCTATTTATTAATAATTGTGTAAATTATTTATTTTTTAATAATGTTATAAAATTAGTAAATAAATTAAGCAAGAATAAAGGAAAGGCAGTAGCCTTGCCTAACTCAATAAGAAGAAGAACATGTAAGGGTGAAGAACCGGGTTTTTGAAGTCATATAACTCGGTTCCCTTTAGACCTGGCGACTTGGGAAGTTTCAGGGAAGTTTCGCCAACTCCTAAATTGACATTTTATGTCTTTACTCTGGCACATAACTCGAAAAACGTTACACAAAAATCGTCACGAAAATTTTCGTGAAAATATTTATATTTCTGATGAGTTTCGCTTACAACCGAGTCTAATTACCAATTCTTTTATGATGAACACTACAATTAAGTATAACAACTACGCTACTGGGGTAGGTGATGTAGCATTGTTCGAAGGTTCTTGAATCACTTCTTTAAAGACATAAATGTCCCAATGTGTTGCAGACTCTTATGCAATCATTTCTTATGTTTTTCAACTTCCCGAAGCTGGAGACAGAAATTTTTCAACATAATTTACGAATCTGACAGCCAAGTGGCACGAAGAAGCATTACAATGGGAGTTTCACCCCACTTGTAGAAAAAGCGATGAGTTATGCTGTGCTGGCATAATTTTTTCGGCACTTTTGTGATGCTGGTTACCATTGAACACGAAATACCAAAATACAAAAATACGTTTTAAGCAATAAAGTGCGAATGTCTTGTGAAACTTCGTATAAAACTTTCATATTGCAACTTTGAAACATTACGTGTTGAAAGACAGCGTCCCCCAAGTCCCCGCGGGAGTCGCTGATGTTGGAGACGGCGTTCATCGTCAGACGCCGTGTAGACGTCGCTAGACGTAGATAGACGCCCTTTGGATGCCGTCTTGACGTAGAGACGCCCTTTGAACGCCGTCTAGACGACACAAGTTCATCCACGACACAAGTTCATCCACGCCTGCCCAAGCAGCACAACGGAGTCGGTTTGACGTCGTAAGAGGTCGGGAAATCCGTCCTGACTTCGGGCGACGACGTCGTACCGACCTCACCACGACCAAATCTCCAGTGTTCTCTTGAAGGAGGGTTGACTCGACTTTTGACGCCTTGCAGTTCATCTACCATAGACGTCTACTAGACGTGTTTACATCTACCATTGGACGTGTTTACATCTATTGGACTTCTAGTAGGCGTCTATTTTGTGTGTGGGTTGTGGTCGTTCTTCAGGGTTCTCTTGAAGGAGGGTTGACTCGACATTTGACGCCTTGCAGTTCATCTAACATAGACGTCTACTAGACGTGTTTACATCTACCATTGGACGTGTTTACATCTATTGGACGTCTAGTAGGCGTCTATTTTGTGTGTGGGTTGTGGTCGTTCTTCAGGGTTCTCTTGAAGGAGGGTTGACTCGACATTTGACGCCTTGCAGTTCATCTAACATAGACGTCTACTAGACGTGTTTACATCTACCATTGGACGTGTTTACATCTATTGGACGTCTAGTAGGCGTCTATTTTGTGTGTGGGTTGTGGTCGTTCTTCAGGGTTCTCTTGAAGGAGGGTTGACTCGACATTTGACGCCTTGCAGTTCATCTACCATAGACGTCTACTAGACGTGTTTGTTAGGCTAATTTTGGCCACTTTGACGGGTTCACACCCGATCAACTTGAACTTTGGTATGGTATGCTCCATACCAAAGTTCAAGTTCATCGGCTGTGGACCCGTCAAAGTGGCCAAAATTAGCCTAAATTTAGGAGTTTGGTTTCCAAACATTTTTTGGGTTGAGATAGTGGGTAAAATCTTTCAAGTGGCACTTGGTCATGTAAGGGAGTTGAGTTACAAAATGCAAAATTTCAAGTCGATTGGTCCTGTTACCCTGTTACTCGTCATAGTGGACAATATTAGCTTAGAATTTCTGTTTTTTGTTTCAAAAATTGGTTTGGGTGGAGATAATGGGTTAAATCTTTTAAAAGGCACTGTCTGAAGACAAAACGAAGCTCTGTGCAAAATTTCAAGTCAATCGTTGAAGGTGGAGAGGCTGCAGCCTTGACCTTCTGAACATGAGGAAGCACAAGGTAAGGGCGAAAACCGGGTGTTTGAAGTTATATAATTCAGTTCCCTGTAGACCTAGCGACTTGAAACCCTCATGGATTTCTATTCTCTACACCAAGAAGACCTACACCAAATTTCAAGTTGATCGGTCAAATATGAGCCGAGATTATGGATACCTGGAAAACGCGTTTCGTGACGTCCTGTAAACATACACTTGGTACTCAACTAAGTTGGTACACTTGGTGTGGATAATAGCAAACAAGTCGTATTTGCTTGGCGAGGAGGAACTGTACCTCATTCCTAGATAACTTCACACTACGAAATTATACTTACTGCATTTTCATAACCCCCAGCTCCCGGCTGTTTGTTATGTCTGTTGGCTGTTGTTTTGAATTGTTTCTTGAATCGGTTCCAACTGAGCTTCTCGTTTTGTAGAGTACGCGAAGTGTTATTTTTCCGCGTTGGCCGCTGTGAAGGTCAAAGTGATGTAGGTCGCTGAAATTAATTCGGTTGCACCGAGGAAATCTTAATTTATGGGAAATAAGCGTCACGAAACCCCCCCAGGAGCGTATGTAGAGTTGAAATACGACTATATAGAATGTCACCGCGACGCTGAATTTCTGGCACGATCAAAAAGACGTTATTTTCTGTTTTAAGATTGGAGAAATATTTTTATGATGTACATACATAATTCATATTAGGTACTGGATATTATATAGTTCATGTCAGGTTTTACTGTCGAGATGAGTGCATTATTTCTGCATAGGGACGGTCATGTTGAATCAAACGGTTGAAATCAGTGTTGCCAGACAACTTGCCTCGAAATTCCCTACGGACCGTTTCCAAAATCCCTACTTTTCCCTACAAATTCCCTACCGTGTTAAAAAATTCCCTACGCTTAAAATTTCGATTGCTGAAAATGTAAAAGAACAAAAGAAGATTACTTCCCTCCTAGTCATCTGCAAAACGACAATATCACGGCATTCACTGCTGCTGGTTTGGTTTGAGGATTGAAATAGCCATTGAACCACTGAGTTGCACAATGTAATTTTTATTGCTGTCTCAATAATAGTTAGATTAGGTCCATTCATTTTTTTTTCAGGACAAGAATTGTTAGGTACTTGAGAAATATCACTGAGATAAATATAATAAGGCTTATTACTAAGGCTCAAGAATGGTAGCATTGGTTACATTAGCCTTGGAATACCTATTTAAAAAAATCTTAATGTCGACGACCAGGAATGACTAAGAGGAGATAATAATATTTTAGAATAGAAAGAAGAGCAGTAAAATCTTAGGTTAATCTCAAGAGGTTATCAAAAATATATCAAAAACTATTCATCAAAGAGACAATCAAAAACCAATCAAATCGTCTTCGTCACTATCGAGGGATTGCTCGCTTTTATTAGAAGCGTATAAGCTCTGTGACGCAAGCAACTTCATCATATTTGGTGTGATGGGGTGGTTGTAACAATTGGTACCTTTCTCCTTCATACCACAAGTGGTTTTCCGATCACGAATAAATGTACTAAAATCGTATAATTATTCAATTTATTAGAATTCTGCCAGTGTTTGAATCACATAACCTAGCTTGACCAAAAATCCCTACGTTCAGCGTAGGGATTCCCTACGCTCAATGCACCCCCAAAATTCCCTACGTGTAGGGAAAAATCCCTACATCTGGCAACACTGGTTGAAATACAGGTCAATTTTCGTACTAACGAGCTGTTTGGAACATCATATGGTTTTAGTGATGACGAGTTTTTTGTTCTGAAGTACGTTTCGTGCTACGGAAATGAAGGTAATTTCGAATGTTTGTTGGTAGGTACTTCTTTTATAGAAAAATTATTACCGACGAAGTATTAAAAACCCCAGAATTATATCGTATTAATTAATCATAATTAATAATAATTATTATTAATAATAAATACAAATTATTAATACCTAACTATAAATTATAATAATTTTCACTAGGTAGGTACTTGATAAAATTATTAATAATTACTAGTGATAATTCATAATAATAATTAATCTAACATTTAGGATCTAGACATTTGGACCTAGTGATCTAGACAGAAGGGTGATCTGTACAAAGAAGATAATGAACCGTTGTGTCAAGAATTTGCAGAGTTTTTTTATTCGATTTTCTGAATCTACGTACCTTGAAACGTAAACCAACAAATTTTGAGGGGGGTTAAAATTGTTTTTCTTTGGGCGATTCCAATGGTTCATTATCGAAGATAATAAACCAAAATTATTGTAAAATAAACTATTATTCATCCATTCATTCAGACCATATTTCTTCCGAGTTATTCAGTGTCTAGGTATCCAGATATAACAGAAAATCATCGTGTAACTTTTTTTAAAGAATACCTATTTAAGTGAACTTTATTGTCAACAAGAACATTACAGTTGCGATAAACATAATAATATTATAGTAAGCAGGTGGATTAATTAACATGATGCATGTACTAGGTACAGCCCATTAGCTGCCCTATACCAGACATAAGATACATTTATGGTTACTTACATTAGTAGATGAATAAATTAATAATTTATTTATAAATAGATGTGGCGATTAGGGATATTGTGTGGTTCAGGCCGTTAAGGAGTAAATAAAAAGTAATTAGGACTAGTAGTATAACAAGTGACAGTTTGGTAACGTAAGAAGTTACAATAGGAGTAGTAACTCTGAGTATGGTAGGTACTGTTCAGACCATTAAGGAGTCATGGGGTCTTTTCCTCTTGAGACGTCTTCTATCTGGTGGTGGCGGGGGATTTAGGTGAATGTAGGAGATTAAAGGGTTTTCATGCGCAGTCATTCTATCGTCCAACTTTTTGTGTTTCGTACCTCTTCTTGAACAGTGAGAATGCCGAGGTTGCATTGCGAACGTACCATGAAGCTCCTGATATTAAACGAAGGACTCTGTTTTGAGTCACTTGAATCTTCTTGATGTGGCTTGCAGCGGCAGAATAACAGTGAAACATTTCCGTTCTATATAATCAAAATGTCCCACTCGTTGCTCATGAAAGTCCGAGTCAATACTGTGTGAAAGGATGAAAATGTGAATGTAGGATGGTGTTGTGCCTTCCATGTACATCGTTGAAAATACAGATAAGAATCCACCCTGGTCAATTGAAACCGCCTCGGACCTACGATCATCCGGTTTTATCCGTTTACGAACCTTTTACCCCCTTTTCGTATTGCTTCAGCTACCGGGAGCACTTACCCTTTCATTCCTTGATGTTCTTTTTCATCCTCTTGAGAAAATTTAATCAGATTAGAACGGACTTTGAACCCTTGTGCAGTGATTAGTTCGATATTGAAATCTCTCGAGCTCTCTTTTCCTATTCCGTCCCTGTTTGAAACGGGTTTAAATCAATTACCAATGAACATAATACCCACGAATAAGAATCCTTACTCCCACGTTATTTACCATTTAATAGGAGAAATCTATGTTTACAGTGTATTTGTATGCTCATATACCAGGTTCAGATCCTACTCTTGTTATGTGCCTTATGTGTAGCCTCATTAAGCTTCTATATGGTGATTCAAAATTACCACCGGATTTAAAATAACTTGATTAAAAATTGAGTAAAAAAAACATACCATTGCAATTGGCATTTTTCTTATTTAATAATTGAAAGTAATATCCAGCAAATTAGCACCTCTACTGCGTCTGCGTGTACTATTTCAGTAAAGTTCACCATTAATCTTCTGCAGAGTTCCACATCAAACACTTGACGAATTTCTTGCTTGAGCTGCGTTTTGGGGTTTATTTTGATACACTTTCGACTTGATGAACCCCTTTAAAAAAAACTCTGCAAATTCTTGACACAACGATTTAGTATCTTCTTTCTAGATCCGCCCCTTTAACTTAAACGTATCATGATCATGGTTGTGAATACCAACGTACAGTTCATTCTGAATCCTATATAACTATTTATTCACCAACTTACAGATCCAGTAAGTTGGTTCCTACTCAATTTTAAACGAAATTTATGTTTTAATCCAATCTTGAGGTACATAAAATCCCCTTGTTCTACCACCCAATGTTTGAATAGCCTCTCATCAGACTCGATTTAAAACACCGCAGTTCATAACGCCCAATATAAATCACCACTCTCTCTTAACTTCCTCTGAATTTATTTATTTCTCGCGTAAAAGGATGATCAAAGTTTCAGATTACTCAGCGACATTTTAATTACCGAAGGACGACTCGTAAATTTCTTTCTCCGACCGTTCTTCCAAATGCCGTTTTCATAAATCATACTTCAACGTCAGTGACCTCTTTCCGACTCGGTTTATATTTCCTTCATCCTCTTTTCCGACCAGAGTTTTCTTCATAAGATTTATATTGCGGGGGACCCGCTTGTTCTAGACGACTACAAATTGCCGGCGTCTGTTTGAACGGCGGCCAAGCGCTGGTTGTCAGGCGCCCAATATTTACTTTATTCGAATTTTGGATGTTATTACCCAACTACAGAGGCTCCCAGAATCTTATTACAGCAGCTGGACAAAAGGGGGAACTAAATGTAAATAGTGCAGGAATGGCGTAATCTTAACAACATTGGGGTATCTTAACAACATTGGGGTTGAATGACACATGAATTTGGACATATTTGATTGACACTGAAGGGTAAGTTGTCGCTCGTCGCCATTAACAGAACCAAATACACAATTACGCCTTATTAGTTTTATTTATTTATTAGTTTTCCTGGGAATGGTTTGAAATTTCTGCTCAAGAATCTGTAGACATGAATGATCTAATAAGTATCATAAAAGATCACACTAGATCATGAATTCATCTGAAAACATGAATTCATGATCTAGTGTGATCTTTTATGATACTTATTAGATCATTCATGTCTACAGATTCTTGAGCAGAAATTTCAAACCATTCCCAGGAAAACTAATAAATAAATAAAACTAATAAGGCGTAATTGTGTATTTGGTTCTGTTAATGGCGACGAGCGACAACTTACCCTTCAGTGTCAATCAAATGTGTCCAAATTCATGTGTCATTTAACCCCAATGCTGATGAGTTCCCCTACGCCATTCCTGCACTATTTACGCTTAGGGGCAGTAGGTACGTTATTTTCCCGGCAGTATGTAAATCCCTGTGAAAGGTGGTCAACTTTAGGAACCGATTTCTCAGTATGAAAATAAATTCACTGGTAACGGAGGAAAGTGTTCCTCTGAGTGCTAATTTTTCAGAAAACGTGATTTTCTGAAAAGTAGGTACCTAGTTGTTTCCTTGACGTGACGTCTTTTTTTCTTTTTTTTGGACAAATTTATTTAAAGACTATTACAATATTATAATATACCTTCGTGGTTGCTGGATTTCACAGAATTTGTTAATTCACTTAATTAATTACCTAGGTATATTATTTACATTCCCACGCATAGGGGACCCGTACTCTTTGAAAGCACTGTTATTTAATTGATATTAAATTTTGATTTATTAAATTATTATTAAATTTTGATTGTTCTTGCTAGATGAAGTCCAGGATGTGACGAGGGGTACGAAGCGTGGCTTCCAGGAGGGTTTCGGTGGTACTGGCAATTCCGAAGTCATTGTATATTGTGGCATTCCTTACGTAAGGGGGGGGGGGGGCTTCTGAACTCTTCCACACTAGGTTTGAGGATGATGGGAGGCTTTGACGACGAAGAAGAAGACAAACAACAACAAGTAGGTTATAGTTCGACAGGTTACCGATGTTTGTTTTGGTCGGATTTGTATCTGTACCTGATTTATAGGTCTGATGAATACTTTATAAATTAGCATTTTATTGTCAAGAGACATGAGTGGGTTGTCGAGGAGAAACCTCAGTTGAGATGTTCTTGCTGTTAGCCGCTTCTTCAGATCAGTTACATGTTGTCGGAATGTAAGCCGCTTGTCAAGGGTGACACCCAGATATTTATGAGACTCCGCTACAGGGATTTCATCCCCATCGTAGAACAGGAGTAGATCAGTGTAGGTTCTCTTGTACGTGAAGACGACTGTTCTTGACTTAGCAGCGTTAACTTTGAGCCTCCGCCGATTACACTGCTGTCCGAGCGTTTCAATCAAAAACTGCAGACGACGAGTGACCTCATCTGAAAGTTCTTCGGAGCTTGAGTAATACGCATAATGGTGAAATTTAGAGATAAATGGTTACTGCTATTCTATAAATTATTCCATGCATTTGCTCAATACTTAATTTACATCTCTCTTAACTTGACGGTGCCAGCGAGGCTCAGCACTTGAAGGAGCGTTGTTACAGTTAATAGATCCGTCACAAAATGATAGCTTCACTGATGATTATTTTGATTTTGAAGTTTTAGATTTAGCTGTAACATAGGAAAAGAAGAGAAGAACCTACTTGAATATGAGAAATATTTAAGTCAAATAGAGAACTCCTTTGATACTAGCAAAGAGATGTGTGTTAAGAAGAAGATAGCATAAATCAAATCCACTAATTTTCTTTAGGTTCTCTTCAAATGAAATCACAGTATCAAAATTACCAAAAACATGTGGCAAGGTAGAAAATCATGCTTTTGAGTTATATTTGAGTTATATAATCCCTAGCGTTCATCTAGGGATGGGTAACGCATAGAGACCAGAGGTCAGGTTCGTTTGGCAAGGGCATATCATGACAGTGGAAGGTGTGACGTAAAAGGTATGACGTCGTTTTGAAAGCTCCTGAACTCTTCCACACTAGGTTTGAGGGTGTTGGGAGGCTTTGACGACGAAGAAGAAGACAAACAACAACAAGTAGGTTATAATTCGACAGGTTACCGATATTTGTTTTGGTCGGATTTGTATCTGTCTCATCATTCTTATGTAGTCGTTCCGTCCTCCTTTGCGTATCATTTTCGTCAGTGTTTTTTCCATTACAATGCCTAGAACACCAAAGCTTTTCAAAAACTCTATTATGGTCTAGCGATTCGTCGGAACACGGATAAAACCTTGCCAGAGATGAAAAAAGCTGTTTGGAGTAAGTACTGTTCTTCACGACCTGTCCACTGACAAACAACCCTGTAATGTATTTTGTTCTGAAGAATGGTTCACCTGCCAAGTTCAGTGATGCAAGCAATCAAGCCGATTTTCGTCAGCCTGTCTTGTCCAGATTTGCTAGAACGTTGCGCTCGCCTCCGGTTTGAGAATTTTTTTAACCCCCCTCCAGTGGTTCGATCTTCTTAATTTTTTTTGGACTATATCCACAATATAATAAACTATTTTATAGTATATTAATTGAAAAATCTATATATTTTTTTTTGCGCCCCAGTTTCGGGAAGTGTGCTCTGAGATGTAGGTGTACAACTTATTAGTGTCCTGACGGGTGGAGGATGTTCATTCAAGTTAATTGTAAGAGTTTATGTATTGTAATTACTTAATGTATTGCGGTACCTACAGGTGCAGTGTACCTGGCAGGGCTGGTGGCCCTCGGCGGTGCGAGCGTCCTGGCGGTTTTCTGCATCCTGAGCATCATACAGCTGGCGATGGTCGTCTCCAAAGAGAAAGTCGTCTGTTCCTACACCTTCGTAGTCATCACAAAGATGTCTCTCGCCCTCCTTGCATGTAAGTTATTGAAAAAAATTATTTAGCGATATCGTTATTCAGGTTGGTTATTAGAGAATATACTGTTGACAAATAGCAAAATACAAAATGACATGAAAACCGTTGTGAAGGTTAGTAAGTTACAGTACCATTAAAATTACCAGATATGGAGCTTGTATCCACATGCCCTCCATTCACATACACAGACCTAGAATAGTTTGGTCCTGTCACTGTTGGTCAAAACGGAATGACCCACAAAAGATGGTGTGGCCTTTTCACATTTATGGCAGTGAGCGCCACACTTCTAGAACTTGTTTGGGATATGTCGGGCATTGAGTTCCTACGTTGTCTTATAAATGCGTTTTGTGATGCTTATTATTGTCAGGACTCAAGTAAGAAGTACTAAATGCACCATTTTGTAAGAACAAAAGCGTCCAATGGAGATTTACACCACAGCCGCCTCCATGGCTGGGTGGTTTCTATGAGAGACTGGTTGGCCTCGTCTCCGACGAAATCCTGCTGGAGGATACACAAAATGGTAAAAGAGCCTGTCCCGCATGAGCTAGACTCCCTTTTCTGGACGTAAACGTCCCTTTGCTGGACTCTACAGACCTTGTATGGACTACTGAGTTCCATTCTGGACGTAAACACCTCTTTGCTGAACTCCACAGTCCCTGTATAGACAACTGAGTTCTTTTTCTGGACGTAAACCTCCCTTTGCTGGACTCCACAGTCCCTGTATGGACTACTGAGTTCCTTTTCTGGACGAAAACGCCCCTTTGCTGGACTCCACAGTCTTTGTATGGACAACCGAGTCCCTTTTCTGGATGTAAACGTCCCTTTGCTGGATTGTAGGTAGGGACAGTCGTTGTATGGACTACTGAGTTTCTTTCTGGACGTAAACACCTCTTTGCTGGGCTCTACAGTCCCTGTATGGACTACTGAGTTCCTTTCTGGACGTAAACACCTCTTTGCTGGACTCTACTGTCCTTGTATGGATTACTGAGTTCCTTTCTGGACGTTTGTGTGACCGACCCTCATTTGACCGACCCTCGACATCCCTCAACATCATCCCTTCTGGACGTAAACACCTCTTTGCTGGGCTCTACAGTCCTTGTATGGATTACTGAGTTCCTTTCTGGACGTAAACACCTCTTTGCTGGACTCTACAGTCCTTGTATGGATTACTGAGTTCCTTTCTGGACGTAAACGCACCTCTGCTTGACTCCACAGACCTTGTATGGACTACGGAGTTCCTTTTTGGATGTGATCGCACCTCTGCTGGACTCTACAGTCCTCTACCATCTGATCTGAATGAAGATCATTTGGCCTAGCGGCCTCCAACCTCCCCTGCAGCCGCTCCGTGTCCTCTTGACAACCGTACAAGTATCGTTCTTTCTCCGTGTTTCCACGATCTTCTTGAGTCCTGTTCTTCCTAGTCGGCTGGGGATTAAGGTTTAGACTGTTTTGTACAACTTGGAAAGATCACAAAACGAAGTTTCTAGGCTGCTTTCCCTTAAAATTTTTATGAGTCAGCCAATCAAACCATCTTAGTAACTTACTATCCTGTAACATCCTGCAACTTACCTAGGTGGATTCATGTTCTTTGTATTTTTACGCTACCTTGCCATATACTACTGGAATGATCGACTATCAAAGTTTTAATTTTGTGTGGGCCATTTGTAGGTATCCACAGAGTCAACCGCCCGCCAAATTTTCCATTACTATTACCGTATTAAGTACCGCCCTTATGACTTTACTGCGTACTTATAGTATATTAGCATACTCCCCACTCACAGGAAAAAACCTGCTGAAGTTCATTGTACTCTTCTACGTCTCAAGTCCGCATTGTATGTCCCTTCCAATGTTGTTGAGTCAGTTCCCTTCACAATTCGTCTTCCACGATCTCTCCGCCTCGTGACCCTCACAGGAAATGAATGAGCATTAAAACATTTCACCTTTACATTATATATGTACACTACGGATCCCATGTTGGTTTGACCTACTTGAAATCTCTGAATCTGATTCGTCATGAGTCGATACGTGTATTTTAGAAAATATTTACACACCGAGCTTAAAATATTTAAATACCACCTACAAACTAATTGTACACGCCCAATTTAAAAGAAAACCCATAAAACTCACCTTATAAATACTTCACATATTTCGACTTAATGAACTCTTTGACTCTAAAATTTTAGGATTCATTTAGTCCGTTAATAGTGCTCTTTACGCCTCTTCCCTTATTTTTCAATTTCTCTCCGCTCCCATCCACGTTTTTTAACCGCTGCGGGTTCTAAAGATTTTCTCTTTTACCGTCGCGCTCAGGCTTTTTAAAATATCGGATAATCCATTTAAAAAGACGAAGAGCTTTTCCGCTTATTAAAATACCGTCTGACGATAATGAAAATGTGGCAGTTTCCTCAGTGAACAATTTTTTTTCTCCCTCATTTGAGCCCCCGCTGTACCGAAATGAGCCAACTCGGGTAATTGAAACGCGTCACGTTGCCCGTCTCGTTTGGGGTAACCAGGGGATTTTGATGAGCGAGAAAAGCCGATCGGTCTACAATATTCAATGAAGTGTGATTAGGGAACCAGTTGTCCCCATATCCACATTATTGTCCACATAATCGGATAATCCAGATCGGTTTTAGCGATTCAGGAGGAGGCTTTTCAACGTGTTTATTTCTAGTTTTTAGGCGAGTTCCTTTTTTGACAACCAAAACTGAAGTATTGGTTTTGTGGTACGGAGTTTCTTGTTCTGAGATACTTTTTGTGTGTACGTACAGAAGGTTTTTGAATATTTTTTGTAGGAGTAAGTAAAATTCCCAGAATTATAAATGATTCATCATTTGGGTATTGAAGTGAGGTCGAACATTTTAGTTCTTGGTTCTTAAGTCCAAACCTTGTCTCTAGTCCTTCCTTGAGAGCTTTCGTATTATACCGACCAAACCCCTTTAGGAAACAAGGAAACTGAAATATAAGAAATCCAACATTAAAAAATGAACAAACAAAATATGACTAGAAAAAAAAATTGAAAAAATCACAGTCAGCGTAGTTTTAATTCAATTCAAAAATGTTAATTCAATGAATAATGAAAATAAATACAACTGGTAGGTATACACACACAAAAAAATCATTCTGTAATACAGAATCTGTATCATATCATAGAAAATATCATAGAAGAAATTCTGTATCATAGATTCCACTTTGGATAATAATGCTCAACTGTAGGCGATGCCTGTGTTGTTGAGCATGAGTCTCAAGCCTACTAAATGACTAGCACTAGGTTAATTAAATTAACACTAGTTACAAATTAAATTGTTATTTTCAGAACAGAACTTTTTCTTCTACACTACTCGTATATAAATTAGCTACCTTATACATTCAATTTAGAAAGGAAATTGATACAATATAATATGTGCTTATCAACTAAAAACTCTGCAAATTCTTGACACAACGGTTCATTATCTTCTTTGTACAGATCACCCTTCTGTCTAGATCACTAGGTCTAAATGTCTAGATCCTAAATGTTAGATTAATTATTATTATCAATTATCACTAATTATTAACAATTTTATCAAGTACCTACCTAGTGAAAATTATTATAATTTATTGTTAGGTATTAATAATTTGTATTTATTATTAATTATGATTAATTAATACGATATAATTCTGGGGTTTTTAATACTACGTCGGTAATAATTTTTCTATAAAAGAAGTACCTACCAACAAACATTCGAAATTACCTTCATTTCCGTAGCACGAAACGCACCTCAGAACAACAAACTCGACATCACTTAATCCATATGATGTTCCAAAGAGCTTGTTAGTATGAAAATGGACCTGTATTTCAACAGTTTGATACACGATCGTGTTATGAGGCACAATCTTTGAGCCCTCATTGTGAACGAACGGCTGGTCGTACAAAGCTGCGGATGGTCTTAAAAAATTCTACGGAACAAACTCTATCTAAATATGAAATAAAAAACATACCGTTCTATATGAATTTTTCGAGATATGAGATTTTCAAATTTTCAAAATTCGTTTTGAACCCCTTCCCCTTGACCTAGGGTTATGAAAAGTTTCGAGGACCATTGTGGGGTTGGTCGAAACCCATAAAAAAAATTTCGTAATTTTAACTCAACGCTAACTGGGCAAAGTGGCGCGGACGGCGTACGGCGTACGGCGGACGGACGGATTTTTTGGTTTATTATCTTCGATAATGAACCATTGGAATCGCCCAAAGAAAAAATTTTTTTAACCCCCCCTCAAAATTTGTTGGTTTACGTTTCAAGATACGTAGATTCAGAAAATCGAATAAAAAAAAATCCGTCCGTCCGCCGTACGCCGTACGCCGTACGCCGTACGCCGTACGCCGTACGCCGTCCGCGCCACTTTGCCCAGTTAGCGTTGAGTTAAAATTACGAAATTTTTTTTATGGGTTTCGACCAACCCCACAATGGTCCTCGAAACTTTTCATAACCCTAGGTCAAGGGGAAGGGGTTCAAAACGAATTTTGAAAATTTGAAAATCTCATATCTCGAAAAATTCATATAGAACGGTATGTTTTTTATTTCATATTTAGATAGAGTTTGTTCCGTAGAATTTTTTAAGACCATCCGCAGCTTTGTACGACCAGCCGTTCGTTCACAATGAGGGCTCAAAGATTGTGCCTCACAACACGATCGTGTATCAAACTGTTGAAATACAGGTCCATTTTCATACTAACAAGCTCTTTGGAACATCATATGGCTGAAGTGATGTCCAGTTTGTTGTTCTGAGATGCGTTTCGTTTTACGGAAATGAAGGTAATTTCGAATGTTTGTTGGTAGGTACTTCTTTTATAGAAAAATTATTACCGACGTAGTATTAAAAACCCCAGAATTATATCGTATTAATTAATCATAATTAATAATAATTATTATTAATAATAAATACGAATTATTAATACCTAACAATAAATTATAATAATTTTCACTAGGTACTTGATAAAATTGTTAATAATTAGTGATAATTGATAATTATAATTAATCTAACATTTAGGATCTAGACATTTAGACCTAGTGATCTAGACAGAAGGGTGATCTGCACAAAGAAGATAATGAACCGTTGTGTCAAGAATTTGCAGAGTTTTTTTATTCGATTTTCTGAATCTACGTATCTTGAAACGTAAACCAACAAATTTTGAGGGGGGGTTAAAAAATTTTTTTCTTTGGGCGATTCCAATGGTTCATTATCGAAGATAATAAACCAAAATGTTGAAAAGAATATATCGTCGCTCCTCTGCCAAAACCACAAAACTGCAAAAATTCGAAAATTGGGCGTCGCTTTAAATAGTGACATTGATCAAGTATCTCCTCCAGAAATTTCATCTCTCTAACACCACTATAAGAACCTTATAGTGGGGTTAGAGAGATGAAATTTCTGAAGGAGATACTTGATCAATGTCACTATAGCCCAATTTTCGACGCTTAGCCCAATTTTCGAATTTTTGCGGTTTTGGCAGAGGATGGTTTTAAAGTTTCGTGGTTTTGGCAGAGGAGCGACGATATCAGTGGTTTGACTGATCACCGATTACAATAGACACTGGTAATAGGTATGTGCTAATATAGTGAATCTCCTCTCCCTCAAAAGCCAGGACAAGATTTGCCTCTTGCATTGGGGCCTCGAGAATGAAGAGAGATATTTCATCGAGGGAGGCAATTACGAAGAAATAACTGGTTTTACGTAAAATGTCACCACTTTACTGGTTTTATAACAACTTTTTTCCCCACTTTTTGTCGAGTAACGCCTCACTTTATAGATTGTTCAACGCTGAACACGGTGGTTTTACATAAAACAAAAATCATCAACACTTCGCTCTTATAGCCATGCTGCATGACTGATTTTTTTTGTTGCCAGTGTTATTGATTCAGAAGTGCTCAACTGCTACGGTGAAGGGAAAGGATGTTATGATGACGTCACGCGAATAGTGTCCAGGCAGGACTGTGAATTAGGACCTTCCAAGCCTTATTGGTTTACATGGCAGCCATTAATAGTAGGTAGTTGTATATTTGTATACATACGATCAAGATAACCTCAATAACGAAAAAGTACACAAACATCTACGTTGTATCGGACAAAAGTTCAGTTCCTCCCGCGTATATTTTTTCACTAAGCTTTTTCGACTACTTTCCAGCGGAGTTACGACGTGGAAAGGGTCGTGAAACCATATAACACCGCGTGGGATGACCTGCCCCGACTCGCCCTGATGGTTTCCCATTGTTGTCTGTAGGGGGGAATTATCGTTTGATACGACCCACAAGAGTGAGATGGAGTGGAGGACGCGGTTTTTGTTGGACCTCTCACGTTTGTCATTCAGTGTCCATTAGTTTTAAAATGAAGGTCGGCAATGTCCCGTTACGTCCCTGTAACTCGACAGCTTCTAGTTTTATGTGTTTCTTTTTTTTCTTTTTTTTCTGAGGATCGAAGATTTTTGGACCCTAAACACGCGCTCCAGCAGAAGCACAGCAAGGGAGCGCATTCGTGATGTTTGATCGCCGCAAATTCGTATATACATTATGGGTGCAATACTGCCCTGTATAACGCTGAGGTAAAACTCAGGTATATCTGAGGTAAAGTTGAGGTAAAACGCCTCAACTCGAAATTCAAAACATTGCAGAAATTAGCCTCAAAGTTTTTCACTGAAACCTTTGATGTAAATTGACTGCAACTCATTATAAAAACCCATTTTTTGGTGAGATATCGATATGACTTCAACCAATTCAACGGTAAAAAATAACTAGCTAATTAATTACTTAGTAGTTAAGGCGATTTTAAAATGTCTAGCTTCCATTTTGTTTGATTAGGTAACATGCCTCAACTTGCTCGTGAGGCAGTCACTTTAACGTAAACAACTCAATCAAACGGATGTTTTGTTAGGAAAATGTTGTAAATGTTTGTAGGTAAACCGCCTCATCTCAATATTTTGGTGAGTGTAGGTGTTTTATGGTTTAGGTCAGAATTTCCCCCACTTCCGGTTTGAATTTTGAAATTTGGACTTCACCATCGAAAAGGCCAGGTCCAATCTGTGGGGGTTCCGTAAAAACCCCATTTTCGTAAACATTGGACTTGAGGCGTTTTTATTTGAAAGGGTAGAATAATAAGGCTACTCTCATTTGGAATTTACACTTCTACACATTCCAGATGCAGGCTGATCCCAGCTTCCTGATTATTATTATTTTTTATTTTTTCCCAACTACCAATCCTATGTGATACAAAACACACAAAAATCCACAGTCTTGCAGCAAAGGCTATAAGAGCGAATTTTCGAAGAAATAACTGGTTTTATGTAAAATGTCTCCATGACCCCCGCCCTCCTCCCTACTATAAACAGTTTTCTACTTTTCCAAAAATGACTCAATTGACAGAGCAGGGAGTTCCGTATGTGTGGGTTACTATCAGTTTATTCACTTCAATTCATCATAAGTGAGCGAACTTCCTCTACAGCCGGATCCCTTGCCGCCCCCAAAACAAAAGGCGGACTTGAACTTGAAGGACCGTATTCACGATGTTGCCCTCGCCACCTCGTGAAAGACTTGCAGAGAAAGGTTCAAGTCGTGCCACGACCGAATAGGAGAGCACGTGGGAAGGGAAGAGAAGGTCCTAGAGTTCGTCTAACTGTATCTATAACCCTCTTCGACCAATTTTTTGTTCCTCCTTCTCTCATTCAAACTGGTTTTTTTTTCGGAGATGATCGCGTGGGACGGGCCTAAACTTTTTTCGACAAACGTCAACGTTACGTGTCAAAACTTCAATAAAACAACGGTTTTCCACGTTAGACAGGACTTCCCCGTTCAACGACTGATTTGTCTTCAGGTGGTACTAATGATGTTCAAGCCAAAAATTAAGCTAATTCAAACAGTGTTCCAAACCTTCCGACCTACCAACGATTTGTGTCAATTGCAAAGGCCAGCATACTGCCAATTATAGAGGATGTCCGGTCGCCACCAAACTTCAAATAAACCAAAAAATCAACAATAATCACAGTAATCGTAATACAGCTTCGATATCCAACCCCATAACTCCTCACCTACTTGAAAGTCCTACATAGTTCCCTTCATTGACTCCCAAACAAATTGATGCAACCCAGACCCGAACTTTTTCCCAGGCTCTTGCAGGCCATTCGCCACAATCAGCCAATAAACTTGATGATCTCATAACGAGAATCGATACGTTGTTAGTGATACAACCAGTTCTACAAATGTTAGCGCAGATACTACCAACGATAATTAATGAATTCAGAGGTACTACCAACCATGAATTCTATAGCTACTTACAGTTCGTTGAAAATTGTCACTCGGAACTGTCATAACACCACTAGATCACTTCTTGAAAACTCACACAATAGACGTATTATTAGTGACGGGACTGGCCTAAACGTTTTTCGACAAACGTCAACGTTACGTGTCAAAACTTCAATAAAACATCAGTTTTCCACGTTAGACAGAATTTCTCCGTTCAACGACTGACTTGTCCTCAGGTGGTACTAACGACGTTTAAGCCAAAATTAAGCTAATTCGTTTCTAAAACGGTACTGTAACAGTTCTTCAAACTTTGCCATCGCCTTGGTTAGGTTTTGAGTTCACAGTTCTTTATAACCGAACAGGAACTAACTTTGTAACACCAAGCAGTGGAGGCTCCAGCCCTGAAACTCAGGGGGTGCACATAGATCAAGTGGGCTATCGCGTAGAGGACGGGAGAGGTGCTTATCTCATCCAAACACAAATTTCAACCATGTGCGAATGGGATAAATCTTGTAAGCTTTCTCATATTCAACGCGACTAAATACATACTCGTACAATAGGCATGAAAAATGTTCTCAAATGGAAAACGAAATCCTGAAATCCTTTTTCATTTTTAGGGTGACAGAATTAGGAAGTGTGTTGAATTGTATGCGGTACCCCCATGTCCAGAGCCACGCTACGCTCCTGACCGTTAGTCAAAAAATAAATTTAAGTTCTTACGAAAATACGTGGTTTTCTGAATAAGTTTACTAAACAAATATGAGATTTATATGGCACTTGCAATGTAGAGTTCAGTCATTTCAACTCACTAGTTGAACACAGTACACCTCCTTACTCTCAAGTCTACACTTGACCAATTTCCAGTGTCTTTAATTCAGTGATAAATAAAACTAAATCAACAAAAAAGCGAATCAAGTTACGTTGGGGGATGTCTCTTGGTTTGATGGTGATTTAGATTAAGTTTTCCTAACAGCCTGAAAACCGTCTGAATAAATTGGCGAGTGCCACGGGGTTTTTTAAACTTTATTTGAAGAGGAGAGTTTTTACCGTGACGAACGGAACGGAAGGTAAATAAGTACGTCCTTGGGAACACGCGAGGGAGTATTTTTTTGCGCGGTTGAGGGAACACGTACAGGACGGGTTGCGTCACAAGTTGACAATAGTTACGACTCTTTGAAAATCTGAGTAAAATACTATATGAGTAAAATTACACAAGTATACCACCACTTTAAACAGTAGGTGAAAACCACCTCTCACATAATCATCTATCTTCTATATAAATGAAATTGAATGTTTGTCCGTACGACTCTTATGCCTTCCTACAGTGACGTAGCCAAAATTTCGACAAGGGGTTCCAGACTAGGGCCTACCTCGAGAGGTATGGAATACTCCTCCAGAGGTATGGAATACTCCTCCTAAGGTATGGAATACTCCTCCACAGGTATGGAAAAAAACCAGAAGACCCCTAAACCCAGTCCCAGTCATTCTTAACCTTTCCGAGCCGTTCTGGACCATTTCAAACTCTCCCCAGACAATATAGAACACCCCAGCTTCAAGCCCTCCCTATACTTTCCTAGCTAACCCCAGCCTCCCTTAACTGTCCAAGTCCTCCGTAACTATCCAGAAATACCTGTAGATAATTTGTTACTTATCCATACCTATTATGTCATCTTTAAATGATTCCAAGCCTTCCTTGAGCATCTCAAGCCCTCTTCAGCCTCACCTTCCCAAAGGCACCAGACCAACCCCAGTCATAATTCACCATTCCAAGCCTTTCTTAAGCATCCCAGCCCCTCTTCTGCCTCACCAGGAGTGCCCAAGTCATTTTAAACAGTCCAAAGCCACCCTTGAGCAATCCTCAACCATCCACAATCAGTTATATATCCAGAATTTCTTCCAGACCTACTGCGAGAGGTGTTGAAAAAACCTGTTTGGACCCCCTAAACCCACCCCTTGGCTACGTCTTTGCTTCCTAAACCCTTCACCCAATTGCGAAGAAACTTTGGGGAACGGTTGGGCGCATGACGGAAGCTAACGGTGATACCTGACTGGTAGAAACACGCTCTCTAGTTGTGAGCCACTTACCTTGTGACGTCACAGCCTCACTGGTCGAACCTTGTCTTTCGATTTGGTAACCTCAGGGAGGTTATAAAAATGAATTCCGTCACCTACGAAGCAACGCCGCCTATCGACTATTTTTCCCAAAATGAGGTTAAATGTTATTTTTGTAGGCTTTTTCACGCCCATCCAGGTGGTAAGCTCCAGTGAGGAACTAGAAGATAAAAATATTCAAAAAAAATAAGTGAAAACCAATTTTTACAAAAAAATCACCACCTTGCCGGAGTCGATAGCACGAAAACTGTCCAGTTTTTATGAAAATGTATATAACCAAACTTGTAGTAAATTTAGAAAGCTTTCATTTAGTACTGAAGAATGTTTTCGAGTTATAAGCGAAAAACTGAAAAATGGCCTTTAAACCTCCCTCCATCACCCTCGCCACCGGGATTTGCCGGAACTTTATTTTTTCATGTTCAGGGGATCCCCCCCCCCCCCCCGTACACATTCCTGAACAAATTGGAACTAGTAGTTTTATTTTCTCTATTTGGTCATTTTTGGTCTAGATTGATTGGACTATAAAGAGCAATAGTCATTTGAATCGTTTCCCTGCTACATGTGCACGTGTCACACATTCGGGCGGGAAAGTGAAGGCGTCTAGACAGAAAACGCACTGTCAAGTTCTTGACACCGTGGTGGATTTCCAACGCGCATACAGAAGTTTTTGACATTTTATGTCTTTACTCTGGCACATAACTAGAAAAACGTCACACGAAATCGTCACGAAAATTTCTGATGATTTTCGCTTACAACCGATTCATTGCTACGGAACTTTATCTTCGCCAGTTATCATCGTACAAAAATCGTTCACCACTCGTTGAATAGCTTTCGATTTACCTAACCATATTACGTTAACCACTGCGGAGTGCGTGGCCGACAAGCTGCGGTATGGAAGAGGTAGGGTAGGGGGGCGGTAAGACATAAAATTTTCCACAGGGTTGCAGACTCGTATGCAAGATGTTTCTTTCTTCTAAAATTCGCTAAACAGAAACCAGCTCAAGCCGATGTTGCTGTATAAGCTATTATCATTTTACATAGTTTTTGACATTTTCATGTCTTTGCTTTGGCACATAAACTGAAACGGGAAAAATTTGTTCCCTTGATTCACCCTTTCCCTCAGATCACGTCAGAACACAAGCGACCGGCGGGCCACTACGTCAGAGCCTATGACGCACGAGCGTATGACGTCAGACGGCTGGCAGGATGCCAACTAGTACGTCAAAGCCTATGACGCACGAGTGTATGACGTCAGACAGCTGGCAGGAGGCGAACTAGTACCTACGTCAAAGCCCCGGCCGTAAGAGTCTGACGTCATACGCTCGTGCGTCATATGCTTTGACGTACTAGTTAGCCTCCTGCCAGCCGTCTGACGTTATACGCTCGTGCGTCATGGGCTCTGACGTAGTGGCCCCCGCCGGTCGCTTGTGTTCTGACGTGATCTGAGGGAAAGGGTGAATCAAGGGAACAAATTTGTCCCGTTTCAGTTTATGTGCCAAAGCAAAGACATGAAAATGTCAAAAACTATGTAAATAGGTACCTAAGCCCAACTGTAATGTCAATTTTCTGACAATGAGTTTTCGACTATAGTTTTCATACCTTTTTACTTTAGTACTTATTGCAATTTTCAGAAGGTAATTGAAGTAACATAATTTTTAACTACTACGACTAGTTCAGGGTTTTGAGCTCCCAGTAACAATCATCAGCTCGAGTAATTGACGAGGATGTTTGGTTTTTCGGGTTGCATGCTGGATAATTATCGCCATAACGGTCCCGAGCTCTTTCTTGAGGGCTTCTGGAAAAGGTAAACACTGGGAGAGGCAACCGAGGGCCGTTCATCACTGTGGGGCATCATAACGGTGTACGTGTACCTACTGTACGTGAATTCAGAATACTCTGCAATCATCGGGCATAGTGTGATACTTCGAACCTCCTCTCGGATACTCACACTGTTACTATGCAAATACATGGATGAGCGAAACTAGGTGAGGAAAAAATCGTTTTAACGGCTGTTGAAGAAGCAATTCGTTACTTCAAATCGAGTGAAACGTTGTGACTCACGAGAAACCTGACTAAACCGCTCCGCTGAATTCATAATCGACAGTGGATTTGAGCCTGAAACGATCAGTTGCCCGCGTGCTCTCGCGTAGATCGTTCTGCTTTTCACTATTCTCAACTCGTTCTGTAACCAATAACTCGTAATTTTGTACCAACTATCGAGTCGAGCGAATTTCATGTTCTGCTTTTTTGGGATACCAGCACACGGTTTTGACTGAAACATGATCGTATTGAGCCATGATGAGGTGTTTTATGATTCTAATTAAGGTGAGGTACAATGACAAAATCAGTTTCTTTCCAGGTACCTTGAAAAGCCGTCCATTGAGAATTTAGTGAATGGGAAGATGCACAAAGAAGTGTGAAGATCGTAAATAATTATGGTACTCGAATATTTAATAGCGTTTTACTACTTGCTTCGATTGATTGATTGGTAGCTTTATATTTATTCACCTGGAAAAAAAGTCCAGGCATGATGCATGGCTATAGGAGCGAATTTTCGAAGAAATACTGGTTTTATGTAAAATGTCTCCATTTACTGCTTTTATAAAAATCTTGTCTCTATTTTTTTGAAGAGTATTACCTCATTTTTATAGGCTTTTCAACGCTGAACAGGATGGTGAAGTCAGAATTGCGATACCTCATTCCGTTTTCAGATTAGAGCAAAATTTGCTTCATTTAATGAACTGTGAAAAACATCTGAAGTAACAACCACGTTTCTTCATCGTCAAAGTCCTCCAGTTCGAGGACAAAATCAGATATTGCAATTCTGACTTCACCACCTTGTTCAGCGTAAAAAAAGCTTTATAATGAGGTGTCACTCGTCAGACTGTTTCATTGTTAAAATCTATGGGTAATTCCCTCACAACTCCCCTAAAACCCCCCTTAGAGTGGCCCGATTCTGCCCATCTACGAACATAGCCTTTCGACTGCCAAGACCGATTTTTGGTGCAAATTTGAACTTTTTATCTCAATTCTATCCGTCTGAGAATCCGTCCCACTTAAGCTCTTTATCTATCTGACAAAGCTCAATCAGGTATTATGTTGTCTGAATGACGTCTTGGATATTACAATTATGTACCAATATACAAAATATTTGGTTCATCTCCGTGTTCAGGAAAAAACCCAGTAGCGAGCCGTAACCAGACTCGAACGGCCAATCGCAACGCACCATCACTCGTACAAGCAGCTTCTCATTGACAACTCTCTCTCTTTTCTATTCGTATGTCAAGTTAACCTTCCACTCGTAACGAGTTTCCAAGCGCAGTTCGTCTACTTGAAACGACAACTCGCCTCTAGGGCCAGTAACTCACTACAATATTCTGCCACGTAAATAACCCATCGAGTAAACGTTATCAATAATTTAAATTGATGGCTCGAGGGAGGAAAGCGGTTGGAACGTTCCTGGTGATGTGACACGGCAGGTTTGATGACAGTCCCCGCGGACCTTCCGGTGTCGAGGTGCATTCGTGATGGGTTTGATGGATTGTTTTGATAATTAGAAATAATAAACCACTGGAACCGACCGTGTATTTAACATCATGTACCTTAATTGGGTGGTTACATCCCGATGGTCATTTAAGCCAGGGCTTCCCAAACTGTGGTATGCGTACCCTAACCATGGGGTCCGCAGCGAACTTCCAGAAAAATTATTACATTCTTACAAAAATAAACGTAGAGTGAATTAATAAAAATTAAAAAGGTTCAGCTGAGGAAGGCTATTCTGTTCATCCCCCTTAGGCCTTCAGCTTGAGGCTGGCCAGGCCTAGAATCAGCTGAGTGGATATTCACTCTATGAAGCTGTAATTGGACTTACAGTAAGTCCTCAAAAGGACTTACACTTTAAGCAGAATAGGCCCAGGTTCAGCTGAGTGGCTCCTCAAGCAAATTTCGATGCTATTTACTCTATGCAGCAGTAATTTGGCATCTGTGCTTTCAACTTGAGGCTGCCCAGGATCAGCTGAGTGGCCCCTAAAGCTAATTTCGATGCTATTCACTCTATGAAGCTGCAATTTGGCATGTAGCCTCCTTAGGACTTACACATCATGCAGAATAGGCCCAGGTCCAGCTGTGTAGCTCCTTTAACTTTTGGCTGGCCAGGCCCAGGCTCAGCTGTTATCTTATTTTGTTGTACGTGTAAAACAAAACATATACTTTACAGGGAGAAAATGAGACCTATCCATGTACCGATGTATCTGCATGTAGTGTAGATACTCAACATCAGTTTATTGATTTTAAATTCGTTTAAACTGTGAACGTGTAACTTGTAATTAAGTTTTCCTTGAAGGTTTATTATGATTTCCGCGTTTTCACCCTGAATACCTCTTCGATAATTCTTACTTTTTCCTTGGGAATTTCGATTCCTCACATTGACAAGCATAAACCAGAATTTCTTCAAAGTTTTCCGACTACACAAACTTTTCGAGAGATATATGATATTCCAAGGCTTTTTTCTACCTTATAATTCAAGGATGTTCGGTATCGTTATTTTTGGGTGTCCCTACTGAATGTCAATAAAATTCCATTGTACCACTGTATTGAGAAACGTAGAAACTGAATTATAATAAATTCCCCATCACGCCCTCCATACTTCGATACCCGTTCCACTCCAATGATTTTTATGTTCCTTAGTTTTTTATGATCCGCCGTCCTAACTCCGGTCGTAACTCGATATTTTTCGTTATTGTTGCAGCTCTCATTTCCATAGTTAGTGCGGTCCTCTTCGCTCTTCAAACCGACGATCGGGAAAACGACTTCGTCATCACTCGAGGAGAATCGTTTTACATTCAGGTAATTGGACATTTGACTCGTTTGAATTTGTGTGACTCAGACAAACTCGTGGTTACGTTAATACGTGAAAAGTAGTTAAGTAATGATTTCGTAGGTATTTGTGCCAGTAGAGCACCTAAACGTATTTGCCCAGGGAAGTCCAAAAAAGGGCTCTGGCTTCCGAAAAATTGTTTGAGAGCTGGAAATCGTTTTAATCAGTTTAATCAGTCCTGAATGACGGGTATATGAGTTTGCGACGGATTCTAGGTTGTGCTTCTGATTTTAGAACCTAAAAACCGCGAAACATGCCCTTAAGGGTTGTCAACTTTTTAGCTTAGTTGGTAAAAATTGCCTATTGTTGACGGGCGATTGCAGCTGAACGACTGGACTGATTTCAATGTTTGTAACGGCATTCGACGCGGAATTTAATGCTCTTTAAACAAGAATGGTGACATTTTCGAATACGATACGTACTTCTCGAGTTTTACGCCAAAAATTGAACCAAGTGCGACAATTTCGCGGTTTTTAGGCCTTCAAATCAGAAGCAAAACCTACAAACCGTCGCAAACTCATATACCCGTCATTCAGGACCCCCAAGTGGGATTAAAGTGATATTCAGCTCTCGAAACATTTTTGGAAACCAGAGCACTATATCGGCCAGGACTCAATCGTTTGTCCGTGTATTCCGAGGAGAATCCTAGACATTCATAAGGAATTGCAATTTCGACGTTTTAGAACTTGTTTCTCGTCATCAATGCCATATCCAGTGCTCAAGTCAAATCGAGGGTGAAGACATGACCACTCATTTTTTGACCATGTTGAGTTAGAGGTTTGGCTTGTGTTATGTTCCTCATATAATGGATTAAATTCTTCAAATGAACTTAAATTAACTTGAGAAGAACCAATAATCATAGAGCAGAGTAATTTCCAACAATGGGCCAATCCCGATAAAACCATCGACCAATCACATATCGCCCAGCTGATGCAATGGTACTAACTCCACAGGGCAGAACCGTAGGAGTAAAAACCCAACTGAAGCCACTACAGGCTGTATAGTAAATTTCTCGCTGAATCGTTTGGTGAAGTTGGTTTTAGCGTTATTTCTCCAGAAAAAATCCACAGAAACGAGTTGTAGCAACCGACTGCCCCACACAATCTCAGAAACCATTGACCAATGTTGTTCTGCATTGGTGCAGGAGGGATGTGAGATCCCGAATGAAAATATTTAGGCCTCCAAAATCTGAAACAACTCTAAATGGAGATTTCAAACTTGGCCAAAAATTGAATAATAAGTCATTTTAGCAGAATTTTGGTTTCAAGGTTTAGTTAGTAATTAAAGCAGTCAATGTGCTTTTTATTTTATTTATAAGGGTAGAAATCAGTTTCTTTTTGTCTTCCGTAAAATGAGGAATATGAGTTGTGTCATGTTGCCAAATCACCCTCGAAATGTCCTTATCTCATCTCGCCCAGCCACTTGAATGTGTTTTTCATGGATTTTGGATGCCAGGCGAAATTCGAGGGTTTAAAATGATGACTCATATTAAGGTTGAGCTGAAAATTATTCAAATCATTCAGTTTTCTATCAAATTCGTTATTTGATCAGTGACGACATTATGAACATGTGCAACATTTTTTTGCGACTGCAGGTGGTCGTCATCATATTGACGTTTTTCCTGTTTGTCGCGACGATCTACGACGTCCTGTTCTCGCGGCGTCTGGGAGGTGACCCGACGATGTCCAGTAGAGATCCGACTGGGGAAGCGGCCACTACCTTCAACAATCCGGGGTATAAGGAGAAGAAAGGTACGTTGGGATCCTTGGGATCTTTACGGTATTCAACGTGAAATATGGTGAATACAATTGTGTGAGGGTCAATAATTGATTGTTATTTACTCCCCAGTTATATTACCGTTCATGGGGCCCCTCTTTAGTCTTTTACTTATGGGATGCGATTAGGAATCGGATTTTTCTTCCTGACCCAATGTGTCCACCTTTCAAAAGTAGCCACAACTCTTCCACTACGTCGTTAGGCTCTTAATCGGTATGGTCAATTTCCAGTCTAGAGTGACCACTACCAGAATTAACTTGATACTCCAAGCTATTTCCGAATTTAATCGAAATCATCTCACGTTTACAGTTTGGGTACGACATGGAATCTGTATCTACATGACTGTTTCAAAGAGCAATAGCGAGAGGGAGGCGGTTACATGATAGCAAGACAAGTGAAGAACGGAAATGTCATACAACCCCAAGGCGTCCCCTTTTAGGCGTGATGGCGTGAGGGAATCCTACTCAGATAACACGATATAATGGCCTGCTTTTGTGCAAGAATCTTTTGGTGCCAACCTGCGAGCCAACCTTCACTTAGAAACGTCTTCCCTCAATTTACCTCTTGGGCTTTTAGCGAATTTTGGTTTATTTTGTTTGTTCTCGGTCCAAAATTGTTAAAACTCGAATTTCAATAATAACTTCTTGTCGTGGCTATCGAAAGGAAAGAGTTGATACCTAAATATAAGATATATATAGATAAGTATAATATACTTATATATTTATAAATATATATATTATATATTTTTTTTTTTTCAATACAAACGATACAAAGTATTAGTAAAAGAAATATCTTTAAAAAATTTGGTTTGTAATGCCCGCCCTTAAATAAGATCAGTGATCTTGTGCTTATGGGTGGAATCTGAGTGCTCATCACATTAGCCTATAATTATAAAATACAAAATCACGAATAAAACGTGTAAATATCTAAACCTCTTGAAAACTATTTCGGTACTAAGACCGTCAAATGCCCACAACTCCCTACAAAAATGCTAAAATTAATTTCTTAAATGTATGAAGACTGAGGGCCACTTAAATTTACTCTATTTTTGTTAAAAAAAAAAAAAAAAAAAAAAAAACAACGCTCGATGGTAGGAAGTCCCTCATATGGAAAGTCTGACATTAGTCTTTAAGGCCAGAGGATATTTAGCTGGTTAATTGAATTAGGTGATTTGAACTTGGAAAAATTGTTCACCAGTATTTACAGATGTTGAAGAAATTTATTTTATTTCAAACACATCCATGTTACTTTGACTGTACAAAGGACCATATAATTTGTTGAAATTTATTTTAATTTTGTTAATTTTATTCTTTACCATATCAAATACCGTCTTATCCTACACGAATAATCTATTATTGACTCCTACTCGCAACACAGAACATACGAGTAGTTCCAAGGCGTGGGGTGATTTCCAGTATTCAACAATTGATTGCAGATTAATTTATTATTTTAATTTCCGATTTTTCGTTTATTTATGTAAATGTTGTATATTTATGGAAATAAAATCCATTCGTTCATTTAAATGAGTAGATGTGTCTGCAGACAGATCACCAATATCTACCCCATTTTATGAACATGAGGACATGACTCCAGTAAAGAGATTTGGTCAACACTAAGCACTTGGTTGGAACACTCAGTAAAGTCGTGAAGTGACCTAGAATCTAGAGTAATTTAGAGTATTAAATGTGTGTGTATTAAGTGCTTCCCAAATTTTGGGAATTAGAGTAATTTCTAGGTCCAAGATGGCTTATCCAAAATTACTCTTATAGCAGCAAATTTTGAATAGTAACTTGGTATGTAACAAAACTTGGTATGTAGCGGATTAAGATGCGTCTTACAAGAACTACCCCATACCATGGCCCCATACTTTAGTATGGGGTAGTTTGGAGATTATATTCCGTTCTTGTTCTTCTCTTGAATCGTGTTCTGAATTTTTACAGGAATCTCAATGACCGACGCCAGCGGTAAGCCCTACACCCGCGGAAGCTCCAACGGCTCGATGGCGACTTTGTCGACGACTTTGTCATCCAACGGATCAACAGTCGGGTCGCCGCTTCCCCGAAGCCCCCTCCGCTCGAGCCTCAAAAAGCCCAAAAACACCAACGGCAATCAGCCTGGAGGGTTGGGGATTCAAAATCCTGGATTTTCCGGCGGCTCGCCGACGCCCTCTAGGAACGGATCCGTCAAGCGGGTCAGGATTCAAACCAACAGCACGGCTGTATAAACCCGAAGGATTGAGCCAAAACCAGCTGTAAGCGACCCTTTTAGTTTGAAAAGTCATTTGGCCTCGATCCAGAAGTGAATGTACCATTAAGTGATAATTTCTCCATCTGATGTACTGATTCAGTACTTTGTCGCTTGAGAAGTAACACAGCCTAACCCATTTTTCCCAACTTTTCATAAAGACAAAAAACTGTTTTATTCCAAAACTACAGCCGTTTTCACACTACACATAGTAAAATTACTACTTTTTGCTTGCTGTAGGCTCCCCAGAAGCATCCTACAATGATTTAAAATGAATTAATGCTCCAATCGAAAAATCGTGAGGTTTAGGTGATTTTTAAGGCTTAACAATCTGTGGAGATTCAGGAGATTTGTCTTCGTCTAAAACTTTCTTGTTAACATTATTGTGAAAATATGATGTGAAAGGATTCTAAAGTTGTACAGGTACCTACTTGAACCAACAATCTAGGAAATACTGCAAAAGGGTAACATTGATCAAAACACCATCTCATGAACGAGAAAAAGGAAGGTGTTATTTGTAAATGCAGAGTTCTTAATCATTAAGAGTTCTGAGTTAATAATAATTCTTAAGAGTTTTCAATAATAGTTCTTGATAATGAGAGTTCTTGATCATTGAGAGTTCTTGATAATTATCAAGAACTCTCATTATTAAGAACTCTCATTATTAAGAACTACCTATTATTGAGAACTCTTAAGAATGATTATTAAGAACCCTTCGCACATTTTTACTTGAAAAATCCTCAGAAAGGAAACCAGACAAATAAAACAATGGATCATGGATGTGTCTAGTACCTACCTACTTACTGCTTACAAGTACCTACTAATCAATAGGCAGTAGGTAGTACTATTGATTCGGTCGTGTTGGAAAACGTTATTAGAAACCTACGCATTCAAGTTTCTGCCAAACGAAATTTTGTTCAATCAAATTAGTTTAGGAACGTAGCCAGGAGCGTAAGGAGGGGTAAAATGGTAGCTTGAGATGTGTACATTTTTCACATAAATCAAGAGCTTTCTAACGAGTGGCGAACGATTTCTGCGTGATGAAAATTGCGGAAGTTACATTTCCCTACCAACAAGTAGCTTTTACGTGAAAATCGACCGAAATAGAAACGTTGCATTTTTTTCGTGTTACATTTTCACAGATAGACCCCCACATCTTAGACATATCCATGTTCAATACTTAAAGGATAGGCACCTACCTAGTTAGGGCCATCGAACATAGTTAGGAATTTGTGTTACCCAGCTTATCTTAAAGGGCAAAAAGGCTGAGCGGTTTGGACATTGTCGTCATTTTTTAGCTATTACGGCTGCTTTTCGACATTCTGTCTTAACTCTGTCTGTCGAAAGTGTCTTAACTTCATTTTGTTTTGTTTTGTTGAAATTCTGGGTTAGGCTGTGTTACGTTTTAAGCAACGACTTGTTAGATTGACTGTTCTGTGTATACAACTGCCCCTCTATCTCTAAGCGTTCTCTCGGTCAAATCAGCTCAAGTCAAAAGTCACTATTGTCCAGTGAGCCAGTAGGCTGTGCGCACGTTGTTTTATTTTTTGAAAGAAAATGATTCAAAAAGAGCAAAAATTGACCTCACGCGCGAAAATTACCTTCCCCTTAATTTATAAACAATAAAAAAAATTTGAAAAAAACCGTTTACAAATTCCGTTTGTAAATGAGGATTGATGACGATGAAATTATTCGCTTTTAGGAGTACCAACGTATTACGTATTGAGGCCTAAATCCCACAACCGCGCGAAGTCAGCGCTCCAAGCGGCCGTTTTCAGGCTGTTTTGCAGATGTCCCGCGTAGTCTTAACGAACAAAATATTTCAAACGCTCGTTTCTTTCTTGTGCATTTTCACTTTAACCAGAACGATTTTTGACCTGACAATTCGTTTTTAAGGAGTTTTTAAGGGAGCAAAAAACGAATTTGAGGTCAAAAATGCGAATTTCCGACCCATGCGCACACCCTACGCAAAACCTACGTCTCAAATACGCTCATTCTCCGAATTTAAGAGGTTTTGACCTGAGTAATCTGGTCAGGAAAGAACTAACTTGGAGCCCAGTGCTGATATAATAATTGCTACCAATGTACTGAAATCAGTGGTTTTTGGATGTCTGAATCAGGCAAATATTTACGAAGTTTTCAATTATTGTCAGTGTATGTTCCAAATTTTAATGTTATTAACCGTATATTATAGTTTGTGTATTCTTATGATTTGTGCAACAACAAACCCCCTATTCAACTGCCTATCTGATCCTGAGCCTATCTGGCATTTAATCGATGAGGCAAGATGCAAGGTTACACAGTGGAAGGTAACCCACTGCCTTCTCCGTCTAATTCTCCATTTCTTCGGCCTGAATATCGGAAAAAATTTAAATTCAAAACGGATCCAAATCATACAAACTTTTTGGTCATTTGTTTGCTAGAAACAAGTAACAATTTCATGCACCAAGCGAACATTTTGACGGAAATTCTGTAAGAAGTTGTCGTTTAACATGAAAAACCACGAGTCAGCACAGTCAGCGATCAAATCGCGTGTCCCCAATCAAATTTGAACAACTTTAAACAATTATCCAAATGAAAAAAAACCTCGAAATTTGAAATAATAGTGACGTCATGAATCAATGGTACCACGTTATCACCTTAAAATCAACCAGAAAGTCCCAAAACCGCAATCACACGTACTACTATGAAAGAGTCGAATTTTTTTGTTAGTGCCAAAAAGCAAGTAGCACTTATCAAAATGAAAATGTAAATATTTTCCGAAGTAAAATCGGTGCAATCAATTTTTAATAACAACAAAGTGTAAGTAATGTAATATGTAAGAAGATGTAAGATGTTTTTGAAGGATACCTGTGATGTATTAAGCACAACTGATCAATAAAGTTCACGTGCACGGAGTGATGAAACCATCCTCGTAAATTGTAATATTTTTTAACAAAATCATTTTTATGGGTTTTTCAAAAAAACATTTAGGTATATTTTTCTGTTGACAGCAAATACGTTATTTGAAATTATTTTGTTATTTGTTTTATTCAGTGATTATTTTTTATTTCTAAGTTTTTGTTAGTATTATTTCAAATTTTATACTTGTATCAAAAGATGAAGGAAAAGAAAGTTTTTTTAAATAATTTATTATGTACATAGAGGATGAATATTAATTGGTACGTAGTTAATAATGTTTTATAGAATACGAAAAAAAATCTTAGCTCAGTAGATTTGGAGTATTGAAATGTGTGCGATGTTATGGGTGAATAAAAAGGAAATTCGACTGTTTTCGATTTCGTTCAAAATTTATCGAAAGTCTAGTAAGCCTCAGTTTTTGTTTTGAACAGCCAGTCAAATTTGTACGCGGTCGAATGAACTGAAGAATCGCAAATTTCCTTTTATAAATAAATCAAGAGGATCATTGTATATTATATTATATTCTTTTGTATATATTACTGATATGAATCGTAAAATAGTGTAATCGATATAATGTACCTACCTATGCCAGCAATATAATTATACTTGAAGAATAAACATATCCCAACTATCACAAATGCACAAAAATTTGTAAGTCGTAGACGTTAGCTGAACAGTTTGTCGTAGAAATACAATGCAATATATTTATATAATTAGAATACGTACTTTTGGGCCAAGGGTCGGTAGTCAATATGTAAAGGATATCGCATAGGCCACTTAATTCACTTTTAATGCAATCTAACAACTTCTGATTTGTTGATTTTTTTGGAATATTGTAATATATCTAATATCGTAATACGTAGTGTAATTAACTGAGTAAATTGTGCTACTTCTTATGAATTCGTTAGAGCTACATGTTTCGTTAACATGAATTTGAAATCTTGAGACAATAAGTCAGCGAATAGGTTTTGTAAAATTGATGTGATTTGGAGTGTTATATTTTTTTTGTGTAACACGTGTAATAAGTCTAAATTGGTTCATTTGCAGTGATTTTGGTTTATTTTAATAAACAGCAAATGGTGGAGTCTGGTCGTATCGTGTAAGTTGAAAGTTTGAAGTGGGATTTAGAAGGCGTCCGTAACAGGTTGTAACTTGTAGCTGACGCTGCTCCAGCTCATTCAAGAAGCAGCCAGCTGAAATACCAATGAGGGATTTCGAACTACCCTAAAGCCTGATTCGCATGGAGCGCAGAAATAAATATGAATACGAATACAGATGTGAATATTAATACGAATAAAGCCACAATTTTCCCAGAAATTCACATTTTTTGTGAATTTTCCCAGAAATTCACGCTTTTTGTTAATTTCCCCAGAAATTAACATTTTTTGTGTGAATTTTCCCAAAAATTCACTTTCGTTTTGTGAATTTTACTAAATTAACTGTATTTTTGTGGATGTCACTCAAATTTTCCTATTTTACCAAACCTTTTACTTAAATTCAAGTTTTTCCACAAAAATTCTACACAAAGCACATTTTTTGTGTGAAGTTTTTGTGACATTTATAAATACTATTGCCATTTATGGATGAACTACACTAACCTTTATCCTTTTTACTGTAAATTTGAATGTTCAAACCAAATACAGTGGATTTTAGCACAATTCATGTCAAAAATTGGCATTTTTTCTCAAATTTATAGTAAGAAGGAGAAATGTTGGTGAAATTCATCCATAAAGGGCAAATTCGTTTATAAAATTCACAGAAAGATGTGAATTGTGGAAAAATTTACACAAAAAATGTGAATATCAGTATTAGCTAAAAACAACTTGAATTTCAGAAAAAGTTATAGTAAAATAGGAAAATTTTAGTAACATTCACACCAAATACAGTAAATTTTAGTAAAATTGGCATTTTTGTCAAATTTGCAGTAAAAAGAATGAAGGTTAGTGTAATTTATCCATAAATGGAAAACGTTTTTATAAACTTCACAAAAAAAAATTATATATACATGCATTGCGGGAAAATTCACAAAAAATATGAATTGTGGGAAATTCACAAAAAATATGAATTTTTGTGGAAAATCTGGAATTTAAGTAAAATTCTTGGTAAAATAGGAAAAATTGAGTGACATCCACAAAAAATATAATAAATTTTAGTAAAATTCACAAACAAAATGTGAATTTCTGGGAAAATTCACAAAAATGTGTATTCATATTCATGTTTTCTGATTTATGAATTTTATTCGTATTAATATTTATGAATATGAATACGCCCATCTCTGATGGAGCGTTTGTGCGTTGTACAATTTGATCGGACTGAGGGCCAGCTGGAATAGTGACCTGTGCGTTAGAAAAATTGTTTGATATTCGCCCCACGAACGCACTATGGATGTTATAAATGAGTAACATAATATCCGTTATAACCCGCCATTTTGTGTTCATCATATTGTTTTGCGATCTAGAATTTGTGACGATTGACGAACCTCAATAATAATTATCATTATTTGGTAGAATCGAAAATATGAGCAAATTTACACTTTTTAACCAAATGGCGCAAAATGACGCTCCGTCTGATGCTTTCTTGAATCCGACTCTCACAAACCACATTTACACAATTTCGACTTAGGAGTATCAGACTTATGTAAGAGGTGATTAAATGTCGACAAAAATGAACCGATGTCTTCCTTTTGAAATCAACATTTCGAACGCTGAGCTCAAAACAAAATCAAAAAAACCAAAAAACGTCGATTATCAGCATAAAATGTTTCTTTGAAACAAATAACCCAAGAAGAGTGAAAATGTATTAAAAAAATTCCGTACTGTTTTCGATGGTTGTAAAGTACCTATTGTAAAAGTACTTCCTCGAATGTGGCATTCTACGATTGAGTTGAACATAGTCCTTCATAATTATAAAGTAGAAGTAATATCACGTAGCGTAGGTAAAGTAATATCCATCTTCCGTCCATTTTGTAGTATTATAGGTGTTGTCAATTTTGTTTTTAAAACATTGTATGGTGAGTACACTTCAATGTTGTTGAAAATATATTATAATAATGACTTGAATCACTTCTTTTTTCCCTTCTGATGTATGTCGTCAATAGGTGTGTCTAACTGCCCAAAATGTGAGTCTAATCCCTGGATGACTGAATGAATTCGACAGGAGGCGGGGGTTGTCAGTGACTCTAATGGAGCGGCGATCCACTGACGATCGTATAACTCCTTTGACGATCGTGGCACTCCACTGACGATCGTGGGACTCCACTGACGATCGATCCAATGGAGTGGCGTGGCAAGAAGTCAGGGGGGAGTCAGTAGGATGATGATAGGGTGATAAGTGGTGGGGGGGGGGGGCAGTGACTAGTGGAGTGGCGATCCACTGACGATCGTGGAACTCCACTGACGATTGTGTAACTCCTTTGACGATCGTGGAACTCCACTGACGATCGTGGAACTCCACTGCTGATCGTGGAACTCCACTGGCGATCGTGGAACTCAGCTGACGATCGTTCCAAATGGAGAGGCGTGGCAAGAAGTCAGGGGGGAGTCAGTAGGATGATGGTAGGGTGATGAGTGGATGGGGTGGGTGGGGGGGGCAGTGACTATTGGAGTGGCGATTCACTGACGATTGTGGAACTCCAGTTTAACTCCTCCAATGGAACTCCACTGACGATCGTACCAAATGGAGAGGCGTGGCAAGAAGTCAGGGTGTAGGCAGTAGCATGATGGTAGAGTGATGAGTGGATGGGGCGGGGGGGGAGAGTGACTAGTGGAGCGGCGATTCACTGACGATTGTGGAACTCCACGGACAATCGTGTAACTCCTTTGACGATCGTGGCACTCCACTGACGATCGTTCCAAATGGAGAGGCGTGGCAAGAAGTCAGGGTGTAGGCAGTAGCATGATGGTAGAGTGATGAGTAAATGGGGCGGGGGGGGAGAGTGACTAGTGGAGCGGCGATTCACTGACGATTGTGGAACTCCAGTTTAACTCCTCCAATGGAACTCCACTGACGATCGTACCAAATGGAGAGGCGTGGCAAGAAGTTTTTTTTTTTTCATTTTATTAACAACAACTGCGAATTCGTGATCGTCATTCCTCGATAGGTATCTCTGTGCCATAGTTGGACGAATTATCGGCTCAACAATGGTATGAGATATTACTAAAACAGCTCGTAATCATAGTTAGGTAACCTTCAACTCGGTTTTCTGTGTTTCTTCTTGAAATTTGAGTTTGTCTTCATTCAATGATCTTCATTGCTGTTTCGACCTTTCCGTAGCTGCGGAAGTAATTTTTTCTCTTTTGAATTGCATAATTATTATTGCGCAATTGTGGGGTGCAAAAATACGGGTGGTGGGGGGGGGGGTGGAGCCCTCTAAACTGTGCTAATGTCATCACCAATCAGTGTGAAAATACTAAGGAACTTTCATCCAAGAGAAGAACTTGATTGGCCAAATTTAACTGAAAATTTAGGCCTGGAAAGAAGATGGATGGACGTAAATTCCGAGTTTGCCAGCGACATTTCATCAATAGTAAGTGAATTTTGGTTTTTGAATCATTGAATTGAGGCGTTTGCTATCAAAACCAGCTCATTCCATATTTTTCTGAAATCAAATTTTTCGCATATTTTGAAAATTTAGAGGGTCCTTTATAACTTGACGAAGGGGTATATGTCAAATCCAGCTCATTCCAACCCAAAACTAGATGAAAACGTTTTCCCTCTGGATCAAATCCAGCTCATTTCAAGCTTTTGCCATCGCCCACCAGGAGCTTTCTGCATTTTATTTAGAATGTTATTTTTCTTTGATAAAAAAAAAATAAATAAAAACATTCTGTTCCATTTGGCGTTGTACCAAAGTTCATGTCTCAACTGTGAAATTTCTTTCTTGAAAAAGTTAAGTGGATGTCATTTATTTAAAACTCGTGAAGACACAAATATTAACTGGTACCTACACTAGTAAAAACCAATTTCACACAACTTGATTGAACAAAAAACCGTGAAAAATCGTGTTTTTGCATCAAAATCAGCTCATTCCAACCTAATTAGTGTAATTACGCCCAAGGAAATGCACCTGCAATGAAAACGAAATACTAATCCAATTCCCTACAATCATAAATTAAAAAAAATTTTTTGGCTTTAGAACTCTGGACGTGAGAAGTTTTTTGTCTCTCCTGTAAAATGTACAAAAATGGAATCGGCTGGTTTTGATAGCAAACTCCTCAATTCTTCCAAAATCGTCTTGCTTCTTCCTGTGGTTCTATCAAAAATGAAACAGTCTGACTAATGACCACTCATTTTGAAGGTGTTTTTACTCTGAACACGACGGTGAAGTCAGAATTGCGATATCTCATTCCGTTCTCAAACTGGAGGACTTCGAAGATGAAGAAACGTGGTTGTTACTTGAGATGTTCTTCGCGGTTCATCTGCTCTAATCTGGTAACGGAATGAGATATGTCTTGATGGTGAAGACACAATTTATTATATCCAACGCTGAAATCTATAAGCTGAAGAGTTACTCAGCAAAAATGAGACAAAATTGAACATTTATGTCTGTTGAACATTCAACATCTGCTCTAATCTGACAACGGAATGTGATATCGCCATTTTGACTTCTAGAAGCTGAGGTGTTAGTCAGCAATAAGAGACAAAATGACTGAAAGGACCGAGCCATAATAGCGGACAGCAGTGTTATCACCGTATCCAATTATCGATATTACCTCAAATAGTCGATTTTTATGTCTCGAGAACACCACTTATTCTAGAGCTGTCGGATTGTGGGACAATAAATAAATAACCCTCGAGATAATGTTTAGATATTTTTTGTTTCAATTTTATTACGTAACAAGGGATAGTCATTATTTTAACGAACAAATGAGGCATAATATTATTGTCATACAAATATACGAATATTAAATACAAGCTGAGGCACAAAATTACCTCTTACATATTTATTTGTGTGTGTATAAAATCCTTTTGTAGCAGGAAGAGCTGTACTAGGATTCCTAGCTAATCATTGGCACAATTTGATATTTAACAACAATTTTATACTTTCAAACTCAAGATAAGGAAGAACAACGTGTAACTAGTAAGTGTTACGTATAACTTAACGCTTTTAAATTAAAAAGTGAATTTACAAGATGTTCCATTAAGAACGACGTTTTCGTGTGAACAAATTTCAACTTCATATAAAAACAATTCATACGGGGACTTGCGGTGGCGTTGACACGAAAATTGGTTTCGTCGACACAAAATCGTCAAATGTTTAAAATAAACAACAGAAGGTTTGAAACGCAGTTAAACGAGAAATGTTCGGTTGTAACGACGAGTCGGAACCAATTTCATACGAAGCTTCGAGACGATTGAAACAATTTTTGGTCCCGTGGGGAGAAATCACCGACTGAACGGTCGATCGTTACCAACTTGCGGACAACTCAAAGAGAAAACTTCGAGAAAACTCGTTTGAATTTATTCACTTTTCTCCCACACAAAAAAAAAGAGAAAAAACAGAAATTTGCTCAATTTGAACCCTCAACATTTAAGTGAGGACATTTTCAAAAGATATGTGTTTCGTATTTTTTTTTTTTTTCTCAATTTCTGTTTTAGTAGGTACTTTATTGATAAGTATCTTAATTCATAATAGTAATACTTCCTATGTACATTTTTTTTTTTTTTTTTTTTTTTTTTTTTTAGTGTAATGCAAATGTAATAATGGTATTTCTCACGCTTACAGAGAAATGTCTAGGTCTACGGAGTTCGGTCGCCAGGATTGGGCTTTTCAGACTTCACTGATGCGTTCAGTCCTCTTCTTGCCTAGAGATCCCTGAAACATGAAAACACCTTGTTAACAACCGTCATGTCCTCAGTCATAACATATTTCCAATTTTAACCCTTTTTACTGCCTTGCAATTTAAAAGGTACGAAGAAATCCGTAGATTTTGTTCATTTCAGTTGCGCCAAATTGGTACCTCCTCGAGGAAATTGATAGTTAAATCCGATTTTGGGAATTGAACAGGGTAAAGGTACAGTTTTGCTGGTAGCGTCGTCGGCTTCAGGGTATTTTAGAGTGGATCATACCAACGAGGCTGGAATTCAAAGAAAAATGAGCTGTCACAAGAGGAGGAAACTGGGGATCACAAAATACCGTCTGCAAATCACCATTGCAAATATCATTAATTTGCAGACGGTGTTTTGTGATCCTCAGTTTCCTCCTCTTGTGACAGCTCATAAAAGTTTTACATCGGCCGGAAAAAGTTATGATATCCTCTTTCCCCACTCACCCAAGGGGCATATCACATCTTTTGGTTTATTATCTTCGATAATGAACCAAAAAAATTTTTTGTTTTTGAAGTTGAAAAGACGTATAGAGGCAATAATATTATGCAACAATAAATTAAGCAAATTAATAAAATGAATAAATTAAGCAAGAATAAAGGAGAGGCTGTAGCCTTGCCTAACTGAAAATAAGAAGAAGAATAATGGTAAGAATAAGAAGAAGATGGTAAGGTTGAATAACCGAAGTTTTGAAGTTATATAACTCAGCTCGTGCAAAATTTCAAGTAAATCTGTAAAGGTGGAGACGCTGTAGCCTTGGCAAACTTAAGAAGAAAAGCCATGGAAAAGGGTTTTTGAATACTCTCTTGCAAGAGGAACCAGAGCTCTATGGACATGCCATAGGATGCTCAGCAAAACATGGGGGCTTACCCCCAGAATGACATTATGGGCAATTAAAGCTACTGTCAGGCCCATGGTCACATATGCGTCGGTCGTATGGTGGCCAAAGACGAGCCAGGCTACTGCACAACTCGGGTTTACCAAACTTCATAAGCAAGCTTGCCGTGGCATTACAAGGGGCTATGAATACAACCCCCACAGCAGCACTGGAGGTTCTTTTAGACCTCAATCCTCTGCATATTTATATCCGAAGGACAGCGTACCTGGGGGCCATCAGGATGCTGCAAGTGGGGAGGATCAAATTCCCCATTCGTAAAGGTAGTCACATTGAAATACTGGACAAAATAAAAGCTGAACCAGTGACTATGTTAGTTCCTGACGCAATGTTGGAAAAGATGAACTTTGACCACCCCTTCAGGGTGATCATTAATGATCGTGAATGCTGGAAGAGAGGACTGCCTCAATTTGAACCAGGTTCACTCGTGTGGTACACGGATGGATCTGTGATGGGTGGTATGGCTGGCCTGGGTATCAGGAGCCCAAACTTTAGTCTGGCTAAGCCCTTGGGTCCTCCGGCCACCATCATGTTTCAAGCTGAAACGAAGCTCTGTGCAAAATTTCCACGCTTCAATAACCATTTGAGAACGAACCAAAACTGCCTTGAAAAAATGATTCGGTTTAACCAATTTTGAGCTTTTGGTCAAAGTTGAATGTATGCAACAATTGACACTTCCAATGTTCGGTAGGTACCAATTTAACGTCGAATCTGTACATTTGAACAAGTTTCATAATAAAATAATAATAATAGCACAAGGAAACTGATCGTATATCAAATGTTATTAGGTAAATGCAACGAAAACGGAAAATAGTGAGTAGGTGTTAGTTCGAAATTCTAGTGTTTTGTCTAATCTATGCACGAACACTACGAGATGAAGTGGATTCCATGCCATTCAACTAATACAGTTCACAGGTACCTCAGTACCTACCTACCTTACATTTTAAATAAGCTATGATCGCAAACCAAATTGTTGTAGAGGTGTTAGTGGTTGGCTCTATTCATGTTGAATAGGACAACGAAATGACTGGACCGTGCCAAAAAGTGACTTTCTATCGTACATCGGTATTTCTTACTTCGATACCAACCCCTAATTGTTGGAGAAGTTGGTAACTAGCTCAGGGAATGGTCATTTTTAGTTCAGTTGTATTAGTGTAGTCATAATTAGTAACTAATGATATTTATAAGCTTAAGGTAACGAAATCCCTCCTTGACACACGACGCGTCTATCATAACTCTGTTCCGGAAATTTAATACTCTTTAAGGCAAATGCTCAAGATTTGAAAACCTCGATCTTATGAAAATGATAGTCAAGGGCACTCTTTACTGGCCTCTGAACTAATATGATTTGCTTAGGTTTCAGTTTTATCTTTCTATCAAAAGGCTCTCCAAAATCCCACTATTACGAAAAGATATGTAAAAAAGGCTATGAGGGTCTCGTGCTACTGAAGGTATATATGCAACGAAAATGATCATTTATAGCTAATTAAGATGTACCTACTAATTTGACTTCCAGGCATTTAAAAAAAAATTGACTTCAAGACTCAGCTAGGTCGACCCGGCTGACCCAGTGGGTCACTCGATGCCGGCCCTATTTACCCGTTTTTCATATGAGGTCGACCCAACTAGCCCAACGGCCTTGTTTTTCTAGGCCAGGAACCCAATGGGTCGACCTAGCCCATTCCCATCCTGACTGTTCGAGCTACCTTCTTAGCTTCAGGGGAGTATGCCTCATTCTCAACAGAGAAGCGACGGGGAGCCATTGGCCGGGGCAACATCTTCAATCGACAATTAGCAGCATTGGTGACTGAATCAACTCCTTCAGCACATAGCAGAATTGTGTCACCAATTCCAACATTTGTTCCTTGAAGATTAGTCTCCATCTCGTCAGAGAACCGCAATAATAGTTAAAATGGGTATGACACCTTTGCTCCTTTTATGGAAGTTAACAATAACTAGTACCTACGTATTATACGGTGCATCTAATAATTAAGTAGAGTAATAATGAGACACTCTTCTATCGTGTTCTTCTTGTTATATTAAGATGCAATTTGGATATGACTTTGGAATAATACTATCTATTTTTGTGTGTAACTCATGCATGGCCACTTTGCTCACTGTTGCAGATGAATAATATAGCCAAACGCAGGGAGGTTCTAATTAAACTTTGTCCCAACAAAACAAAATTAGAATAATTCTGACTCCCAATCACGTGACTTACCTTGAAACCATTTCGCTCATTGGCTGCAACAATAGTGTCATATCTCCAAATTTGATGCTTCGGGGTAATCGAAAAAAAAAAACCATTTCAACTTTGAAATATTCCGCTACGAATTTCACGAAGCGAGTTTTTAAAGCTGTAATTTCTGAGCTTCGTGCAATTCGTAGCAGAATATTTCAAAGTTGAAATGGTTTTTTGTCGATTACCTCGAAGCATCAAATTTGTAGATATGACACTAATGCACCTAATGAGCAATCTATTTATTACCCTCGTTAAGCATATGAAGCCACGGATCCATCCCCAGAAGAATCAAATAAAAACGGTGAAACTTTGACGGAATTGTTTCTAGGACGTTAGGAAACTCTGGTAGATCTCCACTATTATTTCCTTTTTCTTTCCTTTTTTTTTTAACTATAGATCGCAGATTTTATCCTTTTATTAAAATATTGTCGTCTTGTTTATGATGAAGACAGGTTCTTACGATGGGACTATTTGTCTTCTAGACATGTCTCATTTAATTAACTGATTTTTCCTTCGTCGCCACTTGAAACAACTTGATTCGGCAAAAAGTCAAAATCGTATGTTCTTTTTATAAAATCTAACTAAACTACTTTTTGGGTTGTCAAGCAGGTGACAAGTCACCAGGTGCTAATGTACTGGAGTCAGGGTCCAACAGTTCATATAACTAATTATATTTAGTAGATTCAAACTCTTCCCTCGCCACGGGCCTCGCCCATATGAGGGAATCGAAGGAACTGTGCATTTACATTTGTATGTTTATTGTATGGGAAATAAATAAATAAATAAATAATATTGTAACTGAATCTACGCACTACACCGACTATTTAGACACAAACGTAGCTTCGCGCATTATTAAATACAAAAAATACAATAACTACAAAACGTACTTCTCCAATAAAAGGTCCAATAAAAGACCTGAAAGGGGTGGTGGTCCTCAAAGTGACCTGGGGAAAGTTGGAAGTCGTTCTAAAGCAAGAAAGTCTTAAAAATGAGTGATCTGAGTTTGTACCTCTGCAGGGGTTGATCTCAACTATTGGTGCCCCAAAAATGTCGGCATTTTCGGGCTTCCCTCAGTGTTGATAGGACCAGTACTTTGAATGCTGCAGACAGCGCAAAGTCGTGAAATAGTACATTTTAGCCAATATGGGAAAAATTGTTGTAAGTAAAGTAAAGTAAGCAACCATTTCAGGTTGAATTTTCGTCCGACTGCCGTTTTTGGCGTCGCGGACGTCATCGGCTGTCCACCTAGGTGGATCAGAATTGTTCCGATGATTTCGCTTAAAGCTACTCATTGCCTCGCCCCCTTGAGTTGCCTGTCTCCGCAAATATACGATATGTACAACTGTGAAAATATTGAATAATTGTTGTTTTTCAGCCGTTGGTCCAATTTTAAAGTTGGGCAGAATTTAAAGCCGATCTCGACGTAGAATTTAATGCTCTTCTGAAGTCGACGCAGAATTTAATGCTCTTCAATTTGTCTCTTGGTAAGGTTTTTGCTGAGAGGCGTTGTTTAGGAGTTACAAGCGAAAAACCGAAGAAAGCCCGAAAATTTCGACGGTTTTAGGTAGAGATGGGTGTATTCAAGCTCATAAATATGAATACGACTAAAATTCATAATTTGAAAAATATTAATACGAATACAGATATGAATATGAATACAAAAAGCCATAATCACATCTTTTTGTGGATGTCCCAAAAAATTCACTTATTTGTGTGAATTTTACTAAAATTTACTGAATGTTTTGAGAAGTTCACTCAAATTTTCCTATTTAACAATGAATTTTACTATATTTAAGTTATTTTCACATAAATTCTCCAAAAATTCACATTTTTTGTGAGTGTTCCCACAATTCACATCTTTTTTGTGAATTTTATAAATAATTTTGCCATTTATGGATGAATTTTGCCAAAATATGAATTGCACTGGAATGTATTTGGAAAAAATGTTAATATTCATATTCATATCTGTACTCGTATACATTCGTATATATTCGGTACATATTCGTATTTTCCAAATTATGAATTTTATTCGTATTCATATTAAATATGAATAAACATGAATACATTTAAAATAAATATTCATACATTTTATGAATATGAAATTCGCTCATCTCTGGTTTTGAGGCATCAAAAGGCTAAACACCTGGAGTAGTAAAAACTTAGGTTACTAATTTTCAAGACTATCTTAAGGTCTTAAAACTATTTCCAGCTTTCCCGAGGTCACTTCGAGGTCCTGTCCCTGTTTTACTGGACTATTTGTTAACAAACACCAAATTACTTCAGTACTACAAATCCAATTATTTAAGGAATTACTTGTTTCTATTGTTGAAAGTATTTGATTCAGCACGATACTAACGAACGGTGCAATAAAAGCAAGCAGAAAACGTTACGTAAAAGATCGAATTCTAACTTGTAGACTCTATGTATAGACAATAACTCATATATGACAATAACCACAATAGTTAGTGGTGCTATCTTACTTCAAATACGTTAAGGACACTCCCCACGCTCTTCGATACGGTTAAACAAGTTCGACACTGCAAATCGGAACGCATTAATTGAGGGGCGGAAACTACGTTTTTGGTTTTTCAGGTTGACAGAAATCAAACATCTGAAACTACTGAAACGTTGGGTAGGTTATGATCATGTTGAACAATGGACTGACTTGATGGAGTTAGTTTGTTTTTGATAATTAATAGCGATAGAAGATAGAAACACTGACAACTCTACAACATAGTATCAAGTATTTTTATAGCGTTGGAGTTATGAGGGAATGAGGAGTTATTTACTATTTTAGTGTACACGAATGTAGACTTCATAAAATAGACACACAAATCTTCGAGTTCATATATCTGGTTTATCTAACAAAGGCTAATAGAGGGATGACTTGACCACAGTTACAATTGACACTTATCCAACTGGTACGAGCGGCATCCAGAAAGGGAGGTTGCAAGGGCTGTGTAGGACGAAGGGAATTTTGTTTGTCAGAGTTGTCACCACTGGTAGGTAGAGAGGTTCCTAACGGTCAAAACAAATCATCAAACGCCTCAGTCCGTTACGAAATGTCGTCACAGCAGCCAAACGCGTCAAACAGTTCGTCCTCCGACCGCAGGTGTGAGACACCCACGGTGTGTTATTCTGTTCCTTTCCTAAACCATTTCTTGACTCAATTTTGACTGGTGACAAAACGTGGGTGTGTCACTATACTCCTGAGTCAAAAAGGCAGTCTCTACAAAGGCGCCAAATCCATTCACCATCAAACAAAAAATTCAAAGTCCAATTTTTAGAGGGGAAGATCATGGCATCTGTCTTTTGGGACTGGAGAAGGCTATTATTGGTCGATTTGATGCCTAAAGAAACCACCATAAATGTCGCTGCAGACTGCATACTGTGAGACACTCAAGAAGTTGACAAAAATTCAAGGACAAAAGGAGAGGAGTGCTGACTCGTGGTGTGTCACTCCTTCATGACAACGCATAAACCTCATACCGCCATTCTCACTCAGGACCTGCTTGTGTCATTTGGGTGCGATATTGTGACTCATCCTCCCTACTTCCCTGGACCTGGCACCATCGGATTATCGTGTTTCCAATAAATTCAAGGAGTTTTGGGGTGGACAACGATTTTCAAATGACGATGAGGTTCAGGATACTGTCGCAAAATGGCTTCAGAAGGTGGAGCTGAAGGTATACGACGGGGGTATACAAAAACTGGTCCCTAGGCTTCAAAACTCTATTGATCTCAATGGCGATTTTGTAGAGGAATAATGACATGATTTGACACTTATCTTGTAAATTTCATTTAAATATATTAATTTTTCAATTTTTAACTCATGTTGAAACCTTACTTTCTGGACGTCCCTCGTAACTGTATTTGTTGTTGCCAACAACAAGGAGCTGGGTGCCTGAATATGTCATGAATAAAGATGGGCAGAGTAATCGAAACCAAACCTCTCAGGATCTTATCTGGCCGTCCAAGGCTTAAGGCTAGTGGTTTAATTTCTTAAAATAGGACGCTTGTTCTGAGACATATCAAAGTGGTGTTAAACTTTGTACACATAAAAAATTGATTTCAGAGTGAGCCAAAATACATACTTGGGGAAAGTAGTTGAACCATACAGTGCTAACCGTCAGATTAAGAATTTAGGGTTATTCTGAATACAAAATTTATTAAATTGGGTCCATAATTTAGAATAACCCTGTATATTTCCAAAACAGGTGTTTTAATGGCACTGACAAACCAGGCCTTCAGACAGGTATTTCTACCATCGTTGGTATCATCCACCTGACATCCACACTCTTTTAATGGAACTATTCAAGCTATGCGTCGACAAATAGCTGTCTAATGTTTTTAATTTAACCTGAATAGATCTATGATGATAAAAGGTGACTTAACTGAAAATTGGCGTTATTGAATTTACAAAACTTATATTAGTGTGTTCTGCCTTGCGAAATGTACTTCATTCTTTGCCTGATTCACTCTAGTTGCGTACAATGCTGGGAGGTTGTCCCTAAAGCAACAGAGTAAGTCATGTATACGAATACATAATATATTTTGGTGAATTGACATAATCAAATAGCAAACGAGTTATGTTCAAGGGGACGAGCGAGGTCTGAAATCCATTGTTCAAATACCTAACGCTAAATCCTATAAATACAATAAATTTAAGAGTTACAAATGTTTATGTAAGTGATTGATTATAGTAGTGTATGCAGCTATTTCGGTTTTCTGTTGTTTTTGTAACTTACCTGCGAAGACAACGACGTTTTGTCAGGAGAGGCAACCACGTGATTTGGAGACTTCTGTAAAAACATTGTTCATTTCCACATTAAGCATTACATCCCAAAATTGACATACAAAAACCGTAAAAATTCACAAACAACACATAAAAAAACGAAAAACACAACCCAATTAGTTGAAAAACAAACGTCATTTTTAGTGCGACAAATTCACGAATATTCTTGTCAAGTATACTTTTTTTCTCCAAGTAATATTTTGGGGGGAGCCAATTTAGGGGAACACCATCCCGTTAATGGAACCGTAAAATAATTAGTTACAAAAGCGTTAGTTCGATTAAACATCCAATTAATCAAGATGAGTAAGTTGCCGATTAAAGGTTGAGTGGTTTAAGTGGTTTAAAGACTTGGAAACATGTAAATGTGGTATTGAATATCAGAATGTGGTATTGAATTGCAACTTTCGCAATTTTGAAGAGGATTCAAATATGAGTAATTGGTCAAATTAAAATGGAAACTTGGATTAAAAAATTCACCTACATGAAATTTTAAGACAACAGTTGTTGTAAGAACTCTGAAGTAGTAAAAACATACAAGTATTTTAAGCAATGTTATATACTCGAATTAACAGGTAGATACAAGTGAATGGTTCCAAGAGTGCTATAAAAGGGTATTTTATAGATGTTGGAAAACAAATATTGGAGCGAAAATTGGAGCAGTCCCCAAATGTTGTTAAAGATGCCTGAATGTATTGATGGCTACCAGACTGTTGTGGATGGTACCTCAAAGGACTCAGTACCCCTATCAGGTACAGCCTGATAGGGGTTCATAGAACCAATGGACGTTAACTATGCTCTAAATTGCAAGAAGGGATTCGATCAGAGAAGAGTGCGGGGTAGAGGCAAGTCTTGCCAGGAGGCTGCAACGTGAAAATCCACGGTTGGGACTGTGAGAGACACGTCTTAGGACTGGTCCACCACTGCCCAGTATTCGGTCTGGCTTCAGGAGACAGTGGAGAAACCAGCATTCTGGGTAGATCCCATCCTACCACGGGAGGGGGAGCTCCTGGCACCAGATGCAACGCTTACACAAAGCATCACCTGCCAGCCCTCCCAGTTGAGTTTGGATTCGTGGTGGTCCTTGGTTGACGCAAACCCCGGTCCCTAGACGTGGTCAAGGGATGCGTTAAAGGGGGAGAGGTGGCATCATTAGGGAACGTGTTCCCTGGTTATGTACCTCGGCATGGGAGTTATGCTACTAACCCAGGGACCAACATCCATAGTTGGTAGAACCAGCTAGAGGGTTCCACCGAAACCTGCGGTGCTTAGGATATCAGGTACCAGTCAGGCGACGAGTCATTCGCCTGTCTGGCTCCTGAGAGGCGAATAGACCACTCTACCTCCCCCAGGCTCAACTGGTGGGATGTGCTTGCAGGACGGAGGAAAAGCGTATCCGATGCGGATCGTCTCTCCTTAGATGCTACTTCTCCATCTTGGAAGAAGAGCTAGGACCACAATGCCCAGAGTGCAGCCAAAAGTACGAAAAGTACGGTGAGGCTAGTGGTATTCACCCACTCGTCATTGCTTGTGACAGAGCCCTGCACAAGGAATTCAGAGCGCCCCGAAAACGATCAGCAAATGCCTAGTCAGAGAAGTGATCAAAGCTGTACTCCCAGGTGAAAACACCAATTTCAGTATTTCAGGCAGTGTCCAGGAGACTCGTGAGGTCTAAGGAAGCGAAACAGGCTTAGAAGGCCCTGCCATCTCAGAGGAGAATTGAGGACGACGACAGGGGCAAGCATTGGCCTCCTCCCCATTAACCCCTGATAACCAGTGGAAATATAGTTATCAATCATCCCGCCCATTTCTTTCATTCCACTTTAAACCAGTACACCATTCAAAGTGGAGTTTTAATTTGAATTATGAGACCCAATCAGATTTACTTGCCCCCACCATCAAGTTTTCATTCGTAGCCCTTCTGAACTGAGGGAAATCTTCTGTTTTCCTCCTGCATCCCATTCAAACTGCATAACAATAATAATGTACACGAAGCAAAATTGTAATTCGCAAATCCATACAAGGACCCTGGGACATGTTAACAAAGTACATATGCTGCACATACACAAATTAAAAGGGCAAATTGTTAGGATTGTTAGTGTGTTAGTGCACTTACACCCAGATCTGGTGAAGCGTCACCTGGAGTGGACTTAGAGTCATTGAGCGGACACACTAATTCTTCTTCATCTTCATATTTGCTCTTTTTTCTCTTCAACGTGAACTGAGACTTTTTCGGCACCTGAAACCAACGATTGGTAAATTTAGATGGGATTTTTTCAGAATATACTTGAAAAATGACGATCTAAACACTGAGATAACTGAGCTTTTCATCATGCATTGATATCTCCAATCAATTTATATTGTACATTTGGCAACACTGGACGGAGCACAGGACAGTGAAAAGGACGTAGAGTGAGGGGAAAAGTGATAACTACGTGATATAAGGAAGAAAATGGGATATCCCATGATACTACTCCATTTGATGAGGTATGTTTACTCCTTGACTGGTAATTAAGGAATGACATCGAATCCGGCCAAACGGTTATTGAGCAGGAACGAAAAGTTGATGAATGCGCACTCCGAAGTATTTGTATAATTGGTACTCAGTAATCGGAATATATTCGACTCCCATCACATCCCATGTCTCATCACTTATTAGAAGGGATCACTATGTTGAAGGCGTTGAAGGATTACCACTCATCATCAACGTCCTTTACAAACCTTGGCTTTGAGACTGGCTGTAAGGGGGATATAGCCGAGTGTGGTCTCGGCTTCCCTTTTCTTCTGAATGACGTCCGCTCCCAGCAGCTCCTTGAAGTGAGTGGCCAAGTGTCTCCTGAGGAGGGTCTTCTCTGATGGGATGGACAGAACGCTGGCCAATAGCGTTTCTGTAAACCTATCTTCGTGAACCATCAAACCGCCGTGGACTCCTAGAAAAACAATATAGTGTTCAGAATCTAGGCAGCAGAAATATGTAAAAGATATTGCTAGTGGCTAGTGTGGGCCCCCTGGTCAACTGACTTTCGTCTTCTACCAGGGGGTTTGGCCCAACATCAGGGTTTGGGAAAACTACCTACTTTCTAGCAAGTTCACGACCACCACAAATCCAACCTCTGTTGGAGGGCAGACTGGTGGATCTTTGTCCCGAGGGCGTTTGGTCTGGTGGCCTGTGGGGAACTGAAGACTGCAGGGGGCCAGGCTATCTCTCACCCAGTCCCTGGATGGACGCAGGCCATTTGGAAGGACCTACCGCTTTCCATTTCTCAGTGCTTAGCGGGATTGGACTTGCCCCACTCGCACCATCCATGGGGGAAACGGTCCCCAACTCACTGACCTAAGGGGCAGACTACTGGATATTCATCTGCCCCTATGCTACCCTAACCTAACCTACCTTCTATTGGGGTACACTACTCGATATTCATCTGCCCCTTAAATTACATTCGCTCCTTGCTTAGCTAAGCTAATAAGACAGTCTAACACTAACCTACCTCCTAGCCAGCCCCAATGGCAGGGCCCACGAACCACCCCTCCTTATTCTTCCAAACCTCCCTAGCATACCCCCTTCCAAACATCATACCCTTCTTCCACTCTCACAATACTCACATCCCACTCCAAACCCAGCTCTCTCACTCTGGACACCGCCACCATGCGCTCTCGGGCAACGTGCTGCAACCGAAGGTCACATGGTGGACAATGCATCTATGACCAGAGATCATCTGAGTCATGTGGAAATCAAAGACCATCCATTCCGCTTTTACCCTCTCAAACACACTTGGTAACCATTCATATGTCCACCTACCCTTCATGCTTACATCCCACCTATTCTGCCATTCAGCTGAAACATGTGTAATGTTTATTTTGAGGGGCTGATGTTGGTTGGTTGATCCCCCTGGTTAACTGACTTTCGTCATTCAGCAGAAAAAGCCAACTTAGCACCAAATTGAATCAATTTTTGCACTGAGTTCGATAACACAAAAGAGGATTCAAGCCATATCAAACCCTCCACCGCCAACTTGAAGTTCCATTGTAGTTAAGGACATTACCAACCTGATCCCCTCAGATTCGGAGCATATTCAGCGAGATCAACAACTCTCAACCATTCCATCACACGATGGTTGGTCCACAGTTCCACTCTGTCTTCAGTCTCATTTTCTGGGTCCGATCTCCTGATAAGGCAGTGGGGATCAAACTTCTCTTTTCGTAATACCTGAAAGGCATCACAGAGTCATCACCTTGAATTAATGGAAAGTGGATGGATGTAGATGAAAGATGAATAGTTTGCAGAAATATTGACTTACGTGGATACCAGCTTTGATGCTAGCAACGTGCAATGCCAGGTTGATGTGCAGCCCTTGCAAATCATCAAGGGACAACCTGTGGAGAACGCGGCCGTCTAGACGAGCAGACATGAACGCCCCTTTGTACTGCGGTAGGCCGATGTCGTCCAGCCATCGGAGGACCCAACCTGGCTCTAAACGCCCAGCACAGTCGAGCATTGGGTCGGCTGCGTGTGGTCCTCTCTCGGCCTCCAGAGCCAGGTGAAGCTTCTTCCGCAACATTCCGCTCTGACAAAGGAGATAATAAGTTTAGGCGAAGTTACATAACCAGTTATGTATTGCAGGTTAGCACGGTTCAGATAGGCTCGAGTTTTTCTGGTGGGGGCTATACTATGCAGTACCTACATAACGTTACCACCACGCCTAAAGCGCCAATCTACTTTCATGATTATTATTGTTTTAGTGCACTAGTAGTGCTCCTACAGTAGGGATGGCTATCGATGAAGAAAACCTCGATGTTTTAAACCTGGATTTTTTTGGGGGGAAGGAATGTACAGGGTTCTTCTTAAGGGTAATTTTTTCCTAGTCCGGGTTTTTTTAGGGGGTGAATTTCATTGATGAATCGAAGGTAGCGACACTGAACCCCCGGGTATAGTGTTGATTAGTGTTGCTAATCGAAGGACATTGGAATTGGGTCGCTAGTGGCCATGGGTTCCAACTTACCCTTGAAGCGGGACAATTTATGTCTAAAGAAGTGGGTTAATCTTTCCGATGTGACGAAGTTCTGGGTTGACAGCGCAAAAAACCTCGTTTCAGGACCCTTGCACTGTTAGCACTGTCGCTGAACACAACAATTCGAAGCTGAGGAACAGGCTTTCCATTGATGTGGTCCGGAGCATCCTCACCGCACGTTACTCCCTCCCTGAAGAGGGGATCACATGTCCTCAGTTTCAGCCAACAGAGGAGATTTTCCCTCTGTTCTATGAGCATACGTACAATCATATTTCCAAAGACACTGAGACAGGGATTTTTTGGGTGGAAGGAATGTAATGGGCTTTTCTTTAGTAGTTTTTTAGTACACGTCAGGGAGTTTTGAGGAAAAAAGGTTGGCAACCGTGACCGATAACCATCCCTCATCTACAGATACGTGAAACAAATTTTTTGTTTTTTCAAAAAGTCCACTGGGTATTACGTATGTCGGCATGGTGTGCCCAAAAGTGCACTAAAATGACCAAAAAAGCAGATAGGCGCTTTTGGCGCGGCGGTAATATGTGCTTTTCTATGAATACATAGGGACACACTTCGAATCGTCACATCAAAACAAAGATGAAAGTAGAAAATAAAATTATAAAGGGGATATAGGTAAGTTTATTAGTGCCACTTCGCTATTCACCAATTCATACTCATTTAATCATTGCCAATGAAGACCCACTTTTTTTTAAGACATAAAAACGAAAGGAACATCCTCGTCGCCAAATGAAAGATCTTTGAATCTATCTCTGTATGTAATGTTTTTCTATTATATATATTATATCTATTATAAATTATACATAGAAAAACATTACATACAGAGATAGATTCAAAGATCTTTCATTTGGCGACGAGGATTTACTGTGTTCTGTAGCGACCTGTAATATTTATATAATCACCAAGTTTTGCTTACTACGTTCCACTCAACGAGTACCAGACACAAAGTGATTTTTATTGTTTATCGTTGAACGTGGAACGTAGAAAGCAAAACTTGGTGATTATATAAATATTACAGGTCCCAACAGAACACAGTAAATTCTAAATGATTTTACCACAAGTAAACTGTGGCTGCCAGATGATTTCTAATTTGGGTTGTTTGTGATACACGAATAACTGTAAATATATTATTATCTGTTTAAAATTCACACCTTAACATTTAGTTCTTTGTCGATTTCGTGAGGGGTTGCTGTAAGAAGCATTTGCCCGGACTTGACCCATCGTCTCGCCTCTGGCACTGAAGTGTCAAGCCCCATTTCTTTCAGCCATTCGCAGATATTCTCCGACGTCCACTCGCTGAACGGTTTGTCGTTTCTGTAGAACAAGAATAACTTTAATAATCGAATAGTTTTCTACGTTCGTTTAGAATAATTCAGACAAACTTGACTGGGTGGTGAATGTATTTCGATGTTGTCTAACCTCTAACAGAATTGACTGCATTCTAACCTAAAACTGTTATCACACGGTGGCTTAGGACTCCGGTGCCCCGAAGGTGGACTGGCTCGCTAACCACAATCACTGCCCAATGCAGAGGACAATATGACAGCGATTGATAAGTGGATAATATCGTCATGCATAAGAGTCCCATACAATTTACCAAGTTCAATATAATAACTATCTACCATTAATAGTGAGATAAGAAGAAATATAGAATACACTTTCTTAAGCAAAGCAAAACAATTTGGAACAACCATCAAAGTGACAGACCAAAAATATGGAGAACATACACAAGTATTCATTCAGCTGCATGCAAATGAATATAATGCATTAAGAAGCACAATATATTCAATATTTATACGTGATATACAGAGATCTGCGTTGAATAAGGGGTAACAAGTTTTTTCTTTCATTTGAGAAAAACCATCAACGGAAAACAAAGGAAACAATCAGTGGACGACACAATAAGCAGATGTCAATCACTACATCTCACATAGGCGAAAACTGCGGAACAGTAAAGGCGGGTTCAATTGGAGCGGAAAGTACGGATTGCGTATTGCTCTGTGATTGGTCAAGGCCATGGAGATACCTACACCCACAACCTTCGACGCTGATTAATCACAGAGCAATACGCAATCCGCATTCCGTACTTTCCACTCAATGTGAACCAAGCTGAAGCAAATACACGAATAAATACGCAGATAAGTTGAAATGGGTCAACATTTACATAAACATGCTCAGTCCAGACTGTGTGCCATTCAAAATAACTCGTGAAAATTTAGCCAAACCATGGAATCAAATGACTAACTAAAACCATGGACTGAAAACAGATTAAACCATGGAATCAAAAGAATAAGTATTCCATAACCATTTCAACATAAAGTTAGCTATTCATGTATGTTCCAATATTTTCAACGTGTTGCAAAAATTTCAAAATATTCGAACTATGTAGGTAGGGGGCTAAATTCCTAGTGATTTGTATGGAAAGAAAAGCTATTATAATAACCATTATAACCAGGGAAGGAGTATTTTGCACGTATGACACCTCGTCACGTATGACACGATAATACCTTCATTAATGAACAAACGTAACGTTAAGGGATCGTAACATGCACCATAAGGACGAACATACTCTTGTCAAAAATGCTAAACAGAAATATGTACATGAAGATAAGAGAATGAAAATACCTTATGCTACTGCAGCTAAAAGCTATTTGAAGACGCTTGAAAGAGGCAGAATCAAGCGAATGACTGCAATAATTAAGTAATGGTGGCAATCAATGAGAAGAATTGAGTATAGAAGAGAGAAATGTATGAGATTAAAAAAAAAACAATAAAATTCGAAAGTCAAGTTAAGTTTTCAAGATGCACTAAGAAATATTAATTTACTATCTAACAGTACTAGTAATGCTCGAGATTGAAGCAACGTAGCGAAATTGGTAGTGAATTGTTCTTAGCACCTGATAAATATGATTTTGAAGTCAGGAAAAGTCCTACATCCTACCGATTGTCTGATTATTGCACAATTTTGGGGGTTTTCTCCAAATTTCTCCGCTGTACTTTGTAAGGGATGGCTGCTGAGTGCCCCTGTTCAAGGGAGGTTAGGCAATATGTCCACCCAGAGGGATATCCGGTCTGAGGTTCCACAGAACCGTCTATCCCCAGAGAGGTCGAACAAAAAGATCGAGAACAGGGGAACAGCAAACCATCACAACTTTGATGAACCACACACTGCAATGTTCAATATTAAATTCTTTTTACGATACCCCATTGGCAATTCGATATGTACATATCATACAACAGCTTCTATTTGAAACTAAGAAAAATCTACAATATTCGACAATCACAGCATGACCAACCACGGATGCTTTGACACCGAACGCCATCAGAATTCACATCGCACGGAAAAGGGGGAGCTTTCTGTTGAAAGTACGGCAGGTTTCGGGTAGATTCTAGAGAGACGAAACGGATATGAAACGTATTTTTGAAGAGCGGTTCGATATTTTTACCTAATGGCTTGGGAGTTGCCGCAGAGGCGAGGACCAGCGGTGGAGCGGACGCCGCCTCGTGTGAACGGTTCGTCTGCCGGGATGTCGTCCAGATTGCCCGAGCCGCTTCTCTTCATCCTGCACGATACAAGAATCGAAAAGTTCAAAATTCATGAATCTGATACAATGCAACATTGTCAGTTCAGGATATGGGCCACTCTCCTAGAAAGCGACATTTTGATATCAGGAGCCTTTCCCAAGCCCCATCATAATTTTTTGAGTTGAAATTTTTTTAAATTATTGTATTTGACGTTATCTAGAACCACTTTTCTAAGTTTTACGATTAATGATTTCATTCAATAGAAAAAAAGTTTAAATAGTCAATTCGTCATTCTCCGTCCGTATCCAGGCTCGACCACCCCAACTTTGATGTCCTGAAGAAGGGGTTTTCGAGGGTTAATTGAAAATTCGCGCCCTCACAGCACCTTGGTCAACCTTTTGAGATTCTTCCTGATTCTCATAATTTTAAGTTAATTTTTTCGAAAATCATAAGGAGAATAATATTATTAACAAACATAATATTATTATTATTATAACATAATATTATTATGTTTGTCTGGACCTGTTGGACGTGTCACCTCGTCCAAGATGTTTCTTGAAATTTGGCGGACACAGCTGTTTTTCCCCGCTAATTTTCTCCCGCCATTCGATTCAGCTGTTCAGAACACTGGCCAGCAGTTCGTTTCAGTTCTTTTCAAAGCGTCAACGTGTTATTGTCTCGTCTTGGACGTGGCTGTCCAATCACCCACCGTCGTTGATTTCACGGTAAGTGTTGGAAATAAATTTTATTCTTCGTTTTGGTGTGAAAGAGCTCATGGAATTTCACTCCAATGAATAGGGAATTTGGCGAAGTTACGTGAAGATAGACAGGTAAATCCATTAAATTTAGTTCCCGTCATTCTCCGTCCACGACCGTTCCACCGTTCGAAAATGCTTGATCAAAGTACCAAATTAGGCCAAACTCACGACTTCTTTTCGACATGTTCGAACGAGATTAGTCCTGGTTGAAGAAACCACCTTCAGCTTGGGAAGAAGACGAAAATTATAATAAAATGAAGAACTTTGTTACGAACTTGAAAGTTGTGAATGATGTGGCCGAACGTTGGGTGAAGTTGATGCAAGATTTTTCCCAAATTATCACGACTAAAGAAGACCAACGGCGAAATTTACTCTTGTCCGTAGAAGAAAACAGGAAAAATCCCAAATTTCAAGAAACGTACTCTCAAAGATTCATTGTGATCAGTCAGGGAGCAGTGCAATAAATATCACGATAGGTAGCTATCTATATTCTCATTACACAATATGTAACTTTACAACATATCATGTTGATCATTTATTAAACTCCTAAGCCCTCTATTGTGGTTTATGAGTATGATACAAATATTCAGTGTCAAAAAACCGAGTTTCAAAAATATTGGAGAAAATATTCAAAAAATAAGACATTTTGAAACTTTAAGCCCCTACTGGCAAACGTTCCCGATCACCTGCAGACTTGAAACTTTGAGCCTTTCCACTTGTGGGGCAAATGTCACGATATAAGCCCTGGGGAGCACGACGTTTGGGGGAAAACTTTTCTCTTTGCTCCACCCTAGCCCACTTCTGTAGGCGTTGCGGTTCCGCTATGCCCAGTTGGGAACCGCCCGATCCACTAACTATGATTAAGCTTTGAATAAAACCCTCGACGGGCTGTAAAACAGAAACAATCCTCCTTGTGAGAAGACCATCAATGAAGTGGAAAATTTATTCTTTACGAACGTGACTACCAGAAAACTGCTTCAACTCTACTACAAGTATGAAACCACTTACTTTCCGAATATTTTTCGAATCCCTTTTGGCGCGTTGGTCTGCATTGAAGGACTTGGCTCTTTCGAGTAGTTGTCGGTATCGGTTTCGTTAAGTTCGTTCATAACAGTCGTTTCCGTATCCGCTGAAATTTCAAAGTAATTAAACGTAAACATTATTTTAATTACGTACAAAATTAGTGCGAAAAAAATACACCTTAACAAGGACCTTAACATTATTAGACCTTAACAAGGAGCAGTTGGAAAGTTTGTAATGTCAGATCGAAATGTTCCTGAATACCCCAAGCAATCAAAGCCTACAAAGAATCTTTCCTTCTGTTTCTAAATAGAGAGAAGAATTTGATGGAGGCATTAACGAAACGATCTAAGAGTAGGTACATCTGTACAAGGAAATCTTGTGATATAATGGACGATTCAGTACGTGTAAAGTGTCCATGAAGAGTAACAACGCATTTTTTTCTTCAGGTAATGGAATTTATACAAATATTTGAACGATTTCATTTTCAACTAAATTCTCAGAAGGTGGAAGTTTGTGCTATCTTGACCTATTAAGGTCCTGCAGGACCTGGGTAGGAAAGTGTTTGAAGGATATCTCAGGCTGTGATTGATTCGGAGTTTTGAAATACAATTCTAAATTCACTATATTAATGAGATAATGCCCCTGCGTCGTCGGATTTTAATGAGAACCTCTCATCTCTGCTTGGACCTCTGAATGATAACGTCCCATCTCCGTACTACCTAACTTTCCAGGAGAAGGCAAAAACTGCTCAGCTGCTTCATTTCTAGTTTACGTGCATGTATCAGATACATAACGCGTTAGATCCTAACACAATTCGACCAAAATTGACCTCAACATCAATAATTGATATTAAATTATTTATGGTATAGGGGTTTTTCATGTTACAAAAAGTGAGAAATTGTGACTTGGGAGGTTCTCATTCTCTAGACCAATACACGAAAATGTCCCGATTTTCAAGTCTATCAGTGAACGTGGAGCCTTGACCGTCAGAATTTTAAGGAAAAACATGGTAAACGGTTTTTGAAGTTATACGAACAGTTTATGCAGTTTTTGCAGCTCCACTTAAACCTAGCGACCACAATCTTTCAAAAGTTGAAACGAAGCTCTGTGCCGAATTTCAAGTCAATCGGTAAAGGTGGAGAGGCTGGAGCATTGACCATCAGAAAGTTTAAGAAAAACATGGTAAAGGGTTTTTGAAGTTATATATCTAGGCTCCCTTTAAACCTAGCGACTTGAATCTTTTAAAAGGCACTTGCTGAATTTGATGCAAAGCCCCATGTCAAATTTCAAGTCAATCGGTGAAGGTGGAGAGGCTGAAGCCTTGGCTAACTGAACAAGAATAAGAAAATGTTAAGGGCTAAAAACCTGGTTTTTGAGGTTATATAACTCGTTTCCATTGAAACCTAGCGACTTGAATCTTTCAAAAGGCACTTGCTAAAGTAGATACGAAGCTCTGTGCCAAATTTTGCCTCTGGCCACAAACACGGTGGAGAATAAAATTCCGAAATACAACGTTGATTATCCCATTAGAATATCACTCGCGAACGCAGTAATTGGTGAAGATGGGAGTTTCTCATGTTCGGCTGTTGCCGGGGTTTTTGTAGTATGTATTCATTTTTATGACCTTAACTTCTAGGACAAAAAATGACAATGTTTTTGTCACTAGAGGGGGAAAAACAAGTTGGAGAAGCCGAATATACAAAAATTCAAAATTTTGAGAAATTAAGCGTTGGGAGGTTATCATTCTGAGGTCCAACTGGAGATGAGAGGTTCTCATTATAAGGCGACGTTATGTTAACCGAATAAATTTAAAAAATGTCGATATACACATGCAAAGTTTGTACTAAAAAAGCGAATTACCGTACGGTAGACTGTACAAAAGAGTTTTAGCTGAGTTGCAGAGTACAACTAAGCAGTTAATGGTTTTCTAGCGTTCTATTTAAAAGCCAAACTAGAAACAATTAATTCAAGCGATTACACGGAAAATATTTCCTAAATATCCCTACGTATGCAAATCATATAAATAGTGGCAAAATCATGCACATAATTCTAGTATAAAAGCTTAAATAACGAGTTTTGATATCAGCCAGTAATTATTATGTACAGTATTTGAATGTAAAATTGTACAGAGAAATTGTATATGTACAAAGAAGAGTAGGTTCCATGTAAGGATTCCGAAGTAGAACAATAAACGAAAGGCCGGTGTATATGTACAATTTTGAGAAATCATGCAGATGAGAAGTAGCTTGAGGAGATAAATTTAAATAAAGTAAAACATCCATATTTACATGACACCCCATAGGATGTGAGCGGGGCCATTTATACACATAATCTTATTCTCACTATTAAATTATTGATACCATTAACCATTAATGACCCAACGTACCTTTTTGGAAACACGATTTTGGGGGCGATTTGCTCTCTTGGGGGCTTTTCATGAACCACAACGATTGTCCCACGGGCTAGGGTTAAGCCATCTTCAGGGGTTGGTAGGTGTTTCCTCCTCGTCCCAGTCTCTACTTCGTTCAGTCCACTCGTCAGGTTTATTTTGTTTCGTTGTATGTTGTTCAATTCGTACAGAGAAAACAAAATAAACCTGACGAGTGGACTGAAAGAAGTAGAGACTGGGACGAGGAGGAAATACCTACCAACCCCTGAAGATGGCTTAACCCTTAATAGCCCGTGGGACAATCGTTGTGGTTCATGAAAAGCCCGCAAGAGAGCGAATCGCCTTCCAAAATCGTGTTTCCAAAAAGATACGTTGGGTCATTAAGGGTTAAGCTTCCAATAGGGGCCATAGAAAACACAGAGAAGTCCTAATAAACAATTTCTCCAAGAGCGAGACATCTCTGTTCGTGGCAAGAATGATGATTTTATCGGAGGGTGATTTTTAAAGTTCGTTAATTCAATTAATTATTGTATTTAATGTGACTAATCATTCTTGAAACTTATTTTTCAATAATCCCTACATTAGCCTACCAGGCAATATTGCGAATAAACTGACTGATTGAATAATCGATAGCTTCCAAATTTCATGAAGCATGATGAGCCTGATAGGCAAAAGGTGTCTACAAACAACGGTAGACAGCACATATGCATCAACAGCAGATTTCTAGGAGCTAAGTGAATAATATTCTGTTAGCATTCAAAAAAGTTACACCCAATTTATTGTGTAGGGGGGACCGGGGCGTATTGGCATATGGGGCGAGTTGGCACACAGCTATGATTTCTGGCTAAAGGTGAGTGAGAGCGCTGTCGTCGCAGTGTTAGTTGGGGGTAGTCCTGCCTCATCTTCCAACGGACTTTGTTTCTTCCTCCTTTTCGTACAGTACCCCTGGGACAATTTGTGTTTTTCGAACTGGTGAGTAAATTTTTTCATCCGAAGTATTTTTGTGCTGCTTGATACTGAATTAGAGCAGCTAGTGGATATGGATTTCGTAAAGTGCCTAATTCTGATTGGATTCACCTAGCCAGATCGGTTCTTTTGGTAGTTTACAGATCAGAGGCTGCCACCTGATCTGGAAAGTCGCTATGGGGCTAGTTGGCATAAGGCGGGGTCAGTTGGCCTAACTTTGAGAACTATGCCAACTAGCCCCATCCCTTAACTTATAATTAAGTAGTGCTTTTAAACCAATATTTTTTTAGTCGTAGAAATCAAAAGTAGGTACCATGTTAATTATTTTTGAAGCAGTTTTACAGTAGGCACATGTGGCTTAGTGCATGTAGTATAGCATGTATCTGAATTGTAGGATGAGGAAGTACAAAAGAAAAACCGCACCAGTTATTATTAGGCCAACTCACCCTAGCCTATGCCAACACGCCCTAGGGAGTATGCCAACTCACCCCAGGGGTGGGGCTAGTTGGCAGACTTGGGAGCCTTCTGAAATATGTTAGATATAGAGTTTTATCTTAAAAATAATAATGAAAGGTGCAGCCAAGGTGTCAGCTTTCCGGACGGACAAGGACAAACGTGCGAAGCGTTACGGACAAAATCACAAGACATACCATCAACATCGAAACAAACAGGACAGGGACAACTTAGTGTTGTTTTTTTTTTTTTTTTTTTGTTAATATAATAATTTTTTTTCAAAATAATGGTGAACGGAAGGGAAACCGTGCTTGAGAGAAACCGTAAAATGGACTTGTGTTTTGGCCAGACCTAAGTTCGGAACCGAGGAACACCTCGGCTGGTCAACTGGCCTACCAAACACAACAGCTCGGCGGAGGCCCGCGTGGTCCTGTTGGTGTTCCCTGGGCAGGCTCCTGTACTGCCCCCCGCCAATCTGAAACAACGAATGGATCGTAAATAACATTTATTAGTCAGGTAACGTCAATAAATGTCCACTTGGATTGGCCCTATAGAAGAGAAGCTTGAACTAGGGATGGTCATCAATATAACACTGGTATACACAAAAAAAAGTGGGGTATCAGTACTTTCGATGCGATATGTCATATACCCCATGTAGCCTCCTTAGGCTAGGCTATATAGGCTAGCCTAAGGAGGCTACATGACAAATTTCAAGTCTCTACCACCACGAAAATTGGGCAAAAAAAAGTCACATTTTTATCGAATTTTCCATGAATAGGAAGCTTTTGTTCTCCGTCCATATTCTTTTGTATCACGCAAATTTGTATCGCACCAATTTTGGAACGACCCCTAGCCATAAGACATGTCTAAACTATTTTATGCAATTTTATTCATTTTGGCAGCCCTTTATCTTCATTAGCCTTAAAATTTAACATTAGGTCGACACCTACAGACGTAGAAAACCATCAGATTGATTGGTCACATTGATTATTTAATGAATAAAGCTAGTAATCAAATTTTGATGTTTTGATTTTGATGTCGATTATTTGGTTCCGATGTTGCATCCCTAGCTCCAGTGACAAATACAAGACAGCAATAAATGTAACCACAATCCACCTACTGCTTTTCAAATCATTCACAATTCTTAGGTAATTCAATGGGGTCCAAAATCCATAACTGTCAAGCTTCAGATTAAAGACTAGAAGTAGGTAATTCTAATGTCATTCAACATTCAGATACAATTTCCTACATTCGGCAGTTGAGAATGACATTAGGAACCTATTAGCGAGAAATTTTTGATATTTCATCATTTTTAGAACAAGACACAAGCAGGTAATTATTAAATGGTGTTCTGCACCAACTCATGTGGTTCATGCGTTGTAGTGATTCTAACTGGTTACATTTGTCACCAAACTATCAAATTATTGATTCAAAGATGAAACAGGCAAAACTTGGTACAGACTCACAAAGCACTTGGGATTCTCTTGTGTTGTCAAACATTAATAAACGTCCAAACAAGACTCGTTAGTTTGCCACACGTTCAGAACATGACGTTTTGTATATTAAAACAAAATCTTACTCTCTGAGGTGAAGGCGAGCTGTCTGTAAACTCCAGTTTCCGGGGGCCGTGGCCCAATGAGACCGGACTGGGCGACGGAGACAGGCCTCTCGCCATCGTCTGAATGTCCTACGTTCCCGTGGACAAGCGGACAGAGCAAAAGCAAAACCAAGCATCGTTAGGGTCACAGCAACGGAATAAAGGACTGTTGTAAGCATCCACAAAAATTTTTGATTGATTCAATGGTAAGTTAGTACTTACTATGTACCTACATAATAACTACCCACAGAAAATAAATGGTTTTTGTCGGTATTTTCATCCAACATAAATACACCAACCGATTACAAGTGGAATCGGTCAATGAGGTCATACGCAACCAAGCCATCAACCACTCAATGAGGCTACAAGATCACGTCAGCGAGGATTTTGTCCGACTCCTAAACATAGTTGATCTACTCCGAAGATTGAAACATACCTAACCGCATGAGCTTGCTCAACTAATGTGAAAACGTCGGAGAAATATACAGGTATTGAGTCTTAGGTCTAAGACTAACTGAGATGTAGGGTAATGGGGGGCGAAGGTTTGCAGTTTCGAGTTTTGGATTTTTCACGGGCCTCTATTACATTGTATCACCCTAAAAAGTACCTGGCGTGGTAGGTGGGAATCTCCCCTACCTTCAATAAAAAAATGAATCCTTTCCTCAATGATTTAGACCCTAAGTGACAAGTGTTCAGAATACTTGCTCACCTTTTTAAAGGTTTTAACAGTCTAGGAAATCGCAAATTAAAAGTTCTTCATGCCCTAAGTTCTGGTGGTAACCGTCTTTACACTAAAATACCATATTTTAACAATATCATTCTCTTGTAAAATCCCTTCCAGCCATTTTGGACGTGTCCGAAAATGGACTGGGGATTTTGTTTCTCTGGGCATAAGAGTACAGCAAGTATCTCAAAGATTTGAGACTCAGCCCGAAAAAGCGTTTGTCCAAGTCCACACAGTGGCGTACCACATCTTCCTCTTGCTCGGTTGAGAACCCTTTTCTGAATCTTCCCAGCGTTGATCCTCCTTGTCCGCATTTCAACCTCTTCCTAAGGGCGGTGTCCGAGAAACCAATAGCTTTAGCAGCCCCGCGGCAGTGGCGGCTCGTCCATAAGGCCACCTTGGCCCTCGCCCCACCCAAAAATTTGCAAAGGAAAACAGAAAAAACATAGAACAAGGAGAAAAAAATCTTACCTACTACTACCCACCATGGAGATCTCCCTTCTTCCATGACTACCCACTTCCACTGAGCTCTTGCAGGCAGGCGGCTATTTCGTCTGACTTCGATAGAAGTCGTGGCCACAACGCATTTTGTTTCGATTTATCGATTAAAAAAGTCGATTATCGGATCGACCAGAAGTGCCCCAGTCTCAATGTTGAAGGTATAGGCGCTTCCTGGGGTGGGGGAAGGCACCCTGTGTTCCGCAATAGGGGCCATTCCGGGCGGTGGCCAAAATATCGAATCAAGTTGAACGCCGAAAACAATCGATCGTTGAATCGTTCCTTGTCAAGGAAGAAGGGAGTTTCATTCCTCCATGCTTTCTTCCATGTTCGATAAGAATGATATCAAATCGTTGCCTGACGTTATAATATATTATTTTGAATGCATTGACTGGTGGTTTTTAGCTTCGTATTTACTCATCATAGTAAAAGTGAATTATTGTCTCCATTATATTAATCAACTAAACATTGAAATTTAATATCTCACGTGCAACGCGTGAACGCTTTGCTAGTCGTCCAGACTGAAGTGGATCACTATTCGCCCAAGGGAATCTCATTTGTTGATTTCTACATTCCGTAAGTTAATAACAGTTAATAACCGTTAATAACAGTAATATACATAATATTATTATGTAGCTCAGCCAACCGTTGAGAATACTGTTTTATTTGTTATCCCTGAAACTGATGGTGACTTCGTTGACTCGAGCTTTGTTTGAGCTAACCAACGAACTCTAAAAGCTAGTTGAAATCAATCTTGCTGTTCTGTGATCGTTCAAAATGTTTTGATACGATTGGGTAAGAAAACGTATGTGCAATCTGGGCATAAGAGGACATTTTTAGAGGGGGTTTTCAAGGTACCACTCGGCTAGGAAGCAGATGGTCGCGATTGCTAATTTTTAAAAACCCCAGTAATAGAAACTCCAATAATATAATTTTTTGACTACCTTTATAATGTACTCTTTGAATAGTACTCGTACAGTCACAATTTCTCTTTTATTCTTCCTATCATTTTGAAGATAATTATTTGGGTGGGTAGGTGGGATTGCCTTGCAGCCACCTCCTCGTCGGTAATCCTGGATACTGGTCAGTAATCTTCCCTCTCCTCAAGAGAACTCTTTGGAGAACGATGTTTCCTGACTTGCTAAGAGCTGCATACCACTAATTATGAAGCAGTTTCGCTGTAAGGGTAGTTTGAGTTTAGTTCCTATAGTGAGTACCTAATAGGTAGGTATGCACCTAAATATTGCCCTGGTGCCCCACCAGTTTCTTAGCCCACGAGCCGCCCCTGCCCCGCGGATGGAAGAACCTGCATTGATCAAGGCACGCGCCTGTTCATACAGGGCTTGAGTGAGGGGTTGCTGGTTGCTCTTCTTCTTGTATTTCCTGAAATAGAATATCAATAATTGATATTCTATTTCAGGAAATAATTATTATTTAGTAGTTTACCTACATTCCCAAGGACAAGTTATATTATTCTCAAACTAAACTGAGAGCTCAAAGGCAATAGAGCCAAGAATCGCTCATGAAAATCAGTCATTGAATAAAGAAAATGGAATGTGGGGCAAAGGTTCGCAGGAGGACACTGCAAACCTTTACCCCATGGTCCTTTCAAACGTTTGCCCCATTTCTATACGGTTTTGTTTACGTGGAATAACCACTGAACTTGAGTAACCTCAAAACTTTTTATACGATTCGAAAGCTTATTTACCCAGCTAAAACACAAGAAGAACACCATAGCGGTTTTCTGCTTAGTGTGATGCACAAAACTATTCAAAAGTTGCGAAAAATTGCATCAAAAATGACAAAAATAAACTTAACGCATTTTCTCAGCTTCTGGTCGTTGTTACTCCATCACGTTTCTTGTGCCAACTGAATGGAAGTATGCAAACCCACTGCCTACCTGATCCTCTCCAAAACTCTTCCCGGTTATTTTTAAAATTCGATGCGAACCTTTGCCCCACATTACCCTACTTACGTTAGTTTTAAACCATTAATTAAAATTCAACATACGAATATTGCTCATGAGTTTACGTGTATATACTTGGCGCAATAAATATACATATTAACACAAAGATCAATGTCATGAGCAGTATTGACGAGACTCACATTCATGGAGTTGGGTGTGGAGGACTGAGGGTACAGATGGTTCCTGGGTGCCAGCGGAGGTTTGTTCCTGCGTTTCTCTTCGACGAGGCGGTCGCGGAGCTCGATGTTGTCCTTCTCGAGGACCGTCTCGTGCCTTTTGAGCTCGGATACGACCGCCAGCAGCTCCAATTTCTGAGTTTCCAGGCCCGAGCGCGTCAACATTTCCTGAAAACACCGCGTTTCGATGAGACAGTTGGGATAAGTTGAGCCGTGAGATCATAAACACAACTATGAATAGTGTTAAAACAAAGAAAATGCTGATGGTTTGAGAGGATTCAGAACTAAACAGCTTTCAGAGTACAGCCACACCATTTACGTTTCAATTAGAGGCAACGATGTTCGACTGGTGTATTTGGATTATGAAGCAGTCTCACTACCACTCAAAATACACGTTACCATGTTCATAAGGCCTGTAATGAACGATGAAGGTAACACATTTTTTAAATATTGTGTAAGTGATGATTCCTAATTTTATTGTTAGTGTAGTCTCGATGAATTTGGAATGTACTATGTGGGTCTTTCTCTGAGAATGTGTATTTTCTTGTCCAGTGTCAATATCTCACTGTTGTTATGCAATTGTTTAACTTTTTCTTATTTTTTTACAAGTAAGCAACTTGAACTACATAAGCAGCGCTTTCTTTAAAGGTTTTAAATTGTCCATCAATGTTTAATATCATCGCAAAGTGCTATTTTTTCGTTCATCTGGCTGTCCTATGCTGGTATTAGCAAAGTTCTCACACTCTGTAAAGCTCCAAGTTCATGGAAGACTGAAGTGTTTCCTTGAAAGTTGTGTTGGTTAACATCTCTAGTTTTAAGGGAAAGTAACATCAAATCGCTATTGTTGTCCTAAAAGCTTCTGAATCAAAAAATGGGTGAGTCCCATGAGTTCGCCTTCATTCATCTGGCTCTTCGAATTCATGCCTCCCTTCACTGAACAGATGGCGTTGGGAACATTTTCGCTCCAAGTTTGGCACCATTGGCTACAGACCTGACACCTTCTACTCTTTAATTGCATCATCAGTTGACAACAAAGAGTCCATGGGTGAAGATACCTCTAAATTCATGTGAGCGGAGAAACTCAAAAGAAAACTTCATGTTTTATGCCTTTATATATTCCTTAAGCCTTTCTTATGGCATTTAAAATTTTTTAAATGTTACGAAAGTGCTATAATAAAATGTTTCTTACATGTTTGCGTTATTATAATTTTTCCTTGCTAAAATGAAAGATTATTAACAATTATTCATTCATCTGGCAGGTCAAAATTTTCTAAAATAGATTATGGTAGTTGATCTTACTATCCTGCGCTGCTGTTAACAGTGTTTACTGAGGAACTCTAGGAGAGCACAAATTTGAAAGAAAAAGGTGAGTTTTATCGTATTAAATTCAGACATTTTTTTTCCTTAAAAAATACAAATTTTCGTAGAAATGTATATTATGTCAATCAGACATATTTCTGTTGTGCACCATTGGCTTCAATCGAACCAAACGCAATTCAAGGGCAACATTAAGCTACCCTCCTTACAAGTGGATTATACAAACAAATCCTTCGAAAATAGACGCCTATCAACGGATTTTGTTTTCTTTTTTGAGAACTTCGGCTTCGGCTTGCGTATAAGCAAACGTTGTCTATTATTAGGTGAAAGGGGCCTTCTGGTCCTGGGAGAACTCACTATCTCGACCTAAATCTGGTCGGAGTAAATGGTTTGTGGAATCGTCCAGCTCTTTTTGAAGGCGTTGATTTGCGAGGTTATTATTTTCTATCTCAAACTTCATCTCGTAAATAGTTGTTTAATGTTTGAAGGGTGTGGTGGTTTGATTGTCATCAGTTCCCTTCTTCAGAGGGTGAAACTATAAACTAACGGAACGTTCGACTAAATGTGCATCAAATGTTGGGAGCGTGCAGAAATCAACAGTAAACAACATAAATTATACAGCGTATCAGTGTCAATGAATTAAACAGCGAACTTTGACTACTCTGAAGTTGTGTAGGATTCATAATCGAAACGTTGCTCCGTTGCCACGTCTTTGGAACTAATCATTTTTGAAATCAGCAAATGGGAATCGATTAAGGTGATCAATAGCTCGATAGATGATGTCGCAAATTTTCGATTTTTCAAAATCGGAATTTAATGGAAATTGATACTTTGCCCAGTTGCCATGGTATGAAAAAGGCAACAAAATTTGACCGACTCAATTTAATTTTGTATTATTATTGAGTCGGATTCGGAACTAGTACCGAAACGAGTACCGGATTCGGAACTGGTACCTCTAGATAGATGTTCTCTTCGATATTGGAAATTTGCATCATGGGCGTCAGATTCATCAACATTGTGGGAAAATAGGTTACGTCGCCGATTTCATCAACTTTGCCTAGTTGTATCAGGGTGAAAAAATGGGAATTATTTGATTGAATACATATTCTGAACCGTAATTTAATTCTCTAGATAGATGTTCTCTTCGATTTTGGAAATTCGCAACATGGCGGTCAGATTTTTCACCCTGCTGCAACTGGGCAAAGTTGAGGAAAGCGGCGACTCAACCTATTTTCCCACAATGTTGATGAATCTGACGGCCATGTTGCAAAATCTATCTAGAGGTACCAGTTCCGTATTCGGTACTAGTTCCGAATCCGACTCAACAATAAACTTTTTTTTTGTTTTCTTCACACCATGGCAACTGGGCAAAGTCTCAATTTTCATTAAATTCCGAAAATTTGCGACATCATCTATCGAGCTATTGATCACCTTAATCGATTCCCGTTTGCTTATTTCAAAAATTAAGAGATCCAAAGGCGTGGCAACGGGGCAAAGTTTCGATTATGAATCCGTACACAACTTCAGGGTAGTGAACTTTGACGGTATTTCTCCAGATCAACAATTGACTATTCCGAGGGAGTAGCGAGACTTCGTATGAGAAAAATCTCCGACTCTGCACTCACCCTCTGGAGGAGGTCTTCAGACGCGGAGATCTGCCTTTTCTGTTCGGAGACTGTCCTCTCCAGGTCGCTGATCTTCTCCGACTGGGCTTCCACCTGGTCGGTAAGAACAGCGACCTGCAGCAACAGCGACTCCTTGTCGCTCTCGAGCCGGCGCAGCTGTTCCTGGAGCTCATTCGTTGGCTGCAGCCATGGAAACAAAGAGAAGACACGAATAAGTTATTTATTACAGATTTGTTGGTTTAAAAAAAAAGAAACAGAACCAGGGCAGTTGATACTTTAGACAACACACTATTCTGCCCTGTTACAGAAAAACGTCTCAAGTCCAACGTTTACGAAAATGGGGTTTTTACGGAACCCCCCTATTTTGGACCTGAACTTTTCGATGTTGACGTCCAAATTTCACAATTCGAACCGGAAATGGGGGAAATTCTGACCATAAACATACGAAAATTGGTCCATGTTAGGGTAAAACGCCTCAACGACACGCTGTTACGGTAAAACGCCTCAACTCTAAAATGCCTCAAAACTTATTCATTTTCGCTGGAAGCTGGAAATTTTAAAGTTGCCTTAACTGCAATTAATCGATTATAAATCGATTATTTTTTTCACCGTTGAAGTCATATTGATATCTTACAAAAAATAGGGTTTTTATAATGAGTTGCAGTCACCTTACATCAAAGAGGCGAATGTTTCTCAATGTTTATCAATTTCTGCAATGTTTTGCAATTTTGACTTGAGGCGTTTTACCTTAACAGGGCAGTATTGTAAACAGCTCCCACGACATTGAAACGAAATGCATTACAGTAATTTAGCGAGGTAATATGAGCGTTATAGAATGACTCATGAAGCCTGATTTTGTATGTTAATATATTGACCCGTTAGTACGATTCCATTCTAGCTTGCAACGGAATACTTCATAATGCAGGATTACATACATTTTGATTTTTCAACAACATTCAGCAGGAAACTTCAATGAACTTAGTGTTTTTCCACAATATTTTCGTCTATCAGTCATTTATTCATTGAGACACTGAAAACTCGTTTGTTTCACCATGCAAATTCCCTCTTTTTGGATTTGTTGTGCAAAATACTACACCACCAATACAGATTATTATTACGTTTACGTTTATTACGTGCTACAACAGTAATTATGGTACATACATCAAAGTAAAATCCTAGTGGATGTGATATCTGTAGGGAAGACAATGGTGATTAGGTCATGATTCATATTCATCAATCAACGTTAGGTACCAAAATATTAAATAATATTTAAAGTATATTATACTTTGTAATGAAAAAAGACCAAGAATAACCAGAAACTAGCTAAATTGATTTCGAACACTTTACGTTTTGTAGAAATTTGAACACTTCGTATTAGGTAGTTGTTTAAAAAAAGTTGGAACATAATAATATTATGTTATCTAGATATTATCTTCTGATGATGTCTGGGTTGATTTCTGGGTTGATACTGTATGTTTTTTTAGTTTTGTAGCGTAACTTGAGTAATATTTTGAGTTGTAGGTACTAATATTTTGACACATCAGAGTATTAGTACCTACAACTCAAAATATTTAACTCAAAATATTAGTACCTACAACTCATTTAATGAAATAATGAAAGGCCTGACTGGTGAGTACCAGAGATGGGCGAATTCATATTCATAAATATGAATACGAATAAAACCATAATCACATCTTTTTATGAATTTTCCCGCAATTCATTTTTGTGTGAATTTTGTAAAAACGTTTGCCATTTATAGATAAATTACACTAAACTTTCTCTTTTTTACTGTAAGGTAATGCGTCAGAAGTCGACACTGCACTAATAGTCGACACCCTCTTCAAAAGTGGGCAAAAGCTAAGGATAAAGACATGGTTTGACGTTTTTAGTTGTTGCTTCCTATTATACTATTTCTTCTCAGTGTAGAGAGATAAGGTTGCCTTAGAAACACGCGGGTTTAAAGGACGCCAGAGCGCTCAAAGCTGCTATCGTTCGTTTGACCACGTTTCTATGCTGATTACTGCGTTTTGGCTAGGACTGGAAATGTAAGTGTATTTCGCTCTTATTACCTGACATTTAATAATATCTTTTAAATTTCTGTGTCGTTTATTGCTTCTAGGCAACATTTATTCAGTTTATTTGCGTATCCAATGATGTTTTGATTGGTTCGGGGAGGGTGTCGACTACTGACATAAATTTCGGCTCATATTTATTAGTCGACAGGGGGTGTCGACTTCTGAAAATTTTCAGAATTTGCTGTGTATCAGTAGTCGACACTAGCTGTATTTTCTTCGAAAATATACCAACTAAGTTCACAGAATGGTCTCAAGGTTTAGAGGATGGAATTTTATTAACTTTGTATTTTCTTTTCATGGCAGAAATTTAAAAAATGGCTGGCTCGTCAACGAAGAAGAATACGAAGGAGGCTCCCGAAAAACCGAAGAAAACATGCAATCCCAATAGGGAGGGAAGACGACTCCTCCAGTACACAGAGGACCGAATGGCTAAGGCTTTCAAGACGTAAGAAGTGGAGTAAGCATCAAGCAGGCAGCAAAAAACAACGATGTTCCTAGAACCAATCTCCTGCCAGCCGTTTGACGTCATACGCTCGTGCGTCATAGGCTCTGACGTACTAGTTAGCCTCCTGCCAGCCGTCTGACGTCATACGCTCGTGCGTCATAGGCTCTGACGTAATAGTTGGCCTTCTGCCAGCCGTCTGACGTCATACGCTCGTGCGTCATAGGCTCGGACGTACTAGTTGGCCTTCTGCCAGCCGTCTGACGTCATACGCTCGTGCGTCATAGGCTCTGACGTAGTGGCCCGCCGGTCGCTTGTGTTCTGACGTGATCTGAGGGAAAGGGTGAATCAAGGGAACAAATTTTTCCCGTTTCAGTTTATGTGCCAAAGCAAAGACATGAAAATGTCAAAAAAATATGTAAATAGGTACCTAAGCCCAACTGTAATGTCAATTTTCTGACAATGAGTTTTCGACTATAGTTTTCATACCTTTTTACTTAAGTACTTATTGCAATTTGAGACTGATAATGAGCTGTTTGCAAATAAAAAGTCTGATAACTACTTTATTACATCTTATTAATCTATTTTCAAGTTCCGATTCACAGTTGAATGTATTTTATTTAGATGGAAGTCGAAAAAAGTGAAAACTATGGAATGACGAAACCTGTCGACTACTGACTCAAGAGATACTGTCGACTTCTAACACATGTAGGCCGACTACTAGTGCAAAACCATGTCGACTACTGAAGAAAATGTTGGTCACTGGTGTCGACTACTAGAGCCTTGGGATTTTTTACAAAACTTGTTTTTCCCTTTTCAAACCATGTTGAATAATATTTCCCGCTGCCAGGTCTATTAGGGAAGGATCTTGGGTACACAATGAACAGGTTTGCAATGAGAAAAAACTATTTCCCTACGTGAAAGGTAAGCTCAAAGTTCAAGCTTCCTTTAACGTGTCGACTTCTGACGCATTACCTTAAAATATTAGTAGAATTTATGTAAAAACAACTTGAATTTCAGTAAAAGTCATTGTAAAATAGGAAAATTTGAATAATATTCACACAAAATACAGTGAATTTTAGTAAAATTGATGTAAAAATTTGGCATTTTTAGAAAATTTACAGTAAAAGGGAGAAAGGTTAGTGTAGGTCATTCATAAATGGCAAACGTTTTTTAAATTCACAAAAGTAATATGAATTGCGGGAAAATTCACAAAAAATATGAATTGTGGGAAACTTAAAAATAAAGTGCATATTTGTAGAATTTAAAACTTAAATTTGAGTAAAATTCTTGGTAAAATAAGAAAATTTGTGAGATATCCACAAAAAAATACAGTACATTTCAGTGAAATTCACAAAAATGTGAATTTCTGGGAAAATTCACAAAAATATGTGATTATGGCTTTACTCGTATTCATATTCATATTCATCTGGGTAATTTTCTGGTTTATGAATTTTATTCGTATTCATATTTATAAATATGAATAGGTACTCCAGTCTCTGGCGAGTATCTGGTAGCTTGTTTCAAGTAAACCTTCCTACATTTACTTACCTTTATTTCATCTCAATCCTTACTTGTACTTATTATGACATAGATTAAGAAGAGAGGCACCTTGTGTAGGTATCTGTAACTATAGTCACAAGGATGCGGAGGCCGGTAGTAGTACGGTATTCGATACTCATGCGGGTGTGGAGGTGGTATCCGATCAGTATATTCGCAATATCCTCCGTACTCGTGCGTACAGCAATCCCTGTGACCGTGCCGGGTCGGAGAGTGGAATTTGGGGGTCTGGTACGATTGTGATTTGCATTTGGCGTCGCGTTCTCGCCTCGAGGCCTTTTTTCGGTCCAGACTTGCAGTGGCTTTCCTCAGTCGCACTTCCCCGTTGGATCCTTCCCTTTTCATGTCCCGTCCCCGCTTCTCTTCGCGTTTCTGACGCTCGGGTTTGTCAGGCTCCTCGTTTTTGCCGACCCACTGGAAGTCGTTTTTGCAGCAGATGGTGTCCAGCTCTGGCAAAAAAACAAGAACAATAAATGTACTCGAAATCATATGATTTTTGAATTCAAGGGTGGGTGTAATCTCGGCCCAAGCGCGGTGGTCCGAGGGTCAGACTGTCTTATCTAAATGTCAACTCAGCCCAGCCCTTTAATCGCTCATCAATGCGGGTTGTAATCTCAGCCCAGCCCCAGGAGTCTATCAGTTTCTCCAAGTGAACTAGTACCCAAACAACTGTGAGTATGAGGGCATCCTGGGCTGAGTTTACACATCAAGGGGTTGGGCAAGTAGGAAGGATTGGGCTCAGTTTACATCGGCTACCCCGGATTCGGGCTCAGCTTACAATCACCCGAATTCAACACTATAGCCTCGACTAAACTCAATTATTTCTAATTGGTTTGATGGGAATCCGGAAAGATCCCAACTAGCGTAGGTACATCGCTATTAGCGTAGTAGGAAAGTAAGCTTTTACTAGGGTAGCATGGGAGAGAGAGAGAGTTCAGTCGAGCGGCATCTTAACAGCACATTACCCACAACATGAAATATACATCTGCCATAATGAACATGGCACACAACTGAATCGTCGAGTAGTATACATCATAACACGATATTATCATTACAAGTAGTAGGAAGAGAAAATAAGGAATGATTTAGATTTACCCAGATGAGGATTTAGATTTGGAAAAGCCAACTTTGCATGACATTCGCAATGTGGTCATACTGCTTATTATGCAGTATGAGACTTAAGGGAGACATTAAGTATTGAGAATCACCCTTACACTTAGTACTGGGAAATACCATGTCTGTTTTTCGCAGAAAGGGAGAAATTAAGTAATTTGCATAGAGTGATAGATGATTCAAGTCGGAGAAAAAGTAAACTTCGTATACAGAATATTATTTGTATTTGTATAGAAATTAGCTTTAGGAGCCACTCAGCTGATCAAGGCCATATGTTGCTTAGGGTGTTAGTCCTAAGGAGGCTACATGCCAAATTTCAAGTTTCTACCACCACGGGAATTGCGCCAAGAAGAGGAAGCTATTGTTCTCAGTCCAAAATTTTTAAAACTCGAAATTCCAAAAAATTGGTACACCAAAATCCGTTTTATACCATCCTGAATTCACTGTCGAAAACAATAGATTAGTATGATTAGTTTAAAAGTCCTGTAGATCCAATGAACTACCAACAGTAAGTGATAATTAATCAGTATTACGTAGCTTTATATTGAATACTACAGCAAATAACAAGAATTACCTTCGTTGGAGTTGGAAGTCGTGGAAGAATTGCTGGTAATGATTGACTGATCGTCTTTTCCAGAGTCCGTTGAGCTATTGCACTTTACAGTCGAATCATCCATACTCGAGTCAATATTTTCTAGAGAGCAAAAACAGTAATTATTAATACAGTAAGTGCATTGAAGGAAAGCAAAGACTTACAATTAGAATAGATAGAATCACACTGATCGTACTACAAAACGAAACAGGAAAACTGACATTTGAATTTAGTTTATGGTTATTTTTTTTGACTCGGTCGATGTAGATTTTTTTGGGATGAAGGACCTCACCAGTCGTTTTTCAAATCTCTGCTATAATAGCAGAGATTTGAAAAACGACTGGTGAGGTCCTTCATCCCAAAAAAATTTGAATTTAGTTACATCATCCCACGTACAATCATCAAATACGGTACATTCAATTGACGTTATCCATTCTTGGACGATATCCATTACCCATTATCCATGGAATCTTTTCAATCAAATTTCCCGGTAAGCTGTCGGTAAGGTATCGGTAGTTTGAATGCTCGTTGAAGAAGATTCTCGAATGCTCGTTTCCAAATCATTTGCCCGTCTGGACCGCAAGTGGGTTACATCTGATTCGATACTGGAGTGGTCTGTCCTCCCACATGCCTTAATAGAGATTATTATCGAAGTTTCAGACTGATGGCAGCACCCAGCAATTAACAGATAGACAGTAATAATCTCGTCCCAGTGGGACCATCTGAACCGCTATGGCATTGTGTCGAGCAGTTCTCCAAGTCACAATGTCCAATATTGACAATAAGTTTTCACGAGTGTAAGTTATCAGTTATGAGCATTATTATATTACAAACACGAAAGTAAGAACAGATGAGGGAAAAGCACCTACTTAATTTGAAGTTAGGAATTCAGTAGTTCAGAACCTAACTATCTGTTATTGATTTCTGTCAATTTACTTGCTTTTCTAGCTTCAACACATCGATAGATTTTAACGTTTTTTCGATGGTGGAGATATTTGGATTCCTGCTTGTGATGCAGAACTTTGAAATTCATCTACCGTCCCTCGTAAGTACATATAAATTTTAATTTGTACCTGTACATTTTTCAACAGAAAGATTTTTCCGTCTACGCTCCATTTCTACGGGTCCTTTGCATGCATAATGACAAGAGACGGGTACAGAATCACGGTTCGGCGAACAGAAAGTTCATTATCGCACATAATTAGAGCTCGAGCGAATAATTATAATCGAATAGCTGGGCATGTAGGTCGATCGTTTTCGTTTCACATCCACATTTTCTCCTCATTCGCACCAGTCCAGTTTACAGTGTGATGTCGTGATGTGAATTAGTTGGTGGTAGATTTACGATTAGTGATTGGTAGTGCAACAATACCAGTACGTTCGGCTGAATCCTCGACAACGACTCACCAAGTTGAAAACGTGAAATTCCAGTAAACATCAACTAACATACCTCAACTGTGAACTTGGGACTAGGAGGCCTCATGAGGACAACCGACCGGTTCAGCATCGATTATCCGACTGAAAGAAGTTTCGGAAGACCGTAAGGCAAAGGCACAGAAATAGACTAAGGCCAAGCTGGAAAGCCTGCATCCACCAAACCATCACCCTCAAGTCCAGGGCCTCCGAGAACAGGCCCGAGGGATTGGCGAGTGTCCATCTGTTGTCCATTACATCGACAAGATACTGTAGCATCAGATAGCGGTGGGCCCTTTGAAAAGTCGAGGAGCTCCCCTTGAGAGTGAGGGGTTCGATAATCTATTTTAGAGGATGATGCAGAATTAGTAGGCCAAAACTTACTTAACGGGCTCATTTAATCGTACAATTTCTAGGTAATCATCATTAGCTACTGTTTTATAGAGCTTCACTGATGTTACAAGTCTTCGTCTAAAGAAGCAACACAGCTTAACCCACTGTTCCTAACTTTTCAGGAGAGACAAAAAACTGTTTTATTCCAAAACCACCAGTAATTTCACACTAAAATGTCTACTTTCAGCTCACTGTAGGCTCCCCAGAAGTATCCTAGTGTGATTTTAAATGAATTACTGCTTCGAACGAAAAATCCCGAGTGTTAGGTGATGTTACCTTCAGAAATGGATTGATGGTGTTCTGGAGTTTGTTTCGCCATCTTAAATTTTCTTGTTGAAATCATTGTGAGATTAAATTTCATGAGGGTATCTAACACGTACAGGTACCTACTAGAAACATTAATCCAGGGCATACTGCAATAGATTACTCTGATCACAACATCATCTCATGAATAACTTGTTAACGTCTTGTACATTTTCTCCTTATTGACCGTTTTGGTTTATTTTATTTAGAGGGTTTGTAGGAGGTTCAGTGAGAAAAAAGAACGGACGTTGTCTTCGAGCTTTCGGCTTTATTAAGCCATCTTCAGGGCTGTAACACAGAAACGACAACCTGCTGTGAGGTCTGACCATTGTCGGTAGCGTTGACTTGAAATTCTAAACAATTTTGAATATAACAGTTACCTACTATAACAGTTACAGTACTCAAGTTGGTAGATATTTTCTCTTAATAAAGCCGGCAGCTCGAAGACAACTTTCCTTCTGAACCTCCTACAACCATCCAAATAAAATGAAAATTCAAAGTCGAAAATGTTGAGTCCAAAATTGGTTTTGGAACATCAAACCTAATGTCCGCAAAATAGTTTGTCCGAATTAAAAATTGGTTCAAACGAGAAGGAAAGTTTACTCCGCCAAACTGCATGAAAGGCGACTTCAATCACCACAGCTCGAGCTATTTCTCTCTCTGGTAATATTTCTAGAGTCAACAAAAGAAAACCCCGACACACACACAACTTTCCAGATCTTACTAAGTAGAACCCAACGATTTTTCCAAGCAAAATAAATGTACACTTTGTTTTATGCCCACAGCATTGATGTTTTGCAATTTCCAAGTTATGACTTATATCTCGGATGAATTGTAATCCCTAGATAAATGTTGTGATGATTTTTTCAGACGAGCATCGTGACTAACTGTCTGATAGGAGGAATCTCCATCGAGGCATCTACACCTGTCAACTGCAGGCCGGGACTCGGTTTATAGAGATGGCAAACCACCTTTTGATCCTGACCCACCCGATTTGAGGATTCGTTTTCATCCTGACAGATCGGCCGACAAGACTATAATCGTCTGAGATAAACTAGTACCTTCCTTGATCGATATCGAAGGCTCAGTTAGCGAATTTTCGAAGAAAAGGAAGCTATTGTTCTCGGTCCAAAAACCAGTTACTTCTTCGTAAATTCGCTCTTTAAGTCATGCTACATGACTGTGGTTTTATATTTATTTATTAAACAAAATATATATATTAGATATAAATTACCTAATATTATTAAATTTACCACTCAATAAAAAGAAAAAAAGTTATCCTGTAATTGAACCAGGGTAATCGCATAACACCGCTCTATAGAAATCTGGGTCACTTTATCCACGACTGAGAAGGTCCGACCATTACTCCGACTCCCTCTCTCCCGTGTAATGGCCGACGATTAAATACAGTTTGAAGGTTTAAACTTGTGAGATGCCTGAGATACGCGGGAAATCGGAAACGATTTACCGGGACATTCGCGATGAAGTACTCGTAGATCTACTCGTGAAACGGGGCCGTTTGCTCCCCTACTGCTTTCCAGTTATGTCTTTCATAGAGACTTTGGTTGGTTTGACTTACTATTAGTGACTTACTATTATTTCTTCGAAAATTCGCTCTTGTAGCCATGCTGGTTGACTGTGGATTTTTATAATTATGTAATACCTCGGAGTAGGTAACATCCCTCTCACTGTCACGAGGTGCAGGATATCGCTCTTTCGCTGCAATAGTGTCATATCTCAAAATTAGATGCTTCGGGGTAATCGGAAAAAAAAACCATTTCAACGAATTTCACGAAGTCAGATTTTAAAGCTCGGAAATTAGAGCTTTGAAACCTCGCTTCGTGAAATTCGTAGCGGAATATTTCAAAGCTGAAATGGCGTTTTTTCGCTTACCCCGAAGCATCTAATTTTGAGATATGACACTATTGCAGCAAAGGAGCGATATTTCCAGCACATTTCCATCTTCGCATAACGAATCGATCTCAGGGTGAGTTTGACGTTTGAGTGGGATACGCCTTTTCATTCCGAGGTCTATCTGGGTTCGACAGGCGTCGTAATTTCCAGAGCTTGATACTTACGTTTATATCCACTTATACACTGAGATAGCTGGTAACTTCACGTTTATAACGGGCGGACAATCCTCTGTGTTGCTTGTGAAGGGTCATACGGGTGTCGCGTTCAAACCCCTTTTGTGTCCTGGCCCGACTTCTCGAGTCATCTCATTCAGATATCTTGCACCTGTTCTCGAGTTAGTTCCCTTTATGAGGTGCTCCTTGGAGCTCTTATCAGGGAAACTGGAGTCCCTTCTGGGTGTCTTCCACTGAATGTAAGGTGACATTTCAGAGCATTGGTACATGGTTCGGACCAGTTGGATGTAATTTTACAGGGCTGTCAGAGCAACCCGTGCATACCCTCAAACACCAGCTCTTCCAGACCATATATCAGAAGTCATATACGGAGTCATCTATCTATAGATAGACAGACAGAGTCTAAACTTACTTTTTAGCGAAATTTCGAAGAAAAGGAAGCTACTGTTCTCGGTCCAGAAATTTGAAAACTCGAATTTTCTCAAAGTTTTTTATACCAAAATCCGTTTCAGACCATCCTGAATTCACTGCCAAAAGACATTATATGTGTCATTCCAGACTATAACTCTCGATAGAACTGATATAAAAAGTTGAAATTTGCACAACAAATCTATCATGGCAATCGAAAGGCTAAGATCGTAAATGGGCACAATCCCTTAGGGAAAGTTTTGAGGAGTTTTAGGGGGAAAGTCACCCATAAATTTCGAAAATGGAACAGTCTGACAGGTGGCACCTCACTTAGAAGATTTTTCTACACTGAATACGATGGATTAAGTCAGAATTGAGATACCTTACTCCGTTCTCAAAGTGGAGAAGTTTGAAGATGAAGAAACCTGGTTGACAGTTAAGATGTTCTTCACCGTTCATCTGCTCTAATCCGATAATGGAATGAGGTATCGCAATTCTGACTTCAACATCGTGTTCAGCGTTGAACAATTTGTAAACTGAGGAGACTACACTTATTATAAAACCAGTAAAATGGAGATATTCCACACAAAAAACCAGTTATTTTTTTTCGAAAATTTGCTCTCATAGCCATACTCCATGTCTAAGATCAAGTAAAATATGTATTAGAGGTGATTCCTGAACATTGTAATTACGCCAGGCTGCATTCCATAGTATTATTCGATAGGAATCTGAAACCAAAGTGGGTAACACCATTTCCTCCAGCGATTTTAACAGAAACAATGAAAATATCGTTCTAGACAATTCATAAGGCGTCAAGCTCATTAGACAAAGGCGGCTCACTAAACACGGTACCTATTCGCAATATCCCTCGTTAAAACGGGTTTACGAGTGGACTCACAATCAGAGCATGACGTACAGATTGCTACATTTTGCGTTAGATCAATGTTTAAAGAAATTGATTCATGTGGCAGTAAAAACCACCATCGTAGGCCGTAATAGGGTAGTTTGTTGTACAAGATCTTTCTTACTATAAGCCTCATTGGGCTTAACGCCACACTATCTCTAACAGATTTGTTGCAATTGTGGTGCCATACCAATTAACACATGGAAAATGACCTCAATATGTTCAGTTTTCAATACTTACAACAATTGAATGTAGTGTGCCGTTATTCAGGATCCCGTGGAAACCTAGATAGTTACATTACTGTGATCGCGGCTCCGCATACACTTACCAATCTATTGTTTCCCAGCATAGTTTGTCACGTCTAATTACATTAGACGTGGCAAACTATGCTGGGAAACAAATTTTGATACTTCAGATTGCAGCCTTTATTATAATGAATACAATTAAAGACCATTTAATGGTTTAACCATTTAATGGAGATCCATTTAATTTAACTGGATCTCACGTCATCGATAATAAAGCCATAGTCTGTGAGAAAAACTGGAAAAACGAGGTAGGTACAAGCTATACTGGGCTAATATAGAAACATTCTAGATAATTCTCTCTAAAGAATTCTAGAAAAAATTCTGTTGCATGTTGAGAAAACCAATTTTGGTAGATACATTAATTTTTGTCAGGGTTGTCCAAGATTTAAACAACGGTTCATTATCTTCTTTGTACAGATCACCCTTCTGTCTAGATCACTAGGTCTAAATGTCTAGATCCTAAATGTTAGATTAATTATTATTATCAATTATCACTAATTATTAACAATTTTATCAAGTACCTAGTGAAAATTATTATAATGTATTGTTAGGTATTAATAATTCGTATTTATTATTAATAATAATTATTATTAATTATGATTAATTAATACGATATAATTCTGGGGTTTTTAATACTACGTCGGTAATAATTTTTCTATAAAAGAAGTACCTACCAACAAACATTCGAAATTACCTTCATTTCCGTAGCACGAAACGCACCTCAGAACAACAAACTCGACATCACTTAAGCCATATGATGTTCCAAAGAGCTTGTTAGTATGAAAATGGACCTGTATTTCAACAGTTTGAGTCACGATCGTGTTGTGAGGCACAATCTTTGAGCCCTCATTGTGAACGAACGGCTGGTCGTACAAAGCTGCGGATGGTCTTAAAAAATTCTACGGAACAAACTCTATCTAAATATGAAATAAAAAACATAGCGTTCTATATGAATTTTTCGAGATATGAGATTTTCAAATTTTCAAAATTCGTTTTGAACCCCTTCCCCTTGACCTAGGGTTATGAAAAGTTTCGAGGACCATTGTGGGGTTGGTCGAAACCCATAAAAAAAATTTCGTAATTTTAACTCAACGCTAACTGGGCAAAGTGGCGCGGACGGCGGACGGCGTACGGCGTACGGCGTACGGCGTACGGCGTACGGCGGACGGACGGATTTTTTTTTATTCGATTTTCTGAATCTACGTATCTTGAAACGTAAACCAACAAATTTTGAGGGGGGGTTAAAAATTTTTTTTCTTTGGGCGATTCCAATGGTTCATTATCGAAGATAATAAACCAAAAAATCCGCAGAGATGCAGTATGGCTATAAGAGCGAATTTTTGAAGAAACAATTGGTTTTATGTAAAATATCTCCATTTTACTGGATTTAAAATAAATTTTGTGTCGTTTTTTGGCCGTGTAACACCTCACATTATAGATTTTTCAACGCTGCACACGATGATGAAGACCGAATTGCGATATCTCATTCTGTTATCAGATTAGAACAGATGAACGGTGAAGAACATCCTAAGTAACAACCACGTTTCTTAAAAAATCTTTAAAATGATGTGTCACTTGTCAGACTGTTTCATTTTGGGAATTCACGGGTAATCCCCCCCCCCCCCCCCTTAAAACTCCCTTTAACCCCCCTTAGAGTAGCCCGATTCTGCTCCAGTTTGAGAACTGAATAAGATATCGTAATTCTGACTTCACAATCGTGTTCAGCATTGAAAAATTTAAAATGATGTTTCACTATACGAACTTATAACGAACGGGTCACTTGACAGACTGGTTCCTTTTGGAATTCATGGGTAATTTTTCTAAATTATATAGGTACATGTGTATATGGTTTTTGTTGTCTGAAACGGATTTTGGTATGAAAATGTTTCGGAAATTCGAGTTTCAAACATTTTGGACCGAGCACAATAGCCAGACCACATGAAAATTGCTCCTGGACCACAGGGTGGCTGGTCTAATGAATAGGTAACTAGTTACGGGTTTTCTTCGTACCGTAGGTTTCTACCTAATTGGATAATTCCACCGTTTATTGAATACCGGAGATAAGCGAAGTTTGTTATTACAACCTCTATACAGTTATCATTCGCTTTCACTTTCACCACTAGGTAGATCTACATCCCGTATGATCAAGAATAATCGGTAGATAATTAGGGCAGTTATAGTCGCATCGATATTCCAACGGGATTGCTGGCCGTCCTGAGTGATTCTTTGATTACACTAAATCAGTTAGGTTTGGGAATGAACACCAGTAAACTACACCGACCTCTGGGGTTCATATTGAGCCCGTTATAGCTTTTGGTCCTGGAAAACGTGCGAAATTAATATCACCATGGTAGCTGAACGAGTGAACCGCCTGGTAGAAGTCAAGAAGAAATTTATTCCGCGTGGATCAGGAGCTTCCGGTCATACGTTAATTAGATTTCCACCGTTGACCACCCGAACTCGCCGTTACCGAACCGAATATACAAGTTCACTGCTCCGGGCTATTCACAGAGCAACAACGAGCGATCGTTCCCCCATCATATAAGTTGGACAACCAAATAGATCATATGGTTTGGTTTAATATGGTATATGTAGGTCAGCCTACAATGAGCGAAATGGATGCATGAAAATGAATGAAAACCATAAATAATAATACAATAAGTGACATTTCACGCAAGATCTATAGGGATGCCAAGAATACCGCGGTAAACAACATTTCGAGACACGCTGTCCTCTATTTTTTCGGTTCCGACCTATTTATAAATCCGACTCCGAAGGAATCCCCGTTGACTTATTAAGCGACGTTCGCCTCCCTTCGCGATCACTGGAAACGGTACGAGTGAGCTAAATGTGGACAAGATGTTGGGAATGTTAACAAGACTAACCCGGTCCCCGTGAAATTTAGAAAAAAAAATAAAGGTGGAGGTTAGACGTGATGAGTAAAATGGGTGAAGATAGTTGATACCATGACAGAAAGGCTACGATACCGGCACCGAATGTTACGTATTATCAATACGTGGTAAGCATCAAATAAAGCATCGTATAACGTGAGTTTCGACTCAAAACTTTCGAGTCAAGAGGTAAATTTAGATTGCAGATCTTTGTACTTATTACACACCTATTCAGACGAGGAATAACGAGGAGAGGAGAAGGAGGAGGCGATTATAATTATACAAACGCCTGGGAATGCCAGTGGGTTGTTTAAATGGGTTGAAGGTTGTTCAACAGGTGCATCCCTTGGCAATAACACATTATGTCAGATGTACACGTGAATATATATCGTACGGATAATGTACAGACAGGTATGTATTATAGGAATCAGAAAGCGAATCCTAGCTGAATAGTACTTACTCATCTACTCAGATGTAATCGTATAATTAAGACGTGATTTTACATTCCATCCGACTTAAATATTTATGGCGTCTTAATTCGAGCGTAACTACGAGCGTTACGACACGAACTGCCAGTACGGGTAAAAATAAAAAGGGTCAATGACAGATTTATCAAACAACTCATTGTGCCTATCGTGGAAAAGCGCCAAAAAGAAGACCTTAAACAAGAGAATTGTTTACACTAAAGAGGGATACAGAACTTTAGGAGGAATTGGTACCTATTTGTCCGACGGAGTAGCTCAGAGGGCGAGTAGCCTGCTATCGTTTTGTATATAAACCTGTGACAAAGTTTTTTTTTTCATAAGTAGATAACGATAAAATGATTCAATTTTTAAGGAACTAGAGAACTATCCTGACCATCAGAAAATCTCGTCAACTCGTCTCAAAATCTGTCTTTTATAATTATTATTTTTCCATGACTTTCCAACAATCCTGTACAGAGGTTTTCATTACCTACCTATACATTTAGTATGGGTAAATTGGTTTGCACTTTTCAAACTGAGACAAAGATCCATTAACGATGGACAAAGACATTAACCAACGTATCTTCAAGTTGTGGACCTACTGAGCATAACCAGACAGAGAGTTGACAGACTAGGATAGGGGGTTTCTACAATCCAATAATAATTATATGAATGAAATCAATTAATGAATATGACAAAATTTGTTTGAATTAGGGATGATAGACGAACGTAATGGCCAACCGAAAAATGCATTGTGGATGACTTTATGAGGCCTGAACGGTTAGTTTTATTTGATAAACATTTGCTTTTGAATCATTATGTTTATAATAATTTGAAACTCCTCGAAATATGTTGGCACGTTTTAAGAAACACGTGAAAACGAAAATGGATTTATAATTTGCCCGTCCTTCGTGTGTACGGTTTTACCTTGCTGGCAAACATTTGGCAAACAGCATGAGACTGGCAGTTTTGGCCGAGGATGATCTTGGATAGTTATCATAACCCTAGACAACGAAAATTTGGACAATTGGAGTAGGAGTAATCAATGGTATAGAATAGTAGTTTCTAGCTACGAAACTCTCAGTAGAAGAACATACTGGATTACTATATTGGCGTAAAAGTGTATCCACATAATGAGTAAATTTGCATCCATGGTGTCATTGACTGAGGTCGCCTGTCAACAATTGAACTGACCTCTACCAATAGAACCATCAACGACCATGGAATCGTCGTGATGTTGAATGGTGGTGCAGGGGTTGATTTAATAGGAAATCAAGAATCTCTTGTGTGTGGAATAGTTACTCTCAATTCCCGACTGATGACGCCCCATTCGACTAAGCTATTTGTAGACCCGGTCAATACACTGACTGTGACCTAAGTTGTTGGGAATTTGGTTTGATTTCGGAGAATAATGTAGCTTTAGATGTAGATTGTGGATATTCCAGAAGAAGTACCTCTTGCGTCCGAATCTGAGTCCTTGTTGCTGTTCTGTGGCGGCGATGGCACAGGAGGAGGCTGCGAACTGTTCTCTTTGGTTTGCCGTTCCAGCAGCGCGATCGTCGCCGCCACTAGCCTCCCGTTCCCTCCTCTCACCATGATCACATCACTTAATGACCCACAATCGAAAATATTATAAACCTTCCGAAGTGGAAAATGGAGTCGATGTACGACGAACGTTTTCACTACCCGAAGCGTCAGAAAGCTCAGAAACGACTGCAGAAACCCAACTGAAAGGTGGGACCGGAGCCAAGCGAGGGTCCCACTATCTTCCCTTGGTGAACTCCCTCTCGGGGGTTCCTGATAGGATGACGGGACAGACAGTGGCGGGAGGTGGCGAACTCGAGACGGAAACCGAGATACCGATCTGGAAAGTGTGCTCGTCCCAGCTCTGCATCTGAGTACGGAGGACGCCCACCTGTCGCTACTGTATTTCCCACAACATGTCCGTATATTTCATGCGATATAATGTCATATTGTATGAATATAATATTCAATATCATTCAAATAATGCAATTTTGAAGATAATTGAAAATACAAGTGGAATCAAGTAGTTTCCAGCAAATGCCATTTCAGAATCCTTTCGACACGAAAAGTTTTTTTTTTTTTAATAATCGATATATGCTCGTATTTGGCATATCAATAACATAACAACATAGTTAATCTCATATAATCTTATAAACTGTTTGTTGAGTTTTTAGCCCAGTGGCTGTAACTCGGGAGAACACTCAATCACTACACTTGTCACATTGTCACATCACAAGATCAAGAGGTTTTGCTCTATCAAGACTACGAGTAGGATACAAAGAACTTCCGGATTCGTGTGATCATGGAGCCGCTGTTCGTGTTTTACAGCATGTTGCTTTGCTGCTTCACTGAAAGATTCCATCTTGAGGTCTCGATGGAGGTCATCATTTCTGATGTACCAAGGGGCATTGACAATACTCCTGAGTACCTTGTTCTGAAAAGTTTGGATAATCTTAGTTTTTTTTTTTTTTTTTTTGGAGCAGCCCCAGAGCTGGATACCATAAGTCCACACAGGTCTTAGGATTTGCTTGTAGATGAGCAATTTGTTGTACACTGATAGTTCAGAATACCTTCCCAGCAGCCAGTACAATTTTTTGAATTTTATATTTAGTTGTTCTTTTTTTAATAACATGCTCCTTTTTAATAACATGCTCCTTCCATCTTAATTTGGCATCAAGAGTCACCCCTAAAGACTTTGCAGTATTAGAGTAGGGAATGTTCTGTTCATCCATGATGACAGGTATCGTTGTTATTTTCTTGTTCGTGAAGTTGGTATGGTTAGATTTCCGTTCGTTAAGCATGACGCCATTTTTTGGTCCAGGCGCTAACATCGTCAACAGAATGCTGTAGTTTCCTTGTTGCTTCCTCTACTGTGTCACCAACCGTTAGTATGGCGTATCAGCAGCAAAGGTTGCTATAATCGAGTTCTCGTTGTTTGGTACGTCACGTGTATACAAAAGGTATAGTAAAGACCCGAGCACGCTTCCTTGGGAGACACCTTACATTCTTGAGACTGGAGTACTCTCCTTCGTATTTTACTCTAAACTATCTTTCAGTAAGGTAAGATTTCAAAATTTGAGAAGATGGCTTCGGTAGGTCTCTCTCGAGTTTGTACTCCAGCCCTTGATGCCAGACTGTCAAATGCTTGGGAGACATCCAGGCACACACACAAACCTGTTGGTTTTCCAGACAATGCTCTATCACATCAGTTATGCGATGCACATGTTCTGTGATTGAGCGTTTTTCTCTGAACTCAAACTGATGTTCGGGGATTAGCTCTTTCTCATGAATAATTGGTTGTAATCTTTGTTTCAGTAATTTTCATACAGCTTAGGTATAACTGGTAGTAGATAGTGATATCGGACGATACGACTCTTTGTTCTTGGATTCTTTCCCAGGTTTAAGTATCATGATAATTTCTGCCACTTTCCAGCACCGGGGTACGTATTTCAGCCTCAATGCCGCGTTTATGAGACACAAGACCATTCGAATGCCTTCTTCTGGTAGTTGATTAATTATATTTCCTGTAATGAGGTTGCATCCAGGGGCTTTATTAGTTTTGAGATGGCGAATTTCATTTTTCAGCTCACTGACTGTTACTGGTCATATGGAGTTCATATTATACCATCGGTAAGTCTCTTTCATCATTGTTGTGTGACACCAAAAGTTGACAATTTTCTCAATTAACGACAAATTTTGTATGCCGTCACGTAAGACCACATGTTTCTGGTATTAGGCATGAATAAGCCAGAAAAGAGGTTGATTCCTACACTAGTTTTCAATTTCAAGAAATATATCAACAAACTTTGCTGGTCGATTGACGTTATTCCACTCCTTTCACGTCATCTTAGTTTTGCGTAGTTCCAATTTAATCCCAGATCACAAGAAACCGGTTGCCTGGTGATGACGTCGTCTCGCTCACCTCATCATCGCCTCCTTGATACCTGTCAGGCGGATATCTCCCGACAGATGTCATTATTTCGACGTCTGAAGTGAACATTTCAACCCCCATAACTTCTCTCTTGCTCTTCATTCGCATCCCTTTCCCGCCCATTTCCTCTTTTAAGAGATGTTTACGAGCGATAAATCCCCAGGGCATGATTATAATCTTCCAACGCGCAGTTTTCAACGTCAAAAACCTTCAGAACACTAGGGGGCGGTCTCCGGATCCTCAAAGGGGTTTCAACTTGATGAGACGGAGGAAATTAAACTGCTGATAATTATTATCCTCATACAATAACCAATACCCCTGAAAGCGATTCCCAAATTTGGAAGATATTGGCAGAAGTGAACACTGTCAAACATTTTCATGTCAAAAATTCGTTGAGACAAAATGTTACAAGAGACAACCAATAAACGAGTAATAACTCGAGTTATCCAAACACCACGAGGTTGCACAAAAGGTGTGGTTTTCTCGTAACTTTTTTTGTATTTTGTAATTTTGCCAAACGTCCTAAAAACCAGAGTGGAACTAACTATTCTCCTTGCACTGTATATTGTACTGTCTTGACGAGTTTTTTAATCGGTCATATTTTGTGGTAGTAAAACAAAAGCTCTGAGGACTTTAACCTGACTTAACCCTTTACGGTCAGCTTCTAGAGTGCTCCCTACCATTAAATTTTGACACAGCCTATCATCACTGTTGGACCCATATCTACTTATTGTCACGTGTATTAGACAGTTACAGAAATCAAAACTGAAAGTCTGTAGTAGCAACCACTTGGCATTTCTAGCCAGCATTCCTTATGGAACAGTCTATTTATGAGAATAGAATGGTGTGGAAGGGACAATTGAATAATATAGAAAAGGTTAAAGGCTACATCAACCCGCCGTCTGAGGTTGATTTAAAACGGAGCTGGAGCTATACTTGGGATTCCACAGTCAAACCGTCGAAACGAAGCTAATTTTAACGGGGCATTTGTCTAGTTACCTACCCAGCAGATCAGGGTGATAACAGGGTTTCTCATGGGTGGGCTGAGTTGGAGGTTTTCAGCCGCAGGAACCTTCGAGGGAGGAGGCGTTGCTTTTAATGAGAGCGCGGCCTGACTGATGGAGGGTAAAGCCGGTTTTATGGGAAGGGAGCTAACCCCTAAAGGAGCATTTCCCTAAGAAGATGAATATAATGTATCGATAGGTCGGAAAATTCAATGAACACAACCGTTTCGAAACAATAAGCACATATTGGCACATCTCCAAACCCTCGTCCCTTCAGCTTTTAGATGAATAACGTAGCCGCAAGATTTGTATTTTTAAAACTTGTGTGTATCGTGAGCATTACAAAGTTTCAAATCACCCGTGTAAATATATATTTCTGAAAATATGCACAATGTAACAATTAATCTTGAATAACTTCCTCGTAACGGGTCCTAACGGACCCTTAAGAAAACGAAACGTCGCAATGACCACTTTGCATAGGCAACCGATTGGTGCTTATGAATCATAAGAAACGAGAAGGTATGCAAATTGTATGCATTACTCGACTGTAATAAGGTTCCTGGTTATGTATGAACGCTGGAAAACACATTATGTTCAACAGACCACATCAAATGAAACCTACTTCACGACTACAGGTGGAATACAAACGATGCGGAAATGAAGGAAATGTTGCCTTGTTAAGAAAACACCCACAGACATGCAGCATGGCTATAAGATCGAATCTTCGAAGAAATAACTGGTTTTATGTAAAATCTCTCCATTTTAGTGGTTTTATAACAAATTTGGTTTCTATTTTTCGCCAAGTAACATCTTAGTTTATAGATTTTTCAACGCTGAACACGGTGGTGAAGTCAGAATTGCGATATCTCATTGCTCTATCAGAATAGAGTAGATGAACCGTGAACAACCACGTTTCTTAAGGTTCAAAGTGCACCAGTTTGTGAAGGGAATAAGATATCGCAATTCTGACTTCACCATCTTGTTCAGTGTAAAAAAAAACTTCAAAATGAACTATCACTTGTCAGACTGTTTCATGTTTGGAATTTATGGACAATATTCCTCTCCTAAAACTCCCAAAATCCTCCTTAGAGTGGCACTTAACCTTTCGATTGCCAAGACAGATTTTGTGTGCAAATTGGAACTTTTTATCTTAATTCTATCTAGAGTTATCTTCTGGATATATATGATACATATGGCATGTATCAATGGCATGCCAAAATACACCTAACATCACATGTATATACATGTGATGTTAGGTGTATTTTGGCAGTGAATTCAGGATTGTCTGGAACGGATTTTGGTATACCTTTTTTCGGAAATTCGAGTTTTAAAAATTTGGGACCAAGAATTAATATCTTCTTTTTCTAGAAAATTCGCTAAAGTGTGAGTGTCGAAAGATCATGAGCATATTGAGGGGAAACAAAAGCGGTGGTCAATATTCGTAAGTGTGGTTATGATTGAAAGTGATTAGGAGGTATTTATCTGGTCAAATACCAATAAAATTACGATCTTACAGCATTTCAGGGTCTTTTATTGGGTCACCCTATGGCAGACGTGGATCTCCAGCTTTATACAACGTTGTCGAGTTAGATTGATATTTTCCTGAACTCATCAATTGTAAAAATGGTTTTTTCCTCTTACTAGGAGGCCAAAGTTTCCTTTTTCGAAGAGGATCGACACTTCGAATCCACCTTGAACGACCTGGTATGAAATATGGTCGTCACCTGGTGCCATCCATCAAGAGAGTAACTCGAGGCCGCGTGGGAAAGGATTTCCAGAGTTGGGAACATGTGACGGGGGAACGCAACGAAATTAAACTTCCGAGGTCTTGGAGTATCGTGTAAAAATACCGAAAATCAGGTCGAATTCCCCTGCTTTACATCGTTTGTCAAGATTGATAACATGTGAGTGAGTAACTGGATACGGAAGGAGTTGATGGTTATGTACCTACATCATGTGGTGTAAACTACACGAAGACCACCTCTTAATTTGTATTTGCAGTTGATTACTTAAATTCAAAATTAATAACACAAAATTCAATGAAACGTGGTAATAGGCCTGCATAGTTGATCAGAATTTAGTTCCGGGTAAATGAAGAAAGAGTGTGGACATATTCGTCGAATTGAATCTTGTTTGAAAAGGGTCAAGATGAGCCGAGTGGGAGGAAAAAATGGCGAAAGAATTGATGAGACCCGGAAAAGCCTTGTTTAGAACTGTGGTCAGCTCGGTAAAGGTAGAAAAGGCCGTATTGCGAAACTCGGGGGTCCGTGGGGCCCTTTAATCCAATCCTAAAGCCTACTTGATTGTTCGAGGGGAGTTGGGCGAACCGCCCTTTCACTTATTTCCTGGGGCTTCTACTTGTCTACTTCTCAAACCCTGTTTCGAATAATTGAGTCGAAGAGAGGCTTTAGAGCGGATTTCGAAGAGAAAACACCTCTTTCGAAGCGTTCGGATGTGTCTGAATGAAGAAAACGATTTTCTTTGATTTCATATTGATCAGAAGTTCCTATCATACACATTTCGATCTTGTAGACCTCCTAAAGAAGTGGCCGAAGTGGTTCAAAACATGGGTGAAATTATATTTCAAAAATTGAACACAAGCAGCTGTCAGCAAGCCGCAGAAATAAATATTTACCTCTGAACTACTTTTCCTGTCAAATACATCAAAATTTGGACACGACGATGAGTCTATTGAATGAATCCGAAATTTAAATCTTACCTCAAAGAGACGTGAAGTGAACGAATAATAAATAGCCCATATATTTCCAGCCAATAGAGGGTGTTTGGATGGAGATAGATCGCTTCATTTCAGATTGATTACAGTTCAGGTCGGGCTGGGGGTACGGAAAAGGCAGGATGTGTTGTCAAAGGGTGCATAGGCGAGGGGCGAATATAAACCCTCCTATGAGGCTCCATCTGTTTGTCGGGGGAAAAGGGCCACAGCTCTACAGATGTTTGTTAGCTGGGAACAAGTGGATCGTGGTGTTTTTGTCCTGTAGCCCTCCAGTGAAAGGCTTTCACTTGAAATAAACGGCCTTCCAAACCTTTCATCAACGGCCGTCGGCGGAATTCGAGCCACATTTGCAATATTGGAAAATTAAAACAAAAATCAGGCAACTTGTTGAGAAAAATAGTCAACAACTTTTTATGAATAATCATAAAATAAATGAATAAATCAATAAAACTAGACATTTGAGTCAAGTCTTTTTGATGCTGATTTTACATTACAACATACAAGGTAGGTACTAGTCGTTGTATTGCATATCAAACTTCGCCAAACCAAGAGCACCAAGGGATCTATTGGCACGATGTCACCCCTGCATAGCATATTCCACCTTTTAAATTACACAGTTCTTCAACAAATTCTGCCTTGACTCAAAATATAATTTTCCTTTGTTTTTGGTGCCCTGAATCTGCATCTGAAGTCAGAATTTCAGCAGCACGTACCAATCACAAGTTCTACTCTACGTTACGTGAGATAAGTAAATGTTTTCCTAGCCCTTATATTTATTGGATTTTTTGACAGATGTAGTGGAATCTAAAAATAAATATTTCACATTCGAATTCTATTTTGGTTGTAAAGTTCGAAATCAGGGTAAACTTTGGGCTTCTAAAATCTGTTGCAACTCATGCTCGAGATCCCGTACAGGTGGATTGAAAGGTTCCCACAAATCAATGCCATTTGCTGTCCCGATAGTATGCCGAGAGCTTCAGAACCATCATGATGATCGCTATTTTTGTATGATTAACATCGAAGGAATTTCGGGTAAATGGAAGACAAAGGCTTGGGTATTCTTCGGAGAAGTTTGCAAAAATTTCTTAGGAAACAAACGCGCACATAACCGTTCTCTTGAGAGCATACAAAGAGTATTTGCAAATAATAGCTATAAGAATTTACAAGAATAAATTTTACTGTCAGACCGCACCGATTGTTTGACTATCCGCCTCATACCCCTTACTCCCTAAGAAATGGTAGGTACTAGAGCAATTTGGGTTTCAGATTTGGTTTCAGCACCTTCGAAAACTTCAGAATCACCCAAAATTTCTCAAGAGAGCGAAAAAAAGGTTTTTTCTTGCAGAACTGTGTTACCTTCCACTATTTCTCAAATCTCAACGAATCAAATAGTTGCCATTATTGCAACAACGCGTACCTCATTTTTGACAAATTTTATGGAGATTTGAACAGCTGGATTTCAACGATTTCTCAACAATTACGGCCAAATAAGTTCCAATTTAGTTTAACAGTATCTTGAAAGGTCCTTTTGGTGGTGCATCTGAGCTAAAATAATGAACTCTGACATTCCTTCATTTTCAAAGCTGAGATGTGCTAAGTGTGGATATAAGGTTCACACATGAGATAACGTTTGCTAGAACAGGTTCATGTAGCTGAAAATATCAACAATTTCATTAATATGATATATTTAAAAACTGACAGACGAACGTTTACAGCTCAGTCAATTATGTTCAATTAAGATCGAACTTGGTTCTACTTTTAGAGCGGTTTGAGTATTATCTAGAATTCCACGAATTATTTCCAAATTGTTTGAGCAAGTTGTTTGAAGATCCTGCCCCTGTACATGACTTCTACTATTTCCTTTAATATGGTCCACAAATCTTTGTGACCATTGAATAAGTATAGTTTGAGATAATGGACTCTACCATTTGAGTGTAGTATTAAGAAGGCACGTTGAAATCAACATTTTGGTGAGCGCACCCCCGTGACTGAAGTTGCGCATAAATTAACCGTAAATTAATTAACATGCTAATGTTGATCAGAAGAAAATGCAGATTACTCTGGGGAGAAAAAACATCGTTGGATGGAGGAAGTGAATGAAAAAGTCATTCAAGTCCTCGTTAACAACGTAGAAGGGCTGGCTGTTGTTGATTCGAATGAAATTTCGAAGACAAAAAAAAACCTGGGAGATTTTTGTGAGTCGAAAAGTATGTATATACAAACAGCAAAGAGTACAGATGTTCTCCTTTCAAGGCGTTTTCTTGTAAATTAGTAGCGGTAACTGGTGGGGGGACATTTAGAAGCCGGGAAATGACTTTTGATATACTTAAAAACACGGCACGGTACGACAAAACGGCGCGACGGCGCACAACGGAACAGGCGCCAACCAATCTATTCCATAAGAGCAGAAATACCAAGCATCTTTGAGAATAAATAGAATTGAGGTGTGATCTACGCTTTTCTCTATCTTTTAGATGGGCTTGATTGACCCTCCATGCTCTACCGCACCAAACGGAATTAATCCTAGTTCATCTTAAACGTAAAATCTTGCTTTTCGATCAAAAGATGACATATCCATTCCCTATCATTTTTTTGACATTTTATGTCTTTACTCTGGCACATAACTCGAAAAACGTCACACGAAAAGCGTCACACGAAATTTCTGATGATTTTCGCTTACAACCGATTCGTTGCTATGGAACTTTATCTTCGCCAGTTATCATCGTACAAAAATCGTTCACCACTCGTTGGATAGCTCACGATTTACCTAACCATATTACATTACCCACTGCGGAGTGCGTGGCCGACAAGCTGCGGTATGAGCGTGATTGTTTAAATAATTGTTTACACACAGGTGATCATTCTCAATAATTTATATTGTCAACACGAATGCAAGCTTCATATAAGTTTCTGCCAAGACACATGTCCCAATGTGTTGCAGACTCGTATGCAAGCATTTAGTTTAATTTACTTTATCAATAATCTTCTCCCTTGGATGAATAATAATTATCAAGAAGCGGCTAATGGCATTTTTGTATCAGGATTGTCTCAATAATTGGTACGACACACATTCAACAGCATTCGACACATAATGATTTTTTCTTCTGTAAAATTTACAGTTATATTTAGGTTATATTTAATATTACCCCAGTAGGAGTTGTTTATGATGTTGGCCTTAGAATATTCAGTTCCAAAAATTTACTAGAGATATTTTAAAGAACATCTAATTCCGCGCCGGGTGACGTATCACCCATTGAAATTGGTCTAGCAGTTCAGCCGCAATCGTCCGTCAAAGATTTAAAAGATCTAAAAAGTTACAACCCTCACATTCTAACGCCTGCAGCTATGAGAATGACTGCTGCGATTGAAAAACTCCATGAGACTAAAGTCATCGGAAATCTTATTGTGTATTGAAATTGGATTGGACATGAAAATAAATCGTAGTTTGTTGGCCTCAATTTTTATGCCGGTTGAAATCCGATTTTTTTCACTTTTAAGTCACTGAAATGGCCATAAGTCCCTCATTTGTCAGTCAAAATTCAAAGGTGATTACATCGTTGGAAAGAGCGTTAAATTCCCTATGTCCCTGATGCTAAATGAAACTTTAAAAAAAATCGATCATGATGCGACTTACCCTACATCAATTAGAAGGTTGATGCAAGAGGGCGGGGGTTGTCTCCACCCCTCGCCACAACTACTTAAATTTAAATTGTGGGTGAATGTGGAGGTGGGTGAGAGGAAGGAAAGCGAGTAGATGTGGGTGGTTGATGATGGGGCGGCGGGGAGGGGGAGGGTCTTGTCTGGTCACCCCCACCGACCCGTACGTTAAATTTAAATTGTGGGTGGAAGTGGGTGAGAAGGAGGAAAGCGAGTAGATGTGGGTGGTTGATGAGTGGGTTGTTTGCTCCCCCTCCTCCCTACCACAAGGGTGGGTGTAGAGCTGGAGTAGAAAAAGGCCTTCACGACTCCCCTTTCGCCACTTCTACCGCACTTCCAAGAATATTACGAATCTTGAAGATTTTCCAAAGGACCGCTACAACCGGGTCTTCTTTGTGCAGATTACCCATCTGTCTAGATCACTAAGATTTAGTGGTAAAATGGTAAATTGATTATTATTAATTAAAGTACGCAGATTTAGTATGCACAGGGTGTCCCACTTAAGGGCGAACATCCCGCCGATAGTGAATTCTCCAACTGAAGAAAAAAAAAATGCCCTATGACTCGAGTTTTTTCTAGAAATTTTGATCCAAAGGGAACATAATAACAACATCCAAACTTCCGAGATGCCACCTGGCGGTTGAGTTTTGTGTTCAGAGACAGACTGCAGGTCCGCTAGGTTAGTTTACTTGGATTTCGTGTTGTAAGGTGAAATATTGGCGTTTTGGAGGAAATTTTAGCTATCAACATTCAGCTTTAAAGGGGACGCAACACCGGATTTCCATCAAAATTGCATGTATTTAAATTTAAAATGGCGATTTCTTTCAGAGTTTTGGATATAAATACCTATTTTATATTCTGGGACATAATCTGGGATGTCTTTGTGTTCACATTATATCCAGAAAAGACTGGAAAACTATTTAGGGGGTAGCGGAATTCGTTTTTCTCGCCTCTTGAACAATTTTGGAAAATGGATGGGTATGTTACCTTTTGATAGATCACTCCTCGATTTTCAACAAGATTTGGGCCGATGAATTGTAATAATTTTACAGGTTCAGGGATGAAGTAGTGTGACGTAGTGTTCAGAGAAAGACGGCGATTTAAAATCTTGTTGATAGAAATTGACTATACATAGTGCAAAACCCCAGCAGTATGGTCATTCAATGAAAAAAATCCTAGCTATTAAACACCAAATCCTTACATGTAAGGATTTGGTGTTTAATAGCTAGGATTTTTTTTCATTGAATGACTATACTGCTGGAGTTTTGCACATTGAAGGAGCATAGGAACAGGACTACACGGAATCTATACAGACGATTTGTCTGTATAGATACGCAGCATTTTGTTTCATTGGAACATACTCCGTGGATGTGGAATTCGTATAGCAGCAGCGTCGGAGGATTGGGGTTTCGAAGGGGAACCTCTAAAAGGGTCAGTGCTTTTCGGAGCTGTGCTAAAAATAACTGTTTCCATTTTTACCTTCAAACCATGGACAAACTTAGCATTCTTCGTTGGAAACAATGTGGTTCAACAGCACAATGAGATCGAACCGTATTGAAGCGAGTTGACTTTCAATTATTATTATTTAGTTTTTTTTTTTTTCTTTCTTCAAAGTAGCCTTTTGATGGTAAAAGTGGAATCGGAGGTCGTGAAGTCAGGAAGCATTGATCTCGTCCCGGTGGCTGCGATACGACTAGTTAGTTTGCGGATCGGTTACGAGGTCAACAGAGATCGCTGGGGGGCTTGAATGACGTCACGATTAGGTACGAGGAGACGTCAGTAAATAATGGACGATGCCCAATGATGGGGATACGTACAGAATTATGCACTTTTGGGTTCAGAGTGAGCGAACCCGCCAAATGTAGACAGTTTAGAGGTAGAAGGTGATTGATGGGACTGATGGAGTGTACGATACCAATTTCATTAAGACAATCACAATGTTGATCGTCTAAGGCCCAGATACTTTGTAGAGTAATGAGTAATACACACAATTATTATTCCTGTTTAAATAACTATAGAACGTAAATGAGAAATAAATATAGAAAATTAAATTAAAGCTACTTCCAGTACTTTCACTTCATCCATCTCCAACGGTTACCTATGTTACCTATTGTTGCGGTCTGAAATCTAGACCTATAAAATCAAATGTCCGAAAATCAAACCACCAGAAAGTTCCAGATATGAACAGGAGCTTACTTTGCTCGAATCCTCCTGCAATCGGATCGACATCAAGCACTGCCTCATTGGAAACTTGAAGCTTTTCTCTGTGATATGTCTCTCGATACTTGTAACGTGATCAGCTGGATCGAAACATCATGAAGGACTTCGTCGAATGCCAACCACCCACGTAAATACGGATTAAAATATAGTTTGTATAATATAATTTATATTAAAAAATATGTACGTCTAAATGAGGTCTAAACCGATTTGCTGAACCGATTCAAATCCAGTTTTGAGTACCCAGAGAGAATAAGGAATAGGAAAACTCGAAGTGGGGATAGACCGAATTCGCATTTACTCGTACGAGCGAGGGAAATGTATTTCAGTATATCTAATTATTTCGTCAAATTTGCCAAATTTCAGTAAGACTTTTCGGAAGAGGGAGTTAAAACTTCAGCTAATCTGAAGAACATTAATCACCATCACTTCCTCCTGTTGCTGCTCCCGACACCTGGGGCCTACACTGTAGAAATATTTCGAACGATTTCTTTTTATCAGTGTTTGAAGGTGATTAGAGTTGAGAGGTACGAAATTCACTTTGTGTAAAAAGACCTTGTAAAACATTGTGGTAAGTTTAAGCAATTTAGTTGAGTTTCTGACTTACTGAGAAATGATATGTTCACAGATCAACCTACATCGACTAACAGATACGATTCGTTCGCTCTCTCATTGAATCAGGACTATCGATTAACGTAGATGGTCATCGTTCGCAATAACACCCAAAACGTCATCGTAATGGCCAAGTCCCCTAGAACCCCGCAGAAGAAATAAAGATTTTTTCCCGTTATTGGTATATACGAGTCAACATAACGTCCGTAAGGTGACATTAGCCCTGTTTTCAGGAGAGCGTCGGAGCGTAAGGGCGGTAGACATGAGAGATAAACCAATATAACCGTAACAGTTACATTTCGCTGTAACGGCACGTTTGCGGTCTCGGCGGTTTAGGGTCGTCCATGTCGGTTCGACAACGGAATCTGGTAGACAGCTCAGGTTTTCATAACATTATATTATTCCCTTATCGATCATACCGACCCTCACGCGAACACAGGTCTCGTAAAGTGAAGAAACTTAATAATATGTATGAACAACCAGTCTTGCTGCTGCTGAAAGTCAATAGCTAAACGTAGAAATTTGTTAAAAATCGATTTTCTGAAGCTTCAGCTTAATGCAGGTTTTGAAGTCTCGCCCACGAGATTTACTTACGTCTCGGGCGTCAATTGTAAAAGTGTATATTTAAATGTAAATAATTAATAGTAATTAAGGTATAAAACGTATGCGAGTATGTTGGTAATCGACCCAAATGGCGATTTTCAAGTTTGTGAATGGTTCAGTGAATTTCTGGGTTACACAGTGATTTGCAAGGCAGTCATTCCAACCTCAATTGTCCTCGTTCAAGTGCAAATAATAAACCCCTCCAAAAAAACAACGAGCTTTTTAAAACATTAGGGTTTTTAGTAAACAGCGCCCTCGTTAAAAGCCTGAATTCCCCAGGGTCAACACCGCTTATTTAGTTCATGGGAAGGAGGCAATGCAGAAAATCTTCGTATAATGGGAGCATTAGAAGGATATTTAATGGCGTAGGCACAGACCACGGAAGGATGGGGAGGAGGGCTTCCCAATGCATGGTGCAGCACCTCCTAAATACAGGAATAACAGTAATGTTCGACGCATATCGTCGCAATCTGTAGAGTATACAAGAGGTATTTAAGGCTAATGTGACCTAAAATAGTTCCAAAAGCTGTCACCACGCTTGAAAATGACCAACATTTACATTGAAAATCCTCCCGCAATTCTAGGTAAACTTTAAATTTGAAAACAGCAACGCACTCTTTGAGTACCTACGTAAAATTAATGATACATTCGAGTTTAAATTCAAATTTTTCAAAAATGTGATATTACGTCGTTATTATAACTTAGAAGCGAGTTTTCTTCCTCTTCAGTTGGTTTTTTGTCGCCTTGGATACAGCCACTCATCTTCAACTCTTTCAACTCCAACATACCTAACTCCTTTTCACCCCATAAAAAACCACTTTGATGCTTAGGTGACCACTTATTAATAAATGTCTCATCTTCAATCCACGAGTTGCTCCGAAATTCCTCTCTTTACTTCATACGGGGTATGTTTATAGAGGGCAAAATATATAAACCACGGGTGTCGACACAGTTTGAGAGGGGCAGGCGGAATGTCGGAAATATTCTGATGAACTCTTGCTCTTCAAGGGGGTCTTGAAGCTTATTCTGAAACAATTCCGTAACGGACAACGCAACCTCTAGCTCGTAACAGCTTTGATGCATTAAATTCCAGCGTTAGATTATGATACCGCTCAATTCACCTTGATTTTGTGGGCTGACTAAGGGCGAAACAGGGCAAAACCGGGTACCTACGTGTACTTCAGACTTGCCACATCCAGGGGAAATTATTGTTCTCGGTGTTTAAAACTCGAATTTTCGAAATTTTCATACCAAAATGCGTTTCAGACCATCCTGAATCCACTGCCAAATATAATCATATTATCTAGTTTTTGCACATTTTGCATAGGTATTATGATAGAACTACAGCGACGATATGTGAAATTTCGGCTTCCTGTTCCGAACATAGAAGCCCGTATGGTCTGAGCCTCTAGTTTAATATCAAAACCGGCTTTCGGATCTAAATGAAATCTTTGCGATCAAATAGTCAAACACTGTATGAAGCGAGAACAATGCGAACGGGAGTTAATTCGCTATTGTTATAAGGTTTGAGTTGTTTCGAGTTCTTAATCATCATAAAGGGTTGTTCTCCTGAGAACATTGTTGTACCGCGTCAAGTCAGCGAGTAAGACAGAGGATCGAGCGGGATTTCGTATCAGTCGAACAATAGTGGACTGATGAGGTACGTTGTACCGTCTCGATCGAGATTCGACGGTGTTTCGGGTTTTAGAGTGAGGATAATCCAACGTAATAGTGAATAGGGGTTTGGAGGCTGAGTGCGCGGTTTTCTCCAACGGATGTCATCCAACGGATCTAAATCCGTATCTAAATCCGTGCATTAGTGGGGAAGCAAGAGGGCACGGTCTTAAGGACGCGGACTGTTAAGGATTTTTACAGGGATTTTCGGCTTTAAAATCCGCGCGTTAGTGGAGAACAGGGAGGGCGCGATCTGGGACGGATCGGATCCGGCGGGCCTGGATCCGAGCGTTCCCCCACTAACGGGCAGATGTCCTTGAAGGAGGGGATCTGTCGGATCTAATAACTTACTAACTAATAACTTCCCTAAAAGAAATTCAAAGTCGCTTTCATTCATTTGCAGGTAGTTTTTGAAGTCTTGCGGTTCATTCATCTTCAATTGTTTAATCAAAGGCATATGACTCAGTTGTTGCCTCATAGCTATCCATGATTTTACCCACTTCTGGCGATTTCTCCTTTTCCTTTAGATATGATACACTACACACATACCACCGGCAAGGGCAGCAATTTGACGTGAGGAGGTACTAGCACACTAGATCCGTGGCGGATTTCAGAAATCCGACGTACATGCTCGTAAATCTGGATCCGTGAGATTTGGTCTGTAAACGGTCCTAGATCCGACGGATTTGCCCCACACACGGGCAGATTATCGACGGATGTGGCCCGACGGTTTCAAACCTGACAACCCAGAACGGTTTGTTAAGGAGCAGAAGAGATTAGATCCGTCGGATCCGATCCGTCACGGAGATCCATCGCAGATTTTCGACGGATCGGGTTTGACGGATCGGAGATGATTGACGGACACGAGAGATCAGATCCCTCAAACCAGATCTGCCGGATCAGATCCGTAGGATCAGGTTTGAGAGATCAGATCCCTCAAACCAGATCTGCCGGATCAGATCCGTAGGATCAGATCCCTCAACGAAATCCGTCCGTGTATGGCTAGCTATTGGAATGGGTGCATGAACAAGACCGAGGTAGCACATGAATAACGAAAAAATGCCGAATCAACGATCGAGTTTCCAAAGTATCGCACATATCCCATCCTTTCAATTTATCCTCGTATATGAGAATAGTCGTAATTCCAAAGCGTACCTCGACGTTTTCATTTTGGGAGCCCGCATCCTGGCGGTACTAATATCCAAAATCACCCTCCTTGGATAACCCTCTTCAATGGAGTCGTCCCTTTTCATACTGTTGCGGCTGTAAAATTTCAAACGTCAGATCCCCCTTTTGTTGAAATATAAAAAGAACGAGACAAAAGGTACATTGTTACTTCGCCTCGCCTCTTCGCGTCCTTCATTACGCTCCTTTTCTTGTCGATTTTCCACTGTCTCCATTCCACGATTTTTTCTCCCTCAGGGACTCTTCCCTCGTTTACAAATTTGACTTGGAAATACAGGTACCGAAAAATCATTTGCCTGCTCAGATCATCAATAGATAAGTACAAAGAGTTTTACTGGAATCAGCCATCCAACCATACCAACCATCTCAGTAGAAAGACTGGAATTTAAGTAAAATTCTTGGTAAAATAGAAAAATTTGAGTGACATTCACAAATAATACAGTAAATTGTAGTAATAATTCACACAAAAAAGTGAATTTCTGGGAACATTCACAAAAGATGTGATTATGGCTTTATTCGTATTCATATCCATATCTGTATTTGTATTCATATTCATATCTGTATTCGAATACATATTCATACTTTCTGATTTACGCATATTATTTATATTTATATTTATGTGTAAAACTATGTAACCGTTGAAATAGATAACTTTTCCAATAATCCTAATTTTCCATTGGGTTTCTGCATGTTTTTCTGTATTTGATTTACTTCGTATAACAAACACAGAAAAACATGCAGAAACCCAATGGAAAATAAGGATTACCTATCTGATACCATAACATGGTATCTTATCGTCGATATTTTCGTCGCTTGCAGTCTCAGAAACAATTTATGCTACATGTCTATGTAGCTAGTATTTAATACACAAGTACATATGAGCATTGTAGCATGTAGCTAGTGGAGAGAGCTAATTTGTAATATACGTATACCGTTTTCTACGAGGCGCTTTCAGTATATAAAGTCTCGCAGTTAAACTGTTCTAATTCTCCGAGGATGGCGTGGAAAGAGTTATAAAATTCAGAGGATAAGAAATAAGAAGGAGAACTAGCCAACGGTATAGCGTGAACTTTATTTTGTTGGATATGAGGGAGAAAACTCGTTATCTGCAGGTTTTAAACGCCTATCCCTTGCGAAGATACTTTTGCTCCTAGCGCGAAACAGAATATACGTTTACCCGCTGGCCGTTGGATATTATCGCTCCTCGGCAAGCCCATCTTCGTTCCCTAGTCTGTTACAAGTTCAGTCGACCGCGTTTATTGCCTTTCCCAGCAAGTTTAATGACGCTTTTCGGCGGGACCAGCCCTTCAGTGGGGACTAGAGATGATGGGGGACATCTGGTGTGAAAGGGATTATATTTACCGTAATCATGCAAAGATTGAGATGACAGTGAGGAAAAGCGCTTTTAAACTCCATAGGGAGAGCGCCCTGATACTTCATGTCAAGGGCATAACTAATTCGGGATTGAGCGTGCTATTTTTGACGTTTGCGGGCCGAACGGTGCGGTTGTTGAACAGACGGGATCCGATGCCGAAACAGGAGAGCAGCAATTCGACGAAAGAGGGATTTTGATGTGAAACGAACAATAGTGGCTTACTGGAGCCACTTCCACCCTGGTGATTTCATACTACGGTTATTCTATATCAGAGAGAGTCTTACAAGGTAACGAAATGCTTATTAGGGTAACCCATACACTTGCGAACGACTGGTTTTCCTTTGTCATATCGAACGGGTTGAATCAGTGCGAATCAAGTTCAACCGTGATATCACGCGATTAGAGCGACACCTTCGACCGTCCCGACTCGCCTTCAAACTGGAGCACTTTGAAGATGAAGAAACTTAGTTGATACTTGAGATGTTCTGCATGGTTCATCTGCTTTAACCTGATAACAGAATGAGATATCACCATTCTGAATTCAATATCGTGTTCAGCGTTGAAAAATCTATAAACTGAGTAGTTTCTCGGCAAAAAAATGGAGACAACATCTGATATAAAACCAGTAAAATAGAGACATTTTACATAAAACCAGTCACTTCATCGAAAATTCGCTCTTATACCCATCCTGCATGACAGAGAATTTATTTTCCACCGATCAACCACCAACGTCCTGCGTTCACCAATAGGGAAATTCTTTATTGGATTCGAGCCTGTTCGACCACACGAGGAAACCATCTCGCCAACTTCTTCATAATCTCTTCACGACTCGATCTTGTGGTCACTGGTCGCGTACTCACCTTCAAGATGAATCCCCAGCATAACGCCAGGTATTAATCAATACTTTGGCATGTTCAGCATCCCGGAAATTATTAGTGCTAGTTTCGAGGTGAGAGGCGGTATTCAACAGGTCACAGGTTCAAAACCAGACCGCAACCAAACTTTGCCAACTCAGGAATATTGACTATTTTTTCCACCGTTATTTCCATCCAGGGAGCTTTTTTTTAAGCAATATTAAGAAGATCAGTGTGTAATCCACTTATGTAATCCACTTTTGAGCTTTTAATACTTCAACTGAAATTACTGGATACATTTTAGCTATATTGAAATGTTTTGGAAATGAGACACAATTTACTCCATTTTAGTGGTCAGGGATTGCGAGAGTAGACGCTGGAATGAGCCGTGCATAAAGAAGTTGTGTAATGTGTGCAGAGTCGTACCTACGTACCATTAGATCGTTATTTCTCTCGTACATAGCAACATGTTAGAGAAAAAACTATCGACACGCATCATCAAATGAAGCAGACCGTGTTGAACAAAATGCATACCCGATGCAACAATGCATCGTTTTGCAGTTCTTCCCATCTCCGATAGCCGTGGAAAACGGCAGAACTTTCCATTCCACCTTGTCACTTAACTCCTGAAAAATATTACGATCTCACCGCGAATAACTTAACAATATCCAAGAGCTGATTAAGTAGCTCTTTACAACCCGATAAGAATCCGTCCCTTCGTCGAAAACGAGTTCCCAACGATTAGCCAGAGACGATGAAGCAGAATCGTTTTTCCCTCTTCAGGAAACGGAAGGCGAACCGAAGGTGTGAGCGGTTCTTGCAGTGAAAGCCCCTTTTGTTTTTCATCGAAGCTAATTGCTGGGAAGTGGAGCATCGCGACTACGTGCACATCAGCGCCGAAGGGTATTTTCCCATGATTTGTATACTGAGTGGGCACTCGACATTTCTGATCATTTCCCGTGTCCCGAGTTGTCTTACACGGTTACCTGTGTTGCCTACCGTTGGTGTTGCTCGGTATTGATTCGTTGAAGCAGACTAAACATTGGTACATGGCAGCACAAGATTACTATTCAATATTGAATGAAATACCTTAATTTTCGCAGTGTAAGATGCATGTGTAGTTTAAACGAGCCTTTAAAAGTGGACAACATAAATCAGTAGATACGTAAATTGGCGTTTATGGTCAGTATTTACAGGTATCTGTGCTAATTGTGGACGAACGATTGATCACCTACGTTCCAGGTGCGATATTCTGGAGTTTCATCCAGTTGTATTCAAGGCGTTGGCATGAAGACAGAGTCAAATGCGGTGTTTTTGGGTATTTTCTGGACCTACTAGAAATTGGGACATGTCAGGGTGTAATCAAGTGCAATATGGTATAATAATGACTACAACCAACCAAATTTGTTGTGTTTGGGGGACGGAGATCGGTAATTTGGGGCTTTCCCTGCTAAATTCCTCTAAACTTCAAACTGAAAATTTGAACGTTTGAAAAGTTCTTCAAAAGTGAAATAAACAGATTAACAGCCAGAGGAAAACTTTTCTCAGGGAAGTGGGGTAGAGAATCTTGAGAATAATTAAAGGAGTTTACCCCCGGAGCTGGGGAGCTAAAGTATGTCGGGCTTCCCTCATCAAGACAGTAGGCGATTCCTACCAATTCTGAATTCATTCAACACCATCTCTAGTTTTCTGTTTCATCATCAGCTTTCTATACCCCAATGACCGCATGTATTATATGCATAACGAAGATGCGAATGTTTTGCGAGCACGTTGGAACCAAAAATCGTCCACAAGTCGTGACCGGTTGAACCGCCGATATCACCTACAACAAAAATGTCATACGAACGTTTGAAACGGTCGTAGATGTGAGCAAGAAAGAGGAAACAAACAATGTTTTGATGGGGTTTTTGGTTTAATGGGGCCTGGAAATACGAAGCGGAATACAGAATGGAGGTCCATCAGGAAAAAACCAAAACGACGAGGAAAAAAAATATTGGTATCGAAAAGACTTCCCGTCGGAAAATTTGCATCAGCGCTTCCTATCTCGACACTGGGAAAAGCTATCGTTTTTCCGTTACCGATTTTACAACAGACTTTTTCTCCCTTTAAATCACCACAGCGGAGAAAAATGAACCCACTTCGTGGTCAGAGGGGTCGGTCACACCAATAACAGTGGAGGTCAAGTCAAGATCTCGTGGCACTTTTCGATAAAATGATTTATAACGGCAAAATGATATAGATTCGATCTGTCAAAATAACCCCCCAAAAACAACTCCGTTGTAAAAACTGGCCCGCCAAAAAACCTCAGCCGCAAAAAAGAATGATATCCATTTTGCCCGCCAGCCACATATATAGGATGCTCGGTGCTTCGCACCTCGCTGTTGAGTGTGCATATAGAAACCTGATCCTCCTACCCCTAACCTCCACCGTCATTGTTTTCCTGTTCCCTGTCTCCTTCCCACAACCCCCTCTCACCCTTAGTCACCCTCGGTTTCACCTAATATGTTTCCTCTGTTACACCAGCAGGGAGCTTTACGCTTCTTTCAATGCTGTTGGCGGGAGCTTTTTGCCAGATGAACAAGCCTGAATTGAAGCATTACTTCATTATACGTGTACCACCACTGATTACTCGTGACCACCAGTAATACTTATAATATAGTAATTGGGTGGGAAATGGGGGGAGGGAGAAAAAATGTTCAAAAGGCACTCCCTTGGAGCATAACGAACGTGTGTGCAAAATTTCAGCTCGATCCGATTTGTCTGCTGGGCTGTAGCCCCGTCAATGAACAACGAGAAGAAGAAGAAGAAGAACACGAAAAACGTGAAAAATAGTGGTTTTAAAACTGTTATACCCCCGACACCTGATGTTCCCGAGAGCTGAAATTTGGTTTACGTCCTCACGTGCCCCAGGAGAGTTGGTGTACAAAAAATCAACTCTCGAGACACTCAGGGAGCCGAGCTACGATAGGGTGAAAACCCCAACTTGTTCCGTCGCGTAATCAGTGTCTCCGTCGCTTCGGTTTTCTGGGCTTCGGTTTTCTTGGCGGGCGGGACGCTCCCGCGTCCCTAGATGCATTATATATTCAACTACTTTGACCGGGAAGCCTTGATTTCTCGGAGAAATTCCACACGTGGAGATTAACTGTGATTCACAAAATTCATCAACGATCAAATATTCGCAGCTAATTAAATTAATTATAACACGGTTTGAATTCGCTATTTAAATGGTCAAACGTGATTTAAGTTGGCAAAAAAAACCCGAGTGACCTTTTCAATAAGCATTCTTGGGAATCGCTTCAAAATCTTGATTAATTGGTTACTTTCCGTCATTCGTTTCGGGCCGGTAGATTTTCCTTTTGTAGCCTCCACCATACAAAGCCTTCATTGTTTGTGCTAATTGATGGCTCGCGTGGAGAATTCAACGAAAGCTCAAACCGCTTCAGACTACCTCATGGCATATCACGTTCTATCGTACTGTTTTAACGAAGTTTCGAAGAAAATCTATTGTTCTCGGTCCAAAATTTTTTAAACTCGAATTTCCGAAACATTTGTTTGCCAAAATCTGTGCCAGATGATCATGAATTCACTGCCAAAATACACCAAAAACTCTGCAAATTCTTGACACAACGGTTCATTATCTTCTTTGTACAGATCACCCTTCTGTCTTGATCACTAGGTCTAAATGTCTAGATCCTAAATGTTAGATTAATTATTATTATCAATTATCACTAATTATTAACAATTTTATCAAGTACCTAGTGAAAATTATTATAATTTATTGTGGGGTATTAATAATTTGTATTTATTATTTATAATAATTATTATTAATTATTATTAATTAATACTATATAATTCTGGGGTTTTTAATACTACGTCGGTAATACAGTTTCTATAAAAGAATTACCTACCAACAAACATTCGAAATTACCTTCATTTCCGTAGCACGAAACGCACCTCAGAACAACAAACTCGACATCACTTAAGCCATATGATGTTCCAAAGAGCTTGTTAGTATTATTATGGGTTATTCCTTGTACCTACTTTTTCTCGAATTTATGGGTTTGTTGAAATGAACGTGATCAGGAGACGTAAGAAGAAGTGATATGATCATTCTCTTGGGAGTGGAAGAAGTGCGCCATCCTCGAGTCCCAGGCCTCTGTAGGGTTCCAGGCTCCTTACCTTCTTTCTGGACCCTCGCAGCCTCAGGGACACCGCCCGGATGATGGCCATTTGTAATTTAACCTTCACCCACCCAGAGATCTGGGACTGGGGCTTCCCCCATTTCTCTGTCAGTCCTGAGATCAGTCGTTGTTGGAACACTCCAAACTCCCGATGGATCACGCCTTCGCATGAACACACTAAGGGTGTAAATGAGCCACGCAACTCTTCTGCCGCCAGATCGTACTTGTTGTGCTTTGATCGTGCAGCTGACTCGGCCACATCAGCCCATTCGCGGGTGGAGTGGGAAGGGGCGTCGGCGTTAATAACGCGGTTATCGAAGAAAGCCGCCCTTTCCCTACTCCAAACTCCCTGCACTTTGATGTCGGCAATCAATCCGGGGGTTTGTTCGTCTCCCTCCTGCATTACCGGTTCCAAGACGACGTTGCCCCACACCAGGTCAGCCATTTTTGCTACCTCATCTCGGATCATGTCGTGTCCTTGCTTGATTAGTCCGCCTCTCTTGCAGTTTAGGGCGTGATTTAGGCTCATGGTCACTCTGCTTCCATCAGCATTTGCGGGACATCCATCACAAGTGGCTGGGAGGCCGCTGGGCTCCTTCCCGTATCGCATGGCTAGTGCATCTCGGAACTGCGTGCTTGTCAAGTCCATGTTATCGCTGGCTAATGGAAGAATTGTGAGCCATTGTGATGCGTTTCCGTCTACGACCCTCTGCACGGTTTTCTTCTCACGGGGTGGTAGGTTTCCGATTGCTTCTCTACTCATCTCCAAATTTGACTCCTTTTGAGCCTGCCTCTGAGCCACTTGCTCCTCTCTCACGTGATTTTCATGATTGGACGCTATGAAGGTGCCTTGCGCTGCAATGGCATCCGTTAGAACTGACGCGGCTCTTCTGGAGGTCGTGAAAATCTGATTTGCATTACTCACAGGATCCTCCAAAGCTAACCCACCCAGCTTGACAGGTAATTTAAAGAGTTGGTGCTCATATTCGGAGATGTCACGTCCCAGTATGGCAGGTGTCAGAACCTCACGAATGGCTTCCCTCAGTGGTGTGAATTGGTTTTCACATCCATCTACCACCCGCTGTAGGTACGACCACTCTTTTTGGAGAGATTTTGTGAATGTGGCGTAGGTGGCCTGGGGGCTGACATGGGCGACTTCGGAGAACTTTCTGACATACTCTACCCATGTGGTTACCCTGGACGCAACGTAGTCTCTTTTTTCATCGGGGGAGCCTAGGACCCCCCCCAAGAACCTGTGGGAACTGACCAGTTGTATATTCAGCCCTTGAAATATCCTTCTCGCCGTCTCCTCCATTCCGGGCTTTACCACCAGGTAGCTCTTGGCCGGTTCTGGGAAATACCCCCATTTTGGTCCTTCCTCTAGCAATATGTCAAGCCATTCCCTGATACGTTCGAGCTTGCCTGCACATGCTGCGTCGTCTGCATACCAGTTCTGGTGCCATCTTGAGCTCTTCAGCTTTCTGATTAGGGGGAGGGTCCCAACGGCGTACATTTGCATCCCTAACGGATCGCCTTGTGTGGTCCCTTCTTGGCTGTGAATAACTCCCTCACTCTGTCTGAACAATGTTAGGGGGAAGCCTTTGTAGGTGTTGAAGAGGAATCGGGAGCACCGGGGCCACAGAATTCGCGCGTTCCATAGAGCCAAGGGGCGGCTCAACGCATTGAATGCATTCCTGGCGTCCATGAGGAGTACCCCGTCACAGTCGGTATCCTCTTCAAACAACTGAGAGATGCCATGGATTCCACCTTCCACACCCGCTTTGGCACCCCCGCACAGCTGGTCCGCCCCACATTCGTCTCGTAAATCGTCTCCAGTTAGCATAGCCATGGTTTTAGCACAGAGCCTTTGAAGGACTTCACCAACTCCAATGGGACGCACGCCGGGACGTTTGTCAAGGGCTACACCTCGTCTGGCCAGCAATGCTCTGATTGAGTCCCATTCTACAATCCTATTTGCTATGCGGCGGGTGAGAGCTGCCGCTGCCTCTCGGAGTCGAGTGCTATGTGGACCGTACCGTAGTAGCATGTTCCGCCACTGTTCCGCATCTGTCCCACTTGGACCCGCACTGCCTTTGAGCCGGTGTGCTGCTTTTTCTATATGGACGGCTGTTACATTTACATCCACTAGTAGTGGGAGTTCATTCTCGGGGAGAAATGTGTCAGGTGAGGGGAGGAACTGGGGTGGATGTTTTCTCCTGAGCACTTCCAGGACTGTTGTGTCTCCCTCTACTCTGGAATCCGGATGCAGTACAGCGCCACCTGAGCGATCGGTAACCAGTCGTGTGGCGTCCCGTAATTTCCCTCTGGAGACTAGTCTAGTAAAGACTCTTGCAGTGTTGTCCCTGCCTCTACCACGCCCCCTTCCGAGCTGCCGATCACATCTTCCAGCCTCTTGCAGCAGTTCATCGTACTTTTCGTGCCGCCACATGTCCATCCTATTGCACAGCACCCGTCGTATGTCGGCCCCTGCTCTTACGTTCTTCTCTCTTTGAAGTACCGTCGCACACAAGCAGAAAATTCGTTCGGAAACCTGTGTCCCTTCTGCGACTGCTTTTACTTCTTCCGCTAGCAGTGATGTAAACTGTCTACCCACCGCTCCTTGGGGAAGATCGTACTGCCTCCCTTGCAATTTCATGGCTTTCTGCCAACGGATGTTCCAAGTTGACGGGATACCTCCTGGTGAATTTACCATAGGGGCTCCAAAACCTGTCACAAATTTTTCTTGGAAGGTTTCCGGGGTATGCGACCCTTGGCTTCCTGTGCGTGAGGAAGGAGTTGGTCTCGACGCGTTTTCTCTTTCCCTATGAGAGCTTTGTATGTGACGCCTCATTCCTCTGCGTGTGAATGTCCTGTCGCAGTGTGGGCATTCTATTCGGTCTTCTTGGGATGACACTGGATCGCCCATATTGGGTGATGCTTCGCTACCTAGTACGTTGGTTAATTTGGATTGTAATCACATAACGTAGTCCCTAGAACGGTAACGCGTAACAACAACAAAAAACACATACGGAATTTTTTCTTCAATTTGCCACTTCAAGTCCAACTTGTAATGTCCAAAAGTATGCCAAGTCCTGTCCTGATCTTCACCAAAATTTACACAATTGTTCACAAGCGTAGTACTAAATAGTAGTCCAAAAATTGTCCAGGTCCATGCAGATTTTCCTAATCAAATTGAAGTTTTTTTGCAGAGCACAATTACAAAACAATGAACAAGTGGTTACCACAACAGGTTATGAAAATGGACCTGTATTTCAACAGTTTGAGTCACGATCGTGTTGTGAGGCACAATCTTTGAGCCGTCATTGTGAATGAACGGCTGGTCGTACACAGCTGCGGATGGTCTTAAAAAATTCTACGGAACAAACTCTATCTAAATATGAAATAAAAAACATACCGTTCTATATGAATTTTTCGAGATATGAAATTTTCAAAATTTCAAAATTCGTTTTGAACCCCTTCCCCTTGACCTAGGGTTATGAAAAGTTTCGAGGACCATTGTGGGGTTGGTCGAAACCCATAAAAAAAATTTCGTAATTTTAACTCAACGCTAACTGGGCAAAGTGGCGCGGACGGCGGACGGCGGACGGCGGACGGCGGACGGCGTACGGCGTACGGCGGACGGACGGATTTTTTTTTATTCGATTTTCTGAATCTACGTATCTTGAAACGTAAACCAACAAATTTTGAGGGGGGGTTAAAAATTTTTTTTCTTTGGGCGATTCCAATGGTTCATTATCGAAGATAATAAACCAAAATCATCATATGAAATATTATGTAATCATAATACGTAATATGTCCCTAATAATATGTGTGAATGTAAATATTTATATGTGTATGAGTCATTCCAGACGATAACTCTCGATAAAATTGGGATCTAGAGTTCAAATTTGCACAAAAGGCTAAGTTCGTAGATGGGCAGAATCGGACTACTGTAAGGGGGTTTAGGGGAATTTTAAGAGGGGAAAAGTTACCCATAAATTACAAAAATGAAGCAGTCTGACAAGTGACACCTCATTTTAAAGGTTTTTCCACGCTGAACACGATGGTGACGTCATAATGGCGATATCGTATTCCGTTCTCAAACTGGAGCACTTTGAAGATGAAGACACGTGGTTGTTACTTGAGATGTTCTTCACGCTTCAACTGCCCTAATCTGATAACGGAATGAGATATCGCAATTCTGACTTCACCATCGTGTGCAGGGTTGACAAATTACAAACTGAGGTGTAACTCGGAAAAAAAGGAAACAAAATTTGTTATAAAACCAGAAAAGTGGAGATATTTTACATAAAACCAGTTATTTCTTCGAAAATTCGCTTTTATAGCCATGCTGCGCGACTGTGGATTTATAGATTGAGATCTTTGGTTTACCAATCGAATATCGCTGTTCCACTTTATCGTACGAATCACGTCAATAGTTCGTATTTGAATGCTGTCAATTACGTGGAGTGGAAGGCAAACCAGTGAATCCCTTGAGAAAGTCGATTCGAACTGCGTTTTGGAAATTTTGATTTGACGGAATTCGAATTGTTTGCGTGGAATATCAAGTTTGCTCAGCCCAAGGGGTATCAGTTAAAGGGAAGGTTTCGTTGGCGTTCCAATATGAGGCGAGGGAAGTTGGGTGAAACTTGGGGCTCCAGAGCGGTTTCCCTCTTAATCACTGAAGGCTGTAATTTGACCTCAAGTAGATTCAGCCTCCTTATATTACGTTAGTTTCCCCAGCACGAGACCATGGCGGGTTTGGACGATTCTAATGGAACGGGATTGTATGCGAGTTTATGTTCATTTCCAAAGGTGCCTATTTTGTGCTGTTATTTTCCGTCTACCGCGGACTTATTGTCAACTGAGGGCGTTACTGAACTGCAACAGGAAGCAGTTAGAAGTAATTTTTGTCGGTGAGTCCTCGGAAGCAGTCAGCAGCAGCGAAATGCCCTTTTCTGCATTCTGATGTGCTGTCCATACAGGAGACTCATCATCATCTTCATCACCAGTTTTGGAGTGTGCTCCAAATGTACTGGCATTTATAGCTGACGGGTTGGTCCGATTCAGCGGACACTGATAAGTGTATTTGACATACTGTGATAATACTCCTTTGTCATCTTAAAACATACTTGTTGCGCCGTTCCCGTCTTACCGAACAATAACTCGGTTACATCTAGTCGATAATGGACTATTTCCCTGCTCGAAACCCAGGCTTTGGGAGTCTCCCGTATGAACCTTTTACTCATCAGGGAACGTGGGATGGAACCATCTACGCGAGGAACCGGGGGACCTACCATCTCCTGCTATATACCCTCGTAATGCTTTCAGCCTTTAACTTCGCCTTCCCGCCCTCAAACCACTTTAGGAAGGAGCTCATTAGCTCTTAATGTAATGAGTGCACCCGTGTAGCCCCCTCTTTTCAACCCTATTTCCACTTTATTCCCATCGGAACCTAATTTTTCAACTTTTGTTTAGTTTTGCGCTTTTATACGACCCCATACGTCTTGTGGGATACTTATTCACAGTTCAACGGCCTCACAATGAAAAAAGGTTATTCATTATTCATGAGTTATTTAGCGTCTGAAGACCTCTGGCAAGAAAACATGTGCTTGCCAAATGAGTTAAGAGGGACGGGCTTCTTAACTAGATTGAACATTATCTGAAATCAACGCGTTACCAAGAAAATCGTGTTGCTTGAACAATTCAGATCGTCAAGGTTGAGCCAATTTCATACTTTTGCCACCAACTAGTTTTCACAGCTTTTGTATTTACCGAATGTGCACTGAAAACGCGTAAAAGGGACTCCATGATGTACAACCAATTCAAACGCTGAAACGTTCGATATAAATTGCATTTCATGAAATTTAGACACACTTTCATTCAAAATTGTAATATCTCCAGCAAGCCTTGTTCTTTCCCCGAAGGATTACCATGATAGATGTTTAATTATTAAAAACTAGGGTGAATCTACGTAGTTTGTCCGCGAAAAAAACTAGTTCAATTTGATATCAAACCGGGTAAAGCAGACTTGTGCGGAAAAAAGGGCTGAAAATGGGATCCTGCGGATGATGAAAAGACGGCGAGGTTAACAAAGCTGATGGAAGCCTTAGAAGCGGAAGGCAAAGGGGAAGATTTGATTAGTGGGACCGTACGAAGGCTTTCGACCGTTATAACCCTTACCATGGAAACGTAATTTGGAAGAAAACCTCGGGCGGAGTCGAATGAACATGGTGCAGGCGGGAGGGAGGGAAAATCCGAACAGGAGGTTTTGATGCGTTGAGTACAAGATTATTAGGCCTTATCGGGTTTCGTTGTAATACCTACATTTGATGTAGATATAGACCAAGAAATCTCTCAAAAATGTTGATTCGAGGCCACAGAAAAAAATTCCCACATAAAATGAATTATGAAATAAGAAGAAAGTTAGGAAATAGAGGAAAAATGTAACTAGAAAATCCTTCTTTTTCTAGGGTAATAAGCCACCTTTGGTTGATGATTTGTCACCTGATCTTTGGCTTTATTAAATACAAATTTTGTATCTCTCCAAATTCAAATGTTTACCACCAAATGAACTTAATTTGACTGCTTACGAGATGATATTTCCGCATTGTACCAGTAGCTGATACTGCTCCAGTTCCTGACAGCTTCATTGAAAAACTGAAATAATGAGGATCCACGCCCTCAAAAATCACTGTAAGCTACTGGAACATCAGCCACCCTCCTGTTTTTCTTTTCTCAAATATTTCCTGCGGCTTCTTCGTCTGCCAAGATGTTTAAGTAGTATGCTCCAGAAGATATGCAAAGAGCCCTTGATGACTTTCGAAAGGGGATGAGCGTAGCGGGTGCTGCTCCTAAATATGGGGTACCACGAATAACCCTGCTGTACACAGCCAGAGGAAAGCACTAAACCTGACGAATGGACTGAAAGAGGTAGAGACTGGGACGAGGAGAAAATATCCACTAACCCCTGAAGATGGCTTAATAAAGCCGAGAGCTCGAAGACAACGTTCTTTCTTTCTTCTCACTGAACCTCCTACAACCCTCCAAATTAAAAACGGTCAATAAGCCAAGGAGAAAATGTGCAAGACGTCAATAAGTTAATACAAATGTGGTGCGATTGGGTTGAGTTTTGCCCACTTAGTCAGCTAACGAGGCGTCCCAGTGTCACCTATTGGGGCGTCCCGGTGTCATCTACTGGGGCTTTCGCTCTCCGAGGGTGTCAACTAATGGTACAAAAAAGTTGGATCGAAAATTTTAAAAAACCCTATGAAATTCACGAATTTTGGTTTATTTAAAAATCTAATGAGCTAGTTAGCAATTTGAAAAGTCGTTTTACCAGAAAAATTCAAAATCGCATCGATTGGACCAATAATATAAACTGGCCAGCCTTGAAATTCAAAAAAATTTCCTTAACATGTCAGCCACTGGTACATTTACCCTACCTGTATCAGTCGTTGATTAAAGTTGGTGCTGGAACGAGACAAAGATTAATGGTTATCGAATGAATAGCTACGAAATAATGCAATGGAAGCGGCTGGAAAGGTTGGTGAAATTTATACGAGACTGACGCGACGTCGGGAAATGGCTCAAGGGGTCTCTCTCCGCCAGTGTTTAATTCACTTTTATTGGCAAACGTGAGGGAACGGGAGATTCCGACCTCTGTCGGCACCTCGGCGTTTCTTGTGTAAGAGATAACTCTTTTTCTGAGGGCTCCCAACACATATTTCGAAGGGAAGATAGCGCGGATATCACGGAAGATCGGTGAAGTTTGGCCGGAGAAGAAAAAAGCCTTTTCAGAGGCCTCAAGTTTGTATTTACCTCATCATAAACTTCGGGGACAGCAAAGTTTTTTTTTGCCTTCGTATCAAAAGTATATGCTCAAGTAATATTAACCCCCTTCCTTCTTGCTCGGATGGAAAACTTCTGGGGTGTGGCAGGTTCATTAAACACTGGAGGAAATGTTATCTCATTTAATACAAGACGAGAGTGGAATCACCAAACGCTTGGCCTTCTGAGCTAATCAAATAAGGGCATCTGGGCTTTGGTGGGAAATCGTTGCCTTGAGAAATGAGTCGTATTTACATACAGGTTCATATTACTGAATCAAACTATACAGGACGTACCGAGAACCTACATAGAATTCACACTTATATTCGTATAACTTCTTATAACGCCATATAACAGGCTTATCACCACTTATAAACGCAAGTATTTTATAAGAACATTCTATTGACATCAAAATCTATATCTATAAAATCAAATGTAAGTCATTTAAGATGGCCAAAGCGCTGAACCGATTTTGATAGGGACTGCTGGACCAAGTTCCAGGTGTGGTTATAGGCTACGGTAGAGTCTCCGAGACGTCGAGCACAGGCCTTTCCCTCGCGACGCCGCCTGGGTAAACAATTTCGTAACTATGAAAGGGCTAAAAGTCATAAGTAAGTCACACTATGAAGCTGTAATTTGGCATGCAGCCTCCGTAGGAATGCAACTTGACGCTGCCCAGGCCCCGGATCAGATGGAAACTCCGCCGAAAAATCCACCAGTACAAGCTGCTGCTAGTAATGCCCTAAGCTGGACGAAACGATGGAGGATGAATCGGATGCCCTACAAACTTCACAAGTCCAAAAACGGAAGTAATCCCATTAAAGATGAACTCGTAAACAGAACCTTATCAGTAAATACCTTGGCATGACTCTCGACTGCGAGATGATTATAAATTATAATTTATAATTATTATTGGATGACAGGGAGACACTCAAAGCTATCAATCCACAATAAATTGCTTCTATACCAGCAAGTACTGTTTTCAAGTCTGGACCCATACAGTAGTTTTGGGGAAGGTACGTTTCAAACTCCTTTAGTATTCTGTTGCCAAACCGTTTCTGTTGATAACACCTGCGTTCTCCCCGAAGAGTTACATTTACGCCCTTTTCGTTTCTCACGCATTTCACAGTCTGGCATTGGTCGACGTCCAAGACTGCTTCAGGTGAACTTGGCATCCTTAGCTGTAGGTTCAACTTGTAATCGTATTTCTTTCCTTTTTCACGTCACCCCTTTCTATTGAAAACGAGGCTCGAAGGGTCGAAAAAGTTCAGAGCTGTTTGGAGATTCCTCCTCCGGGTATTCGCTTTTCCAATTTAAATCACTTTACAGGCCGTTGGGAAGGTATGAAAGGGGGGTGGTGTTTCTGTCTTTTTGAATGGGCGGATTTGAAACGTTGGTTGGGGAAAAGGGAAAGGTAAAATCACTGACGACTCCGAATTCGTTTAGGAACCAATAAAGCAGCTGAGTCTGAAAACCGTAAAGTGGAAGATTGTTGTGAACTTCGAAATGTGGGTTTCCAAGTTGGTCTAAAGTAGCTTCTATAACATGCCGTACTCTTGTCTCCTTTTGAATCTCCTAACAATGCGACACTACTGATACTGCTGCTAAAATACCACTTTGTAAGTTATATAATTTCAAAAATTTCAAAAAGGCGTAGATGAGCAGAATCGGGTCACTATAAGGGAGGTATTGGGGGATTTTAAGGATGGGGGGGGATTACCCATAACTTCCAAAAATGGAAGGTTTTTCTAGGCTGAACACGATGGTGAAGTCAGAATTGCGATATCTTATCCCATTCTCAAACTGGAGCACTTTGAATATGAAGAAACGTGGTTGTTACTTGAGATGTTCTTCACAGTTCAACTCCTCTAATCTGATAACGAAATGAGATATCGCAATTCTGACTTCACCATCGTGTTCAGCGTTGAAAAATCTATATAAACTGAGGTGTTATACGGCACAAAGGAGACAAAATTTGTTATAAAATCAGAAAAATGGAGACATTTTATGTAAAACCAGTTATTTCTTCGAAAATTTGCTCTTATAGCCATGCTGCATGACCACATTTTTGGGACTCAACGTGTTTTGAACGTTCAGTATCTGCGATGTACTTGTACTGTTATTAATGAAGGCGACTTGTTCGTGAATCTGCTTAGCTCCTGATGCATTACAATAACTTCGATATTCCCAGAGTTTAGTCTGAGGTAACGTCTCTCGTTCAAATGTCAGTTCTCCGTTCGTAATATTATACAGCGAAAGTAACTTGACTCTCAAGTCAGGCCTGTACTAAAACAAAAACAAAATATAGAAAAACAACAGACAAATATCGTCACTTACCTTCCATGAAGGGAGGGGATTGCACTCGCGAACAAGGCGGGCACGAGGTCGGGCCCGGGGAAGCGTGAAGCCGTGAGGACGCTAACACAATACACCGCAGGTTGAAGCTTGACACAACATCCAACACTCCCTCCCTCGACTGAAACCGTGACAGCCGGTAGTTGTCATTTCTCGTGGTCAACGCATCAAACCTCTCGATGTTCATGTCCGAATGGTCGAAAAATCGAAACGTAAACGTAAATACTTCGGTGGAGGGTCGTAAAATTCTCAACTCGGCCTCAACTAATTTCAAAACCCTCGACGAATTTGCCAACTGTCATCAATCTGCGGCAGCTCAACGGCAGGTACCGCAGTTCAAGTTGAGAATAATATTGTTCAAGTTCCGAAAAATCGCAGGCATATTTTCTATATGAAATATAGAGAAATTTTGTAGTTGTACAAATCTTCTTTTCATTTTTATTTTTGAATTTTTAACTGTATACTATTTATTTACTACTCTGGTACATGTAGTCAGTAGACAGAGCACAAAAAGTGGGGTCCGCTGGAAAAAATTCCGAAGATAATGGAACTTTTACGTTGTTCGGGGGTGCTGCGGGACTCTCGTCAAGTTTCCCACCTCGAGGACCCTGTGCTGACTTGGGAAGGGCCGAAAACTAGTTATGGATTTTTTTTTCGATTGTTCGCTCATAACTTCTAAACTAAGCGGTTTTCCACCAAAACGTTTATTTTCAAAGTTGTAGAACACTTATAAACTTTGCCCCTAAACCTAATATTAATAGTATTTCGTATGCGTATTTCTAGCAGGAAGAGTACGCCCTTTAGCACGAGTAGGAAGTATACAGCACTGTCGGAGTGTTACCCTTCCCACTCTTCTAGAAGTAGACGTTTTTCTTTGAAAACCCCAAAGCGTTGAGCAGCACCAGGAGAACCATGTCCTCCCCTGTAATGACAACACTGTCGAATTCCTCAGAAACTGCGACAGCAATCTGTACGATCAGCACACCAGGGAGTTCTACAGCCTACTTGATATGGGCCCCCTTGACAGGATTTGGGTTCACAGTTAAGTTATGACCTGCCACAGCAAACAATTTTGTTTTCTGAGAAAATACCTCTAACCTTGATCGGTTGAATCTCGATTAATATTACGTTCAGGAAAACGTTTATATATGTCCCAAATTCAGGAACTATACAGCACTACATCCAGAAATTTAATGTTCTACAACTTTGAAAATGAACGTTTTTGTTGAAAACCGCTTTGTTCAGAAATTATGAGTCAAAATGACCGAACGATTTTGAGGTTTTTCGGTCCTTCCAAAGTTAGCACAACCTTGTCAGACTCATACCACAGTGTGGAATTCTTTCTAGGTAAAATGTACAAATCTACTAGAGTAACACGCTGGCAGACTTAAAGATTTGGTAGAATGTTCAGTATATCTACCGAAAATTTCAGGAATATCCAAAATCATAAAAGTGAAAATAGACCATTTCATGTTTAAAACATGAAAATAGACAATCTTCCGCAATACGAAATGCTGAACTAAAATAGACCTGAGGGACACGAGGAATACCTTCATCACAAAAATCCAGTGATTTGAAGGGGATCCTACAGAGGGGTTATGAAGGGTAAAGTTAATATTAAATTATTTAAATTGAGGGGTATCTCACCTGTTGAATCCATAGACGGATGATATTGGCTTTGTGAGGGTCGGGCGGGGGAGGGAGGACGGGATAGGCCTGCAAAGCGCTGACCAGACGCTCCGCCGCCAGTTCCACCGGCGAACTTCGCTCCACACCTTCAAGTCCCACTCCTGCGAAGACGAAATCAAATTGAAATTGCCAGTCACACAACTTTTTTTAAATAAAATGTCTAAGAAGAGGAAACATTTATGTAAAATCATAGTGCGGTATAAAGTGTCGCTTGCGAATACTAGAGTGACAAAAGAAAAAGAAGAAGATTAATAATGAAAACGTTTACTTGGAAAATGTACATTTTGAAACACAAAAACTTAAATAAATATACCGTAAGGCATTAAAAGACCTTCTATGCTAAGACGATTCCGATTAATTAGTTTGTATGTTAGTAAGTACTTGATACTTGTTAATACTTTTCTTTCATGTAATTTCTATTTTATTGTTAGACTTATAATTATTATTATCTTTCCCTAGTCTATATGTTTCTAGTTATAATTAAATTCATTTATTAGTCCGTTAACTTTTTCTGGGTATCGTTATCGCCCCTAGGTGTATCTTCCTGTAACCCGCTAATATCGGACATTTCGCCAAGAAGTGCTCCGTATCCACTCTCTTCTATGACTTAGAGACGAAAACGACACCCAGAGATTAGGTAATAGACATCCTAAACGGAAGCAAGTGGGAAAGGCTGTGCAATTTTGTAAAACAGGCTTAGTCGTCCAGAAGACTGCTAATACCGCCAAGCCGACCACAGAACGACATTAGTGGGTTAAATTGTCTAAAAAAAAAAAAAGCATTGAATTACGTCCAATAAATTGTTTCCCTCAAATAGATATCTACTTGATTTCTCAACAGAACACCCCCTTCTCAGATAATCAACCACGATATTTCGTTTTATATCTCGTAATTCCTCGTTCCGTAGGTTGGGATCGCCTCGTACTCAGAACAGGCAGCTCAATATATTTATCGGCCCCCTCCATGGCCCTATCCTTTGGAATTCCAGAAGTAACCCTCATCCGTTCCCTTCAAGATCTCACAATCTCTGGTTCCTCTCCGCGCTTTTCAGAGCAAGGAAAATCCTTACGAAATCGTGCGGTGGTCGAAGTGTGATAATCTCACAGTTGCCGATAGAGGATCCGCCTCTCAGACTTCACTAATCATTAATCGGATTAATATACGAGGAAATATCAGGAGTATCTTCAAAAATCTCGATGTTTCGAACATTTTCAACGTATAAATCACAATGTAGCCTGCGCTCAACAACACCAATCTCGTTAGTAATTAATGCTGCACTAATGAGTGCTCGGTAGTGGAATAAAGATGTCGCTCGCTCTCCTAGAGCTTAATTAGTCCAAGTTTACAAAACTAGGCAAAAGTTTCCTTGAAAGTGTTGGAACTCGATGAGGCTCCATTTCGAGGGAAAACTAGCACTTAAATGGCCCTTAGTCGAAAATGCTCGCCGAGATTGATGGAGTTGATAGATCTTCTCAAGCGATTAAAAGGGAAGTAGCTTCAAGTTCTCGTCTCCCCTCGACAACAGAGGATTATGAATTGGAAACTGGGAATCTGATTGGGCGGATTACTGGGAACAGGGTGGAAAAATTGTGTTATACTTCGTGTGATCCTGGTCCGTCTTGATTGACCCTACGATCGTGTCGCACGGATAATCTTGAGAAGCTCCTTATCAAACGCCCGTAGTAACAAGCTACCAACGCCAATATCATCTTAAATTTTGCCCAAAGTGGGCACTGGTACATGAAAGTGCTCCGCCCTGTTAAATAAAAACCCCTCAAGTCCAATGTTTACGAATATGTGGTTTTTACGGAACCTCCCTATTTTGATCCTGGCCTTTCCAATGGTGAAGTCCAAACATCAAAATTCGAACCGGAAGTGGGGTAAATTCTTACCTCTAAACATACGAAAATTGGTCTATGTTAGGGTAAAACGCCTCAACGACACGCTGTTAATGTAAAACACCTCAACGATAGGATGAAAATGCCTCAAAACTTGTTTATTTTCGCGCTAATGTACCTAAATAATTACCTACAAAAATTTACATTATTTTGGCTTCAGATTTCGGTTGAGGCAGTCAATCAAAATTTCCTAACAAATCATCCGTTTGATTGAGTTGTTTACAATGTAATGTCATTATAGTGACTGCCTCACGAGCAAGTTGAGGCACTTTACCTAAACAAACAATTCCAAAACGGGAGCTGGGAATTTGACAACGCCTTAACTGCAATTAATCGATTACAAATTATCATATCGATATCTCACAAAAAAATGGGATTTTGACATTTTACGTCTTTACTCTGGCACATAACTTGAAAAACGTTACACAAAAGCGTTACACGAAATCGTCACGAAAATTTCTGATGATTTTCGCTTACAACCGATTCGTTGCTACGGAACTTTATCTTCGCCAGTTATCATCGTACAAAAATCGTTCACCACTCGTTGGATAGCTCTCGATTTACCTAACCATATTACGTTAACCACTGCGGAGTCCGTGGCCGACAAGCTGCGGTATGAGCGTGATTGTTTAAATAATTGTTTACACACAGGTGATCATTCTCAATAATTTATATTGTCAACACGAATGCAAGCTTCATAATTTATGATGACCCCTAAAATTAAGTATAACAACTACGCTACTGGGGTGGGTGATGTAGCATTGTTCGAAGGTTCTTGAATCACTTCTTTAAAGACATCGAATGTCCCAATGTGTTGCAGACTCGTATGCAAGCATTTAATTCTCGACTGTATCAACAACAGGATGGAGTTGACATTCTTTTGACATTTTCATATCTTTGCTTTGGCACATACACTGAAACGGGAAAAATTTCTTTCCTTGATTCACCCTTTCCCTCAGATCACGTCAGAACACAAGCGACAGGCGGGCCACTACGTCTGACGCACGAGCGTATGACGTCAGACGGCTGGCAGGAGGCCCACTAGTACGTCAAAGCCTATGCCGTAAGAGCCGATGACGTCAGACGGCTGGCCGGAGGCACACTAGTACGTCAGATTCTATAACGTACGAGCGTATGACGTCAGACGGCTGGCAGGAGGCCAACTATTACGTCAAAGCCTATGCCGTAAGAGCCGATGACGTCAGACGGCTGGCCGGAGGCACACTAGTACGTCAGATTCTATAACGTACGAGCGTATGACGTCAGACGGCTGGCAGGAGGCCAACTATTACGTCACAGCCTATGCCGTAAGAGCCTATGACGTCATACGGCAGGCAGGAGCCCAACTAGTACGTCAGAGCCTATGACGCACGAGCGTATGACGTCAGACGGCTGGCAGGAGGCCAACTAGTACGTCACAGCCTATGACGTAAGAGCCTATGACGTCATTTTATAATGAGTTGCAGTCAACTTACATCAAAGAACTTTGAGGCGAATTCTAGAATGTTTTGAATTTTGAGTTGAGGCGTTTTACCTTAACAGGGCAGTTACCTTCAGTTTAAATGTAATGTTCATAATATTATATTATCTAAGAATATATCATTATATTATCTTAGATATTATCTAAGAATCTAGGAGGTAGGTAAATGAAACTGTTTTGTGTGAAGTCAATCGAGGTAGTAAAACCATTGAAATCACTTTTGAGAGGAAACAAAATGTTGTCCTGTAAAATTCAAATTTGCACTGGCCTTTGGTTGTATGTTATTTCTGTATAAATATGGTTCCATGTCATGTATATGCTTGCAAACCCTTTGCATGCCCATACCACCGATTCTGATCATCAAATTTTGATTAATTGGCCCGATATTAATATAATCAAAATCCGATTTGAACCTTCGTCTCCTCGAACGTTTGAAATCTTAGTGAAAGTCCACAAATTTGCTTGTACTCGTCTGATTTGTATGGAGTTTGTGGGACTAAGATAAGATTGAACAAACGTGAAATCCTCATAACGCTCTCGATTTCATCTCAACCGATTTCGATGAAATTTTCCGGTATAATATAAAGTAATGGTATAATATTTATTTAATAGGAATCAGATTCATGTGCTTGTAACCTCAAGTCGCCCATAAAAGTTTTATCTGTTCAACCAATATGATATTTTCAGTATTGCTTTTATCCTACTAATTGCGAGAATCGCGATGTGTCAAGGTGTGTACGAAGAATCCTATATGTGCCACACCTACAGGGATTTTTTTAAATATATTTTCTTCTCCGTATAGATATTATTACAAGACATCCATAGTGTAGGAGTGAACCAGTCAAACCCGGGAAACAACTTATCGCACGGACTCTTATCGGAAACGTCCATAGAAAGTCCTGCAAAGGCCGACAGTCGCCATATCCGAAGGAAGGAAAAGCTTCCCTCCAGCGCGAAATCTTCCATTCCTGCCTCATCACATTCTTCCTCCCAGTTCATTTCTATTTCATTGTGCTGAGAAATACGTTTTTCTTTTTTTCATCCCTCTTGGCGCTGAGGACGGATGGATCGAATGAATTAGCGAACGGTCTTTCACGTTGAGGACCCCCTTTTTCTTTTTCCGGCTTTTTTTCTTCCTAGTGCTTATTTCTGCCGTTCCATTATCCCAGTCCGCTATTTAAACACTGCTCCCTTGAGATCATGTACAATTAAATGTCCCTTCTGCTCCGATTTGATCGATATCACGCGTTTTTTGTCCTATTTAAAATTAATAGCCATAAAATTTCAACGATCCAAGTACTATGCAGTTATTTAGTTGGCACAGTTTCACCGCATTGTATTGACAGTAGTCGGATGAAAAACAGGAATATCTCGTTGTTCGCAGCGTTGAAATTTTAGGACATTGTACTGAATGGTTCGTATAGTTGTACACCTGACAAGCCTGAGCTCATTCTGTTGTTCATGTGATTTCAAAGACTAGCAATCGTAGTCCTTCAGTATCATTCATCCAAGCATGTCATGTGAACGGCGCTCTGTGTAGGCTAAACTCGACATACTGTGTATTGCTGATTACATCACCTCATCACTCTCATATGGATTCCATTTCATTGTGCGTATTGTGCGCGTTCATAACGCTAACAATCGATTTGAATTTGTCAGTTCCAATCTCTCTCTGGAGGAGCGACTGAATGGCCACTGTTCCTAATAATACGGATGAACCTGAATTAATTACAATCGATCTGTAGAAGGAGGAACTTGAAAACATCAACACGGTACACATATAATATAGTATATTATATGTGTACCGTGTTGATGTAATATATTATATTACATTATACATAATATATATACTATACCTATATTATATTATACGAAAATATTTAAAATATTATTATTATTATAAAAAATAGTGCCCACTTATTCAATAAATACATTCTAATAAAGTATTACATTAAATTATTTATTGATGATGTTGAGGGATGTCGAGGGTCGGTCAAATGAATCCGACATCCCTCAACATCATTCTTACTGACGGTCAAACTAAATCACACACACTCATTATTTATAGAATAAGTGGGCACTAAGAGTAATTAACATTGTGGAGTTTGATTTCTATAGGAGAAATTTTCTATAGTAGAAAAAAAGGGCATATTTTTGCCACTTCATTGACAGCTCGGAAATATCAAAACCCAGCTATTTTATGGATTTCGAGCGTAGAAATGGAGAGCAGACGGTAGAAATCTCCTGTCAGAGTAACAAACGATCCCCCCAGTAAACTATCGAATGAGACCACCGGATGGTTGAAATTCACCGTTGTTAAGTGTCGACGGCTTGTTGGTGCACCAAAGTGCATAAACGTACAGGTTCCCGTCGCGCGTGAAATATCCGCGCTGGGGATGCAATAAAATGTCGGTTTTCGAAATGTGACTAGATCTAATTAGAATTTAGATCTAGAAAATTTAGAATTTTCCCGTCGAATATCAGTTGAGTTGGGGAACCCTAGTATTCCAATATGATTGAATCATTTTTAATTCAATTTAATGTTTGTGTTTTTTTTTTTTCGAAATGTTTAGTCGTTTTAGAGTTTTGGGGGAGGATTTCGTCTTCCAGTGTGATCGGATCTATTTGAATTCAGACCGACTTTTTTCGAAAAATTTAGAATTTTCCCGTCAAATAGCCTCACCTCCATGTTTGAATGGATCTGTTCGATTCCACTGGTTCACAATGAAAAATAATAAAACGTTAAGACCCAGCGTAATAACAGAACGAACTTTCTATCATGCGACGATGCGAGTCAGAGAAAGGGAATCAACTGAAGTAAAAATGTCGCGAACGTTACCTCCAAGAAACGAGGATATTGGAGCAGGAAGTTGAGTGCTGAACCCTGTAAGGTACTTACATCGCCCTACACTTAACCCCACCGTCGTACGGACTATCGCCCTGAGCAATTCTTGCCCACTCGTGCCTTTTCACTCGCGAATTCATGATTGAGTTCTTTTATTTCTTTCTGAGTTATTATTTAATAACGAACCGGGAAAATCAACAAAGAAAACAACTTTCAACTCTCCAGAAATTTTGTTGGTTTATATTTCAATACATGAACGAGTAGTATCAGAATATCGATTTCAATCAGTCAGTCCACCGTACCCGACTTCCCCCTGAAACAACGGGTCCGAATTCAACCCGAGAGGAAGATAAGTTTAAATCTGCGAGGAAAAGCGAGTTAAGGCCGTTATGCTTGGGCACGTACCCAAATACAGAAACTTTTGGACGTTAACTGTTGTGCTTCGCACCATTTAGCGCCCATTTCTATTTCGGAAAAGACACTCCGAACGGGAACACTCTTTTAATGGGTCCCTCGAGACGCAGAAACCTGCCGTAGTTCAGGGTAGGGATTAGAATTTAGTGCAAAACTTTCATGTCCCAAGAGTGTCAGGGGTGGATATAAATAGTTGCATGTAGTAATACGTTTTGTTATTGTGTTCTCATAGATTTACCGACTCGCAACGCCCAAACAACGAATAAACAAATCACGAAAAAAATATACGAAACAATTGGAGTGGTAAGAATTTGTATTATATTATTAATATTAATTATTAATATTAATAATATAATACAAAATTTGTATTGACATTTTATGTCTTTACTCTGGCACATAACCGGAAAAACGTTACACGAAGCGTTACGAAAATTTCTGATGATTTTCGCTTACAACCGATTCGTTGCTACGGAACTTTATCTTCGCCAGTTATCATCGTACAAAAATCGTTCACCACTCGTTGGATAGCTCTCGATTTACCTAACCATATTACCCCTGCGGAGTGCGTGGCCGACAAGCTGCGGTATGAGAGTGATTGTTTAAATAATTGTTTACACACAGGTTTTCATTCTCAATCATTTATATTGTCTATACGAATGCAAGCTTCATAATTTATGATGAACCCTACAATTAAGTATAACAACTACGCTACTGGGGTAAATGATGTAGTATAGTTCGAAGGCCCTTGAATCCCTTCTTTAAAGACATAAAATGTCCCAATGTGTTGCAGACTCGAATGCAAGCATTTAATTCTCGACTGTATCAACAACAGGATGGAGTTTACATTCTTTTGACATTTTCATGTCTTTCCTTTGGAACATAAACTGAAAAATTTGTTTCCTTGATTCACCCTTTCCCTCAGATCACGTCAGAACACAAGCGACAGGCGAGCCACTACGTCAGACGCACCAATGACGCACGTGCGTATGACGTCAGACGGCTGGCAAAGGGCAACTAGGTTGTCAAAGCCTATGCCGTAAGAGCCAATGACGTCAAACGGCTGGCTGGCGGCTAACTAGTACGTCAGAGCCTATGACGCACGAGCGTATGACGTCAGAGGGCTGGCTGGCTAGGTGATCGGGTTTTAATAAGCCTCTGGAATTCTTATATTATTAATATTAATTGTTCTTACCACTCCAATTATTTCGTATAGTATTTAATAGTATTTCTCGACGTTGCCTTCTTTCCGTAGAAACGGAAAGTATTTCAGAAACTGAACGTTTTCAACATATACTCGTACAATTAAGATCATTGAATTGTAAATATGGTAACCTGGGAGAAGAACCAATTCGTCCTGCATTCCTTCATGTAAAATAAGTTAGAATGAGTAGAATGCCATATGTTACGATTAGGACTTCTACACCTCCAGGATAAGCAGCATATTAGCAAACGGAAAACGTAATTGGGTCAATTTTTGGTCAACTCCATATCGAGGGTCTCACGGCAACACCCCACATCGTCACTTTTGGCCAAAATGAGTTATGCATACCGTTCGAAGCGTCTCCCCCCGGCGGATCGATCTAACTTAGTATAAGTTAGGTACCTAAGTTAGGTAGGTAACCCTAAATCTCACGATTTATTTTACTGAATTACTCAGTAAACATAGTCATTGGCAATTGGTTTTTTGGCTCTGCTGAAAAGTCGCCCAAATGACGATGTGGGAAGTTGCCGTGAGACCCTCGATACGACCCTTCAAAAACCCCCTGGACAGTTGGGAAACCTGACTTCTTAGTGCACTTTGTTTCCACGGGGTCCTGGACACTTCCTGGGCCCGCTCTTGTGAATTTGGTAAAACTGGATGTTGAAAGTTGTGTGATTCAGATGTTTTCACAGAAACAGAAGCACGGCCATCGATTCTTCTGTCTTCAAAGTGAATCGCCTACATAAATCCAGTCGCTATACGAAATATCAACTGCACAGTGCATCCAATGGATCCCAATGGAATCCCCAGCGTTCCTACTCACTTAAAGTCGTTTTGTTCCCCTCAAATTATCGGAGGTCGTTCGCAAGCTTCGCCCAAACGCACATCCTTTGTGTCAATTTTCGGACTTATCTCGTGGATGTCACCGCCCCAGTGACCCGTTTTCCGCTGATTGTCCTCTTGAACAGTGCTCCAACTAAAACCATTCAGCCCTCCTTTTGAAAAGAGGGCGGATGAATCGAAGAGGCTTTTATGGGTTTGGTTTAGAAGTTAATTAGAGGGAACAAAGCTATCACGGTTGGCCCAGGTGATGCTTTGCGACGACTTCGTCCTTTGAGTTTAGTACCTTCGATTTTTTGTATTATTCCATTTTTCGTCTCTGTATTATTCCATTCATCAATCACTCACAAACTTGGAAATTTAACGCAAAAACGAGCCTCAAGGCCGCCTTTTCAATCTCATTTACCAAAGAGGTACATTAGAAACCAGAAATATAAGTTATAGGTATTTGAGAATAAGTTATATTTAAGAATAAGTTATATTTAAGAATAAGTTAGATTTAAGAATAAGTTATATTTAATATAAGTATAAATTAGAATCTAATGTTGGCCTGCTTATTGTGAGTGTAGAGCAAGAAGGATCATGAAAGGTCGAAAAATAGCTCCAGTTACATAAATTGGCGGTATTATCTGGTCCACATGGGGCCAAATAAGTATTCAACAAGGGAATAACTTCATAGGCGGTTTTCTTACCACAATCGAATATTTCGTGCTTATTGGGGCATCACGAATAGAGTAAAATGAGAGCTGATAGGGGTTTTCTTACTACAAACGTTTAATAATATCGTTTGGTTTAAGAAGGTTCTCAATAGGGCGACAATGAGCTAACTACCAGGAAAGTTGAAATTTATAAACTCATCCCCAGAGGATCTTATGAAGACCTTGATGGGAAAGCATCAAGGTTCAAAGTTTTTGATTCAACCCTGTATTTCTTATCAGGTGAAAAATGATGAGGACGTCACCTTGGAAGATGATTCCCGTGGTCGCTGATATTAGTTCTCTTGTTCGCTCGTCTTATGGATCTTTCCTTAACCCTCTCCTCCCTTCGGTGTCCAATAATCCCTTTCCAGAGGTATTAAGGGGTTGCACGGGGTTCGAGGCAAACCCGCCGTTTCCCAGGATTAATTTTGCAGTTCCCGCCGTAACATACCACACCTTCGCCGTTGAACTATCACCATTTCGGTTATCGTTTAGAGGGCCGTTAGGAAGTCATGTGGTTCTTGTAGGGCTCAATCCTTAATGTTACAACGAGGAAATGTTCATTAGATGCTCAAGGCTTCATGATAGTAATAAGTATTAAATAGTCACATCATGAGGGTGCCTAATTCTGGAGGCAGCTTTTGGGACTAGTTAACAAGACAGGTTGGATACATTCAGAGACAGAAGAACTGCAAGTGCCATACACGACCATAAGTGCCCAGCAAGCCAAAGCTTTGAAGGTGAAAAATATTGATGACAACTCGAGTGCATATAAAATTGTGCGATTGAAGGTGGGGATGGGCAATCGGTAAAAGAGTATCGATTCAAGATCGAAACTTGAAATCGATTTTTGAAAAATCGGGAGTGAAAATAGGTTTTGGTTTATTATCTTCGATAATGAACCATTGGAATCGCCCAAAGAAAAAAAAATTTTAACCCCCCCCTCAAAATTTGTTGGTTTACGTTTCAAGATACGTAGATTCAGAAAATCGAATAAAAAAAAATCCGTCCGTCCGCCGTACGCCGTCCGCCGTCCGCCGTACGCCGTCCGCCGTCCGCCGTCCGCCGTCCGAGGCACTTTGCCCAGTTAGCGTTGAGTTAAAATTACGAAATTTGGTTTCTGGGTTTGGACCAGCCCCACAATGATCCACGAAACTTTTCATAACCCTAGGTCAAGGGGAAGGGGTTCAAAACGAATTTTGAAATTTTGAAAATTCCATATCTCGAAAAATTCCCATCAAACGGTATGTTTTTTATTTCATATTTAGATAGAGTTTGTTCCGTAGAATTTTTTAAGACCATCCGCAGCTTTGTACGACCAGCCGTTCGTTCACAATGACGGCTCAAAGATTGTGCCTCACAACACGATCATGCATCAAACTTTTGAAATACAGGTCCATTTTCATACTAACAAGCTCTTTGGAACATCATATGGCTTAAGTGATGTCGAGTTTGTTGTTCTGAGGTGCGTTTCGTGCTACGGAAATGAAGGTAATTTCGAATGTTTGTTGGTAGGTACTTCTTTTATAGAAAAATTATTACCGACGTAGTATTAAAAACCCCAGAATTATATCGTATTAATTAATCATAATTAATAATAATTATTATTAATAATAAATACGAATTATCAATACCTAACAATAAATTATAATAATTTTCAGTAGGTACTTGATAAAATTGTTAATAATTAGTGATAATTGACAATAATATTTTATCCCAGGAACAATAAACCAAACCGTTTTCCTTATATGTTACCATTATTTAAAACTTTTAATTAAAAGTTTGTGCTTCGTGAAAACGAAAACAAGTGGACTTCATATCGACTCGACGTGTTTATTTGAGTTCGAATGGACCTTCAAGAAGAGCAATTGTCGACTCAAATACTTCGTGAAAACGAAAAAAAGTTGACTTCATATCGACTCGACGTGTTTATTTGAGTTCGAATGGACCTTCAAGAAGAGCAATTGTCGACTCAAATACTTCGTGAAAACGAAAAAAAGTTGACTTCATATCGACTCGACGTGTTTATTTGAGTTCGAATGGACCTTCAAGAAGAGCAATTGTCGACTCAAATACTTCGTGAAAACGAAAAAAAGTTGACTTCATATCGACTCGACGTGTTTATTTGAGTTCGAATGGACCTTCATGAAGAGCAATTGTCGACTCAAATACTTCGTGAAATCGAAAAAAAGTTGACTTCATATCGACTCGACGTGTTTATTTGAGTTCGAATGGACCTTCAAGAAGAGCAATTGTCGACTCAAATACTTCGTGAAAACGAGAAAAAGTTGACTTCATATCGACTCGAAGTGTTTATTTGAGTTCGAATGGACCTTCAAGAAGAGCAATTGTCGACTCAAATACTTCGTGAAAACGAAAAAAAGTTGACTTCATATCGACTCGACGTGTTTAGTTGAGTTCGAATGGACCTTCAAGAAGAGCAATTGTCGACTCAAATACTTCGTGAAAACGAAAAAAAGTTGACTTCATATCGACTCGACGTGTTTATTTGAGTTCGAATGGACCTTCATGAAGAGCAATTGTCGACTCAAATACTTCGTGAAATCGAAAAAAAGTTGACTTCATATCGACTCGACGTGTTTATTTGAGTTCGAATGGACCTTCATGAAGAGCAATTGTAGACTCAAATACTTCGTGAAAACGAAAAAAAGTTGACTTCATATCGACTCGACGTGTTTATTTGACTTCGAATGGACCTTCAAGAAGAGCAATTGTCGACTCAACTACTTCGTGAAAACGAAAAAAAGTTGACTTCATATCGACTCGACGTGTTTATTTGAGTTCGAATGGACCTTCATGAAGAGCAATTGTCGACTCAAATACTTCGTGAAAACGAAAAAAAGTTGACTTCATATCGACTCGACGTGTTTATTTGAGTTCGAATGGACCTTCATGAAGAGCAATTGTCGACTCAAATACTTCGTGAAAACGAAAAAAAGTTGACTTCATATCGACTCGACGTGTTTATTTGAGTTCGAATGGACCTTCGTGAAGAGCAATTGTCGACTCAAATACTTCGTGAAAACGAAAAAAAGTTGACTTCATATCGACTCGACGTGTTTATTTGAGTTCGAATGGACCTTCAAGAAGAGCAATTGTCGACTCAACTACTTCGTGAAAACGAAAAAAAGTTGACTTCATATCGACTCGACGTGTTTATTTGAGTTCGAATGGACCTTCATGAAGAGCAATTGTCGACTCAAATACTTCGTGAAAACGAAAAAAGGTTGACTTCATATCGACTCGACGTGTTTATTTGAGTTCGAATGGACCTTCGTGAAGAGCAATTGTCGACTCAAATACTTCGTGAAAACGAAAAAAAGTTGACTTCATATCGACTCGACGTGTTTATTTGAGTTCGAATGGACCTTCGTGAAGAGCAATTGTCGACTCAAATACTTCGTGAAAACGAAAAAAAGTTGACTTCATATCGACTCGACGTGTTTATTTGAGTTCGAATGGACCTTCAAGAAGAGCAATTGTCGACTCAACTACTTCGTGAAAACGAAAAAAAGTTGACTTCATATCGACTCGACGTGTTTATTTGAGTTCGAATGGACCTTCATGAAGAGCAATTGTCGACTCAAATACTTCGTGAAAACGAAAACAAGTGGACTTCATATCGACTCGACGTGTTTATTTGAGTTCGAATGGACCTTCAAGAAGAGCAATTGTCGACTCAAATACTTCGTGAAAACGAAAAAAAGTTGACTTCATATCGACTCGACGTGTTTATTTGAGTTCGAATGGACCTTCAAGAAGAGCAATTGTCGACTCAAATACTTCGTGAAAACGAAAAAAAGTTGACTTCATATCGACTCGACGTGTTTATTTGAGTTCGAATGGACCTTCAAGAAGAGCAATTGTCGACTCAAATACTTCGTGAAAACGAAAAAAAGTTGACTTCATATCGACTCGACGTGTTTATTTGAGTTCGAATGGACCTTCGTGAAGAGCAATTGTCGACTCAAATACTTCGTGAAAACGAAAAAAAGTTGACTTCATATCGACTCGACGTGTTTATTTGAGTTCGAATGGACCTTCAAGAAGAGCAATTGTCGACTCAACTACTTCGTGAAAACGAAAAAAAGTTGACTTCATATCGACTCGACGTGTTTATTTGAGTTCGAATGGACCTTCATGAAGAGCAATTGTCGACTCAAATACTTCGTGAAAACGAAAAAAGGTTGACTTCATATCGACTCGACGTGTTTATTTGAGTTCGAATGGACCTTCGTGAAGAGCAATTGTCGACTCAAATACTTCGTGAAAACGAAAAAAAGTTGACTTCATATCGACTCGACGTGTTTATTTGAGTTCGAATGGACCTTCGTGAAGAGCAATTGTCGACTCAAATACTTCGTGAAAACGAAAAAAAGTTGACTTCATATCGACTCGACGTGTTTATTTGAGTTCGAATGGACCTTCAAGAAGAGCAATTGTCGACTCAACTACTTCGTGAAAACGAAAAAAAGTTGACTTCATATCGACTCGACGTGTTTATTTGAGTTCGAATGGACCTTCATGAAGAGCAATTGTCGACTCAAATACTTCGTGAAAACGAAAACAAGTGGACTTCATATCGACTCGACGTGTTTATTTGAGTTCGAATGGACCTTCAAGAAGAGCAATTGTCGACTCAAATACTTCGTGAAAACGAAAAAAAGTTGACTTCATATCGACTCGACGTGTTTATTTGAGTTCGAATGGACCTTCAAGAAGAGCAATTGTCGACTCAAATACTTCGTGAAAACGAAAAAAAGTTGACTTCATATCGACTCGACGTGTTTATTTGAGTTCGAATGGACCTTCAAGAAGAGCAATTGTCGACTCAAATACTTCGTGAAAACGAAAAAAAGTTGACTTCATATCGACTCGACGTGTTTAGTTGAGTTCGAATGGACCTTCAAGAAGAGCAATTGTCGACTCAAATACTTCGTGAAAACGAAAAAAAGTTGACTTCATATCGACTCGAGGAGTTTATTGGAGTTCGAATGGACCTTCAAGAAGAGCAATTGTCGACTCAAATACTTCGTGAAAACGAAAAAAAGTTGACTTCATATCGACTCGACGTGTTTATTTGAGTTCGAATGGACCTTCATGAAGAGCAATTGTCGACTCAAATACTTCGTGAAATCGAAAAAAAGTTGACTTCATATCGACTCGACGTGTTTATTTGAGTTCGAATGGACCTTCATGAAGAGCAATTGTAGACTCAAATACTTCGTGAAAACGAAAAAAAGTTGACTTCATATCGACTCGACGTGTTTATTTGACTTCGAATGGACCTTCAAGAAGAGCAATTGTCGACTCAACTACTTCGTGAAAACGAAAAAAAGTTGACTTCATATCGACTCGACGTGTTTATTTGAGTTCGAATGGACCTTCATGAAGAGCAATTGTCGACTCAAATACTTCGTGAAAACGAAAAAAAGTTGACTTCATATCGACTCGACGTGTTTATTTGAGTTCGAATGGACCTTCAAGAAGAGCAATTGTCGACTCAACTACTTCGTGAAAACGAAAAAAAGTTGACTTCATATCGACTCGACGTGTTTATTTGAGTTCGAATGGACCTTCATGAAGAGCAATTGTCGACTCAAATACTTCGTGAAAACGAAAACAAGTGGACTTCATATCGACTCGACGTGTTTATTTGAGTTCGAATGGACCTTCAAGAAGAGCAATTGTCGACTCAAATACTTCGTGAAAACGAAAAAAAGTTGACTTCATATCGACTCGACGTGTTTATTTGAGTTCGAATGGACCTTCAAGAAGAGCAATTGTCGACTCAAATACTTCGTGAAAACGAAAAAAAGTTGACTTCATATCGACTCGAAGTGTTTATTTGAGTTCGAATGGACCTTCAAGAAGAGCAATTGTCGACTCAAATACTTCGTGAAAACGAAAAAAAGTTGACTTCATATCGACTCGACGTGTTTAGTTGAGTTCGAATGGACCTTCAAGAAGAGCAATTGTCGACTCAACTACTTCGTGAAAACGAAAAAAAGTTGACTTCATATCGACTCGACGTGTTTATTTGAGTTCGAATGGACCTTCATGAAGAGCAATTGTCGACTCAAATACTTCGTGAAAACGAAAACAAGTGGACTTCATATCGACTCGACGTGTTTATTTGAGTTCGAATGGACCTTCAAGAAGAGCAATTGTCGACTCAAATACTTCGTGAAAACGAAAAAAAGTTGACTTCATATCGACTCGACGTGTTTATTTGAGTTCGAATGGACCTTCAAGAAGAGCAATTGTCGACTCAAATACTTCGTGAAAACGAAAAAAAGTTGACTTCATATCGACTCGACGTGTTTATTTGAGTTCGAATGGACCTTCAAGAAGAGCAATTGTCGACTCAAATACTTCGTGAAAACGAAAAAAAGTTGACTTCATATCGACTCGACGTGTTTATTTGAGTTCGAATGGACCTTCATGAAGAGCAATTGTCGACTCAAATACTTCGTGAAATCGAAAAAAAGTTGACTTCATATCGACTCGACGTGTTTATTTGAGTTCGAATGGACCTTCAAGAAGAGCAATTGTCGACTCAAATACTTCGTGAAAACGAGAAAAAGTTGACTTCATATCGACTCGAAGTGTTTATTTGAGTTCGAATGGACCTTCAAGAAGAGCAATTGTCGACTCAAATACTTCGTGAAAACGAAAAAAAGTTGACTTCATATCGACTCGACGTGTTTAGTTGAGTTCGAATGGACCTTCAAGAAGAGCAATTGTCGACTCAAATACTTCGTGAAAACGAAAAAAAGTTGACTTCATATCGACTCGAGGAGTTTATTGGAGTTCGAATGGACCTTCAAGAAGAGCAATTGTCGACTCAAATACTTCGTGAAAACGAAAAAAAGTTGACTTCATATCGACTCGACGTGTTTATTTGAGTTCGAATGGACCTTCATGAAGAGCAATTGTCGACTCAAATACTTCGTGAAATCGAAAAAAAGTTGACTTCATATCGACTCGACGTGTTTATTTGAGTTCGAATGGACCTTCATGAAGAGCAATTGTAGACTCAAATACTTCGTGAAAACGAAAAAAAGTTGACTTCATATCGACTCGACGTGTTTATTTGACTTCGAATGGACCTTCAAGAAGAGCAATTGTCGACTCAACTACTTCGTGAAAACGAAAAAAAGTTGACTTCATATCGACTCGACGTGTTTATTTGAGTTCGAATGGACCTTCATGAAGAGCAATTGTCGACTCAAATACTTCGTGAAAACGAAAAAAAGTTGACTTCATATCGACTCGACGTGTTTATTTGAGTTCGAATGGACCTTCATGAAGAGCAATTGTCGACTCAAATACTTCGTGAAAACGAAAAAAAGTTGACTTCATATCGACTCGACGTGTTTATTTGAGTTCGAATGGACCTTCGTGAAGAGCAATTGTCGACTCAAATACTTCGTGAAAACGAAAAAAAGTTGACTTCATATCGACTCGACGTGTTTATTTGAGTTCGAATGGACCTTCAAGAAGAGCAATTGTCGACTCAACTACTTCGTGAAAACGAAAAAAAGTTGACTTCATATCGACTCGACGTGTTTATTTGAGTTCGAATGGACCTTCATGAAGAGCAATTGTCGACTCAAATACTTCGTGAAAACGAAAAAAGGTTGACTTCATATCGACTCGACGTGTTTATTTGAGTTCGAATGGACCTTCGTGAAGAGCAATTGTCGACTCAAATACTTCGTGAAAACGAAAAAAAGTTGACTTCATATCGACTCGACGTGTTTATTTGAGTTCGAATGGACCTTCGTGAAGAGCAATTGTCGACTCAAATACTTCGTGAAAACGAAAAAAAGTTGACTTCATATCGACTCGACGTGTTTATTTGAGTTCGAATGGACCTTCAAGAAGAGCAATTGTCGACTCAACTACTTCGTGAAAACGAAAAAAAGTTGACTTCATATCGACTCGACGTGTTTATTTGAGTTCGAATGGACCTTCATGAAGAGCAATTGTCGACTCAAATACTTCGTGAAAACGAAAACAAGTGGACTTCATATCGACTCGACGTGTTTATTTGAGTTCGAATGGACCTTCAAGAAGAGCAATTGTCGACTCAAATACTTCGTGAAAACGAAAAAAAGTTGACTTCATATCGACTCGACGTGTTTATTTGAGTTCGAATGGACCTTCAAGAAGAGCAATTGTCGACTCAAATACTTCGTGAAAACGAAAAAAAGTTGACTTCATATCGACTCGACGTGTTTATTTGAGTTCGAATGGACCTTCAAGAAGAGCAATTGTCGACTCAAATACTTCGTGAAAACGAAAAAAAGTTGACTTCATATCGACTCGACGTGTTTAGTTGAGTTCGAATGGACCTTCAAGAAGAGCAATTGTCGACTCAAATACTTCGTGAAAACGAAAAAAAGTTGACTTCATATCGACTCGAGGAGTTTATTGGAGTTCGAATGGACCTTCAAGAAGAGCAATTGTCGACTCAAATACTTCGTGAAAACGAAAAAAAGTTGACTTCATATCGACTCGACGTGTTTATTTGAGTTCGAATGGACCTTCATGAAGAGCAATTGTCGACTCAAATACTTCGTGAAATCGAAAAAAAGTTGACTTCATATCGACTCGACGTGTTTATTTGAGTTCGAATGGACCTTCATGAAGAGCAATTGTAGACTCAAATACTTCGTGAAAACGAAAAAAAGTTGACTTCATATCGACTCGACGTGTTTATTTGACTTCGAATGGACCTTCAAGAAGAGCAATTGTCGACTCAACTACTTCGTGAAAACGAAAAAAAGTTGACTTCATATCGACTCGACGTGTTTATTTGAGTTCGAATGGACCTTCATGAAGAGCAATTGTCGACTCAAATACTTCGTGAAAACGAAAAAAAGTTGACTTCATATCGACTCGACGTGTTTATTTGAGTTCGAATGGACCTTCAAGAAGAGCAATTGTCGACTCAACTACTTCGTGAAAACGAAAAAAAGTTGACTTCATATCGACTCGACGTGTTTATTTGAGTTCGAATGGACCTTCATGAAGAGCAATTGTCGACTCAAATACTTCGTGAAAACGAAAACAAGTGGACTTCATATCGACTCGACGTGTTTATTTGAGTTCGAATGGACCTTCAAGAAGAGCAATTGTCGACTCAAATACTTCGTGAAAACGAAAAAAAGTTGACTTCATATCGACTCGACGTGTTTATTTGAGTTCGAATGGACCTTCAAGAAGAGCAATTGTCGACTCAAATACTTCGTGAAAACGAAAAAAAGTTGACTTCATATCGACTCGAAGTGTTTATTTGAGTTCGAATGGACCTTCAAGAAGAGCAATTGTCGACTCAAATACTTCGTGAAAACGAAAAAAAGTTGACTTCATATCGACTCGACGTGTTTAGTTGAGTTCGAATGGACCTTCAAGAAGAGCAATTGTCGACTCAACTACTTCGTGAAAACGAAAAAAAGTTGACTTCATATCGACTCGACGTGTTTATTTGAGTTCGAATGGACCTTCATGAAGAGCAATTGTCGACTCAAATACTTCGTGAAAACGAAAACAAGTGGACTTCATATCGACTCGACGTGTTTATTTGAGTTCGAATGGACCTTCAAGAAGAGCAATTGTCGACTCAAATACTTCGTGAAAACGAAAAAAAGTTGACTTCATATCGACTCGACGTGTTTATTTGAGTTCGAATGGACCTTCAAGAAGAGCAATTGTCGACTCAAATACTTCGTGAAAACGAAAAAAAGTTGACTTCATATCGACTCGACGTGTTTATTTGAGTTCGAATGGACCTTCAAGAAGAGCAATAATTCCAATAAACTCGAACTCCAATAAACTCCTCGAGTCGATATGAAGTCAACTTTTTTTCGTTTTCACGAAGTATTTGAGTCGACAATTGCTCTTCTTGAAGGTCCATTCGAACTCAACTAAACACGTCGAGTCGATATGAAGTCAACTTTTTTTCGTTTTCACGAAGTATTTGAGTCGACAATTATTGTCGACTCAAATACTTCGTGAAAACGAAAAAAAGTTGACTTCATATCGACTCGACGTGTTTAGTTGAGTTCGAATGGACCTTCAAGAAGAGCAATTGTCGACTCAAATACTTCGTGAAAACGAAAAAAAGTTGACTTCATATCGACTCGAGGAGTTTATTGGAGTTCGAATGGACCTTCAAGAAGAGCAATTGTCGACTCAAATACTTCGTGAAAACGAAAAAAAGTTGACTTCATATCGACTCGACGTGTTTATTTGAGTTCGAATGGACCTTCATGAAGAGCAATTGTCGACTCAAATACTTCGTGAAATCGAAAAAAAGTTGACTTCATATCGACTCGACGTGTTTATTTGAGTTCGAATGGACCTTCATGAAGAGCAATTGTAGACTCAAATACTTCGTGAAAACGAAAAAAAGTTGACTTCATATCGACTCGACGTGTTTATTTGACTTCGAATGGACCTTCAAGAAGAGCAATTGTCGACTCAACTACTTCGTGAAAACGAAAAAAAGTTGACTTCATATCGACTCGACGTGTTTATTTGAGTTCGAATGGACCTTCATGAAGAGCAATTGTCGACTCAAATACTTCGTGAAAACGAAAAAAAGTTGACTTCATATCGACTCGACGTGTTTATTTGAGTTCGAATGGACCTTCAAGAAGAGCAATTGTCGACTCAACTACTTCGTGAAAACGAAAAAAAGTTGACTTCATATCGACTCGACGTGTTTATTTGAGTTCGAATGGACCTTCATGAAGAGCAATTGTCGACTCAAATACTTCGTGAAAACGAAAACAAGTGGACTTCATATCGACTCGACGTGTTTATTTGAGTTCGAATGGACCTTCAAGAAGAGCAATTGTCGACTCAAATACTTCGTGAAAACGAAAAAAAGTTGACTTCATATCGACTCGACGTGTTTATTTGAGTTCGAATGGACCTTCAAGAAGAGCAATTGTCGACTCAAATACTTCGTGAAAACGAAAAAAAGTTGACTTCATATCGACTCGAAGTGTTTCTTTGACTTCGAATGGACCTTCAAGAAGAGCAATTGTCGACTCAAATACTTCGTGAAAACGAAAAAAAGTTGACTTCATATCGACTCGACGTGTTTAGTTGAGTTCGAATGGACCTTCAAGAAGAGCAATTGTCGACTCAAATACTTCGTGAAAACGAAAAAAAGTTGACTTCATATCGACTCGAGGAGTTTATTGGAGTTCGAATGGACCTTCAAGAAGAGCAATTGTCGACTCAAATACTTCGTGAAAACGAAAAAAAGTTGACTTCATATCGACTCGACGTGTTTATTTGAGTTCGAATGGACCTTCATGAAGAGCAATTGTCGACTCAAATACTTCGTGAAAACGAAAAAAAGTTGACTTCATATCGACTCGACGTGTTTATTTGAGTTCGAATGGACCTTCAAGAAGAGCAATTGTCGACCCAAATACTTCGTGAAAACGAGAAAAAGTTGACTTCATATCGACTCGAAGTGTTTATTTGAGTTCGAATGGACCTTCAAGAAGAGCAATTGTCGACTCAAATACTTCGTGAAAACGAAAAAAAGTTGACTTCATATCGACTCGACGTGTTTATTTGAGTTCGAATGGACCTTCAAGAAGAGCAATTGTCGACTCAACTACTTCGTGAAAACGAGAAAAAGTTGACTTCATATCGACTCGACGTGTTTATTTGAGTTCGAATGGACCTTCATGAAGAGCAATTGTCGACTCAAATACTTCGTGAAAACGAAAAAAAGTTGACTTCATATCGACTCGACGTGTTTATTTGAGTTCGAATGGACCTTCAAGAAGAGCAATTGTCGACTCAACTACTTCGTGAAAACGAAAAAAAGTTGACTTCATATCGACTCGACGTGTTTATTTGAGTTCGAATGGACCTTCATGAAGAGCAATTGTCGACTCAAATACTTCGTGAAAACGAAAAAAAGTTGACTTCATATCGACTCGACGTGTTTATTTGAGTTCGAATGGACCTTCGTGAAGAGCAATTGTCGACTCAAATACTTCGTGAAAACGAAAAAAAGTTGACTTAATATCGAATCGACGTGTTTATTTGAGTTCGAATGGACCTTCATGAAGAGCAATTGTCGACTCAAATACTTCGTGAAAACGAAAAAAAGTTGACTTCATATCGACTCGACGTGTTTATTTGAGTTCGAATGGACCTTCATGAAGAGCAGTTGTCGACTCAAATACTTCGTGAAAACGAAAAAAAGTTGACTTCATATCGACTCGACGTGTTTATTTGAGTTCGAATGGACCTTCGTGAAGAGCAATTGTCGACTCAAATACTTCGTGAAAACGAAAAAAAGTTGACTTCATATCGACTCGACGTGTTTATTTGAGTTCGAATGGACCTTCAAGAAGAGCAATTGTCGACTCAAATACTTCGTGAAAACGAAAAAAAGTTGACTTCATATCGACTCGAGGAGTTTATTGGAGTTCGAATGGACCTTCAAGAAGAGCAATTGTCGACTCAAATACTTCGTGAAAACGAAAAAAAGTTGACTTCATATCGACTCGACGTGTTTATTTGAGTTCGAATGGACCTTCAAGAAGAGCAATTGTCGACTCAACTACTTCGTGAAAACGAAAAAAAGTTGACTTCATATCGACTCGACGTGTTTATTTGAGTTCGAATGGACCTTCATGAAGAGCAATTGTCGACTCAAATACTTCGTGAAAACGAAAAAAAGTTGACTTCATATCGACTCGAGGAGTTTATTGGAGTTCGAATGGACCTTCATGAAGAGCAATTGTCGACTCAAATACTTCGTGAAAACGAAAAAAATTTGACTTCATATCGACTCGAGGTGTTTATTGGAGTTCGAATGGACCTTCAAGAAGAGCAATTGTCGACTCAAATACTTCGTGAAAACGAAAAAAAGTTGACTTCATATCGACTCGACGTGTTTATTTGAGTTCGAATGGACCTTCAAGAAGAGCAATTGTCGACTCAAATACTTCGTGAAAACGAAAAAAAGTTGACTTCATATCGACTCGAGGAGTTTATTGGAGTTCGAATGGACCTTCAAGAAGAGCAATTGTCGGCTCAAATACTTCGTGAAAACGAAAAAAATTTGACTTCATATCGACTCGAGGTGTTTATTTGAGTTCGAATGGACCTTCAAGAAGAGCAATTGTCGACTCTAATACTTCGTGAAAACGAAAAAAAGTTGACTTCATATCGACTCGAGGTGTTTATTTGAGTTCGAATGGACCTTCAAGAAGAGCAATTGTCGACTCAAATACTTCGTGATCGATTAAAATAAAAATCAAGAACCAAAGCATCGATTCAAATAATCGATTTTTCCACCATATAAAATATACTTCGTTCCCCATTCCTATCAGAAGGAAATTTTTACTCCGTTCGTAGCACCAGACAAGTACGATGTTACTCTCGAAATCGCTGTAGTTTTACAAGTTGCCTGTAGATGCTGTTGTAGAAACGATCGAGAACCGAACTGGTTGCTTCGTCAGTTTTCCTCCGAGCTCTTCTTGACCTGAAAAAAACCTCTCGTCGCTTCCCAACAAGTTTGAAATAGGTGACAAGAGTTTTATCTCGTCTTCCTCAACTTCAACCCCTCAAAGTTCATTCAGCTCGATTCGTCATCTGGCCAGCCACAGAGAAACGCCCAAACTTTTTGATTCAACGCTATCAAGATGATTGTCACGACCGTTTAAGGGGTTTGTCGGAAGTTCAACCACAACTTTGTTCTATATAATAAAATTAGGTGTCATCTTTAATCGTGAAATGCACTATCGTTCAAGGTGTTTTAACTGTAATGTATAACTGAACGTATTTGTTCAGGGGAAAGCTTTGTATGCGGTGAGGTGTAAAGTCCAGTTCAACAAATAAAGCACATAACTTGTACTGTGCACCAATAGTTGTGGAGATAGTTCAAAGAGATACTGATCCAATGAATAGTCGTACCTATATTGGTATTCCTCATGAATTAGCTACTGTTTTCAATAATGAATTCATTATGGAGCATTTAATGATATGTAACTGACTACAATGAAATTAAGGATTTTTCTCATGAATTATCTGACCAGTGATTTTCAGATAATTTATTTAATTGATTTAATTACAGCACATCAGGAGGTGAGACATCATTACGATCAAATGCGACAACGAAACAATAATGTGTGGTATTCGTAATACTAAACCGTCGGTGGATGGAGTACTGAATGAATACCATCTGTGAGGAATTTTGAATACGTGTGAGCTGAGTTGGGAACTTGATCAACTAACCCGTGTGGAGAGCATAATCTGCGGTAGGTGCTCGACCAGAGGACCATGTGTGAAGGGGGATTTGCACATAAATTCAGAATGGTAAACAGAGGTCAGCGCTGAATAAATTGTTACGAGAACAGGATTGTGAGACACATGTGAGAACATGGTTAGTTTTGATGTCGCCGAATTGTGTATTTCAAGAAGTTCAAAAGGTGCCATGTGATGTGCAATGAGTGGAATCGAGTTTTGAGGTCGAGATTGGGTGTCGAATCGCCAGGGGTTTTCGAGAAACTACTAGGTAACATTTGAATCAATGTAAAGAAAAGTTTTATCCAGAATGGCATGACGATAGAAATTATTACAACCGCTATAGCAGCTACTTAATATACAAGATCTATAGCAGCTGTTCGCAGTCAATCCTAAGCTGATTTACTACGGACTCTACCATGCATTGATTTCTAACGTTACAATGTCGAACAATTAAGTTTGATAATGAGTGTGTGGCGACTCCACACCATTTTTATTTTTCCAAATTTTCATTTCGAACAGATGTTTTTTCAAAAAAGTTAGTTCGGTAAAAAAAGTTCTCTGTGTTAAAAATTACAAGCCCAATTTCAGTTTCAAGTCGTGTTATTTTCTTCGTCAAATTTCCTTTCCGCCATAAACCTTCCTTCAATTGGTGACCCCGACGTGATAACCCTTCGGGTTATAATTATGGCGGTTTTTGCGATGTCAGAGGGTTCCATTGGTATTTGATGGTAGGCTCTGACAAGATTAATGGTACTAAAAATGGTATTACCGGCCAATTGGTTGGAAAAATCTTGAATGTGAGGAAGTGGATAGCGGTCAGGAAGCGTACATGAATTTAATGCGCGATAGTCGCCGCACGGACGCCACTCCCCATTCTTTTTCGGGACCATGTGCAAGGGCGAATTCAGCTCGTGCAATTGCCTCTTTTTCAGGACTGAGACGCCGTGGTTTGGTAAACACTGGCGGCCCTACTGTCTGAATATGATGAGTAACGTCATGTGGAGGTGTGCGTTGGCCTACTGTGTTAGTATTGGTTAGATCAGGGTACTTCGAGATAAGTGTGAGGTATGGAGATTCGTCAATGACACGGACTGTGGAAATCGTAGAATGAATGACTTGTTCTATCGTGGCGAGTGAAGATATGGACGTGAGATTATCCACCAGTCTACGTCCTTTGAGATCAACGAGAAGACCGAAGTTTTTCAAAAAATCTGCACCAACGATTGGTTTGTCTACCTCAGCAATCATAAAAGGCCATCGAAAAGTACGCCGCAAACCCAGGTCCAGTTCTAATACGCGATTGCCATACGTAGAAATAGTAGTTCCGTTAGCGGCAAATAATTTGAAGTCAGATAATGGAGGTTTACGAATTCTCGACATTGGAGGAACAACGGAGATGTCCGCGCCGGTGTCAACAAGAAAACGTAACCCTGTGGACTTGTCAGATACAAAAAGGCGACTTGTGAAGAGGGCCGCAGCATCAGTCGCATCTAGCGACGGCCCGTCTCGTTTTCCGCCGCACTGTTTGCAGAGGCTGTACAGGAACATGGCAAGAGACACAAAGTGGCTTTATCCTTAAATTTACAATGGTAATAACATACGCCGTTGACATGCCTACGAGAACGAGAACGGTCGCGATTGACTGTACGTTTCCGTACTTCTGTGCGATTGTCAGTGCTGACTGTAGGACGTCCACGATCTAAAGCGTCTACTCGGGCTGAAAGGCGGCGCATTTCGCCTAAGAGCTCAGCAATTGCGTCTGGCGGGCAGCTAGAGGAGGTAGAGCTAGGTGTGCTAACAACGTGTAATGAAGGTAGAGCTACTTCAGCTATCTTATCAGCCATGGCTGCAAGGTGATTCAAATCTTGGTCGCTGACACTAAGAATGGCTTGTGTTTGCATAGAGAGACGCTGTAACCACAAGGATTTTAAAAGTATATCGCTCACCCGATTCGCTGATAACTCACGCATCTCCCGCAGCAGTTGTGATGGCCGTCTATCCCCCAGCTCTAGGTCCCCTATCAGCTTTCGCAATTTTCTTTCCTCAGAGTCCGAAAAACGTTCTTCAAGTCTCTGTTTGAGCGTATCGTACGAATCGCGCGTGGGCGGGTTCAGGGTTACGTCGCTGACCTGCGCGAGTACGTCACTTTTAACAGCTCCAACCAGTGTGTGGTACTTCGTCAAGTCACTCGTAATACCGGCGTTGAAGAATAATATCGGCGTCGGGACTATCACGTCGGGACTATCACGTCGGAACTATCACGTCGGAACAATCACGTCGGGACTATCACGTCGGGGTCACCAATTGAAGGAAGGTTTATGGCGGAAAGGAAATTTGACGAAGAAAATAACACGACTTGAAACTGAAATTGGGCTTGTAATTTTTAACACAGAGAACTTTTTTTGCCAAACTAACTTTTTTCTCTCACTTTTTGTAAACAGACTTTTTTGAAAAAACATCTGTTTGAAATGAAAATTTGGAAAAATAAAAATGGTGTGGAGTCGCCACAAGTGTCAGAATAAAGTCAGTAGAACGAACGAGCGAATATCTTGAAGAAATTGGTGATGAGTACCAGTACTTGTATTTTTGAGTAGCAGTTAGTTCTATATACGTACATAATTTTTCAGGAAAAACTACGAAGGTGTAGTTATGCATGTGTGTTGGGGAGGAACGCATAAGTCTACTGCAAGCCAACGGTATCAACGGTACAGAGATAATCTGGAGGGCGATTGGTACAAGTTCGGATATTGAACCATCTGTCGCTTGGTTAGTGTGAAAGGCTTCGTTTAATTTGGTTGATTTTGAATTGGAGGTCACCCTGAAGGGATGGCGGCGTTTGCATTTTGTATAACTTGTTACCGTCATGAACGTACAATATTAAACTTTGATTCTACGGTCACAATAATTGTCTACGGTCTACAAGTTATATAAATAATTATTATTAAGTTTATTCACTCACAATCCGAACGAAGCCAGTCAAAACCTGGCGACAGTGGCGGTACAGATTTTTAGGTAAGAATTTGTCAACAACGTTGAAAGCATAGGCAACATCACTCTATTTTATTTATACTCGAAGGAGAAAGCACACGGGAAAAACAGCTGATTGGTGGGGTTCTGAGGGAATTTTTTCGACTTGCGGGTACCATACAGACTCACCATTGAGCGCTGTCTTGCACACGCCTGCCAGCGCTGTTTCGACTGAGGTGGTGGTCGACACCCGGTCACAGAATTTGATGCACCACCAACCTCCAGGCATCCAGGATCATCCCTCAACTATCGAATACAACAGTTCATCAGTGTGAGGGGCCAATATTGAAATGAAAATACACAGTGTGGTGATGGTTAATGTGGGGATTTAGTAGTCTGTTGATAATCAAAAACGAGGAAACGACGAATTTTTCCATGCAGTAACTAACTAAACGTATGAACCATACATACATCAATATACCTAATTCTTTATGCGTGATATTATCAAGGGAATCAAGTGTGGTGAACTGTGGTGTGAACTGAAGAGTGGTGTGGTTTAAATGGGGATCAGACGAGGATTTGGTCATGGAGAATAGCACTATTAGATGTAATTCCAAAGAATACCAAAGCAAAATTGGCGTAGAGAGTAATGAGCACCACTAGAAATTCATGTCCTTACAAAGACTGATGATCCAAAAATTAGAGTTACTAGTTGGGTGAAGGTAGCTGATGACTTGAGACCTTAAGTCACCACCAACCTTCACCCTTATACATAACAATAGCTCATTATTAACGGTAGCCCTTCCAAGGTGTGTAAAGTGGTAGGTACTTCTAGAAGCAACCCAGAGTTTATTTACTTTACTGACTACTGGTGCTCTTCATTAATTTAAATTTGTAAATCTCACGTTAATGTGTTATTAAATAACGAATAAATACTTATTAATTTGTTATTAATAATAAATTTTATTATTCTACTGTTCGTGGAGTTAGGTTCGAAATGCCGATGAAATTTGGTGGGATACGTAACCAACCGTGTAACTTCATGTTAATATTGTCCATACAGCAATATATAAGTCATAACATCGGATATTAGTCGTATGTGGAAGATCAGGAACTGTATGATGGCGATGATATACCTACTGGTTGTACAGAAGTTAAAATTATCTGTACCCTGCTGTTCATAAATTAACCAACAGTTGACAAGTAAAAGTCCGAGGGGAGAGAAGGTACGCTCTACCGGTATTATTTACCATGAATTATGTTCCAGTACAGCGTCAAAAGACTAGGAATTAGTATGAAACTCAAGTAAAAACTATGTTTATGGATGGACCAATGCATGAATTGTGACTTAGTTATCGCCATTGTTCGAGATGGTTTTCGCGTTACATAATTCTCTTTTCCCCTCCACCATCGTACAGTGATGTAATTTTAAAGAATATCTCCGCGGTAATACCGTACGTCCTGGGCGTACCTGTTTCGTGATGAATTGTAATTAAGGGGAAGCTGAAATGTTGGGCGTAATTCCCTCGAATAATGCCGTTCTTCACTGCGGCAGCCGTGATAAATGTCGGCAGTTGGAGATGGTGTTGGTTCATTTAGAATTTAGAGGTGGGAGAAGGTACCAGTTAAGTGTTTGAGATGATTTCCGAGCTTCTGGGCATTTACGAATGGGCCGAGGTGGATCAAGTGAAAACAACGTAGACACGTCAATCTATGAATACACTACTCAGAATCACTCATTTTGGATCAGGAATACCCATACGTTGGGTATTTCGACCAAAGTTTTAGAGTAAACCGAAGCTTATAAAGATTGTTGTAGTCCTTATAATAATAACGACGTCAACAACGTTACTCTGTTGTAGCTCGCATGTTTTAACCACCTTTCGAAACGCTATAGAGTCAATGCAGGGTTCGTGCCGATTTTCAATTTTCAATTTCCCTGACTTTTCCCTGATTTCCAGACCAAAAATTTCGATTTTTCCCTGACTTTTCACAACGTTTCAGGATCCTTTAAACAGTAACGTTTTGCATGAATCGAAAATTTTAGATGCGCAAATGAAGAAAAACAATATAAGGAACAAGTTTTTTTATTCATAAAAAAACGAAGTTTACTTAAAACAAAGTAAGAGATAGAATCACAAGATAAAACACATAAAAGTTTTGAGTACGTGGTTTACATAAACCATACCTTACAAAGGTAAAGGGGTTTTCGACGCGTATCATGGATTTTTCGCAATTCTGCACCCGATTTGAGATTTTTCCCTGACCAAAATCCAATATCCCTGACTTTTCCATGACTTCCAGTGCCCATTTATATTTCCCTGACTTTTCCATGACTTCCCTGACTTCCCTGACCGGCACGAACCCTGCAATGATGATTATGTGTTAGGGGGTTAGCGGAGAGGGAAATCAGTGGATACAATCTAATGTAGCTGGTAGGTTTCGTGACAAGTTCGTCCTGGAGGTCGCGTTGAAAGGTCTCATGAGCAGATATGAAGGGTGAGATAACCGTAAAAATAAATATCTACCAACTTCTCTATAGAGGTCACAACATCTTCGAGTAGCTAGCAATCGAATAACTTGAATACTCAATGCTCTATGGATTTAGTTGAATATTATGGTCCAGTAAGTGCTATAGTTTGTTTTAGTGTTCCCCCTCAAATTTAGGGACTGAAAATTGGGAGGAAAATATAAACAATGTGCATGTAAATCCCAAAGGGATGAGATCTACAATTGTTTCTGAAAACGACAGAAATCCAAAAGAAAATTTGTTGGCTAACTAATTTTACGTAAAAAATCGCAAAACAGTTCAGACATTAAAGAATTCATCAAATTTAGAAGTTGGGAAGCGGAGCTAATTGCGTATCTAGCACAGCGAAATTCTGGAATTGGCGGTTCTTAATGATCAGATTGAAATTTGTTTGGCCAAACTGACCTGCGATGATTGAAACAAGATAATAAAATATTTACAAAATCACTCGATGTTTAACCCTCCTCCCACCAGGTGGGGATTTGGGATCATGACAGACCCCATCATGTTCATGTTGTAATACTTAATGGCTTAAAAAACTCATAATGAACATAGTTTAATAAAACTTCAATAATAACTTTTATGAATCTCATAATAGACTAGGAATTTTTCATTATATTGGAACGAATATCAAACTTTGAATGGAACGAATAGGCACCAAACTTTATAAATGGACCGAATATCAAACTTTGAAATCTACAATATCCGTCCACTATGTGGGGTCCAGGCGGACCTTAAGCATACTGTTTTCTTTCTGCGCATGCGCCATGTCGGAGCTTGAGCTCTTGAGTACCTTCTTTTGGAGTTGTTCTACAGCAGTCGGCAAGTTCGGATAATGGAAAATAGTGGGTGAAAACGTTTCCAATTAGGTATGCAATTTTACTCTTACTTAAACCACCAGGTGGGGTCCCAAACATGCTTTTCAAAAAACTCGAGAAAAAGAAGAGCACCTCGAGGCCAGCCTATGATGATAGACAGCGCTCTTTTGCCAACTGCCGGAGAACAACTCGAAAAGAAGGTACTCAAGATAACAAGCTCAAGCTCCGAGATGGCGCATGCGCGGGAAGAAATCAATACGTCGGGGGTCCGCCTGGACCCCACCTGGTGGATAGAGGGTTAAAACCAGATGGTTTTAGATAACAATATTCCCAAATCCCCATTATCGAATAATATATTATATTGGTGATTGAATCCAGGAAAGATGTCCAATTTATAAATACTATAGAAATACTATACTTAGTACGTATAAATGCTATAGAAAGAATGTTCGCATGTTGTATGATTATCACTCGTTTCCCATCAAGTGTGAAATGTAGGTTCAACGACTTCGCCAAATTACAATTCATTTTCATTAAGTGTACATACGTATTTCTTGTCTGTGGCGTTAAAACAAACAACACAACAATAAAACGGATAAATGGGAAATTATCACTCGGATCCAGACATCGATGTTGAACGTTTGAAGGTCTTGTGGAGGGAGGTGTCGAAGTTATATTTATAGCGGCCGTTTGTCATTAAACCCCCTTATTTCCTGCTGTGGCCTTATATATTTCAACCTGGACCACTCCCTCGTTACCGACGGCACGGCATCCTCCAGAACAGCTAGGAAGCGCTTGATGAACCGGAAACTGGAGGCAGAGGATGCTGAGGTGTGCGAGGGGAAGGGACCGAATTATTGTCTTCAACACGCTCAGTACGACGAGTACAGCGGTGGAAGTTGTAAGAGGCCGGTGCGAATAAAGGGAGCGGAAGTAACGAAAACTAGGCGTGTTCGTCAGAAACTAATGATTTACAACGATGAATTGGCATTGGAACTGCTCTGAAACCATCGTGAAGTCAACGTAAAATGCAGCTCAAATAGCACAGGACCAAATCTGCTACGAGAATCAGGAAAAGGTACTTAACAATTATTGTGGAAGACATCAAATAGTGGCAGGAACTGTTATAGCAGACAGGAATCTCTATAAACGTTTCTCTCCTTCCTCTAGCCCATAGGAGTTGTAAACACAGAAATTTCTTAGCGTCAAATATTATTGCAGTAGCCTATCACTAAGACCAAACTTCTGGAAGTGTCCGCAGTTATTTCATTTTAAAATGAAAGCCTTTCCAATTCAAGCGAGTTTTGAGGCTGAATCAGCAAAAATAAAATTGCGGGATTCCTGGTTTAGTTTTATGTTAGCGGAAAAATAGCAACTTCGCTCAACTGTACCATTGTCTCTCTCTCGCTCACACGCACAGTTATTAAAATACTGCCTTACCGTTCTATCTTTCTTTTTTGTTTATTTCCATCTTCTCTCCCTCAAGAGGATATCAGGGGAGGGGCGCCAACCGGAAGAAATTGAAAAACCCCCTCCAGAGAGTTGGGAGCAACAATGGGATCTAAGAGCGGATGAATCTTGAAAAAGGCCCCAACCATTTTCCAGCCCTCGTGGAATCAGCGTTTTCACGACCAAGACAAAAGGGATACAATTTTACGGACGACAACGTTCAAGAGGGCTGCTTTGAGTTGGAGAGACGAGAATAGTAGCGGGCTCAATCCAGAAGGAAAGGAAAGGTCTTTTGCTGGCCAATCAAACACGAGATTTTGAAAAGACACTTGTGGAATGCATAGACACTGTGGAGCTGATAGCTCTAATATCAATTGGTTTACTACTTTAGCAGTGACGAAATTCACACGGTTTGTCTTAAAAAGCCAAGAAGTTTCTACTCGTTCGGGTGATGTATCGAACTAGACCGAACTCCTGAAGTTTCTTATGTACAACCACCAGACCTGAGAAAGCCCGTTAACCCACTAGATCACACGGGCACGGAGAGCGCCAAAAATGAAATTTATACAATCAAAATTCAAGTATACCATCAGCTGAACCATATTGACAGAAGCCGACAGCAAAGCCGACAAATTTGCTCAGGATCTATTTTTTCGATGTGCTAGGGAGAGCTCGGACGAGCGTTTTCCATCTTCTGTCCAGTTTATCAATGTCGACCACTTTCTTGGTAATGACTTCAAGTATAATAGTAGTAGATATGGAATAAAGGATCATGCAGCATAGCAATCAGCTATCAACATCACCATAGAAGATGGACAAACTATGAACCACCACTCTTAAAATTCAAATGCCAGCATACAACCAGTATGTTGTCAGAGTGCTAAAATGTCATAGAACAGCGGTTCGGGTCTGGAATTCAATAGTAAACCCTCGCACGTTCCCCTAAAGTCAATTTGTAGGCTTTCAGGCGCGGTCTGGCGGGAGGCCGTCTCGGCGGGACGTATTGTGCTTGAAAAGGAGCATCCCTCGTCTTTTATCACCTCTTCTGCGAGAACATCCATTAACACGTTTCCGTCAGTGATACGAGAAGAAAGTAGAAGACTCTCTTCCAACCACATACTGATGGCAACTCACGGAATATCATCATTTTGGTTCATTGTATTATCATCGATCAAGAAATGTTTTTAATTCCCCCATAAAATTTGATGGTTTACGTTTCAAGATACGAGGGACGTCCAAAAAAGTAAAGTTATAACATGTTTTTAAAGGCCGCCTCCCTACGGAATTGGTGAACAGGTACCGAAATGAATCGGTGTAGAAGAAGGAGATATGATAAAAGGAGGAGCTGAACGTTTCTAAGACTTGTATGTGTATGCAAGGAAATTGGGCGACTGAGCACCCATCGAAGTATATTTGGATCTTTATTCACGTGTGTGAGAGAAGCGGAGGCAACTCCTTCAAAACTACACATTTAGGCCCACTCACACATGAACGAACTGTATGTATGTAGAGGAGAGGAGTCACACTTGATAGGTTTACGTGAAGGGAGCCTGTGTTTGTTGAAGCATTCGCGTAAGATAAAGTGCGAGAGCGGCGTAGGGGAGATCGTCTCCCTCGATTTGAAGGCATTCACTTGGACTGCACGGAGACGCGAATTCAGTAATTGAGGTTTTTCGCGTGAAAACAAGTAGCTCATGTAACTGCATAATTTCCCTACATCATTTCAGTATTTTCAATATGAAAATAGCTTCTTACACCATCCCACCATCTCCAAATAGTAATCAAATCACTCACTACTCACCATTAATCATGATTAAGACCTCCCATTCAGCCCATTGAGTACCATCCTGAGCTATAATTGAATACAATTATTCCAGATATATTAGCGGACATCCGACAAAAAACGCGTCAACAATACAATTCGTGTAGCCATATTGATCGTTTGGCTCGTCTTATACCCACATTATAAGCCCTTGTGTAATGATTTTCTGGGTTATTTTTTTCAATCTCGAACGTCCCTCTCAGTCATGTAGACGGGATCAAAACACCTCTATCACGGAGATCTCTTTCACAACCCCCAGTCAGGGAAGCCAATTCAATTTTCCTGTAGGCTTCCAGAGAAGGGGAAGTAAATTCAACAGTAGGCGGTTTCTCGGATGTTTTAAGGCCGACAAGAAAAAAAATCCCTTCGGGAAAAGCGCGGCCTCCGTCTGACGGGTAGATAATTGGATTAAAGCTCCAGTCATGCAGCATGACAGTATAGACGAGTTTTCCATTTACTACCTACCACCATCGTTATACAATAGACACCGAACAACTCAAATATCAATCAATAAATTTATTCCACAATATATACCTCAAGGGCGGGTTGTGGGGATCAAGGGGAAGTATGGAACTGTAATTTTTATGGGTCGCTTCGTCTTGATCAGGGTACTATGGGGGATTTAGTCCTAGTCCGGCAGAGTGGGTGCGTTGTCCCTCAGGACTCTTCTCCTTAACCTACGTTCACCATTAGGCGGCGCTGGCCCAGCAATGTGCGCAACTTCCGGATTCGGATGGTCAGTGGCTCTTGACTGCAGGACTCCATAGCACTTTCTGATCCGCTCCTGCACCGTCCCTACTCCCAAGTCGTTGTGGAGCACATCGTTCCATACAAACCATGGGGCGCCACAAATTAGCCGAAATATCTTGTTTTGCTGGATATTTGAGGTAAATATTGTGGAATAAATTGATTGATTGATTGATTATAATACATTAGGAAGCAGCGTGCGATTCGACAGTGGAGAAGGTTCAAGTGGAGCAGAACTAGATGCTGAGGATTCTCCTCACTCACGCTCACGTTATATTAGACACCACAGAGCACGTGAATCCAGAAGCGGCTGCAATTGCTGGACCAGCTCCCTATGATGGTCGTAGATTGAAGAGGGGAGTTCTATGTCACAACTCGACGTTGCAAAGATTGAACTACGTGACGCTAGACCAGCGTTCTATTGCTCAATGCTTCACTCCACTCGTGGTCTGCAGGACTGAGGTGGGACAGCAATGTTCTACCTAGCGACGAACTTCCACATTGGACCATCCCCAAGTTTAGACACATCCCCAAGATGACGAACATTCCCCATACAATCTGCCTGTCCAATATGGGAGTATGCGTGGACAACGGTCCAAAAAGTGCAAACCATGCAGAATAAAGTATTGAGGCAAATCTGCGGAGCACCATAGTTCGTTTGGAATGAGGTCCTCCATCAGGACCTGAAGATGGAGACGATGAGGGAGAAGATTGAGGTGGTCTACAGAGCACTCAATGGACGAGCTGTGGGACACTCCAACCCTCAAGTCGCAGCGATTTCGGGCCCTCCACCAACCGAAAGTCGTAGGCTGAAGAGGAGACAGCTGAGGGACAACAACTCATTAGTGAACATTATGAATTAGTGAACATTTGCTAGACAATTTCCATTGGTGTGCAGTGAATATGATTCAATACAGGAATCCTGTTTTCATTGGATCCTCAGACGAATTATTGGGCATTTCAAGAAATAATTGGAAGTTCATAAATTATTACATTGTTAAAATTGGGTGGGCAATGAAACTCTCGTATTCAGGGGGGGGGGGGGGGAAGGGGCACTGTTAATTGGCAACTGAGGAATGAATCTGAGGAACAAATTACAATTGGATTTCACACAATCCCAATGATCCAATGTTGGATCGAGAGGGGATGAAGTCCGAGTCCAGCAGAGTGGGTGCGTTTCCTCAGGACTCTTCTTCTTAACCTTCGCTCACCATGAGGCGATCGCCCAGAAATGAGCGCAATTTCTGGGTTTTGATTGTCTGCAGGACTCCATAGCGCTTCCTGATCCTCTCCTGCATCGTCCCAACTCCCAAGTAAGTAATTGTAAGTCAGTATAACTTATTACAATGGATTAGAGAGGGGAGAGGGGTGGGGAGCTATAAAAGCCTTTCGCCAAGTGCCGGCCGGGATGTTCCGCCCGGACCCACCCACCATGACGGCACCCAGGACTGTTCTCCCATTTCTGGGCAGACAGAATGAAGATTCTTTGGTAAAACGCCAAGGGAGCCGCCCCTGGGCTGATCAAGACTCCTGACAGACAGTCAGTACGGGGAATGCGAACTCGTCATCTTGGGGATGTGACTAAACTTCGGGTTGGTCCAATGTGGATGTTCATTGCTCGTTAAAAAACGGCTGTCCCTCCTCAGTCCTGTAGACCATGAGTGGAGTGGAGCATTGACCAATAGAACGCTGGTCTAGCGCCACTTGCTGTGTAGTTTAATCTTACTACGTCGAGTTGTCACATAGAACTCGCCTATTCAACCTACGACCATTGTAGGGTTCAGCAATTGCAGCCACTTCTGGTCAGAGTGAAGGGTGTCTTCACGAACCAGGGAGCGTCAGTGAGAACCCTCAAGATCTTGTTTTGCTCCACCTGAACCTTCTTCACTGTTGACTCCCAATCGTAGATGATTAACTGATTAACAAGTTAAGGATGATTAACTTATATAGAGTTGCTAATGATTGCAGATACAAGGGCACTACTTACCACCCTGGCATGATCTCATCTAGAGAAGATCTCAATATTCAATCCGGCGAACGTTCCTTTGTTCGTTTATTTAAGTGATTTTTCCCCCCTCCCCGCCCATATTCATTATTTGAGGAATTCCAACCTTTTGTGATGACCACGAAGCTTGGAAAGACTGAATGGGTTGGGTAGCAGGGGTTTCAAACGTCTGAAAATTTCATTTAATAACAGGGAGATTTTCCTAGATGGGGGGGGGGGGGGTCTGAAAAAAGATAGAGTTGTGCGAGAGGTTGCCCCATCTCTGGCGACTGAAGACAGATCAAAAAGCTTAGTTTTGATCGTTTTACAGTCTTGCGAGATTCTACTAACGAGTTTTAGATATTTTCGAAATGAGTTTGTCGGGGTCTTCATTTTCGATGAGATCAGAGTCATACTTTTCTTACCCGGGAGATATGAAACCGGCGTAAATGCTCCTGTTTCAAGGCTTCAAACGTTCACAACCTCAAATCGTGAAAATGCAATTATCAATCAATCAATATTTTATTTACATAATATTGCAGGCGACTATTATTTACATAATACATCAGGCGACTATGGTGCAAGCGTGTAAGGTGTTTAAGTTGGGTGTGTGTGCGTGATGGTGTAGGAGAGGAGCTGGTCAATCACAATCAATTACCACTACTGATTTCGCTAAATCTGACGTTCTTTCTCAATCAGAACCCTCCAAATATCAAAACGCCGATAATTACAATATCATAAGCAGAAGAGGAAACTTCAATTTGAGGGGTTAATAGACATCAGGCCCCAATGAGAGTATGATGTCAGAGACGGTGGTATGATACTCAGGGCTGAGATGAGGTCCTTCTGTTGTCCTCTCCGGTTTTACCTCTCCCTTTTAATTAACTCCCAACCCCATCATCCACCGCCCGACTCAAACCTATCTGCCATCCTGGGTAGAATCAGCGGTTTGGGAATGGGGCACAGTTAGGAACCTGAAATGGGAAGTTCAAACCGTTTTCCTCCTCTACTATTCTGCCAACGCAGGTTAATCAGAAGATTCTGATCAACATGATTGAAAAATATCTCCCCTCCATTATAATAAAATAAATCAGTCAGTTTATTCACAATATTCACCAAAAACGCCACTTGACCAGCTCCTCTTCTACACCATCACGCACACACACCCAACTTAAACACCTTACACGCTTGCACCACAGTCGCCTGATGGGCAATATTATGTCAATAAAACATTGATTGATTGAAGTACCCTGATCAAGGCGAAGCGACCCATAAAAATTACAGTTGACAATACTTCCCCTTGATCCCCACAACCCGCCCTTCAATTTCAATTTCAATGTTTTATTGACATAATATTGCCCATCAGGCGACTATGGTGCAAGCGTGTAAGGTGTTCTACTTGGGTGTGTCCCGCCCTTGAGGTATATATTGTGAAATAAATTGATTGATTGATTGAGGTAGGCTTAGGTGGGGAGGGGTTGGTGTTTGTGTTAGTAATATGTTGCTTGGATTGTGTCTTGATGTGTTTATGGGAGTGTTGCGTCTGAGTGGTTTTCCCTCAGCTGTCTCTTCTTCAGCCTTCGTCTTTCGGTTGGTGGAGGGCCCGAGATCGCTGCGACTTGAGGGTTGGAGTGTCCCACAGCTCTTTCATTGAGTGCTCTGTAGGCCACCTCAATCTTCTCCCTCACCGTCTCCATCTTCAGGTCCTGACATAGTTATTGTAGACTACAGACATATTTATTGGCATTTCACGTTAACAACTCCGTTGTCAACGGCAGCAGTGAGATAATAACGGGTAACTATCAAATAACTGGAAATTATTGGTTTGACCAATAACATTGGCTGAAGTATTCGCTAGAATAGGAACAGCTCATTCGAAGTGGCCACTTAGTCACTACATTCTATTGGCACTCACGCCAATTTTTGTTTATATTTGCTTTAGAAGCGATTTTGAATTTGGCGTGGTCTGGTTTACGTTTGCCAATTAAAAATCTATTGAAGAGAAATGAAGCACTGTTCGTTCCTATTGGCGTGAGTCCTGCAGACAACAGCCGTGATGTGTTTATGGGAGAGTTGCGTCTGAGTTGTTGACCCTCAGCTGTCTCCTCTTCAGCCTACGACTTTCGGTTGGTGGAGGGCCCGAGATCTAACCAATCAATCAATCAATATTTTATTTACATAATATTGCCCATCAGGCGACTATGGTGCAAGCGTGTAAGGTGTTTAAGGGACCATCCCGATCTAATATTAATAATTAGCGTAAAGCTCAAAACCTTATTTTCAGAAAAAGTTGTTCTTACAGTCTCTTGCAGCGGGGCTGTCGAATTATTTTATTCAATCAATCAATCAATTTATTCCACAATATATACCTCAAGGGCGGGTATGGATCAAGGGGAAGTATGGTCAACTGTAATTTTTATGGGTCGCTTCGTCTTGATCAGGGTACTGTGGGGGATTTTTATTGATGCTGTATAGAATTATATTGCGGCCAGTTGGGTACCCGAGCCGCCCAATGACCCGTTGAATCTATACAACGGTTCAACCCATTAACAAGCTAACCAGGATCGGCTGAATAAATCTCCCTATAAATGACAATGACAGATCGGCCCTTAGTCTTAACCCTAACACTCAATTCAGAAGTGGACGCCACTTGACCAGCTCCTCCCTCTCCTACACCATCACGCACACTCACCCAACTGAAACACCTTACACGCTTGCACCATAGTCGCCTGATGGGCAATATTATGTCAATAAAACATTGATTGATAAAAATTCAAAGTCATCTCTTACAACGTTCACCTTAAGACGAGGGTCAGTCTCTAACATCCGTCTAGCAGGCGACGTTATCCCCCATAGGTCTGAGGTGCGCTACTTGGGTTTGATCCTGGATAGGAGACTCACATGGAGACCCCACATCAATATTATGTCAATAAAACATTGATTGATAAAAATTCAACTATTCCAATCAATCAATGTTTTATTGACATAATATTGCCCATCAGGCGACTATGGTGCAAGCGTTTAAGGTGTTTTAGTTGGGTGTGTGTGCGTGATAGGAGAGGAGCTGGTCAAGTGGCGTCCACTTCTGAATCGTCTCGGACGTTGCTCCTCAGCGCTCTTCTCTTGAGGCGTTTTCTTTCATATGGCGCTGGTCCCGCGATCGCCTCCACTTCCGGGTTGCCGTGTCCTGATGCTCTTGTCCGCAAGGCGCTGTACGCTGCAAAAATACGATCTTGCACCGATTCTAATTTAAGATCGCGGTGCAACGTCTCATTACAGACAAACCAAGGTGCACCGCAGATCTGGCGCAAGATTTTGTTTTGCATAGTCTGAATCTTTTGGATAGAGCTCACGCATGCAGAACCCCACACTTCACATCCATATGTCCACACGGGCTTAATCATGAGAGCGTACAGGAGCCTCTTGTTGCTTAGATCAACTATTGTGAATAAGTTATTGATTGATTGATTGATTTAATATAATATACGTATATTTATATTAAAACAATCAATCAATCAATGATTGATTGATTGAATTCAACTAAGTAACAATCACAGAATAGGGACCATCCCGATCTACCTTTGAAACGTCATAGGATGGAGGGCTGCAAGTACCCAACAATGGGAGCTACCGGCATGTCCAACGACGGGAAAAAACGGGAAAATGGAACTTTGTATGAATGTAGATGTGTTTGTTATGAGATAGAACTTAACTGTTTTTTAAACAAAAATTTCTTGGATGTGAACAGCTCATATCGAGCCTCACACCATCGACCGCTGGGTTTGAAGCGTTTAGCGGCAACGACTTGGGCGGAGGCCTTTCCCCGTGTTAATTATGGTAGTTGACTTAACTAAATTAATACCCCTAACCAGTAAAGTTTCGCGAGGTAAAGAAGACGAATGCCGGGATCCCAACGAGAATGGGTGGGAGAGGTAGGAAATTAACTTCTACAATGTAAAAGCTGTTAAGGCTCCTGGGTTTAAGAGACAGTTAGAGGTTTGAGATCAAACGTAATACATACGAGTATATCACTCGAAGGAGATTCATTTGCCCATAACGCAGGGGGTTGATGAAGAGGAAGATATAATATAACCAAGTAAATTCAGGGTTAATAGAGCTCTTCATTGAAGACGGTTCACTTTACATTCATTGACATGGATTTGAAAAGCTAAGTCCCTGTGGGAACTCTACACCCTTTCCGCAGAACCGCCCCAAGCCAAAGTCATGAAATAATTTATTTGAATTTGAACAAATATGACCTTTCAACCACACACTATTCTCGTATTTTTTACAAATATTGGTTTATTATCTTCGATAATGAACCATTGGAATCGCCCAAAGAAAAAAAAATTTTAACCCCCCCTCAAAATTTGTTGGTTTACGTTTCAAGATACGTAGATTCAGAAAATCGAATAAAAAAAAATCCGTCCGTCCGCCGTACGCCGTACGCCGTACGCCGTACGCCGTACGCCGTCCGCCGTCCGCCGTCCGCCGTCCGCCGTCCGAGGCACTTTGCCCAGTTAGCGTTGAGTTAAAATTACGAAATTTGGTTTCTGGGTTTGGACCAGCCCCACAATGATCCACGAAACTTTTCATAACCCTAGGTCAAGGGGAAGGGGTTCAAAACGAATTTTGAAATTTTGAAAATTCCATATCTCGAAAAATTCCCATCAAACGGTATGTTTTTTATTTCATATTTAGATAGAGTTTGTTCCGTAGAATTTTTTAAGACCATCCGCAGCTTTGTACGACCAGCCGTTCGTTCACAATGACGGCTCAAAGATTGTGCCTCACAACCCGATCGTGAATCAAACTGTTGAAATACGGGTCCATTTTCATACTAACAAGCTCTTTGGAACATCATATGGCTTAAGTGATGTCGAGTTTGTTGTTCTGAGGTGCGTTTCGTGCTACGGAAATGAAGGTAATTTCGAATGTTTGTTGGTAGGTACTTCTTTTATAGAAAAATTATTACCGACGTAGCATTAAAAACCCCAGAATTATATCGTATTAATTAATCATAATTAATAATAATTATTATTAATAATAAATACGAATTATCAATACCTAACAATAAATTATAATAATTTTCAGTAGGTACTTGATAAAATTGTTAATAATTAGTGATAATTGACAATAATAATTAATCTAACATTTAGGATCTAGACATTTAGACCTAGTGATCTAGACAGAAGGGTGATCTGTACAAAGAAGATAATGAACCGTTGTTTTTCTTTAATTTGTTCGACTTCTACGCCTCATTAAATCGAGTACCTACATACCGAACATAGAACCGAACGTAGAACTGGGAAATAAAACAGAAGGAAACTCAGGTGGTCGAACGGCGAAAACCTCGACTGTTTTAAACTGGTAGACGTTTTGCACCGGAAAAAAAGGTCCGGAGAGATTCTACCAGCAGTATAATTCTCGCATTTATTCGTCTTTTACAGGAATGGAGGAAAAGAAGAATAAGACAGACAGGGGCAGAGAGACAAGAAGAAAGAGAGAGAAATGAGTTCTTTCTCTTAGCTTCCCACCAATTTCCAGCTTTACCACAGCACGAGCGCTTGCTGCATCCACTTCAATCCTTTTTCGATTTCATTCGAACCACTTGATGCTCTGATTGGATGGATACCGTTCTACAAAAGACGCTTGCAAGGATTTGCCACATAATATTATCTTCAATAACCTCCGTTTGTACCTCCAAGAAGAAAAAAATATAGATTTAAGAGAGTCCTTAGTTAAGAAATAGTCCACAAATGTCGAGGTATTCATACGAAAATGTCAAGCCATCAGCTGAGAATCAAGATCGGTAAGAGATCAAGGTCAGGTGACTTTTAGACAAAATACCCGAATCGCGTTCATCTCATTTCCCCCGGACTTCGTGCAAAAGAGATTTTTCATCTCATTTCTCGCAAATGCCCAGTCCGAGATGAAGACCCTCGGAAGATGATATCGTTGAGAGGGAGAAAAGCACAAAAAAAATCATTTCGAAAGGAATATTGTCCCTCGCCAAATCGTTGGCCACGTGACAAAACGGTGGGACGATTCCCTTCCACCTGGAGGTCCCAGATATAAATCTCTTGGGACGACGAGGTGTATTACAATGGTGAAGATGGTACTGAGAAGGGGGCGGGTCATCATGCATAATGCAAAGGATCGCTCTTGAGGATCCATCTTGACGAAGCCGAGGTAAAAGCGATTCTCCTGGTCTGAATGCAATGTTGGCATAAACTCGAGCGAAAGCCATCGGAAATACGAACATGAGCAAGAGGAAATATCCATATTGATCTGAGTGAACATCATTTAAAAAGGTATTTCCTTGTAACATTCAAAGTGCCTTTTTACCGATAAAAGAAATTGATCAATTGAGTTATGTAGACGTTACAGCTGAAGTAACTCAGGACTTGATTTCTAACTCCATCAAGGTAAAATAGGAATCGTGATTATCGTTCGCCTAATTATCTAAATCGATCCTCATTGATGTTTCACTTTCAGTAAACTTCTGCCATAAAGAAATTGACAGGATGGCTATGAGAGCGAGTTTTTGAAGAAATCACTAGTTTTGTGTTAAACGTCCCCATTTTACTGGTTTTATAACAGATTTTGTCTAATTTTTTTTCACACCCAAGATTCAGTTTGACGTCAAAACTATTCAATTTCAAGATCCACTTCCTACATATCGGATATCCCTCGTAACAAGCCGAATTACAAACCTCCGATTCCTCAACTTACTTTCCGTCAAATTTATACATTTATCGGTAGAAATCAATATGCCCGCAACAACGGGGCAACGCAGGTTCAACCTAAACCCTTTTTCAAGAAAATGAAATAATAACATAGGGGTAAGCGGATTACTCCGGAGAAAAGAAGCTTTTGGCAAGTCAAAGGGGCTTTTTCGAATTTTCCGCATTATTTCCCGTAGTCAGTTAGAATTTGCATAATTTTGAGAGGCGCTACCGCCCGCGAGAATGTTGAAGGTTCTAAACGAGTTTTCTTCTGTATTCTCTCAGAACGTTGAAAAAAATCGGGATGGAAGCTGTTAATGGGTCATCAACGAGAGTCTGGCGGGGTATTAAATTTGAGTTATGTTTTAAGTAAATCAAGAGTGAAAAGGCAGAAGATGAGATCAAACGTGTTCATCAAGCGAAAGACATCGTAGAATGGTTCGACATTTCAAAACGTATTAAGGATATTGAAATCCCAACACTCGCAGCAGTAGGTATATGAATGACCTGGGAGGGAGGGGGGGGGGCACTTCTCAAGTTTTGCCTAATTTGGACGATTCAAGCAGCTGAAACTGACGGACACAAAAATTTTAGGAACAAAAAACTGAAATTAAGGTTACTTTTGGCCACAGCCGATCACTTTGAAATTTGGTATGGATCTCTTGGTGTGGATAATAGAAAAAAAAAGCTAAGTAACTTCAAAAACCCGGTCCTTATGCTTACCATGTTCTTCTTCTAGGCTACTACTCCTTTATTCGTGCTTAATTTACTTATTTTGTAAATTTATAATTTCATTGATAAATAAATAAATTAATTAATTAAATTGCTTTTATTCTTGCTTATTGCCTCAACAGGTATTTTTAACTTCAACAACAAAAACATGTGACATCCCCCAAAAAGCACCCCGCCTCGCGAATATCATTCTGCTGCAGCAGCCGGAAATGTGGATATCATAACTTTTACGAATGATATTTGCGAGGGGTGATTTTTATACTGAGGGTTTTTTGGGGGGATTCAAATGTGGCCTACCAGAGGTTCCGCATGAGCTTTGTGAAACTTCAGGGATTCCAAAAGAAAATATCATTACTTAAGTAGTCGTATCAGACAAAGGATTCTTTTCAATGCGGCCGGTTGGATCAGAGTTTCAAGTGAGCACAAAAAACCCCACAAACCACAAAGAGAATATTGACCCAGAAGTCATTTATTTGCATTCTGTCCTTCATTTTGCGACGGCTTTCATTCGAGGAGCATGAGCGGAAAATGAAAAACTCTGCAAATTCTTGACACAACGGTTCATTATCTTCTTTGTACAGATCACCCTTCTGTCTAGATCACTAGGTCTAAATGTCTAGATCCTAAATTTTAGATTAATTATTATTATCAATTATCACTAATTATTAACAATTTTATCAAGTACCTAGTGAAAATTATTATAATTCATTGTTGGGTATTAATAATTTGTATTTATTATTTATAATAATTATTATTAATTATTATTAATTAATACGATATAATTCTGGGGTTTTTAATACTACGTCGGTAATAATTTTGGTTTATTATCTTCGATAATGAACCATTGGAATCGCCCAAAGAAAAAAAAATTTTAACCCCCCCTCAAAATTTGTTGGTTTACGTTTCAAGATACGTAGATTCAGAAAATCGAATAAAAAAAAATCCGTCCGTCCGCCGTACGCCGTACGCCGTCCGCCGTACGCCGTCCGCCGTCCGCCGTCCGCCGTCCGAGGCACTTTGCCCAGTTAGCGTTGAGTTAAAATTACGAAATTTGGTTTCTGGGTTTGGAGCAGCCCCACAATGATCCACGAAACTTTTCATAACCCTAGGTCAAGGGGAAGGGGTTCAAAACGAATTTTGAAATTTTGAAAATTCCAAAACTCGAAAAATTCATATAGAAAGGTATGTTTTTTATTAAATATTTAGATAGAGTTTGTTCCGTAGAATTTTTTAAGACCATCCGCAGCTTTGTACGACCAGCCGTTCGTTCACAATGACGGCTCAAAGATTGTGCCTCACAACACGACCGTGGATCAAACTGTTGAAATACAGGTCCATTTTCATACTAACAAGCTCTTTGGAACATCATATGGCTTAATTGATGTCGAGTTTGTTGTCCTGAGGTGCGTTTCGTGCTACGGAAATGAAGGTAATTTCGAATGTTTGTTGGTAGGTAGGTACTTTTTTTATAGAAAAATTATTACCGACGTAGTATTAAAAACCCCAGAATTATATCGTATTAATTAATCATAATTAATAATAATAATTATTATTAATAAATACGAATTATTAATACCTAATAATAAATTATAATAATTATAATAATTAGTGATAATTGATAATAATAATTAATCTAACATTTAGGATCTAGACATTTAGACCTAGTGATCTAGACAGAAGGGTGATCTGTACAAAGAAGATAATGAACCGTTGTGTCAAGAATTTGCAGAGTTTTCTATAAAAGAAGTACCTACCAACAAACATTCGAAATTACCTTCATTTCAGTAGCACGAAACGCACCTCAGAACAACAAACTCGACATCACTTAAGCCATATGATGTTCCAAAGAGCTTGTTAGTATGAAAATGGACCTGTATTTCAACAATTTGAGTCACGATCGTGTTGTGAGGCACAATCTTTGAGCCGTCATTGTGAACGAACGGCTGGTCGTACAAAGCTGCGGATGGTCTTAAAAAATTCTACGGAACAAACTCTATCTAAATATGAAATAAAAAACATACCGTTTGATGGGAATTTTTCGAGATATGGAATTTTCAAAATTTCAAAATTCGTTTTGAACCCCTTCCCCTTGACCTAGGGTTATGAAAAGTTTCGAGGATCATTGTGGGGCTGGTCCAAACCCAGAAACCAAATTTCGTAATTTTAGCTCAACGCTAACTGGGCAAAGTGGCGCGGACGGCGGACGGCGGACGGCGTACGGCGTACGGCGTACGGCGGACGGACGGATTTTTTTTTATTCGATTTTCTGAATCTACGTATCTTGAAACGTAAACCAACAAATTTTGAGGGGGGGTTAAAATTTTTTTTTCTTTGGGCGATTCCAATGGTTCATTATCGAAGATAATAAACCAAAACTAAGGAATGTTCTATTCTTTTAGGTTTCTTTTACGACGCAGAACACTTTTTCTTTTTATAGCAAATGGAAACGTTGTCGGCAAATGGTAGAGAACGTTGGCGGGGGGGGGGGGGGTGTCAAGTAGCTACAGAGGAAGATGTAAGGATGGGTTAAGGGTAGGCACAAAAAAAATGAAGCGAAAATATTCTGGGGGTTGGGAGTGTATCGATTGGAAACTTGAAAGGGCGGAGTACCCTTCGGAAGAACTGAACTCTGCATGCAGAACTGGAGACGGAGAATTAGGAGATGAAATTCACGTTCGAAACAATGCAGCAGCTGACTGTGACTAGAAAATCGTACATCGTGTATATATTTGTGTGTACAACGAAAGAACACCGAAACGGTCACGAGATGAGTACTTAGGTACTGTTTAAGCCCCTTCACAAGGGCATTAATTCCCTCATTTTACGTGTCATTTAGGTGCTAAAATAAATCCGAACTGCATGATTTTGCAACGCGTGAGTTCAACAAACAGAGAAACCCCTGTGTAAATTCTCTCGACAGTCAAATGTTTTCTACTATTTCCATTTCATTTGGACCTAATGAAGTACACGGAAAATCTGAGCCAGATATAAGGAAAATATGTTCATTTTATCCAGACACAGCACTCACTCTAAGTGGCGTCGTGAATTATTATAATGAAGCCTTAGTCCACCAATTTCTCCATTTCGTCCAGATTTCAATCAATCGATATCAAGAGAATTATCTTAGAACCACAGAGCGACGAGGCAAAATCCACCACTCCACTGATTGAAATAATTCTTACAATAAAGTATGACAAATATTCCTATGAATAAACCAGAGGATTTCCAACGGAGGTTTTGAAGTGAACACAATGCAAATGAAGGCGGGAGAGTAGGTACATAAATATAATCCTTTAAACGCAAACATGAGGGGGCGACCTCAATTAAAGTTGGGTCCCTTAGGCAACGCCCTAATCTCCGATTGCTTTAAATGAGTGTGTACGAAAGTTACGAATTCTCGTCTGTATGTCTTCAAAAGAGAATGCAGAATCGAGAAACCTCGGTCTCTATCTACATTATAAGACATACACACAAAACCTACATGTATGAACAACCTCGGAACAACTCGGCCCTTCCCGTATCGTTTTGAGCCTTTCGGCTAAATTTATGAACTCAAGGAAAATGTTCTAGCCACTGAGTTGATCCGGGGCCTGGGCAGCGTCTAGATAAGGTCATAAGGAGGGGACTTGCCAAATTATGGCTTCATAGTGTGAATAGCATAGAAACTAGCTTTAAGAGCCACTCAGCTGCTTAAAGTAACTCCTAAGGAGGCTGCATACCAAATTACAGCTTCATACTTCGTAAATTCACAGATTTATGGAGAATAGGAAAATGTTCGTTAAATCGAGAGTTTTCTGTGTGGTGAACGAGTTTTGTACGACCAAAAATGGCGAAGACAAATTTTCGTAGCAACGGTTTGGTTGTAAGCAGAAAATAGATTAGCCGAACGCAGGGACGGATGCTTGTTTTGTACCAAAAATGTGACGGTTAAAACATGTTTCATGTTAGTATGTTAACCTGCAGATGTTGCATTACCTGACCTGAAATTTGTACATACAACGCAATTTTTAACGAAGTTTGAATGTGTAATTATCACAATATGTCTTTAATCAAGTATTACGGCCAATGATTAATTATGGTGGTTACAGTCGGGGCATAAGTTGAGCGAGACCTTTTGAAAACCACTCCTGTGGAAACCACAGATAGCAAGGTGGCAGAAGGGGAGGGCATAGGCGGATCGGGTCATGTAGTAACCAAAATTAATACAATTGACTGTCACAGGCAAACAAGCGTTTGAAAATGAGAATTTTTGGCAACCTGCGCCTTTTATTCAAATGGAATTAGGTGCAGATTATTTAACCATGACAACAAAAGTATCTTCAGATCAGATCTGGCCGTGGTGGCTTCTGCACCCATTAATTATTTCACGGACTGAAGATATTTTTGTTGTCATGGTTAAATAATATTATTCTAGATTATTTAACCATGACAACAAAAATATCTTCATCATAATATAAAACCATCTGGTGCTGTTAGATGAATACAGAGACAGAATCTGTATATCTACATCATATATTATAATATAATATATGATGTAGATATACAGATTCTGTCATATTATGATATAATATAATATATGATGTAGATATACAGATTCTGTCATATTATGATGTAGATATACAGATTCTGTCTCTGTATTCATCTAACAGCACCAGATGGTTTTTATTTATTTTTCGTGAAGTAGAAAAGTCACCTCTGAATCCACTTGCATTCCACACATCTGGCTCACTACGTGGAATCCCAACTGAGATCAGCAGCCTTCGAGATGTGAGCTTTTAACGCCCCCCTCTCGTCGCTGAACAGGGCTTTACATTCCAAGTGTCACACATTCGCGACACAAATATTTGATGAGTCTCGTCTTCTCAGAAGCTGCTATGTGACGCAGGGGGAAAAAACACAGAAACGATTGAGCCGGAAAAATTTGCACTCTGGTGGAGGGGGGGGGGGTCTGTCTTCCTGGCTTTTAGTGCCCCTCCCTGATAAACTCCTATTCGCAGGCTTTGACCTGAAGCCTCTGCGAGACCAATGGAGGGAAGTCTTGAATAAATACCGACGCAGTCGAGTCGGATGCTCATCCAATCTTGTTAGAACCCAACTTGACTTGTTCAGAGTAACGAATAGAGGAAACACCAGTCAACTAACTGCCAAGAGCACTATCTACATGTTGATTGATTAAGTACCAAGACCCCCTCAGTACATACTATTTACAATGAAACGCCAAGGAGGGCAGAATTTTCATTGTGAACTCAATGTAGATTGAAGAATAATATAATTTAATATCATTATTTAAACCCATTATCCTTTTAAAACCTGCAGATGCCCAAATTATCCCAATTTCGACAAACATTTCCCCGTAACACAGTTGGTGTATAACAAATATATCAATTCTACCTTTACCTAACTAGATTTGGAAGTCCTGCCCTACCCCTCCGCATTACTGTCACTTAAAGACATGCGTTTATTATTAACAACTTGGTTTCAACTTTAAAAATATTTAATGTTTCAGCCATCACCTAACTGGATGTAACCGTCTATGCTATTCACACTATGAAGCTGTAATTTAGTATGTAGCCTTCTTAGGGCTTTTTCGACGCTGCCCAGGCCCCGGCTCAGCAGTATCTACTAAAGCTAATTTCTATGCTGTTCACACGATGGAGCTTCAATTTGGTAAGTACCCTCCTTAGGACTTACACTTTCAGCAGGATAGGCCCAGGGTCAGCTGATTGGCTCCTTAGGCTAATTTATATGTTATTCTCTCTATGAAGCTATAATTTGGAATGAAGCCACCTTAGGAGTTTAACATGACGCTGCCCAGGTCCCGGATCAGCTGAGTGGCTCCTAAAGCTTATTTCTATGTTAAAAAGAAAAGAGCCATGACAGCGGTGCTAAAACATGTTCCATGCTTATAGAAATTTAGCTGTAAGGCTCAAAACAGAATGGGGGGTCCAGGGGCACTAATCATTCCACAGCTTGGGGTGAAAAAATGATAAATAATAATGAAAAACATAATGAGACATAAGATCCTATTTACATGAATGAATGGAAATATGAATGGAAGTTGGGTTCCTGTTGCAGTTCTGATAGGGAAAATACGATTGAAGACAGTGGGTAAGTACCTCAAAAATATAACTTCGTGTATAGATTCATATCCGAGAATTGTTTGTACCAATTCGTTTTGCCGTCACGATATTCGATCGTTTTAAGACATTTTATGTCTTTACTCTGGCACATAACTCGAAAAGCGTCACACGAAATCGTCACAAGAAATCGTCACGAAAATTTCTGATGATTTTCGCTTACAACCGATTCGTTGCTACGGAACTTTATCTTCGCCAGTTATCATCGTACAAAAATCGTTCACCACTCGTTGGATAGCTCTCGATTTACCTAACCATATTACGTTAACCACTGCGGAGTGCGTGGCCGACAAGCTGCGGTATGGAAGAGGTAGGGTAGGGGGGCGGTAAGACAAAATTTTCCACAGGGTTGCAGACTCGTATGCAAGATGTTTCTTTCTTCTAAAATTCGCTAAACAGAAACCAGCTCAAGCCGATGTTGCTGTATAAGCTATTATCATTTTACATAGTTTTTGACATTTTCATGTCTTTGCTTTGGCACATAAACTGAAACGGGAAAAATTTGTTTCCTTGATTCACCCTTTCCCTCAGATCACGTCAGAACACAAGCGACCGGCGGGCCACTACGTCAGAGCCTATGACGCACGAGCGTATGACGTCAGACAGCTGGCAGAAGGCCAACTAGAAGGCCTACGTCAAAGCCCCTGCCGTAAGAGCCTATGACGTCATACACTCGTGCGTCATAGGCTTTAACGTACTAGTTGCCTCCTGCCAGCCGTCTGACGTCATACGCTCGTGCGTCATAGGCTCTGACGTAGTGGCCCGCCGGTCGCTTGTGTTCTGACGTGATCTGAGGGAAAGGGTGAATCAAGGAAACAAATTTTTCCCGTTTCAGTTTATGTGCCAAAGCAAAGACATGAAAATGTCAAAAACTATGTTAAATGATAATAGCTTATACAGCAACATCGGCTTGAGCTGGTTTCTGTTTAGCGAATTTTAGAAGAAAGAAACATCTTGCATACGAGTCTGCAGCCCTGTGGAAAATTTTATGTCTTACCGCCCCCTACCCTACCTCTTCCATACCGCAGCTTGTCGGCCACGCACTCCGCAGTGGTTAACGTAATATGGTTAGGTAAATCGAGAGCTATCCAACGAGCGGTGAACAATTTTTTTTTTTTCCTGACAGTTTTAATTGAGATAACACTCCTAGTTCCATCGTCTTTCATTATCGTCTACATTATCTTGAAAACTGCCAGTGCATGAGACCCGTGAACCAATCTCTCGTTTGCTGAACTATTTTGTGAAGTTATATCCCCCTATAAGTCTCAAAAACGGTTCCAAGCACGCGTAGGGAGTTGAAGTTGGCATTCACCGCCACAGTACAAAAGGCAGGGACGGCTGAGGCATCTGCTCGCACAATCGTACGCTCTCCCCTTATCGCCCCCCAGAACGGTGGTACGGACAGATAAGCCCCTGACGAGCCAGGTGAGCCTGCCAACAGGTGGAACCGATCCCCTTCAGAAAACTTTCAGAGTCGTTCATCGCAACAAAATGGAGCAGGAATCAACGAGTTACCCGAGCACGGTTTAGCTGTTGAAGCACAGATAACAAAGTTGAGGAAAATATTTGTAAACATCAATCAGCCACCTGATTTAGTTTCTCTGGGATACGGCTGGATATGCCCTAAAACGAGAGCTGTTCGGGATGGTATGAACAAAACTGGACCCACCCACCCCACTTTTGGCCCATTCATCATAAATCGGAATAAATTGGCGCATTTTTAAAAGATTCTGACAAACTTAAAATTTGAGAGGGAAATTGCATGAAATATTTTATCATAATAAATAATCCACAAATTACTACAAAATCTCTCCCAAGAATGTTGTTAAAACCGTAATAAAACCTAAGTTTGGAAATGACAAGTTTCTGGTCGGTCTCAGGAGGTCAAAAATACAAGGTATCCTGTGAAAAAAAAATCAGGTTAGTCTATAGTAGAAAAATGCCATCCAGTTGGAGTGCAGTTGGAATTATCAATAGATTTCCCGTAGGAATTGTCAACAAATTTCCCGTAGGAATAGTCAACGAATTTCCCGTAGGAATGGCCTGGTGTACTTTAATGAGAGAGAACTAAAAATTCACTGAGGTAAGCTTGGAGTTTGGAATAAACGTTCAACACAACCCTCCTACGGTATACTACAAATCGACTGTATATTACACCCCCTGTTAACTCTAGCTCTCCTCGCCCATCGAATCGACCGCATTCCCGAATATCGTTGTGAAGACAGGTACCAGGCAGTTTGTTTACTAACACGAAACCAGGTTGACTTAAATTGTAGGACCTCACTGTAGCAGAATCTACCTTAATATACGAAGTGACCATATTTTCCGACGTGAGAAGGAGGACCATAGTAGCTATAGAAACTTCGTTGTGTACACGAAATCATATAATTCAAGAAGATATCATGTGGACGAAGAGAATTGCATTAATACAAGATTGGACGAAGAATTGAAAAGCATTCAATCTTCCCACAAAATTGGATAATTTTTGCAAGACGTCATGTTTCTTCAAATTTCTTATCGGATTTAGGTTTTTGATTATTTTCTGATTGTATGTAAATAACATTGGACGTAGTAGATTACCCAAAGATCATAGGAAAATCACAATTTAGGTAGGTACAGTCTTACGTGTTTTTGGAGGTAGAATAATGAATAAAGAATGAGAAGATATGAATGATGAGTTTACAAACAATTCAATAAATAATTATACAACTTGAGAAAATGTGTGTACCGTAAAATAAGTACCTACTGTTGAATAAATAATAACCAAAATACGTAAAATTTGCTCGGTTCGTGGTTTATTACAAGGAGATCAGCATTTTTTTAATCGGACTAAGTATATGTATTGGTTTTTTGTATCATTAATTACGAAGAATATAATTACGAAGATGGAAAATAAAATAATTTAGATAAAATGTAATAACCGTATGGACTTACACTCGATTGGATGTAATATTCCGTACGAAGCGGTCACTTTCGGGCCCCGAATGGAACTGGAGGCGGCAAAAGGAATGCCGCCCCTCGGAGGCGGCGCCGTCAGTTCTGCCAACTTTTTGGGGCGTCGTCTTGACGGAATCGCAATCACGGAGGTTTTAATGGTACCTAAGGTACTGGTAGTTAATATAGGTTCCATGTGACAGCTATCTAAAATAGATTTTTAACTGCTTTCTTATTTTAAATTCACGAATGGAAAATGGATTGCTGTGAAACTAACGTTTAATTAATTATTTTCTTCTTGAAATGATATCGTGATCAGTTGAATATTTATGGCTGGGTGCACACTGTGAGGATTTTCGGAGAGGAATTCTGAGTAAAACTGCACAGTCGTAACCATGTCCCTTCCCATGACGGACAATGACATTGCTCTCGTTGGTGTTTTGGTTGTACTACAGCGAAAAAGACGAAAACAGCGTACTAAAATACCATTTAATTCTACTTCTCAAATGTCAGGTTATCTTCACTTGCCCCTGTGCCAGATAATATCTGTCATAGGTGTACACTTTCCCATAACACTTGACACGATGTCTGTAGATTATTTCTGAATGAAAATGAAATGAAAATACGGTTTATTCCTCCAATAGATAGTCGACAAAGAAAGTAACTTTGCAGTCGTACTGTACGACTGCAGTGTTGCTAATTTTTTTTTTTCCCTTTAAAACATTCTTTATTACACTTATTAGTAATTTGGTTTTGATCTTATTTACTACGTGTAGCAATCGAAACAAGATACAGAACAAGTCTTGTTAATTGTTGAGTCAGATAACTGTTGAACTATTACTTCACATTCACTGTGTTAGTTCTCAGTAGGTCACTTACATCCAGCAAAAGGACAGCTTCGATGTTGACGTGACCCCTTAGTCGCTCTTGGTGGGCGATGACAATTTTCTTGATAGTTTCATCGATAGATTCCACCTCTAGATCATGGTGAAGTCTACCATTCTGAATGTACCAGGGTGCATTAACTATGCTCCTGAGCACACTTTTTGAAAGAGCTGAATAATTTTCCGATTGCTCTGAGCTGTGCAGCCCCACAGCTGCGCTCCATAAGTCCATACTGGCTTTAGGACTTGGTTGTACAGGGTTAGTTTATTTTCACCTATTTCAATAAACAATAATATTTTTGCCGTAACACTTTAATAACACTTTATTTTTTATTGCCGTTGTCCAATTCATATATTATATGAATTGGACAACGGCAATAAAAAATAAAGTGGAACTACCCCACTACAAGGAGCATTACGTTCCGTGCTGAGTGGGGGAGCGACATATTTTTAAAACTCAAACATTACCCAAATTATGCCCGCAATTTGAAGAAGAAAAAAAACTATTTTCACGCCAGCAATATATTTTCCTTGCAGTTGTTTTCCAGCTAGTTGCCTCTGGGAAACGGCAAGGCGCGGCAGGTCTTTGGTAGCTTTGATGTCTACTCATGTCTGAAAGGATTACTTCCACATCCCGAGTTGAACCCTCGAGCAAAACCGTACTCTAATTCCCCTGCCATCCCTTACCGACAGCAGTTAAACCTAAATTTTTGCCTTAATTCAGAGGTCGAAAAAAAATTTGACGTGGCTGAGGCGGCAGGATGAGTTCGGCTATTCAATTCAAGAATTAAAGGCTATTACCACTCAAGAGTTAAACGCTTTGACACGTCACCGCGTTGATCCTCTGAAATGGTTGAACGGCCGCTAATTATCGAGTGAACTCCGAGATTTATAAGTTGTTTTAGAAACCCTGACATTTATATATATTTAAAAAAAATTAAGTAGGTATTAATTTTTTTTTATTATAAATTTTTTTTTTTTTAATAATTTTTTTTAAATTACATTTTACATTTTTACATTACATTTTATACATTTTTTTATATTGTAAAAAAATTCATAATGCCCTGACCATTATGATATAAAGGTCGTTATTATAGTCGTTAAAGGGCATTATAAAGGTCAGGTCATAAATAAATATTATGTATAATATAACTGGGCTATTGTTATTTTGACGCTTCGTTTTCGACGTCCTTTACTACTCCTCAGGGTTCATTTTGTGTTGCTTCTTAAGCGACGAAATACTAAGTTTTTGTGTGATTTCAAAAGTTCGTCAAACTTCAAAACGCTGTAACTTTTGAACGGAAGGTCGTACAGATCTGGCAATGGCTTTTTTGAATTCAGTGGACTTTTTTCTGTCGAAAAATACCTGTGTGGTGGGGCAGACCATCAGTCGACCTGGACAGAGCGATAACTCATTCAGAATTAGTCAGTATACACAAATAAATTAATTCTTTTTCCAATCTAATCATTAGGTTTCTTAAAGTATAGAAAGAAATTCACTGCGTCCGCCCACGCGGATTGCGTTTCCGTAGCTCATCATTTCAAAACATGGGGCGAGCCATCAGATTTAGTAAATGAAGAAGATTATTCTCACGATGCTGAAAATTCTCACCTAAAAACGCTCAGTCAACGGCAACTCATTGTTACGTCGAGGCCCGAAGAGGGCGCCAGAGCAAATTGAAAGGCCGCCGGGTTTAAATTAATGAGGGAAATTTCCTTCGTGCAATTTTCCCCCACCGGCGAAAGCGTTGTCACCTGAGAAACTCTCGGTGAAGGATTCGCACGGCGCTTGTTTGACTTTCTTTTAAGAGTTTTCGGTGAGAAAACGTTTGAGGACGTAACGTAACGTGTTACGCAGCCTCTATTGCATGCCTCTTGTACTTTGTTACAATAGGGATATTAGCGAGATGCCACAATCCAATTTGTAAAGGTACCGTGAATATCCCTGAAGATGAGCCCTAACCGCGGTGACTGGTCGCTGTTCTTGGGTCAGGGCCTCCCTGCTGATTCTGAATGACAGGGGCTTCTTTTCAAATCCTTCATTGTCATTGCACGTAAGTAAACGAAATTATCATGATCAACACAACTGGAATCAAGATTTAGTTGAAATCCCACAACTTTACAGGAACACGTCAATATAATTCTTACTAAAAACCCAGACGAAAACAGAATAGACCCAACCAGTTATCGGCCAGTAAGCTTGTTGAATACTGTATCAAAAATATTTGATCGACTCATACTACCAAAACTCCTCACATTTTTCGCTCCACATCTTCCAAATTCACAATTCGGCTTCTGGATACAACACTCAAGCCCTCAGCAGGTGCATCGAATAATTTTGGACCCATACGAAAAAATTTAATTTTGTCTTGGAGTGTTCCTGGACGCAGAAAAGGCATTTGATGAAGTGTGGCACGACGGCCACCTCTTGAAACTAAATCGTCACCTTCCAGACACCTACTCCCTACTACTGCAATCCTACCTAAACAAAAGAACCTTTAGCTCAACTTCAAAGCCAATCAACTCTGGCGTCCCTCAGGGAAGTGTGCTAGGGCCCTTTCTATACCTCGTCTACACGTTCAAATTTCCCTCTTCGAAAGAAATAGTCACAGCGCAGTTCGCTGACGATGTAGCAGTACATTCAGTCGCCAGAGGAACAGAATGAGCACAAACCCCCTACAAGACTTCATTGAAAGGGTAGAAACCTGGTAGAAACCATATCCTACCATCCTGCAACATTGTCCGGTACCTCGGGCCACACCTGGATCAACGTCTGACTTGTGCTGTGCACATAAAATACCTGGTAGGCATAGTACGACACAGAACCAGAACCCTCAGACACCTCCTGGACCACAAGTTACTACAAGGGAACTGGTGTGGGATCGCAGGGCTGTTTCGAATCCCACAACACTGTCTGGTGCCTAAGGCTACACCTGGACCAACGTCTGACTTGGGCAGTCCACAAGAAATACCTGGCAGGCAAAGTACGACACCGAACCTGGACCACAAATCCACTTTACCTCTCTCATACGACAGATTTACCTAACACTCATTCCACCAATATGAGCCTATGCTCGCAGAATCAGGCGGGGCAGCTCCTACTACACACATCAGTAAGATACAGGTCACTCAGAACAGGGTGTTCACTTCAGCACCATGGTATTTGCAAGACAGTACCCTGCATAATGACCTAAACATTTCCTACGTACCCGTAGTCATCCAACACAATTATAACAACCTTCGCCACACTATGACATATCACACAAATCAGCTAATCACCCGCCTAGCCAATAACCTTAGGAGGCGACTCAAGAGATGGATAACCACCCAGCGTAACATGACCACGTAGCACAGCAACTACATCTTTCGATTTGACCACATCGCAACTCACACCCTACTGAGAGGCCAGTTGATTGACTGCACTCTCCATCTCGTCAAGCACTCCTCCACTATAGTTCCCCAATCATCCCAACTGCAGTGTTGACAACAGAACAATAAAGCTTTTACATGCTGAAAAAAAAAAAAGAAACGAACATACAGAACGTTCTCAATTTAGTAAAATGATTCAACTAGCCATTTAATTGAACCACCAACCAGTCAGACGACCTAAAGGTACCTAATTTCCTTTTCAATACATCCCAGTTGATAAACATCATTTCGTCGAACTTTCGAGAATGCTCGTCGAGAGGATTCATTTGACAGACAAACCCGGAACGACGTTGGCCACTACACGTGTACTGACACGTGTCAGGAGCAGTCCTTTTCTGAGAGGCCGGAAAACAAGGTGGGAAGCTCCCCTTTCCACATCCTATTCACAATTAATCTGATGAACGCGGTTACCCACAGACCGGTTTAAACATTCGATCAATAAATCCGACCAATGAAATGGAGGAGGAGTCATTTCCATTTCGGCACAGCCCCCAAAAACTTGTAGAAACCACTTGTTCACGAATAATCACATACGATTCAGCCACAATGGGCTGATCAAATAAGGTGAAATGCAGTAACTCCAGAAACGTCAAACCAAACCAAATCGTTTTTTCTATTCTATACCTTGCCGACTTTGAAAACTCTTCTTTCCTCTATGAGAGAAGGACCACATCATCCTACAATTTTACCTAACTCCATTCTCGTACCGCATTAGCGCTCCAGTAATTGCCACAAATACCACCATCAACTTCCCAATCTCTTCTTAGGGACTACCAATTTTTCGCGTACTTCACGAAATATAACTCATTTAATTTTGTAACGAAAAGTCACTATCACACTTGCGACATCCATAATATTCGGAAGGAAACAACATTGCTTCAGTCCTTTGAGAGGCCCAGGAAAATGTTCTAACCTGATATGATGCCATCCATCTGCTGCAGTGCTGCCGCTAGGAGCGTGCTGGCGTCCGTTTGGGGGCTTTCGATCACAGGCACTTCGTCCTGTACCTTCCCCATGATACCCTGAAAAAAGGACAAATCACATTAATACTACATGATTTAGATATCCCTGATGTGAACGCGGATATCTGTATCTACATGATAAATGTACGGTAATGATCTGTTATTCATCATGGAGGAACCGAAGGAAGGCAGTGGAAATCCTACAGGATGTTATTCGCCAGTTCTACTTGTTTGTTCAGATCTCATCAGATTACTTATTAAAAAAACTCCACTCGTGTTTCCTAACAATTTTTTTTTCTCGGTATTTAACGCCAGAAAATCCAGAACATTTACACAAAATTCTTGTCTGTAGACACAGACATACTAGTGTATTGCTCAATCATGTAATTTAATCCATAATGATCAATTTCAAGATATTCATGGTAATTGGAAAGGGGATAGGATTCTGGAATTTGAAAAAAGTGGGCCTTTAAAAGCCCCATCTGCTTCTTTATTACATCGTATCAAAACCCCTTCACCCTTTCATAGGCACTTCAAGTATATTCTTTAACAAACACTCGTTTAAAATGACTTTTCGTTGAGTGTGTGACTGTAGGGAAAACACATGTCGTATATTGTCGTATATGTCGCGAGACGAGAAACCCAGGGAGAAGAGGGTGACAGCAATTCACTGGGAGAGGCCTAGAACGATTATTTGCTGGAGCCACTTCGTGATGAAAAGTTAATTTGTACTGGTTTGCCCACACTAAGAATTGTCGTAAAATGAACAACAACAAAAATATTACGCACAAATGCACGTACTTGCGTCTCTAAAGCAATTTGAACCGGTACCGTCTCTAAAAGTTTGAGCCACACCAGCACAGTGCATTGCATCACTGAAGTCAAATACTGAGCAATAAGCCCGACGCACACGCTGACGAACACGAGACGCGACATGACGACTCCCACGACGTTTTCGCACGGCTAAGGATTTTTAGGCGCATCCGAGCAAGCGCCCAACAGGGCGTTTGGACGACTGACACAAAAGGTGGGACAATTTATTCTCGGTCATATCAAAAATATATGGGACTCGCGACGCGGTGGGAAGGATATAACTAAAATAGCGTTTACTTTTCCATGTCCAGGTGCAGGTGGTGTCTATAAATTTAAACTAATCATCATTATTTTAAATTTAGGATGATTCAACTGTGGGGATACCTTAAGATAAAACATTTTGTGAAAACCAATTTAAGACCAACTGGGTGAAAGATTTGTGTGTTTTAAAGCATAATAATAATATTATCCAAAAACTCGGGATGAGTATGGGTTGGAGAAACACCGAATTTACAGCAAACATCGATGTCTAAAGAACATCGTATAAAAAACATCGATGTTTTCCGAAAATACCAATCGTACCTACTGTAGTGTTCGTCTAAGTACAAGTACCTACCTAGCTGTCAATTGTTTTTGTAATTTTTGAAATTGAAAAGGACAAAAGGGGGCTGCGACCCTTCTGGACCCCCATCCTGATAATGATAATAATAAACAAAGAAAAATCCGATGGTTGTCTTCTTCGTCTGTAGGTGACGACCTTATGTTATACTTAAACCCGAGGCCGCACTGCAGGAAGGTTGGTAGGATGGTGGATGGTAGTTACCTGCCTGGCGACCATCCAGCTATTTATAAACGTGAGTAACGGAACGACGGTAGCCGCAGTGGCCCCAGAAACCATCCTAGGGAACCGCCTGGCGTGTATCCACCCATATCAGTCGTGTTTGATATTCCATCCTGGTAGCCTCGCTCCATCCAACCTCCATGCGACCATCTAGCATCCTGCAATGCGGCCTTACCTTTAAGGCTAATGAAGATAAGGAAGTGCCAAACGACTAAAATTGCATAAAATACACTGGAGACCAAAAAAACCGGCGCAGTTGAATTGTTGTCGAAGAGTCAAGTTTAAAACGATAACAGTTGGGTTAGAGTCAATAGTAAGGTCAATAACAAGGTTAACAGAGATTACGTGCAGAGGTCCATCCCTGTTTTTCCTTAACTATCCAGTTTTTTCCTGTAATGCTCTTATGAATTCACGAGAGAAACCTACAGGAAACCGTGAAACTGGTAGCAACACCAGAAGGCCGGCATCAGGGCGTCCAAGGGCGACGGATCCTGCTGCAAACCCAAGCAGCTCAGTCCAAGCAGCGTGATCTCCAGCAAATTGAAGACGAGCCGTTCGGTGTGCTGGGGTGAGTAGAGGACCTAAAGCACCGACTATGGATTGAAGATTAACATCAGCAGGCTTCTGTAGGCTTCTATCGTGAATTCAAGAGAGCATTACAGGAAAAAACTGGATAGTTAAGGAAAAACAGGGATGGACCTCTGCACGTAATCTCTATTAACCTGGTTATTGACCTTACTATTGACTCAAACCCAACTGTTGTCGATTTAAACTTGACTCTTCGACAACAATTCAACTGCGCCGGTTTTTTTGGTCTCCAGTGTAGTTTTAACACGGATATGGCTGGGGGTAATTCCAAAATGTTTGTAGCAATACCTGCAAAATCGATTCCCAGAGTTTGTTACATAGTTACACTAGACACCCTGTATGTCGGTATCTACGAGGGACGTCCAGGAGGAGTGGAAAATTGAAATGCATACAAAAAAAATAAAGAAAACCCATTATGCCGAATTTCTTGTCTGCTTGGCGAGGATAATTCAAAGGTTTTAGTAGGGTAGTGAGGAGTTTTCCCGTGTGGGAGCTCATCCTGGGACTGTATAACGCATCATTTTGGGCTGTATTAGGTAAATGCATTTTAAATTGAAATACAGCTGCTACAGGTTCAAAAACTTCATGTGCTCGGCATTTGTCAAAGGTTTTTGGTAGGGGTGGGTATAAAATACTCGATATGTTAAAACATTCGATGTTTTTCTTCGGATATTTATCAAACATCGATGTTTTTCTTCCAAAGTTTATTAAGCATCGATGTTTTTCTTCCAGACATCGATGTTTTTTTCCTTTCTCCCAAAATACCCACACTCAAAAACCTATTTTACGTTTCAATATCTTAATTGCGTTATTTCTGTAATTGCATTTTGGATTTCAATGACGTATACATAATTTTTATGATGTAGTATTCCAATGTGAACCTGCAATCGGTACACATTTGAATACTTCATCAGAAATCGCCTCTCTGAAGCTATGGCTGCAAAACTGCTTTCTTTGTATGAGGCAGCAATGAATATTCGGAATAAAGAAAATTGTTTGTTAAGTTGTTGCTCAATCCATTTTTAACATGGAACATGTTGTAGTCTATTCGTGCCTAATTCTCAGTTTATTTTTTTTTAAATAAGAAATTCTTTTCGCGTATATGTGAATGCACTACAACAAAAATGACCAAAAAAGCAGATTGGCGCTTTAGGCGTGGTGTTAACGATATTATGTACAGACAATTTGTATTCTACCAATGAAAATCAGATCATTTCAAATCACTGATTGACTTCAAATAATTAGCAATGTTGAAAATTCGGCTCATAACCGAAAATTGGATCAGTCGAAGGGTAAACACATCGAGTCGCGTCTTTTCGGCGATTCATTCAAATCGTATCCTCATTCCGGGAAAACGGTAATGAAACGTTTTCATTGTCGTTTCCATCCGGACGAGAATCCCACGCTTCCGGAACGCGTGAAGTGCGTTTTGAGAGAGGAATTTATTTAAAGAGCGATATTTGTATCGGGCGAGAGACACTCGGTGGATACAGGGACTGTCCATTATCGGAGTTTCACCGCCCACACAACTCCACCCATATTCACAGATATGCATATATAAAAGTCGACAACGCGGGAACAGAAGCGGAGCTGTTGAAATACACATCATATTCCTTTCCTTACACTCGGGGGGTTTCAAATCGGACGTTTACATTATTTCCCGGTAGAAATAATTTTTACTAATATACATACTTCTAGGATTTTCCTGGTACTTACATACTAAATTTGAGCTTTTCTAAATTTTTTGGGGAGGAGATAATGGGTCGAATGTTTTAAAATGCACTCTATGAAGTTGAAATGAAGCTCTGTGCAAAATTTCAAGCCAATCGATGAAGGTGGAGAGGCTGCAGCATTGCCTGTCTGAACAAGGAGAACAAGAAGGAGAACATGGTAAGGGCGAAAAAAAAGGTTTACGAAGTAATTGTGTGAAAGTAATTCTAAATCAATAGTAGGTACCTAGTCATTTGAAGAGATTTTTTAAAAAATTGTAGAAAAAGTCATTATTTTATATTTTTGGTATAAAGTTGATTAATTTACAACCATTATTATTGTTCATCCTATTTACCTAAGAAATCATCTCATATTTTCCAAATAACTATCAAAATGGGTGAAGATGTGAAGATCATGTTGAAAATTCTTAGTACTGTGGAATATCTAATACAACTTGGTGTATCTCAGCTAATCTGGAGGTATTCTGGCTTGTCTCAAGTTTCCCTAGGTTCAGATTTTTTCCATAGGTTTCAGGGAAAATTAGGATCATTTGGCGTTCTGCTTGATCTAGCAAGCTTCAATGTTCAAGTATCGACAGCCAGGGTTGTAGTGATAGTTGAAAAATCGATTTTTTGCCTCTTCTGTAAAATTGGAAATTTTGAGATACGCCGTGTTGCTCCTCCAACGACTACTTATGGAGGACGGCGGGGAAGGAGGAGGGTGGAGGAAGACGGCGTAGAAGGAGGAGGACGGCGTAGAAGGAGGAGGACGGCGGGGAAGGAGGTGGGTGGAGGAGGGTGGAGGACGATAGAAAAGGAGGGGACGGTGGGGGACGGCGGGGAAGGAGGATGGCGGTGGAGGACGGCGGGTAGTGGGCGGTGGAGGACGGCGTAGATGGAGTAGGACGGCGGTGGAGGACGATAGAAAAGGAGGGGGTGGTGGAGGACGGCGGGGAAGCAGGCGGTGGAGGACGGCGGAGAAGGAGGAGGGTGGATGTGACGGCGGGGTGGACGGCGGTGGAGGAGAAGAAAGGGTGGTGGAGCGGGCAATTGGTGGCGACGGGGGAGAAAGGGGGAGGGAGTATTGAAAGGAAATCGCGCTAAACACTCTGGCGAAAAAACATGACCAGTGACGTTATTCCGTGAGACTGTCGTGGGGGCCCCCTATGTCGCCTATGCTTCAATCCGGCCCTGATCTAGAAGATCAAAGAAGATAAACCGTTGTCAAGAATTTGCAGAGTTTTTCTATTATCCAAACCAACAAGATTTTTAAATTCGATTTTGTGAATCTTCGTATCTTGAAACGTAAACCAAAACCGACATAATTTGGGTGGGGCGAAGAGGGGCCTTCATATTCTTTCTTAGAACCAATACGGGAACTGATTTTGAATCAGTAGAGTTTCAACAATTCAAGCTAATGTCTTTGCTATTCACTCTATGAAGCTGTGATTTGGCGTGTAGCCTCCTTAGGACTTACACTTTAAGCAGAATAGGCCCAGGATCAGCTGACTGGCTCCTAAAGCTAATGTCTTTGCCATTCACTCTATGAAGCTGTAATTTGGCGTGTAGCCTCCTTAGGACTTACTCTTTAAGCAGAATAGGTCCAGGATCAGCTGACTGGCTCCTAAAGCTAATGTCTTTGCCATTCACTCTATGAAGCTGTAATTTGGCGTGTAGCCTCCTTAGGACTTACTCTTTAAGCAGAATATGCCCAGGATCAGCTGAGTGGCTCCTAAAGCTAATGTCTTTGCTATTCACTCTATGAAGCTGTAGTTTGGCGTGTAGCCACCTTAGGACATACTCTTTAAGCAGAATAGGTCCAGGATCAGCTGAGTGGCTCCTAAAGCTAATGTCTTTGCTATTCACTCTATGAAGCTGTGATTTGGCGTGTAGCCTCCTTAGGACTTACTCTTTAAGCAGAATAGGTCCAGGATCAGCTGACTGGCTCCTAAAGCTAATGTCATTGCCATTCACTCTATGAAGCTGTAATTTGGCGTGTAGCCTCCTTAGGACTTACTCTTTAAGCAGAATAGGTCCAGGATCAGCTGACTGGCTCCTAAAGCTAATGTCTTTGCCATTCACTCTATGAAGCTGTAATTTGGCGTGTAGCCTCCTTAGGACTTACTCTTTAAGCAGAATATGCCCAGGATCAGCTGACTGGCTTCTAAAGCTAATGTCTTTGCTATTCACTCTATGAAGCTGTAGTTTGGCGTGTAGCCTCCTTAGGACATACTCTTTAAGCAGAATAGGTCCAGGATCAGCTGAGTGGCTCCTAAAGCTAATGTCTTTGCTATTCACTCTATGAAGCTGTAATTTGGCATGTAGCCTCCTTAGGACTTACTCTTTAAGCAGAATAGGCCCAGGATCAGCTAAGTGCCTCCTAATGCTATTTTTTCCGACTTGAATTATCTAATCACTACAAGCAAATTACTTACTTAATTTCTCACCTTGTAACGGCCTTACGGCTTCATACAAATAAAAATCTATCTATCTATCTACTTAATTTCTCCCTTACTGCAAAATACCGACATATCCATGATAAGATGTTTTTCACAGTAATTGAGAAATTAGGTTTCTTAAGAGTTCCCCGGTTTACTTACGTTTACATCAAAATTGGTGGGTTTAAGTTTCAATGATCTAAACATCGATGGAAAAGAAAATCACAGAGTACGCCACACAGTGAGGTTTTACATATTTTCTAGTTGGCCGGAAGATCAATAAAATATATCCTAAACTTCAGTCAATTAAACAATTCAGCATCCTCAAAGAACAAAACGCCAGAAGAGAAACGGTTTCTTCTAAAAGTGAACTATTCTAGAAATGACATTGGTGTGATGCCAAAACAAGAGGTGGGTGATGGGTGAACCTGACTAGATTTTCTCCACTCGACAAATAGATATGACCTTCTACAAATTATGTAATAGCAAATCTTTTCGATTTTCCTACGATACTGTGCATAATGTGCGTACCTATATTATTTAATAACACAACTGCTAATTCGACTCGTCATTGTCGGAATAATTTCAGATTGTTTTCCTACCGAAGACAATCACAGGCTTGTTTACTGAGGAGTTAACCTCACTCACCGAGAAGGAAGCTCCACAATTACACAACCGGGTCGGAAGAAGTTCGAAGGTGATCGAGGATCACGACCGGGAATCCAAACATATACAAACTAGAAACCAGAGAGAAAAGCGTTGCGAAAAGGAATTGAAACTAATCAAAACGGAAAAAAAGGAAACAAAACAAAAATTGATAAAAATGATAAACTAAAAATGGACGCCCAAATAGGAAGTGTTGATAAATCAACAGGTGGGGCCGTCCTGTGCCTTTGCGATCGAAATGTGTTTGTATATTTTGGTAATATTCATGGTACCTTATGAAATTACATATCAAACCTGTAGGAAATAAAAAACGGAGCATTTTTAAGCAAACAATAATAAAATTCTGTGAGGTTGTATCATGGAGAATGATATATTCACTCGGCAGTTAGAGCGCTCTGTTGGGGTCTTTTTGAACTGAAGCAACACGAGGTTTGTTGTTCGGAATTCTTCATGATATTTCATGTATTCAATTTAGTATTGAATATCTCATACTGCTTTGAATTTAAAAAATATGTCGTATATTCATGAATTTTCGTTTTCTCTGAGAAAAAATCCATACTTATACTCAGCGTGCGATATTTTCGTCGTAGCCTCAACACTGGAGTCGGCCATGATGATATTGATGATAATCCGTGCCTAGAATTTCAGACTGGGATTATGATTTGTGATATGAATATCGAGAGAATACTTTGACATTTCTGTGCTGTGACATCTCCCAACTGAAATGGATCTGACGGAACAACTTCAGAGCGCCGGCTGGTGAGGGGCTTTTGATTTTTGTTCAGATGAAAAATTTGCCGTAGAAATGCGGCGTTTGACGTTCCCCTGGTTCCAGACTATACGAACTTCTACGGTGCTTTCTTTAGATTTTAGGCTAAAATTATAACGATATTTGGCGGTATACTTGGACCGTTTCATGGTAATATGCGATATGTTATGTATCTCGAGGATGTTCGTACGCGGAAGTCCGAAAAATTGGCATATATCGGGGCATTTTGCGTCAGGCTGTTGTATTGATTTGATTCCCACCTTATCAAAGGAGCTATGTCCAGGAAGATGTACCTCTTGAAGTCCATCGAATAACCAACTTTGTACCGGATTTCTACTCAGATATGTTGTTTTAGATTCACCTTCGCCTTTTCGCCCTACTTCTTACCTTTGTTTATGTCATTGATTTTACCAGGGGTTTAAGGAGTCTCATCGATTGACTGTCTACCAACTGCTTGTTCTAGGATGAGAACTGGTTCCATGTTTTGGTTTCAATTTTCTAGAGCTACATAATTCGTTTGTCTTTTGATTTGCTCTCTTATTAGTTACATGACATCCGGAAACGAATGGTGCCAATAATCAGGGCAACTGAATTGCACGTCTTTAGATCTTTTCACTATTATCCACTTCCCTTGTTATACACCACTTTCGCATGTAAAATAAAACAACTCTGGATATTTGAAAGGAAATATGATACATAGGTACCAAAAGCACGTAGAGTTAAGGAATTAACCGTTTGAGTTAAACTATTGACATACGACGTGACATTCCAAGTAGCATCTAAACAAAAGTATCGATACCCACTCATAATTAGTATCAGATCGTCCCTACCTAAACCAAGTAACTTGAAAATTGCAACTTTAAACCTGCCATTATTTATTTATGTATTCTATGAATGTGTTCACAGGATGCTGTCCCCTGAAGGGTACAAAATCATCACTGAGGATGGAAAACTAACCAGCAAGGAAGACGTCATCCAAAAAGCTCTGAAAGTAAATACTCAAAAACATCTCAATATCCCGATTGGTTTCGTTTATTGTACTGAATAGAATGTTACAAGGTTTTTAATTATAACACACTGCAGTAGGTAGCAGAACTAACCAATTTGTTGTCAGTCATAAAGAAGGTTTGTAATGAGTGTTGATACCGTTATTCTGATATCCTTGGAGGAGTCCCTAATATGATTCTAGTCGTGTGTTTGATTAATTATAAATCATTATGTGATGACATTTTCTGAATACATTACTAATTGGTAATAAATGTTTTGCTTCCTTAGACCGACATTCGGGATCTGGGTGGATGTGGGTTTCCTGCTGATCTCACCAAAGCAAAATGTGAAACGGTGAGTGCTGTCTAGGTTACGTACGAGTACAAATGTGTAATGATATTTGTCTGTATTCAACTAAGGAAACGGAATAGAAGTCACGAATATTATGTGTGTGGAGTATAGACGAATCCGAGGTTGTACAACTATGAACGTACAACGTATGAGCGTACAGGGGAAAAACCGCCTCAGTCCACTTTTTGTAGATTCGGAGCTGATGATGCCATCTTGTGGCATTCGAAGAGTACTATCGATTGGTGTAAAGCTTTGGGCGCTAAAACTGCCTTAGTCCTGTTAGAATGGTGACTTTAGAATCGAGGAACTCCCAGTTTCCAGGCGACTTGTAAATTTAAATTTAATAATTGAAGGATACAGGGGAAAGACAGCCTGAGTCCCCAACATGTGATTTCGAGAAAAACTAAATTTAAATTTACAAGTCGCCTGGAAGCTGGGAGTTCCTCGTGGTAACGGAATGAGATATCGCAATTCTGACTTCACCATCGTGTTCAGCGTTCAAAAATCTATAAACTGAGGTGTTATTCGGCAAAAAAGGAGACAATAACCTTCAAAAATTCGCTCTTATATCCATGCTGCATGAGAGTGGATTTTTTCAATCAAGTGATTTTATTAGTGCTGTATAATAATTGTAATCACACGTTCTGTGGTTTCTCATTCTATATCACTGGTCGTTGTATTACTGGATAATGATTCCCTCAGCACTAATATTATTATTTATATTAAAATTATTTTATTAAAATCACTTGATGCAGCATGGATATAAGAGCGAATTTTTGAAGGTTATTAAATAACCTTCAAAAATTCGCTCTTATATCCAAATTTTGTCTCTTTTTTTTGCCGAATAACGCCTCAGTTTATAGATTTTTGAACGCTGAACACGATGGTGAAGTCAGAATTGCGATATCTCATTCCGTTACCACGTTAGAACAGATGAACCGCGAAGAACATCAGATGTTCTTGAGATTCTCAAGTAACAACCACGTTTATTCATCTTCAAAGGGCTCCAGTTTGAGAACGGAATAAGGTAACAAATTTCTGACTTCACCATTGTGTTTAGCGTTTAAAAATCTCTGAAATGAGGTGTCACTCGCCAGACTGTTTCATTTTGGGAATTTATGGGTAATTGTTTCCCCCTAAAACTTCCCAAAACCCCCCATCAGTCCATCTACGAACTTAGCCTTTCGATTGCCAGGACTGATTTTGTGTGCAAATTTAAACTTTTTATTTCAATTCTATCATGATGTATCGTATGAAATGACACATGAATAAATAAGTAAATATATATATTATAATAGCTATTTATTTATTTATGATTTTTGGTGTCTTTTGAGAGTGAATTCAGGATGGTCTGGAACAAATTTAGTTAGATATGAAAATGTTCCGAAAATTCGAATTTTAAAAATTTTGGACCGAGAACAATAGCTTCCTTTTCTTCGAAATTTCGCTATAAGTTAACGCCAACAGTCGATGGGGGCTGAATACTGATTTCAATTTTGCTAGGCAACTCAGAGTTTCTGGATTTGTGGCTGTTTGATTTTAACGAACCACCTGACTGTACATACACATTTTCTAGATTTTATTCGAATGTCACAAATAGTACGTTTAGAAGGATACGGAGATTATTACGGTTTTTGGTTGATTCGTATCAACATTCACCCGTGGATGCTAACAACTTCGGATTGTGGTTTTAGTTGACTGGCAACATCGTGGTTCAGCTGCAGAAAATCCGCAACATCTCTGCTCCCAAATCCAACGAAGAGTCCCAAGGGGCGCCCAGGATGCTGAGACTGCTCTTGACGGACGGCACTCAACTGGTCCCTGCAATCGAAATGACTTCCTTGTCTCCTATACAGTATGTTTGTCTTACAGTATCATACATGTGTTGAAAAGCACCCACGATTTGTGATAAGGCATCTTTTCAGACATAATTTAGCATCTTTGTCAAGTTCGAATTTTATTCCATCGAAAGCCTTCAATCTTGGTAACTAGATTGTCAGTTTTTGAAGTTCCTTGCTTCAGTCACTTCTGCACAAAGGTAGGCGAAACTCTAGTTTTGTTACATTGATCTTAGCTGTTAATATTTACCTTTTAATGGCAATTTCAGTCTCAACACGCTTCCCGGTACCAAACTTAGACTGAAAGGAGAGATAATCGTTAGCTGCGGTGTCCTCCAGCTGAATTCCGATCAGGTCGAGACTTTGGGCGGGATTGTAACAAATTTGGTGGAAAAATGGACTGTCAAACGGGTAAGCAGTAGTTTTTTTATTCCTGTATAAATGTACCAGTAGGGGTATTCATGGTCCATTTCGACCGTCGAGTCCTGTTTAATCGAAAAGGAGGGTTATCATGAGGGCAACATGTTAAATCGAGAAGCAGTTGGCGCTCCCACCGGTGTTCCCTGTTGAGAACTCCATGGCAACGGAATCACACCAGCTGATTCTATGGACAGCCAAACGTGAGTCTGTTTTTGTTCTTTTTGCCCTCTTAGAAGTTACTTCCGAAACGGTAGGCGAAAACACGAGCAAAAACACATAGGTAAGGCAACGTCACCTCCAAATGCGGTTTCTGGCGTGGCTTCTTCAAATAATTAGAGCTTCTTCACGCGGCCGCAACGAGAGCAGCTGCATTTCGATCGGAAGAATTCGATATAACAGACCTCAAGCTCTGTTAAATCAAATTGGGGATCCGTCGACTGCGCATGCTCGGTGACATGTGTTTCCATGGCAACGTCGAAAACTCACGTACCATGAATACCCCTAATGTCTGTACTATCTTTAGCTTTGAATGGGGAGTTGATTATTGGATTTTTGACAGAATTTGGAAAAGCACACTAGAGGGCATGGCGTTGAAGGTGGTCCCCCACCGTGGATCCCGTTTGGGGAGAAATTGGCTCCTACCAACCTTACTGACAAAAATTTCAAGGTAACTTCATTCACACACCTGTTTATTTGAGGTTTTAACCATAGGGTAATTGTACGAATTTTTAATAATGAATTATTCTTGGTGAAATAGTCATTGGATGAGTCATCCAAGGAGAACAAAGACAATGAGGAGTTTGAAGCACAAAGAAGAGACGCCATAGCAGAGGCGGGCAAGGGTTGCACAAAGAAGGTATTCGGCGGAGGTACGAAGCCTCTACTGGACAAGAACGTTCAGGCTGTCATGGAGAAGGGATTCTCCGTCCAGCAGGCCGAAGCTGCTCTGCGACAAAGCAGAAATAACGTGGAGCGCGCTTTGAAAAGTCTAACTGTAAGTAGTTTAAGAGATTTGTTATATTCTTTGTAAACCACTGTCATAACCCAAGCACTAATGAGTTTTGTATATGAATGATTTAGAAGCGGACTGGTCGCGGGAACGAAGAAAAAAACGAAAAAGAGAAGGAGGGTGGCGGTCGAGGAAGGAGGAAGGGCGAGGATGAGGTTGGGCCTAAACCAAGCGGCCGGGTCTGTCTGTTCCAGTATTTGGAAGACAAACTGACGTTCTTACCAGGTTTGTGGCTGAATGCTCCCGCAGCGAACGTGTTAATGAACTGTCAAATGGACCTGTGTGATGGCTGCTGACCCCCTGTTCTCGATCTTTTTGTTCGACTGCTCTGGGGATATAAGGTTCTGTGGCAGCACAGACCGGATATCCCTCTGAGTGGTCATATTGCCTAACTCCCCTTGAAAAGGGGCACTCAGCAGCCATCCATCACACCTGTTTGATGCATTCAAATCATTGCTACTACGTTACATGTTACTTTGCAGAAAAGGAAAAGAGTTCTAAAGAGCCTGAAAGGAAGGATTGGGACAACTCTCATTTCAATGGCAGGAACGCCGAATCTCCTTTCGGCGGCAAACCTCCTCGGAGCAACCAGGGCCACGAGCGGTCCAGGGGCGGCGGCAACTCATGGCGCGGAGGCGGAGGAATGGGCCACAACGCCCATAACAAGGATTTCACCAATCCAGAGCGGAAGCCGCGTTCTGAAGAACATTATAAGGACGGCCGGAATACTTGGCGGCAGAATTTAAACCAGAGTAAGAAAAAAACTCTACGTTTTCAGGTTTGAGAAAACTTAGCCCTGTGCCCCCCTGGAACATCCCCCCACCCCCACCGTTCGTTTTGAGCCTTACGGCTAAATTTCTTCAAGCCTGGAACATGTTTTAGCCACGTTTAGCATAGAAATTAGCTTTATGAGGGCAGCTGATCCTGGGCATATGCTTCTCAAAGTAAGTCCCAAGGAAGCTACATACCATATTAACGCATCATAGTGTGAATAGCATAGCGATTAGCTTTAGGATCCACTCAGCTGATCCCGGCCCTATGCTGCATAAAGTGTAAGAAGGACCTATGCCAAATTTCAAGTCTCTGGGGATTGCGCCAGCGTTACGGACGCTCGGTTTCAGACAGTTACATGAAGGCTAAAACATGGTCCACGTTAAAAATCAACTTTGCTCAATTTATTTTACTGTAATATTAAGTATTACAGTACAATCAAATTCTGAAATTTACTGAATTATTCTAAAATCGTAACCCATTTAATCTTATATATTTCTTAATATATTCATTCTTAAATAGGTATATATTTCCTCCTTTTCATTTTCGTAATGGTTCCTCAAGCCACAACCTCCATTCTCTTTGAATTCCAATCATATATACACTCTAAATATGCGTTAAAACAAAGGACTTGGTCTCGTGAGTGGTGAAATTGCAGTGTCGTTGATGTCCCTGTTGCCAATTTCGTTACAGACCAGAAGCCCCCGAGGTTCCAAAATCAGAACAAGAGGATCGAGCAGCAAACGTCGGATCACTTCGATCATTTCATCACCCGCAGTTCGGACAACGGGAATTCTCGAACTAGAAATAATTCGGACAACTACTTCTCTTCAAAAAATAATGGCAACGGAAATCAGCAATCGAGCAGCTCTCAACAGTACAACGGCTATCGGAACAACTACAAAATGGAAAATATGGGTTCGTTGTCGATTCTAGTTTCGTAACCAAGTAGAATTAATTTTGATTTGATTGGGTTGGATAAGGCACTCAATTTTGGATCTTGGAACGTTGACGGCCAAGCTAAACTACAGGGAACCTTAGCCTCAGGCCAAAATTTTGGTTTCCTCTAAAACTGTCAAGTAGCTATTATAAGTTGAATTTATTCGTCCAAATGTGACATTTGTCCATATTTTACAACAAAAAAAAAACAGTTTTTCGGTTAGACCCATCTTGGGTCTTATCGGCCCCAGGAGAAATAAATGCCTCGGGGCCATAAGAACCAAAATGGGTCTAATAAGATAATTCATTGTCTCCTACAATCTAATATGTACAGTAACCTATTGTCACAAGAAAGTCGAATTAATATCACCTGTGACATGGGCACTAGAAGAATAATCAAACAAACCAGCCTTCTTGTAGTAAACATAGCAACTAGTGGTTCCACTTCTTCCATGACTGTGAATATACTCTCAACATATTTTTCGACGCTATGAGTTGCAATGGATGTGGATAAATACCATAGAACTGAGATACATTTCGTACTTGCTCAAAAAAGGCCGCTAGGAGCGCTAAAACCTCATAAAAGTGTAGGTAACATCCTAGACCCACATTGGGTCTTATGGCCTCACGTGAGAGTTTTGCTAGACCCATTTTGGGTCTGATTGGCAGTCAACGGCTCTGTCTCAATTAGCCTATGTAGGCGGTGGCTTTATTGAGGCTGAGTAACCACCAGGATGATACCACCGGGTGATGGTAAACTGGGGCCAAATCTGCATCCTGTATCTTCTTGTTACCAGAAAACTGGGGCCCAACCTGAAAATTACCTGTGACTAGAGGCAGTAGATAGTAGTAAATTAGGCCCTGGGAAACGAGAAAAGTAATTTAATCACACACATAATGCTGGTCAAGACTATGTGTCCATAAGTGAAACCAAGAACAAAATATCAAACGTGAGGGGCATAGTGGGCCATAAGGCGTTAGGCTACCTGTCAAATGTTTGTCCAGCTGGGCAGCCAAATTCCTGCCTTGTCCTGGCGGGCGGATTGTTTGTGTGGGTTATTTGAGAAAATCTATTGATTTTTATCAATATTTCTTTGTGGTAAATTAATAATGTTACCCTCGGACTTGGGCCTAAATTACCACTGTCCCGGAGTCCAGTCAAGAAAACCCACCGCTATTTCTAACATTTACAGGGCAATACAGCAGTTCGCAGACCAGCGGGGATCATAGAAACCAGACGTCGTCTTTTTTCAAACCTGCTGGAATGCCGGACATCCCGGAATTTCCGTACAAGGATAGTTCCTCATTCGCTCCAATCGTGTCACAGTCAAATTCGTGTAAGTGTGCTCTTCTGGCTAAATTGCTTGCGTTTATTCAGTGTCTAATATGATTTCCCTCGTGGTAACAAGGGGACTGGTGGATTTTTCTCATGATATATCATATTTCATTGGTTCACAGGTATGCCGGAAATTCCTGCATTCCCCTATAAGGATAACTCTACGTTCAAAGCCATGCCCCCTAACAATAGTCATTCTGGAAGTCAAGGTACACTTTCTTGAACTACGAAGGTCATTCCAAAAATAAATTCAGTTGTCAGGAAAAATAAGGGAACATCGTATTTACTGTTCAGACTAGTTGGTCTATTTTGACTCTGTCTAATCTAGGTATTATGTTATACACATATGGGACGTTTCACATCAACCCTGGATCCCTCTGTACTGTCCTAGGTCAGATTTGCAAAATTCAAGATGGCGGATTCAAGATTGCAGGCGATATTGTCGAAAATCAAGCGATTTACACCAAACGTGGTAGGTATAAGGGGGTTTTGAGGTCGCTGATTTGCAAAATGCAAGTTTTCCTTGTCAATTTTCTAAAAATTCGTTCGAGTATTGAATTTGACTTTGAATCCGTAATCGGCGACCTGAAAATCTCGCCGTATACCGAGTTGTTGTGAATTGGTTGATATTGGTCCTCCATTTCGAGTTTTGACTAAAAAACCCTGTGATACAGACCTTTGAGCGCCGTTCATGAAAAACAATTTAAGCTCAAATGCTACCAAATTGGTTACAATTTTTCAATTTTACAAAATCTTTCAATGTAGGTAGGCCTTGTTTTGGAGGGTTTCAGCCGCCATATTAGATTTTTTTAAACACCACCATTGCTATGAAAACTCTTGTCAAGATGAACATTTTGATATCCCAAACACTAGGTAAATGCCATCAACCCAAATTTTGGGTACAGAGGTGATCCGGTTGTCCCACATCTCAATTTTCCCTCGCACGACGAAACTTTTTTTTGGTGTGACTTTAATAAAGTAATATTTTAAAAAGAATATTTTCTATGGATTTTTATAAGGAGTGTATATGAAATATAACATCGGATTGTCTATCTTCCGTTTCAGTCAATAATAGCCGAAGTAACAGTGGACCTATTGGTAAACAGGAAAAATACCGGTGGAATAAAGGCGACAAGTGCATCGCTAAATATTGGGAAGACAATAGGGTGAGTTGTCAAAAATAAGTGGAAGCCCAGCGAATCCGTTCAAATTGTGAAGCGTCATTTTCATAGTTGTCTTTACAATTTCCAGTATTACGACGCTGAAGTGACCGGGGTGTCGAAAAAAACCTGCGTCGTGAGATTCCTTGACTATGGGAATTTCGAAGAGGTGCTGCAAGATGACTGTTTACCTGTTACTGAAGTGAGTTGTGGTTTCTTTTAGTTATAAACTGTCAACCCTGCTGCATGTGGTGGATCCAGACTTGGATTTTGGGGGGTCATGAGGTTCATAACCTAACCTTACTTGTCCTCAACATGGTCAAGTTACAGTGCGCAGTAGATGAGTGAAATCGACTCGCACTCACCTACTAGGTTCCAATTTAGGAGGATGTTGAAATCATATATTACTTGATGGCAGTTGTCGTCCATCAACTTCTTAGTTGGCTTGATGTACAAGAAGATAGTGAGTTAATTCGAGATCAATCATCTTGAAAATCGAGATATCCTTCCAAAACGTTGAGGCTATTGGGCAATGAGTCTGGGCTAGCCCAGACAACTACTATAATATTGCCGATTTGTGGCTCTCGTGGGGGTCTTGACTAGAGATGAAACGGATATTCGGTGACTATCCGGTTTCCGGCCTTGATTTCACTATCCGGCCGAATACCAGATAGTAATTCAGTACCCATCCGGCCGGATTCCGGTAGCCCGGCAAACCACTATCCCAAGTCTTGACCCCTCCTTTTATCCGCCCCTGTTGTTTTAAATTAATGTAGAATCTCAAAAAATCGATTATTTTCATTATTACCAAATTTTGATTTCTCGTTTCAGGACGTGCCAAATGCTCAGATGAACCATTCACCTGACGAACATAACGTCAACTTCAATGGCAACAAGCGCAGCAACAGTCACTTCTCAGGTGTGCTTGCTAACAACCACTTTTCCATCTTGAATCCATAGCTTGGCTCGTACCCTTCCGTGGTGATTGTTTATGTTCTGCTCACAAGAAGGGAGACGTCTATTCATCTAGAATATAATATATTATTGTTACTTGAGATGTTCTTCACGTTTCATCTGCTCTAATCTGATAACGGAATGAGTTATCGCAATTCTGACTTCACCATCGTGTTCAGCGAAAAATCTATAGAATGAGGTGTTACTCGGCAATAAATGGAGACGAAATATTTCATGATTATAGTGGGAATAAGATTTTGTAATTAACAAGAATGACATTGAGGGAGCTGGAAGAACCTTTTCTTTCCAAGGTGACTAGTAACTATTAAGTACGTACTGATCTTTAGTCAGAGAGCACCACACCTGATTCATACCGAATTAGCCGACATTTAAGGATGATTACCCAATAAGATTGCCCATATTTGAATGAGATGTTCCAAACAAGAAATTTTACATAAAACCAATGTTGCATGACTGTGGTTTTTTTTTACCAACTGAGGTGTGATTATTGCTAGTTGTAAACTATAACTCATTTCCATACTAACAGTGATAAAGAGATGCCAGGTATCGTGAAGTAAGTAGTCGTTCTCAGAATGCGTTCCAACTTGCTCAGGAAGATCAGAATTGTTTCAGATAATTTCACACTAGGCCTTAGGTTATTTTTAAGGTTCTCTTCCATCCTCCTTGACACTCCCTGCTTTTGGCGTCCTCCACCTCTTAGAACCCGTTTGCCTTAATGATATCCTCGAGCTTCCCTGTCGACCTGCTACCTCAGCTAACCTCTTCACCTTAACGCTTTTCTATCCGCAATCAACATTGAAGTGTCGCTTATCGCTGTTTTGAGTCTTATCTTTTTGAGAGTCCTAATTGCCTTCAACCGTCTACAAACCACTGCTTCCCTTGATCAATGGGATAGAAATCTCTAGGTATGTCTCGCAAACGTTCCCGTTTCGAACCGTTTCTCATGACAACTTTTTCCACCTCCAATTCGTTTGAACCATTAGCCAAACCAGAACCACCAAATGACGATCCCATTCAATAGATGGGTGATGAACCTTCATCTGTGGTTAGAAAAGAGAACCAATTTACATCTGCAATATCGTGAATATCAACTCACTCCTCGATGATATGAAAAAACTGAATCCTGGCTCATATACACACCGTACAACTGGTGGATCTGTGAAAATCCAGTTGGATTCAGTCGATAGATGTCACGCAACTGTGGGTTTTCTTGAGAATCGGGTCAGTCAATGCAGAGATATTCCCCCAATACTTGCCAACTTCCACATTTTTTGGTTTTTGGCCTTGGAGGAGGCAAAAACACTTTTGAAAACTGATTCTTGACATAAAAAGGAAACGTTTGAAGGGTATTCCAAGAGGATTTCGGCGAAACCATATTTTCGCTACACCCTAGTGGCCCCTTGAATCATGTGCCGTTGTACTTGTACAGATAATATAACTATTTGATATTCCAAACTGTAAAGTAATAAGATTGTAACTAAAAGTTATCAATAAATTAATTTTTAAAAGAAATCGAATCCTTTACTACATTTAGGTTCTTTCTAGGAGTGTTGGAGTTCCGCCGCGGCGGCAATCGCCCTTACGTCAAGCTCGAGGGAATGGGCCCACGCAAGAACCAGCGGCAGTCCCAACCAGTCTACATGCCGCCTCCCAGCCGCCAACCTAAATAGCCACCTTGGCGTCTAGGCTCACCACCTAAACTCATACTAGAGAGAGATCCACGTTCGTACTGATCTCAATCGCATAACTTCATTTTCCTCCCATTATAATCTACCCTGTAAATACATCATACATGATAAAATTATTTAAAAATCTCTTCAAAATTCTACCAGGTCTCAAACCACTAGAGGGGTTTGCAAAAATACAAAATGTTTCCTAATTCTTGAAGAGAAAACCATTCATGTCCAAATTAACAAAAAAAAGAAAACATACTCTACACTGTGAGGGATCTACTGTACTTCAGTTTCATAAGAAATCCAATGTTCAGAAACTTCTCCTTTTTTTGGTATTTGGATTTGTTGTGATTCACGCCAACAATTAGGAATGTCGATTTGCCATACCCTTCGTATATTATGGATAGTCTTTTTTGAAAATAAAAACGTAGCTGTAAGATATTGTACGATAAATGATATTATACGCTGTGCCAGTTATTTAATTTTGTGGTCTAAATTATCATCGTTTTGCTTTGCCGTTTTTTTCACCAATTCTGTCGCAATCGCGTTTCTTGTGAAACCGACGTGTTAATTTTGTGAGTTTCGTTCAATTTTTTCCTAATAAATTTTTACTCAATCGAGAATTTACTCGTACTTTCCTACAATTCCTCCCATTTTATCTCGTCTGAGAAACGTATCAATAGGGAATAACTGTGATTTTTTTAATTTTTCTCCTGAGAAGCAGGGGCGGCTCGTGGGCTCAGAAACTGGTGGGGCACCAGGGCAATATTTAGGTGCATACCTACCTATTAGGTACTCACTATAGGAACTAAACTCAAACTACCCTTACAGCTAAACTGCTTCATAATTAGTGGTATGCAGCTCGTAGCAAGTCAGGAAACATCGTTCTCCAAAGAGTTCTCTTGAGGAGAGGGAAGGTTACTGACCAGTATCCAGGATTACCGACGAGGAGGTGGCTGCAAGGCAATCCCACCTACCCACCCAAATAATTATCTTCAAAATGATAGGAAGAATAAAAGAGAAATTGTGACTGTACGAGTACTATTCAAAGAGTACATTATAAAGGTAGTCAAAAAATTATATTATTGGAGTTTCTATTACTGGGGTTCTTAAAAATTAGCAATCGCGACCATCTGCTTCCTAGCCGAGTGGTACCTTGAAAACCCCCTCTAAAAATGTCCTCTTATGCCCAGATTGCACATAAGTTTTCTTACCCAATCGTATCAAAAAATTTTGAACGATCACAGAACAGCAAGATTGATTTCAACTAGCTTTTAGAGTTCGTTGGTTAGCTCAAACAAAGCTCGAGTCAACGAAGTCACCATCAGTTTCAGGGATAACAAATAAATCAGTATTCTCAACGGTTGGCTGAGCTACATAATGATATTATGTATATTACTGTTATTAACTGTTATTAACTTACAGAATGTAGAAATCAACAAATGAGATTCCCTTGGGCGAATAGTGATCCATTTCAGTCTTGACGACTAGCAAAGCGTTCACGCGTTGCACTTGAGATATTAAATTTCAATGTTTAGTTGATTAATATTATGGAGACAATAATTCACTTTTACTATGATGAGTAAATACGAAGCTAAAAACCACCAGTCAATGCATTCAAAATAATATTATAACGTCAGGCAACGTTTTGATATCATTCTTATCAAACATGGAAGAAAGCATGGAAGAATGAAACTCGTTCTTCCTTGACAAGGAACGATTCAACGATCGATTGTTTTCGGCGTTCAACTTGATACGATATTTTGGCCACCGCCCGGAACGCCTCCTATCTCGCAACACAGAGTGCCTTCCCCCACCCCAGGAAGCGCCTATACCTTCAACATTGAGACTGGGGCACTTCTGGTCGATCCGATAATCGACTTTTTTAATCGATAAATCGAAACAAAATGCGACTCAGTGGAAGTGGGTAGTCATGGAGGAAGGGAGATCTCCCTTCTTCCATGGTGGGTAGTAGTAGGTAAGATTTTTTTCTCCTTGTTCTATGTTTTTTCTGTTTTCCTTTGCAAATTTTTGGGTGGGGCGAGGGCCAAGGTGGCCTTATGGACGAGCCGCCACTGCTGAGAAGAACTCACCATCAGATCAATTAGGACAGTGGTAAACAATTTTTTAAGGAAGTACTTTTTTTCTGGAGAGGTTTTAAGTCGTATTGAGCGGGACGAGGGAAGTAATGTACGTCATCTACCTCCCAGGCCAATCAGAGAGCATTACTTAGATTGGCTCCGTAAACCGCTCTCTGATTGGCTCCCGAAAGCGGTGCATGAAAGCCACCCCTGCTCTCCCCTATCAGCTGCTGTATCCACTAACAACCCTGTCTGACCTCTTTGAGCGGGAAAATTTCAAATTCGCCATTCTTCAGTTTGATCTGGTGGTTAAACAAAAATGCATTCGTTTGAAATGACTCGTTTTACATGTCTTGTGAGTCACCAATTTTCGATATTTTTGGTCCGATATATCGGATTCATAAAATGACAAAAATTGTCATTTTATTTATAATTTTCTTGGAAATTCAAGTTCCAATCGCAAACCCATATAACATTTTGAATGTGTTTTTTAAGTATACGCTAATTTTAAAGCGGTTTCATTTTGACATTTTATGTCTTTACTATGGCACATAACTCAAAAAGTGTGACGGTGACGGTGTGACGAAGAAAAGCTACTCAGACGTCATTCTGACGTACATAGATCAGGCGCTTGGAGCTACTCTGACGTCATTCTGACGTACCTACATCAAAGGCTTACAACTACTTTCACGTCGTACATAGATCAGGCGCTTGGAGCTACTCAGACGTCATTCTGACGTACATAGATCAGGCGCTTGGAGCTACTCAGACGTCGTTCTGACGTACATAGATCAGGCGCTTGGAGGTACTCAGACGTCGTTCTGACGTACATGGACCAATGCTTAGAGCTACTCTCACGTCGTCTCGTCGTACATAGATCGGGCGCTTAGAGCTACTCACACGTCATTTTTACGTACATAGATCAGCCGCCTGGAGGTACTCAGACGTCATTTTGACGCACATACATCAAATGCTTAAAGCTACTCTCACGTCATTTTTTATTTAAATGATCTCTCTTTTCTTTTCGTCTACAAACGTTTCAGTTGGCTGCCCTGCTCATGAATTTTCTTTTATCCTAGATACAGAAATAGCGATGTATCTTTCGACTCCTGTGGCAGCTAACCATCGTGCAAATCCATTGGAACTGTGGGAAGATTACAAAAACTTGTACCCTAAGTTGTATTCTTTGGCAAGACAATACTTAACTGTTGTAGCAACATCTGTACCATCGGAGCGGTTGTTTTCAAATGCTGGAAACACAATTACGGACAAGAGAGATCGAGTCGGTGGGAAATTATTATCAAAACATTTGTTTTTGAACGCTCTCCCAGATAAATATTGGAAGTGAAACAAGTTTGACAGACTGCTTTTGGCTACTTTGTGTTTATTTATTTATTTTTATTTGTATTGGTTTAATTTGGGTTTTTAGGGTATTTTCAATAATTTATCTTTGTATGAAAGTATTTGAAAGTGTATAACTTTATTTTTTTCATTATGTTTGATTTAAATTAAGGATATCATTTTTTCGTGATTCTGTTTACTTAACTAACACTTAATATTCCTTAATAGTTGTGAAAAGTTCGGAATATTCCATTAATGTAAACTAACGCGAAAGTTCATTTCAACTGTCAATGGGCAATTTGCATGATTATTCTATAATTCTCTTTCCAAAAAGGTGCACCCGTTTTCAAGCTGAAAATAGGTACCTGGTAGATGGTTTCAGAATGATTTTTTTTAGGTAGAACCACTTTTTTGTTTTCTTTATATTTTGGGATGAGAATATTCTTGTAACTTCGTTTTTACATCCCAATAAACATGATTTAATAATTATTTGAATAAAAATATAAACTAAATTATAACATTAAGGATAACAAATAAGGATAACAAACAGAAAGAGTCCTCAAGTATTATTTGCCCATCAAGTATTAGTTGCTTGTGGAAGTAATAAAAACGTCTCGCAATAGCGCCAAGGGGAGATTTCGAAAGGGGTACGGTGCTTGTGAAGTGGTTAAGCTTTTCATTATACTTAGCTCCTTAATGAGGAAAAGGGCGGGCGGGGAAAGTGGATATCATAACTTTTTCCGGCCTCTGTAGAATGATATTTGCGAGGCGGGGTGATTTTTACACGGAGTGTTTTCTGGGGGGATATCACATCTTTTTGTTGTTGAAGTGGGTCATTTTATAAAGAAGGTCTATGCAAAATTTCAAGTCGATTGGTCCGGTTACCCAGGCTGTAGACTCGTCAAAGTTGCCAAAATTAGCCTAAATTTCATTTTTTTGTTTCTCAAAGTTTTTGGGTTGAGATAATGGGTTAAACCTTTCAAAAGGCACTGTCTGATGTTGAAACGAAGCTCTGTGCAAAATTTCAAGTCAATCCGTGAAGGTGGAAATGCCTAACTGATTAAGGAGAAGAAGAACAGGTAAGGGTGAAAAACCGGGTTTTTGAAGTTATGTAGCTCGGCTCCCTTTAGACCTATCGATTTGAAACTTTCAGGGCTTTCTAATATCCACTCAAAGAAGACCCACACTAATTTTCAAGTTGATCGGTCAAATAGGAGCCGAGATATGGATACCTCGAAAACGCGTTTCGTGACGTCCGGTAAACCTGATCAGTTTCAAAAAGGGAATGTAAGTTACAGCATGATTCTTTCAGTGGCATTTTTCTCACTAAAAGCTAGCCTATCTTGATGCACGTAGAGATATGGTTCATATGATTTTCTTAAGATTAAATTGAACACAAAGATTTGGCAATGAAGCTTTCGAGAGTTCATACGCGAAGCGGATGCGGAGGATTCATATAGTTGTAGTTCAGTTACTGCGATTCAGAGTGCAGTCAGCTGGAGTCTGATGATACTGTGATTCAAAGTGCAGTCAACAGGAGCCTGGTGATACTGTAGTGATTTCTCACACCCAGGGTTCTTTTTCACCTGTAATTCACACAAACATAGCATTAGAGGGTTGTCAACAATTTTTCTCGACATTTCTCAAATTTTTCTAAAGGCAAAGCTTTTGTGAAACAATCAGCTATCTGATCTTCTGTTGACACCCACTCGATATGTACTTTATTATTCTTAAAATTTTCATGAACATAATGCATGCTAAGTTTGACTACATGTTTCAAAGTCCTAGAGTCATTCGTCATGGCAACAGCAATAGCTGGTGCACAATCACATCGTAACGTAGGTAGAAAATCCAAACCTGTCAAGAAATTACACAAGCTTCTAATATTGGTTAATTCCTTACACGCTTCAGACATAGCAATATACTCAGCTTCACAAGTTGAAAGTGCAACATGAGATTGCTTTTTGGATTTCCAAGATACTAGGTCACCACAACATTTAATTGAAAATCCCGTGGTGGATTTACCATTTAGGGCACTTGTCCCAAGAGACGAGTCTGAGTAGGCTACAAGATCGTCAGTTTTCCCAGAAAACATAATACCATAGTCTAAAGTGCCCTTAAGGTATTTCAAGATTTTCAGAACACATTTCCAATCTTCCTGTGTGAATCCTATTTGTTTTCTACTCATAAAATTTCCAGCAAAAGATATGTCAGGCCTCGTTCCATTCTAACTATATAAGAGAGAACCTAAACTTCACGATAAGGAAGATTTTGAGAGTTTACACATGCCTTATCTGATTCTAACTGAGCTGTCAATGTACAAGTAGCAGGAGATATAGGAATAGTACTGATCTTATCATAGGGTGAAACGAGTTTGTCCAACAGATTCATGATAGTCGACTTCTGATGTATAAATAGCGATTTGTTGGCAAACTCCCTTATGATTTCGAATCCCAGAAATTTCTTAAGAGTTCCCAGATTCTTAATTTTGACCTCCTTTTTCAGATCATCGATTACCTTTAAAGCCTTATCTTCATCTTTAGACGCCAAAAGACAATCATCGACATAAATTATTAACAAGGCATACTTAGGTCCCTAGATCCCTGTTGCCATTTAAAAATGCAGGTTTGGAAGGGATAAACTTCAAAGCCTAGTCCACATAAAACGTCATAGAATTTCTTGTACCAGAGATTTGGTGATACCTTAATCCATAAAGTGATTTTTTTTAGACTGCATACATGTGAGCTCCTCAAGCCCGGAGGTAGTTCGTACAACTCCTCTAGACCTTCTGGAACCTCCATGTACACAGGTTTCTCTAATTTACCATGTAAAAATGCAGTGGTTACATCAAGCTGATAAAGGTGCAGACCCAATTTGTTCACGACAGACAAGAACAACCGAACATCACCCACTCGTGCAACTGGTGCAAAAACTTCCGACACAAGATAGTAATTTGTGTCCGCAAATCCTTTGATTACCAGACGACTCTTATAGCGCAGTGTTCCATCCGCCTCCTTTTGGTTTATTATCTTCGATAATGAACCATTGGAATCGCCCAAAGAAAAAATTTTTTAACCCCCCCTCAAAATTTGTTGGTTTACGTTTCAAAATACGTAGATTCAGAAAATCGAATAAAAAAAAATCCGTCCGTACGCCGTCCGCGCCACTTTGCCCAGTTAGCGTTGAGTTAAAATTACGAAATTTTTTTTATGGGTTTCGACCTACCCCACAATGGTCCTCGAAACTTTTCATAACCCTAGGTCAAGGGGAAGGGGTTCAAAACGAATTTTGAAAATTTGAAAATCTCATATCTCGAAAAATTCATATAGAACGGTATGTTTTTTATTTCATATTTAGATAGAGTTTGTTCCGTAGAATTTTTTAAGACCATCCGCAGCTTTGTACGACCAGCCGTTCGTTCACAATGACGGCTCAAAGATTGTGCCTCACAACACGATCGTGACTCAAACTGTTGAAATACAGGTCCATTTTCATACTAACAAGCTCTATGGAACATCATATGGCTTAAGTGATGTCGAGTTTGTTGTTCTCAGGTGCGTTTCGTGCTACGGAAATGAAGGTAATTTCGAATGTTTGATGGTAGGTACTTCTTTTATAGAAAAATTATTACCGACGTAGTATTAAAAATCCCAGAATTATATCGTATTAATTAATAATTATTATTATTAATAATAAATACAAATTATTAATACCTAACAATAAATTATAATAATTTTCACTAGGTACTTGATAAAATTGTTAATAATTAGTGATAATTGATAATAATAATTAATCTAACATTTAGGATCTAGACATTTAGACCTAGTGATCTAGACAGAAGGGTGATCTGTACAAAGAAGATAATGAACCGTTGTGTCAAGAATTTGCAGAGTTTTTTCATGCTGAACACAATGGTGAAATCAGAATTGGGATGTCAGATTTTGTTCTCAAACTGAAGCACTTTGTAGATGAAGAAACGTGGTTGTTACTAGATAAACACGATGGTGAAGTCAGAATTGAAATATCGCCTTCCGTCATCAGATTAGAGCAGAATAACCATATTATGATATTATATTATTATATGATAACCATATCATATTATGATCTTCATGGTTATTCTGCTCTAATCTGATGACGGAAGGCGATATTTTAATTCTGACTTCACCATCGTGTTTAGCGTTGAAATGTCCAAAAGCTGAAGGGGGGGGGGGGGGTTGAGGAGTTGGTGCCGTCGAGGGAGGGGGGGGGAAGTTCCCCATAAATTCCAAAAATGAATGTTTGACAAGTGACACCTCATTTTAAAGGTTTTTACACGCTGAATAAGATGGGGAAATTAGAATTGCTATATGTTATTCCGCTCTCAAACTGGAGCACTTTGAAGATGAAGAAACGTCGTTGATACTTGAGATGTTCTTCAGGGACATCATGTTCTTTAACGAAGGTGATGGTAAGGTGAGAGAGATAAGTTCCCAATCGGGAAACACCGTTTTTTTTTTTTTTTTTTTTTTTACGAAAGATGGTTCTTCAAAAATTCGCTAAAAGGACATGGGAGAATAATTTGGAGACAATTTATTACGCTTCAATTCAAGACCAGAATGGTGACTCTAGAACGAAAGGTTTTATCAAAAACTAACAAACTAAATGTCGGTCTCTTTCGGCTACAGCTTCAAAACTATCAGTTCGGTCCTTTTTAGAGATTTTTCTTCTATAAGCTAGTTAATTTTACATTCCGACCCCATATATGAAATATTCTCCCAGCCTCATCCACAGAAAACCCTACTTACTACGTAAGTAGGCCTCATCAAGCAAATATTACACCACGCATGCTCACCTTTACTCAAACAGGTAGGCTGCAACATGTAGTCCGCTACATCAGCTGATGCAACATGTAGTCCGCATCCTGACATCGTAGTGATATTAACCACAACTATTAATACCCTACTTCAACCACTTCTTCAGGCAATTACACAGCTATCCAACTCCATGAGCAAAATTCAAAATTTACTCATTCATAATGCAAAATAGAGTCAATTACCATCTTAAAAACATGTTGTGTCTCAACCTTTCTTTTTCCATGGAGCAGTAAAGCAGTCCGGACAACCAGTGGTGGAATGAAACCTCTCCCACTGTTTGGCGTGTTCGCTGGCTCTGTTTTTACGTTTTTAGCGTCAACCTTCAATCCTCAATCCATCTCAACACAAATTTCAAACACGTGTGTGTGTTTTGGAATATATTATATATAACGATCTATTTCATTGACACTGTTCTGAAAGTGAAGTTATCAGTACATAAGTTGCAACTCGTATTAACATAAGGTGGTGTTTTACTTCGGTGTCGTGTTTTACTTCGGGTTTCATCATGGTGATGTTCACCTGCAATCGTTGCAGCAAAGGGCTGAAAAAGAAAGACGTTCTCAACCACTCATTTCAATGCGGGGGACGAAGTAATATCAATGTAGCGTGTATTGACTGCCTCAAAGATTTTCGGTAAGTTTCCCAGATTTTCTTCTAATCCCAATAGTGACGCGTGAGGGTGACATCGTCGTATCTAACTTTTGCCAACTTTTCAGGAGGATGACAAAACATGTTTGTGCCTAACATATTGGCACTTCTGTCATTTTTCTCACCATTCGAATCAACGCGAGATTTCAAATGAACTCGACTTTTAATAATCAACTCGATTTAATTTACAAACATTAATTATTATTTAATTAATTATTTACAAACAAAATTATCAATTCAGAGCTAAGTATAATAGATCGACATGTAAAGAGGGCAAGACTGAACCAGAAGACATTTTAAGTTCATCAACTTGATTTTTAAGAATTAACTCGATTCAGCTCAAAAGAAGTTTAATTCAAATCAAAGGGAAATAGTCATTTTGAATGAACTCAACTCAAAAGAAGTATAATTTGAATCAACGCGAGGTTTCAAAATTTGAAATCATTTAATGAAACTCGACTTTTAACAATCAACTCGATTTAATTTCTAAACGATCAATATCAATTCAGAGCTAGGTGTAATAGATCGACATGTACAGAGAGCAAGACTGAACCAGAGGACATTTTGACTTCATCAACCCGACTTCTAACAATCAAATCGATTCCACTCAATAAGTTCAATTCAAATCAAAGGGAAATAGTCATTTTGAATGAACTCAACTCAAAAGAAGTATAATTTGAATCAACGCGAGATTTCAAAATTTGAAATCATTTAATGAAACTCGACTTTTAATAATCAACTCGATTTAATTTCCAAACAATATCAATTCAGAGCTAGGTGTAATAGATCGACATGTAAACAGAGCAAGACTGAACCAGAAGACATTTTGAGTTCATCAACTCGATTTTTAAGAATTAACTCGATTCAACTCAAAAGAAGTTTAATTCAAATCAAAGAGAGATACCTAGTCATTCTGAATGAACTCGACTTTTAACAATCAACTCGATTTAATTTCTAAACGATCAATATCAATTCAGAGCTAGGTATAATAGATCGATATGTAAAGAGAGCAAGACTGAACCAGAAGACATTTTGAGTTCATCAACTTGATTCCACTCAATAGAAGTTTAATTCAAATCAAATAGAAATACCTAGTCATTCTGAATGAACTCGTGGACATTTTGGCGTTAGCCCTACTTTTCACCAAAATTGATAGTCATAGTGTTTCATATATACCTAGTTAGGTATTATAATACCTACGGTTTTAAAAGTAGGTGATTTTATTATAATAATCAGTATTCAATCATTTCCTCCACTCGAGTTGGCCTACGAGGCGCGAAAATTTGAATCGACTGGTGAAGAAATTTCATTTTCGACAAAATGTTGGATACGTGGTGTTGCCTCTTAAACGACGACATTTCTGTTGCATTTTCGTTGATTCACTCGTTGAACAATAAAACGTACAAGTTTATCATTTTCTTATATTACAGAGGTGACGAGTACAATTCGCATACATCTTGTGTGTCTGAAGAGGTGCGATATGGAGGGAAAGGAGTAGTTGCCAAAGAGTGTGGAAAGAAGCAAAACCAGTGGTTGGGCATCGTGAAACAAGTTTTGTCTGTCAACCAAACCCTTGACAAACCAGTTCGAAAGTTTTTACAGTCCGTTCAACACCTCGAAAATATCCCTAGACAGAAGAAAAAATTCCACGTAAGTAGCTGTCACTGTAGTTGAAGGTGAAAGTATCTTAAGGATTTACTGGTGATTATTCTACCATATTACAGAGTTCTTTGTATTTCAGAACTGGGCCAAAAGCGCTATGCACATTAGAGACACAGTATTTCTCGACCAAGTATTTGACATTCTGCACGAGGAATTCACTAAAAACAAGAGTAACGACACACCGAAGAACACGACCGACGACGCGGTTGATGAACAAAACGAAGAACCATCTACCAATGGCGAAGGGCAGCAGAAGACAAAAAAGAGCAAGAAACGAGATGAAACCGTCGAAGATGTCCACTCAGAAGAAAATGGATTGAACGGTTTAGACAAGAAGGAGAAGAAGAAAAAACGCAGTCAAGTAGAAGAAGAACCAGTTGAAACTGAGGCAAATGAGCCGGATAGCGTCGCACCGGAGACTTCAGAAGAAGCCTCTACGATGACTAAGAAAGAGAAGAAAATGAAGAAGAAAAAAGCCAAATTTGAAGCCGAGCTTCAAGAAATTGAAAATGTCCAAATGGATGATGATGCCGGTGAAGAGGAACCTCGTAAGACGAAGAAGAGCAAAAAGAGGAAACTCGTCGATGAAAACGACGTTGAGAAAGACGATGTCGATGGAATAGACGGCAAGAGGAAGAAAGTTGACGAAGATCGAGTTAATGGGAATAGCGATGAAAGTAGGTCACATTAAGGATTAGTGTTTGAAGACTGATGGTACCAAAACTTAACTGACGACATCGAGGTTATTAGAAATAACTTCTAAGTAAAATGTATAGTCAACAATGACCATAATTGAATCGGTCAATGTTAAAGGGGCAATAAGGTATTTTATGTGGACTGCCCAAGTCAGACGTTGGTCCTGTTGCAGAAATCGGGGTTTTCAAATGACCCCCATTTTTCTGATCCGCTCTTGAAGGAGAAATGCCTCATGTAAGCGTTTTGATGGAGAAACGCCTCGTCTTCTGGTCCAAACGCCTTATATCATTTAAAGGTGAAACGCCTCATCCCACCAAAGGTTTCTCCTTCAAAGGTTTTGCTCCAAACTGCTTCAGATTTTGGTTGAGGTGTTTAATTGGGTCTCGTAAGGAGTTTCTCGATCAAATATTTACTCAGATGTTTGGGCTTGAGGTATTTTTAAACAAAACAACTAGGAATTAATAATTAATAATAATTAATTATTAGTTATTCCATCGGGGTTTCCAGAAGTTGAGGTGTTTCTCCTTCAAAAAACTATTCAACAAATAGTTGTTTTTGTGAAAGTAAAGCACCTTTAGGCGAAATGAGGCATATCTCCTTAACAAAAATCCCAAATAATCGAGTGTAAAATTTGAAAAATAGCCTCAACTGCGAAGAATCGATTCCTTTAATGGGAAAATCGATTTTGTAATTATACGTATTTACATTTGGGTACTGGCGAAAAGATGGGGTCACTGGAATGACGGTGGACTGTATTAGACGTTTCCATTGACAAACTTTTGAGGCAAATTTCCGCAATTTACAGATGAGGCGTTTCTGTTTCACAGGGCAGTATAGGTCAGAAGCACCCTGAGTTATGTTGTAGTTACATAACTACAACATAATAATTACATATTATATACTTAATATCTAATAATATACTTACCAACTTAATTTTTTTTTAAATTGACAATCATGCAGCATGGCTATAAGAGTGAGTTTTCAAAGAAATTCGAAAATGTCTCCATTTTACTGGTTTTATAACAAATGTTGTCTAAGGAAAACAAGAGTATTGGAAGAAATAGATTATTTCCACTGAAATATGAGGTCAAAGATACAAAATTGCTTCCCGTGAAAATTTATGTTTTGCTTTGGTCACCTAATGGCATTTTATAACCCAAATAATCCTCTCGTTTGATTTCAATTTCCAGAATTATCAAACGAAGCCGCTGCATCTCCGCCCGCAAAACATAAATTCAAATGGCATCAGATGATCATTGACGTCCTGAAGAGCTCCAAACGCGACGAAATGCGCGTCAAGAAAGTGTCCAAAATAGTCATCAACGAGTACTTTGCGCTGTACGGTGACAACGGGATACACGAGAAACTTGACGCCAAAATGACCAAAAAACTCCGGACGTGTCCTGGCGTCGTAATACTGAAAGATAAAGTAAAACTTCTGGAAGCAGAAGAATGATGTGAATCATATGTGACTGCAGGAGTCGACTCCTACGTCCTCTTAAAAACGGACTGATACGGTTTACATTTTGTAATTAGAATATTTGCGTTATTTTAAAAGTATATTCAGTTGATACTTGGTTCTATTTCGTTTGTATTCTGAAATAAATTGTTTCTATTTAGTTCACGATATTTTCCCACAGTTGTGACCATACTACATAAATTCACCACTACATAACTTGATTAGGTAGTTAACTGACAAATGGTTTCATTACGAAATCATTTGACTTGTTCTGTGTTAATAATCGTTGGTCTCTGTATAAGGCCAAGCACATCTAAAATCGTTCCAACAGCTGGCACTACGTTGTTCTTCAAATTGAGCAATATTTATCAATATTAACTTCTCGGTCGATTTTAGACTTGATAACGAAGGATTAATGATTCATTAGAGTTTAGAATTTAAATTCATCGTGCCTCATAGTTCAGGAATCACGTTTACTTAGAGTGATATTAGAAAGACACACAAGTGTACTATTATGATAAAAAGTATTATTGTTCATACTAACTGATAATGGCGGAATAAAATTGTAACTGCAAGGCGATTTTGAAACGACAAATCATTCCTCGGAAACGTAAAATTTATTATACGTGAAGTTACGAATTTAAATTAATTAAAAAAAAAGTATGGGAATTTGTTTGGTGAAATGGGGTTGTAGCGAGTTTTTCAGTCTTGACGGAGGTCCATTTCATGAATGGAAATGAATTTCTCCATTCGATTCGGAATCGACGTCTTGACGAAAGAAGTCATTTGGGATGACATAGACCAAGTTGATTTCTAACCGAAATTCGACTTGAAAACGTCTCAATTCTCGAAAAACTATTATAATCGTTTCTGATTAAGGAAGAAAATTGAGTTAGATTGGCTCATCGGAATTTCCCAAATTCGACTTCGAAAGGTCGAGTTTGAATCGAATTGAGTGGTTCGTTTAGGATGAAACCGACCTTCGAAGACCAAAATCGCCGAAAAATTATTATAATCGATTCTGATTGAAGAAGACAATTGAGTTAGATTGACTGATCGGAAATTCGTCTCAAAATCTCGAAAAAGGTAGAATTTTAATCGAATTGAGGGGTTCATTTAGGATGAAATTGACCTTCTGAAGACCTAAAACGACTCAAAAGCGTCGGCAAATTGTTATAATCAATTTGGATAGAGGAGAAAAATTGAGTTAGATTTACTCATCAGAATTCCCGAAAAAGGTTGAATCGAATCAATGGGTTCATTTTGGATGAAATCGACCTTCTGCAGTTCAAAAACGTCGACAAATTGTTATAATCGATTCTGATTAAGGACTTAGATGGGCTCGACGGAATTCCCCAAATCGGACTCGAAAACGTCTCAAACTCGAAAAAGGTTGAATTTGAAATGAATTGAGGGGTGAAATCGACCTTCTGAAAACCTAAAACGTCGAAAAATGGTTGTAATTTGGATAGAGGAAGAAAATTGAGGTAGATTGACTCTCGGAATTTCCGAATTCGACTCGAAAACGTCTCAAAAACTTGTAAAAGGTTGAATTTGAATCGAAGTAAGGGGTTCATTTAGGGTGACATCGACCTTCTGAAGACCAAAAATTGTTATAATCGATTTTGATCAAGGAAGACAATTGAGTTTGATTGACTCATCGGAATTTCCGAAAACATCTCAAAAACTCGATTTATTTCATCATTATATTCGTTCTTTCCCTTATTTCGTTTCTTATTCCATTATTTATCTTTATTTTATCATTATTATTTTAAACCTACGTGTATTTTTGGTAGGCAAATCCTGCCTTGTAGCAGACTGGTTTGGGTGGATCCTTTTTCCACTCCCAAATTCTTACAAATTTCTCCACTTTTTTATTTTTAGCTCAAACCTTTCTCGAGATACCTATTATCTGGAGAAAGGATTGAGGTAAAAATATGCGGTTGGCGACATTTCACTCCATTTTTGATCTAGTTTCGCGCAAAAATGTCTTTTGCATCTACGAGCAGATCAACTTTTATAGATACTGCATACATTTAGGTGATCATTGTTTTGGCAGTTTCTCAAAAACGGCAGCAGTTTCGATTTTAATTCCAACGCGATTATATTTTTTGAACATTCCCTGACAAATCCTCTACACCTCAACTCATCTTTTTTGCCGCCATTTTTCACAAACTTAAATCGTCACCTTGACGAGTATGTATTCAGTAGTCTGAAGATGAGAAAACATACAAGATGAGAAATTTGTATTTGGCTTTGTGCTTCGTTTTCACGCATACCAGCCTACTTCTCGACAACAGAACAGGAATCATCAACGACAAGAACGTTTAAAAACTGTGAAAACCATTTTTATTTACACATACCAAGCGAATGAAGAAAAATAAATAAATAGATTATTACGAATTAGATAATACGTACGATAAATTGAAATGTTAAACAAATAGGTACACGATTTTGGCCCATTATAAATGCAAAATGTGCTAATTGAAAAATGGAATGGTTTTCGTACAAGATGGCAGTGAACATCTAAATCACATCACAAGAACTAGATAAAATCTAACAAATCCTCGAATATGTCACAAACGATACAATTTTAAATGAGTTCAAATTGAACACAACTTAAGAATTTATACATTGGTTTTGCTTCGAGTAAAAGTAAATGTATATAAATGAATTTGTACCATAGTATTTTCTTTGGTTTTAAAATTAGTAAAGAACGTGGATCGTTAAATGCATTATACAAAACATGTTCGGAAGTATATGATAGGTACATAGTTTGAAGAATGAGTACAAAAGTTTGGGGGGATATTGAGGAGTTTTTTAATTGGACGAGTGGGTACATGGTAGGATTCTAATGAGTCATCAGGGTGTTTGTATGGACCATCTCCAATTTCCATCCTGCCAACTCAGAATCGTTCACAGGGCAAGTTGCGGAACTGAGGCCACAGAACTCCCACTGTGGACGCTCTCAATCCAATTTCTCCAGATTCGCTCAAAGAGCATGTTCTGGAACTGGGGCCACAGAACTCCCACTGTGGACGCTCTCAATCCAATTTCTGCAAGTTCGCTTAAAGAGCATGTTCTGGAACTGGGGCCACAGAACTCCCACTGTGGACGCTCTCAATCCAATTTATGCAGGTTCGTTCACAGACCAAGTTGTGGAGCATAGGCCACAGAACTCCCACTGTGGACGCTCTCAATCCAATTTCTCCAGATTCGCTCAAAGAGCATGTTCTGGAACTGGGGCCACAGAACTCCCACTGTGGACGCTCTCAATCCAATTTCTGCAGGTTCGCTTTAAGAGCATGTTCTGGAACTGGGGCCACAGAACTCCCACAGTGGACGCTCTCAATCCAATTTCTCCAGATTCGCTCAAAGAGCATGTTCTGGAACTGGGGCCACAGAACTCCCACTGTGGACGCTCTCAATCCAATTTCTCCAGATTCGCTCAAAGAGCATGTTCTGGAACTGGGGCCACAGAACTCCCACTGTGGACGCTCTCAATCCAATTTCTGCAGGTTCGCTTTAAGGGCATGTTCTGGAACTGGGGCCACAGAACTCCCACAGTGGACGCTCTCAATCCAATTTCTCCAGATTCGCTCAAAGAGCATGTTCTCGAACTGGGGCCGCAGAACTCCCACTGTGGACGCTCTCAATCCAATTTATGCAGGTTCGTTCACAGACCAAGTTGTGGAACATAGGCCACAGAACTCCCACTGTGGACGCTCTCAATCCAATTTCTGCAGGTTCGCTTTTAGAGCATGTTCTGGAACTGGGGCCACAGAACTCCCACTGTGGACGCTCTCAATCCAATTTCTCCAGATTCGCTCAAAGACCAATTTATGCAGATTCGTTCACAGGGCAAGTGCTGGAACTTAAATCACAGAAATCCCACTGTGAACGCTTTCAGATCCTAAAAAATAAAGAATTCTGAAGGAAAAAATCCACAAAAATTGAACGGTTCCATACTGGTTTGGAAAATTGGTTTCTAACTGCGTATTCAAAACTGATCTGCGCATGTGTACTGTAATTTCAAATTTTACTGCAAACGAAGCTTGAATTTCACTTCAAAAACTTGAAACATCAAATTTTCCCCTCCTTTAAAATGAGATGATTCTCAGCTAACATGTATATCCCCAATGATGTTCAACTATTCATTTAGCTTTCACATTAGATACGGATGGATATGGACATGGGATCAATTTTGTAGAACATCTACGCCAACCTATTCAACAACTAGCTACACACTGAGCGAATATCAAATTCGTTCTCTCGCCCTTCGGGGGGAAAATCAATTCTCCGTTTAATGGAAACACTGAAACCGAAAGTTGGGGTAGTTCTAAGGAAGGGGGGTCCCTAGTGTTGGATCTGAAGAAAAAAATTACTTAGGTACCTTATGGAAGAAAAAGTCATTTTATCAGTCTTAAGGGTAAGAATATGAATTGTTGCTTATTTGTTCGGGGCTAAACCCAGAACACTTGAAACTAATCGGTGTCGTGGAATGGTCCTAACATGGACACCAGACACCGGAATGGAGGTCAAAACCAAAGAACTAATATTCATTGGGCTTTGCCAGGAAGGAGATGGTGTCAATTCCACCCTGCGCAGGATTTGAAAAATGATATCACCACTATTTGGATCAATTGAATTACAACAATCGTAAGAAAGTACTCTGACTGGTTGACAAACAAACCATCAAGTCGAGAAACACCTTCAAAAACTACCTCAATTGTCCACAAACCAAACTGAACCCATTTTTTGTCCAAATTCTTCATGAAACTTCAATTGAACTGAATACCGACATCAGTGCATTCAAGACGTCGATAAATAAACAAAAATGACTCCTGACTCGTGTGAATTGTCACTAGTGCTTAAAATTAACACACTTCCACGCCCAAACATTTTAATGCTTCAACGGATTAATTTCATTTTTTGAATATTTTTTTTTACAAGTTTAAAATAACATGAAAAGCGAAGCACTTATTCCAATAAAAATAAGTTAAATGCGCATAAGTAGTTTGCAAACATTCAAATCCAAAAATAAACAAAAAAACTCGAAGAAGGAAATCCGAAGGACGTATCGGTGACCAATTCTGGTTGTTTGTCACAAATGGAACAGGTACTACAGGAATGACTACAACTAACTAGTGGTTTGTAAATTATCAAATACCTTAGTTTACTTGTAAAAGTTGGCAACATTGGGAGACATAAGTGGGTGTAGTCACCAAGAAGCTCAATATTCGTTATTCAAAGTGAAGAATGACTGGAAATAATTTGTTGAGATGTTTGAGTAGGAACGTTTGAACGAAAATATGTTGAGGTGGTGTTTTAGGGATTTGAGGTTATTTCATTGAGAGTATCTTGTTTGATGGTGAAGTAATTTGAAACAACACTGATTGGAGTTAGCATGTTAGCCAACATCACGGGACCACTCATATTTGAGTGGACTTGTATGATGAGTTTACTTGGTGAACATTTGGAAAATTTCACTACTATTTAATACTTTGAACAAGTGATGTATTGAATATTCAAAATGGAGTTTAAGGCCTACTGAGGTGTACACGTTAACACGGTACCAAATCGAGGTTATGACCACAAGTGTTTCATCAGAAGGTTAATTAGATACAACGAAAATTCAAAGAGGGTAAATGTGGTCATCATAAAGCTAGGTTCACATGGAGATGCTTCCAGCACTGGGTAAAGTACTAAGCCGGGTGATTGTGAAAAGGGTCAAGTCGTAGGTCGAGCACCATTTGAGATAGGAACAGGCCGGTTTTAGGGAGCACCGATCTCATAAAACTGCGGATAATCCTGAATGGCAGGGCATAGATTTGACTCAATTAACCGGGGCATCATGTGGGAAGATTCTAGAAAGGTATGGGCTCCCTAGTAACATTATTAATCGTCTCTCGAACCAAATCAATTGGGCAAGACAAAAGAGATGGGGACGAGTGAGCAATGTCAAGATCCACTTGTTGACTCCTTTTTCCACTTGGGAAACATGGTAAGGAGTGTGGCAGAGTCGTATAGGAAGACCCGGTTTTGGTACAACTCTATGCAGTTTGGAAGAATAGAAACATCTCTAGAAAAACGAAAATACGGCTGTTCAACTCCAACGTGAAATCTATGGCAGCAAAACTTGGAAAGTCACGGAAACAACCACCCACCCACTCCAGACCATCGTTAATCGTTGCTTGGGTAGAATACTGGGGATCTGGTGGTCGGAACGAGTATCAAATGAAGACTAACAGAAAGCCACCAAGCAGGTCTCGATTCGAATGGAGATAAGACGAAGGGCATACCCTCAGTTTATCAGGTCGCGCCATAGAGCAAGCCGCTTTATAATGGAATCCCCAGGGTAAAAGGAGAAGAGGTAGACCCAGAGTCATGTGGCGAAGGACGTAGAGTCCAGAAGGAATTGGGCCTGGCTGGCAAAACTTGGCAGGAGGCAAGGAGGATTGCTGCAGGACGGAACGAATAGAATCTACTTCCAACAGGAGTTGATGGAATTAAGTCAATATTGTATATGATCCATGATGGATCGTCGAGAAATACATTCCATGTTCTACCGCCAAGGCGACAATCTCTTGTTATTTCGTTTCCCTCGTTATCTGGTGCCATCGAAACTATTTCATCTAATTGTGCATTAGTATAATATACTATTACAAGTGGCGACGAGATATAAACGGTTCCCTTGGGAAACTTGAGCCATGGCGGCTAATTTTCAGTGTTATTTCCATCTCGTGAGTGGCACCATGCCGGACTCCCCAGAGGCAGTAAAGTATGTACTGCTCACACAGGGATACTCCAATCGCTACACGACTGGGATACGCAGCGACTCAGACCCAGCAAAACACTTGCCAGTTGTTTCTAGACAGATGGGGTGATCCAGTATTGGAGATTTGGCAACGTCTCGCGACTCGAGAGACACGGCATTCCTGTCTTTGAGTCCCTCAGATGCCTGATGGAAATGAACGAGCAAACGTTCAACATAAAGTGGTCCCAAATCTCCAAATGGTGGTTCACTTCCATTACAAATGGTTGTTCACCTGTGTTATAAGTTATTCACTATTGCACTCTTCCATCGCCAGAAAGAAAAAAACAATGAATCGTTTGAGCTCAAAATGTCGAATTCCAACATGGTTGAACAACTGAAGAGCGCTGTATCCTCTGCACTGATTTTTTTAAAAAATAGAGGAAAATAATATTATCTGAAGATTTTGATATCAGAACCGCATCTCTATGTGAACTTAGCTTTAGGTTGGCTTACACATAACTTAAGGTGCACTGCCAGCATAACACATAGATAAACCTACTTGTTCGAGTAAAATACTGATCATACGGAAGTAAATCGGTTAGTTCGTTGCGTTCTCATCAGGGAGAAAATCACATGTCTACACAAACCAGGATTTGTCAACAGGAAACATTTTTGGTTTTACAACGACGAAACAATTCAGAGTATAAAATTACTAATGAAATCATTTGACACCATAATCACAGTATCAGGCGGAAACCTGACAAATTCATTGTTCGAATCTTGTAAAATCACGAAGTTAGGACCTTGATTGTTACGGATGATGAAATATTTCAACAAATGTGAGGAATACATCCTACTCATACATGTTTAATTCAAGGCAAAAGTGGCCTTAAAACCAGTAAACACCTTTAATAACGAATTTCACGTAGACGTTCAATTAGTTTGATTGCCTCGAAGAAGGCCCCAGTTTTTTAAGAATGAAAAAAGACTTTATGAAAAAGAAATTATGATTTGAAACTGACTGATTGAGGAGGTGGCGGTCAAAAAGCACCAAGTCCGCCATGAATCGACTTCTATTTTCTTCAATTCATAAATACCATCCTTAAATCACGATTGAAACCGAAATTGTTTACAAGATTAGGCTGGAACATATTGTTTCTTCTTTATGAAGTCACCAAACCACTTAGCAGTCGACCACAGGACGGACCAGACAGCAGAGGGCATAAATTGCAAGGCGTCAAGATACAGGAGAAGCTGGATGTGGGGATCAGAATCGCTGAGCAGATGTCGGTACCTTGCAGGCAGATGTACGAGGAAGGATGACCCTGGAAGCTGGTCTTGCAGCAGCCCTGGCTTCAATTCCCGCTTATTCGTATTGTGCAAGTCGAGTGATGAACCCTCGGAGCACGTCAGCCAGATGCTCGTAGGGTTCATCACTCGACCTGCACAATACGAATAAGCGGGAATTGAAGCCAGGGCTGCTGCAAGACCAGCTTCCAGGGTCATCCTTCCTCGTACATCTGCCGTGCTCCAGGACCATCTGAATCACGGCCAGAGAAGCGGGGCAGCATCCAGCAGTCAGTTCATTCCTTTTGACATAGTGCCAAAGACGTTCCCCATGCTCAGAGCTGTAAGGGAATCAAGCCGAGAAGTGAAGGAGATGAGGGCCCATCGGCTATCACACATTGAATATATTGCAAAGCGATAAGAGACAGGAGAAGGTGGATGTGGGATCAGATACTCTAAGGAGATTTCTGTCCAGAATGTGTACCACACAGTCAGATGCTCAATGCTTCGGGAGGGAATGACCACTGGACATCAGCATTGCCGCGGCCCTGGCTTTGGAAGTGATGAGGAGGCAGCAACCACCTGGTTGTGCGGAGAGGATCCTAGGAGCGTTGAAATGGGATTAGAGGACGAACCTGATGGTTTGGCTATGCATGGATGAATAATACAGAAGGAACCAATTAGTTTTGTTTGAGTCTGACTTTACCAACCAATCCAGCTTAGGCCAAGGGTTCAACTACCACCCTTAAATCAGCGCGTCTTGAATTCCACCTCCTCAATCCCTTTTTGCTCTCTGCGACAAAACACTTTTTAACTCCTGAACAAATTCCAAATGCTCCATTGTTTTCAACACATCAACAGCCTTTGAACCAATTGAAAATCTCCTTGAAATGACTGCAGAGATCCTTCCAACAGCGAAAGGGTTAAAACGAAAAAAGTAAACATGAATATTAGATCAAGAGCACAAGTAAATAGTGGCAGTTAACCTTTTCCCAACGAAAGAAATTACTGATTCCCATACTCGCCCTCTCTATCTAAACCCATATGAGACCCGCAATCTTATGTATTTTGGTTTATGACAACATTCATTTGAGTTCTAAGAAAAGAAGATACGTTTTTAGGAGATAAATCTGCTTCGATAGGACCACCGTAACGTTTGATAAGACCGCCTTATCTATCTCACCTGGAACTTAAAGATAGGGCGTACTTATCGTGAGGATCTGTTTTGTTCTATCGCAAAGTAACCTTACATGTGGATAACAGTTATTGGTTCTCCCGCCCGTGTCAGTGTTCGTTCGCCAGGTGTCGAGTTTACTGTGAACTGCGTTTACTGAGTTGTCAAGTATAAAATCTAATTCCAAGCGTTTGTCAAGGGGAACGTGTGAAAAAACGGAAAATCACTGAAGATACGGCGTTGCTTAACGTCACGCTAGAACTGAGCATGTTAGAACTTATCGGGTTAGCGTTCGGTCTTGCTCGCCCTAGGATAAGCCCTCAACAGCTGGTCCTATTGAAGCGAACTTATCTCCAGGAACTCTCTATTACTTGGTTGTAGTTGATGACCAAAAAGTTCTTAGTTGGCTTGATGGACAAGAAAATCGAGATAACCTGCTAAAAAGTATGTGGCCATAAGACTGGACTACGCCCAGACAACTACTGTACTATTGGATGTTGGGAGGCTTGCTATAAGTAAAGCACCTCGACCTATTAGATCTATTGTGCCCTGGCCATGATGCTAAAAACTGATCCAATACACCGGTTGCTCGTCAGGAAAAGGTTAAAAGGTGAAAATATTTTATCCAACGATAAAACTACACTTGAACTTTTTTCCCCACCAAATGTATCAGACAACACCAAAATGACAGGTTTAACAAGTAGGATTTTACAGAAAGATAATATCAAGACATCAATACAAAGGCCGGGCAGTCAAACGCCACAGAACAAAATAAATGCGTAACGATCATAAGCCTAAAGTGACATACAATAATCAATTTTTGCAGATTGACACCAACAAAACGCGATGTTTCCCTTTCTCACAGGAAAGGGGAAAATCGTACAAAGCAACGAAATAGTACCGAATATAAATTTTTTTCCATTCCCAGGAACACGAACTTTAAACACTTTTTTTCACAGTCACATGAATTAAAAAGGATACAAAATATTAGTCGTTATTTCAAAAAGAAAATGGAAGATACGTTCAATACTTGTTTCTTCAGTCAAATTATTTAAAAAATAAAGGCAACTGATATTTTCTTTTAAAAACTACTCATGTTCCAATATTCCGCGACTCTAAACGACTAAGGACATTTAAAGCTTTAAGGCCTTCATCAACCAAGTGTAAGACGACTTTTCACGGTGGGAGGTTTCGACATGAAGCCCACAGCGTGTCGACTTCGAATTAAAAATATATGAAATAAATACATGATAAATGTTCGTAAACGTCTGAACAAATTTACACTAAATGACGTAAAAATGCAGTTAGCGATCTGAAAGCGAGTTGACAGGTTCGAATTTGACAACAATGATACGACACAAGGGATACATCGAGATTTTCAATCACACGAATATCAAATGAAAATTTGAGAAGGAAGAGAAGAGACGAAAGGTTGAGATCAAATCAGATCTTGTACTTTGATGACGTTGATTGGAGAAAGAGAACGTAATTGTATATTTATTATGGAGTTGAACAGACAAATTGGATGAAAGAAGGAGAAACGGTTCAAGCAAAGGAGCTCAATAAATAGTAATAAACACTGGTGGTATGGGGTGGAAGGTGGTGTATGATTGGGAGACGTTGATTAAGGGAGCCACATATAGCGTACTTTGAACGTAACAAAATAATCGAAATTCCAGTGGAAAGCTACGACACTTGAGGACTAGACCGTTCCTCCACCTTTTCCAATGTTTAATAGACAAATTAAAAAGATAACTACAATTCATGAAACGTTGGCTCAACCTTTAGATCCTCGGTTTGTAAGTCAAGGTTGGCACTACTGGCTGATTGCCGTCCAGCGAGGGCGTTTGACGCTGAAGGGATTTGTTCCCGTTCTCTTTATTCCTTCGGGATGACGGGCGGTTGTGGCGGGAGCGAGATGAGTTCCGACGGACGCAGCTCCTTTTCGAGACGGATTCAGCACTGGCACTCAACCCAGCACCACCTGAAAAGTAAACGCGGAGGTGCGTTTGGGCGTTAGTGTTGACAGCGTTGGGAGTGACGAAGGTCTACGAACTAAATTGAACATTTCAAATGAAAACAGTGACTTCATGACGTCCTACTTAGATCACTGTTCTGTGTACAATGGGGTATGCACATGAGAAATGCAAATTGAAATACCGATTCATTATGTTAATTGAGTTGCTATTGCACGTAAACACCAGTTTCTAATTCTAATTCTAAAAAAAAAAAAAAAAAAAAAAAATCATGCGCCGACCCCATACTCCTGTGAGTACATAACTACACTAACTAAAATATTAAATATTGTGGTAACTAGCTTCTCTGGTAACTAGCTGCATTAATTGCCAAAGAATTCTAATTAATTCTTCTTCTTAATTCTTGTAAAAGGATTTTGTACAAAATGTATTAAATGAAATATTTTGCTTTGCTCACCACTTGAAAATAATCCCTAACATCACCAACATCGTAGTACAAATTACTTGAAAACTAGTGGGTCTAAGCTGTTCCTTAATTTAAACAATTCAGTCAGATATGAATGTTTAGGGGAACGTAAATTGTACAAAAAAGGGCTCTAATAATTAGTGATTCTTGTGACTTTAGAGCTTCCAAGTTCTGTATCGCCGAAACTGGAATCACAGCGTATTTAGTTTTTATTGGTAAGACAAGTTTTGTAGGTATTGTATTTTCTCAATATTTTCCATCTCAATAACTATTAAACAAGGTCTATTTAAAATTCAATAAGAATATTCAAAAATACGAACAGGTAGACATTTTAAGAAAAAACAGGAGACACAGACCAAACTACAATTAATATCACTACGAAACGTGGCAGGATTTCAAGTACGCGAACACATCCCTCCACCCACCAATGCCCATCAACACGAGCTATGCTCCATTTTAACATAGAAATACGTAAGAGCATGCCCTTAGAGCGCTACAATAATCGCTAATGAAAGCTAAACAACATCTACACAATTACTACAGACAGAATCTGCCCCACCACTAACACACAATTACAATGGATCGTTCAATAATCGAACTCGGCTGTTTCAGGTTTTAGTCTTTGGGCGGTTTTTTTCAGTATTATGAAATGAATACTCAGGGAGAACCAAATGGGGAATTGTCGAGTCTCAATATCATCCTACTGTTGTATAGTACGGCCATTAAGTAACAAGACGGACCCCCCCCCCCCCGGTAGGGGCGCTGACATCGCCGGGCTTCAGCGTGACGTCATACAGTCTTCTCGCCCCCGCATTTTTTTTTCAAAATCGGCCAGCTTCTATAAATTCCTTACATTTTTAGGAAGAATTATTAGGCAGCTGCCCATCATTTTCGTTATTCTCCAAGCTTGTATTTTCGAAAATAAATTATTTGAAAAAATAACGCAAATTCCCCATTCTTTGAGTTTTTTTTTTTTTTTTTTTTTTTAAACGCAGCCTCTCATTTGATTCTTGTGACGTTTAGGTAATTCGACAAATCTTTGGTAAACAGCATTAAATGCTATTGTAGAAAAATTTTGGTGGGGCGTCTCTCAACATGGCATCCAATTACAAGATCAAGTCTACTTGATATTTCAAGGGCTGAATAGATGTAATATAGTAAATTTGTGAAAAGGAACGAGAAAGAAATACAGGTACAAGATAATAGGATGAGGGAAAACGGGGGAGGCCGACATACTCATTACCCATATTGCCGGACGACAGGTTGTTGGAGCCTCTGAGAACGTGGAGCGTCGGGTCAGAGTCCATTGAGGTGGCCAGCCTGTAGCCGGGGTTCAGGAACCACTCGGATCTGGTTCGCATGCGGGCGGTTTGCCTCTCATGGACCTGAAGGCGGTTGTCAAGAATTTAATTTTGTCTACGGACTCGGTGAGAGCCATTTTTGTCATTTTTTATTATTCCAAGAGAGAAATTTTAATTATGATGAGTGAGTGGGCCCCAAACTTGGTACTTTAGGCGGGTTTAAGGAAGAGAAATCAAGCGGAGTGACACATGCCCCCTATAGAGACCAAAGCGTACACATGTTGGACTGGACGATGCACAGCGGTTGGGCATGACCTAATGAGCGAATTTTCGAAGTGAACTACAAACTGATGCTTCGGCCGAGCTACATCTGCCACTTGACACATCTGATTAAGCCTTTTTCACTTTCAATTAAACCTTCAAAGACACATAATTTACACACGGCGTATGCAAAAACATTAAAATTGAAACATTTTAATGTTAATAAATTATGTAAGTAGGTACTAGCTAATTAACAAAATATATGTGAGGATTATTCTACGTTTACAAATCAACAAACAAAACAAATCGATCTATTTAGAAATTGATCTATTGCAAATAGCGGGTTATCAGAGAGAAGAAAAACCGTTCACAAACGCTGTTTGCTCATAGCGTAGTTATTCATGGGCACAGAGAAGGTATCGAACTCATATGGATGGAATCGATAGGCACGTCACGCTCATACCAGTTGGTACCACTGTCATTTCCTACCAACGTTTGGAGTGTTGTCAAATAATATTTACATATTATGTATTATGTAAATGAATAACGTTTGTGCCATAATTTGTTGTATTTGTTCCCTTGTAGTCCTTTTAGATGCGCGTAAATTTTTATATATAAGGTTTGTGCGACGGGATCTAAATCCCAGAGCTAAGCCTTGTACCTCCTGTCAGGGTGCATTCCTCAGGGGGTAAAGCGGTAGCTTCAGAGATCTGGGGGCAGGACAAAAGCCAGTAAAACTGGAGTCTTGTCCGGTATCCCTCAACTGTTAGGTACCACTGTCATGTACCGTTCCTGGCACTGATGGGAAAAATTGTCGTTTTTCAGCCGTCGATTACTGCCCTATAAATTGGTCCAATTTTAAGTCAATCGACGCTGAATTTAATGTTCTTCAATTTGTCTCCTTGGGAGGTTTTTGCAAGGATACGTTGTTTTGAAGTTATAAGCAAAAAACTGAAGAAAGTCCAAAAATGTCAACGTTTTACAGGACACCAAAAGTTACGCTCAACCACTGGAGGGGTACAAACTCAGATTACTCGTTTTAAAGACCATTTCAAGGTTTTTTGAACGATTTCCAGCTTCCCCAGGCCACTTCGAGCCCCCCCCTTCCTATCTCATTCAGGTTTAATTTATTGGGGTTCATCCGCAACAAGATTCCCTTCATTACAATGTCCTATTTCCAGTAAAGCATGTGTCGAGTCACAAAATTCCTCCTCGTGAAACCCGCCAAAAAGAACGTCACACAAAGCTGATCACCACACGAGGGGGACAACATGATCACCATGAAATGTTTGTGTGGACCGACTCCGTACCCAAAGCATGCACTTTGTTTGTAAATTATAAGACGAAGTACGTTTGAGACGAAATCCCAAAACAATTTGTTAGTCGATACGGTCTGAAGGGGCAAAAGGAATGATCATCGCAAAACTATGTGTTAGATTGTACAAGGCAACATTCACAATACTTAACGAGGGTTAGTCGAGCGAAATAATCGTTAATGATTTGCCAGTTACCTGCGGGAGGTACGATAAGCTTTTGGTACTTTCTGCGTAACGGTTTACTGCTCTCAGTTCGTCGAGTGTCATGTGGTTTCCGGATGTGCTCGAGGAAGACGATCTGCTTGAGCCCTGAAACGGAAATGGTGGATTACGATAGGAATTTTGTGGTTGGAGAAGAAAATCGTGAGGTAACGAGAGAACAAGGATTGGCCAAGGCTGGAAGAAGCTGAGTGGGTTACAGGTAAGAGCCCTCTTCTAAAGACCCCTTTAGAACTTTATTTCTTTTAAATTTCCTCGTGGGATGATAATTTGAGCCAACATTCTAGCTCAAAGACGACCAAAACTTGAATTTCGAACTTTTTGGAAGAAATAACAATTTTGGAAGTCCAATATCTCGGGATCCATTGCACCTACAGAGCTGGGGTTGGGCTTGAACTGTAGCTTATACTGTTTACTTTAATAAAGGTATGAAGGACTTTTCATCGAAAACTAACGAGGTTTTTAGGGTTAGGTTAGGTTCGATTACTATAGCGTAATTGTATAAGGTTAGAACCCACCTCTACATTGGCCTAAACCAATCCTTGCCTGCTCGACTCAACATCATTGTCAAGTCGTAGAGAAATGAATAGGAGAACCCGTTTCAATAGTAATCGTGCAGAAAAACAAGCTGCAGTCTAAAGGATGTGAATTTAATTAAACGTAATGAGTTCTACGTCAAATTTTTAGAAAATTAGAAGCAGTTGTGGGTGCCTTCTAACTATAAATGCAAAACTGTTTGATTGCAGAACCAACAAGATCGAGTCAATACTGTGGAATACTACTTGGATTTTAGTAAGAAATTGACGAGCCTTGCTGTTGCGGTTGGCAGCTCTGCAAAAAACTGGCCTTCTCCTATTTATTTCCCGTGGTAGATTGAATCACCAACCTACAGAAACAACGGAGAAAATGAAATGAATCCAAGATTGAACAGATCGTCCTCAATTTTTTGGAGGATTTAAAACTAAGGGTGGTAGCGTTAGAGGAAGTCCTGGCCCTTGGGCAGGTGAATATTTGAGTTCATTCAAAAACTGTGCTTTTGCCACTGCATGTACACGGGAACTTGCATCAACGACACAATGTATAGAGGTTCATCTTTAAAGAACATTTTGGGGGTTTATTGAGTCTGGCAGTTAGGTTAGGGTTGCCATCCGTTCGTAAATATGGAGCAGTGTCCGTAACTTGCCCGTCGTTCCCAATTTCAAAACTCAATTTCGAGCAAGAGATCTACACACTCATCGTGTGGTCTACAAGAACAAAGTCGCTAAGTTAGACCTTAGACATAATAAAGAGAGTAGGTAGTAAGTATAGAATGAAAAATTAAGAAAATCGTTTAGAAGGTGATATGACGTTAAATACTCGTACGACTCTTAGGCATTCAGATCTTAATGATTGGAGGAATGAATAAAATGTATCGTAGTAGGTATACTAGACGATTACTTTAGAGACGATGCCAGAATCTCAAGGTTTTCTCAACTTTAATACCTCACCGCAACGAGACTTGAGTCTCAGGTAAGCTCAAAAACGAACTCAAGATCAACGCCAACCAAACAGAAGAACATCGGTTGTCATAAGGTTCCACTTTTTTTCATTGTACCAGCAGAACCCTAAAAATGCGAATGGGCGGCAGCTAGAACTGTCATGAATAATTCAGAGTGGGCATTTATTCGTCATTTCCATAAAATCCGATCAAATGAGACTGGACGGAGAGGGTGCATTTTTTCGGCGTCAATCGGTCCAAAAGGCTGCTGACAATCGAAATGGTGTTTGTGGGGTGTCCCCCCCCCCCCCCGTTGATGGGAGCCAGTTGGACGTCTATACAACGAAAAAATACGCCCGCAAGCGTCATTGAGAGCTAAAACCTTCAACTTCTCACACGACAACAGCTACAAACGGTTTGATTAGTATTTCACATTGAGATTGTACTGTGAAGTAAATGCTCACTTTGAACAACCCGTTTTCCTCTAGGCTAATGGAGAGACGGGTGCAACTTTCCAGAAGGTTGTTCTCCGGGATGATCCCCAACGAGCTCGAAGCCCCGTTGTCCAGATCTGGTAGATGGAGGAGTGCGGGGGTCGATTGACTTTCTTCTTGATGAGACATCGCTGTGAATATTGAGAGACAGTTTCAAAATATCATAATCAAATCCTTCATTTGATAAATTAAAGACAGACTAGAACATCATTGTGGTTACTATCTGAAGGTCAATATCAAGTTAGAGCAGCATTCAAAACTAATAGATAAACTCGAAATAAAGCCCTCGGTTTGCTATAAATTGAATTTGTTTGTCTATTAAATACAGGCATTATATTTATAACTATCTTTACATCGTTTCGTCGAATCTGTTTGAAATCGACTTTTTTCGAAATTTTTTGCAGTCTTCAAGTCGAATCTTGATGTTGTCAAAGAGTCTTTTCATCTCACACAAAGAACCAAATTTGAATACAAGTGGACTTTTTTCGAAATTTTTCGCCATCTTCGAGTCGAAAGTCATACTGAAAAGCCTTTTTATCCCAAATAAAGAGCTTTGTTTGAATTGAAGTCGAAATTTTCCGAAATATTCGTCGACTTCGATCCGAATCTTGATGTTATCGAAGAGCCTTTTCATACCAAAAAAAGAGCTGTGCTTGATTTGAAGTTGAGGTTTTCGAGTCAAATCTTGAGCCTTTTAGTCCTAAATAAAGAGCTATGTTTGAATAGAAGTCGACTTTTTTCGAAATCTTTCGCCGTCTTCGAGTCAAATGTCACATTGAAAAGGCTTTTTACCCCAAATAAAGAGCTCTGTTTGAATTGAAATCGATATTTCCCAAAATATTTCGTCGTCTTCGAGTCGAATCTTGGTCATGCTGAAGAGCCTTTTCATCCCACACAAAGAGCCATGTTTGAGTAGAAGTCGACTTCTTTTCGAAATTTTTCGTCGTTGTTGGGTCGAATATTGATCTTGTGTGTTTGTCTATCAAATAACTATCTTTACTATCGAGGGTATAGGTCGTCTTTACGTCGTCTTCGTCCTGTCTGGTCGAAGTCGACTTTTTTCGAAATTTTTTGCAGTCTTCGAGTCGAATCTTGTTCTTGTCGCCGAGCCTATTCATCTTTGATACTTCATATTCCGCTACGAACTCTCACCCCACCTACCGTAATTATATTTATTTCACATCTACACGAAGAAATCCTCAAACCCCTGGGAAAATGTCACGGCTAGTGAAATAATCACCAAAAAACCACCCGTTGCACAAAATAACGACGTAATATTACATTAAACATTCACCTCTCAAGACCTCTCAAGGTTTCATGAACCAATTTTCTGACGAGAAACACACCAGCTGAATCGTGCAGGCCATTACACGGCGCTCATAATAATTAAAGATGAAAAAAAAAAAAACACAGGACCTTAAAAACGGTTCTTCAACGTGACTAAACGAGAAATGCTTCACAAAGGAATGCCCGATGTCAAGGGGGGAGTGACTCTAAGGTTAATTGGGCATCTCTTTATCGTGAAGGCCAATTAGCTCAAGTTGGTTGATTAATCTTTAACCTGGACGAAGATGACTACATCTGTTATTATTTTTGGTCCGGCACGCTGAAACAGCCTCACAAGGTTGGTCCTGGTCGACAGGAGAAAAACGAGTGATATCCACATTTAGTTCAAGATACATATCCGGTCTTTACGACCTCCAAAATCACACCAGAATCGTGTCTTGCCCACATTGAACTAATGACAATTAAAAAAACATTAAATCATTCTACAAAATTTAATATTCATTATTTTATGGTAGATCTGACCATTTAAGTAATGACAATTTGGAAATTATAGGTTATCACAAATTTGTTCCGTCAATGTGCAAAACGTAAGCAATATACAGCCATTCATTCGGTTCCACAAGGACGACAAAACACATACAATTTTTAGGGAGTCAAATTTTTCTTTGGAATGTTGAAATTATTAATGATAAAAGCCAATCTTCACGTGACCACTTTCCTTCCACAAGGCCGAACAACCTCGAAAATTTTGGGACGTTTTTCGGTTTTTTGCTCATAACGTCTAAACTGAGCGGTTTACGACCTAAACGTTGATCTTCAACGTTGTAGAGCATTAAATTTCCTAAAATTTTGTATTTATAATTATTTTCCTAATCGAAAATTGCAAACATTGACTAAGTGCCTATTTTAGTGATGTGTTGTTATTAAGATGTTTTAGTGGCAGGTCATCACCCTACATTTCTGTCAACCTACAATCTTGAACCTCAGTAAACATCGATCAGGTAGTTGAAATCAATGAATCATTTTGAGAAAATTCCTCTAACTTTGATCGAATGTATCACAATTAATGTTAGGTTTATCATAATAGTTGAAACATACAAAATTGTAGCAAATATAATGCTCTACAGCTTTGAAAATGAACGTTTTGGTTGAAAACCGCTTAGTTTAGAAGTTATGTGCGAAAAGGTTGACACTGTTTGCCATTTTGATAGAATTCCTCTAACTTTGATCGGTTGTAACTCAATTGATATTAGGTTTACGAAAACAGTTTATATACAAAATTGTAGCAAATTTAATGCTTTACAACTTTGAAAATGAACGTTTTGGTCGAAAACAGCTTAGTTTAGAAGTTATGTGCAAAAACCCCGAAAAAGCCCAAAAATTTCAAGTTGCACAGGGTTAGCACCAAGTTAGCACAGGGTTCTCGAATTGGATAACTTGACAGAATCTCCCCACGTCACCCCCAAACAATAATATTATGTATAAGTTCCATTTAACTTCGGATTTTTTTCCAGGTTCAAAGTACACTGAAGTCCAATGAATTAAGATGATACTGAATGAAAATCTTTCGCCGTTCTGAAGTTGAATCCAACAAATGGGAGGGGGAGGGGGCACTGATTCAAGCGACGAACTAAAGGCGACACAGATAAATAAAACGAAAAAAATAATAAATAAATACCGAAAGTGCAAAACAAAGCGGTCTTTCTAGAAATGCAAACACTACTTCCAAACAGAACTTACTTTCCAAATTGAACTTCAAACCCCACCTCTCACACTCGTATTGTAACAAGCAAATTTTGTCAGTTTCTAACGAGTATTGACCTATAAAAGAAATCATCACATCAATTTTATCCAGTTTTCAAAAACACAGGAGACATCGTGTTGGAAATCACTACCAGGGACTAATCCAGGTTGGAATTGACGTATTAAACAAGATTCCCAAACCCAAAAAAATTAGATTGAGATAGTAATAAAAGAAATGCCAATACTCACATGCTGATATATCTGGTGGGTATCGGAAACTGAATATCCAATCGTCTTCGACTTTGAGAATCCTACCAGTGATCCGAGCGTAAAATTCGTAATTGGATCGACCGAAAAGGTTGCAGGCTCCGAAGTTGTCGATCATCAGCTTCATGATTTTGGTCGCCACCTGTTGGAAGGGGTTTGCAGTGAGAACATGAAGAATTTCAAATGAGGAGTCCATAGAGTCACTTTTCAATGAGAAAATATTTAATTAGTTGAAGCAGTTGGGTACAGAAGCTGTTGTGGTGTACATAGGAACTATCTACAAGCATATAAAGAAACAAGGGGAAGTCTATAATTGTGAATGACCAACTGACATAGTGGCTGTTCACAGTGGGCATATATCCCTATAAAAGGCGGGAGAATCTGAGGGTTCATTGGGTCAACTGGCAGGTTTCTGTATTTGGATAAACCATTGACGGAAATATTTTAGTCGTACGACACTCCACAGGGACGAGAAAAACAGTGAGGGTGTGACATTCCACGGAGAAACTAGAGAGTTATTGCAGACAGCTACGTTGGCCTAAATGATCAGTTCATGATGATAACCATTTTCACGTTTAGTCAAGTCAAAATAGTGGCAAATAAAAGACCAAAATTGCGGAAAGCTGAATTTTGGCACAGTTGTTTTGTGGAGTACCTTGAACAACATACCAAACATCGGCGAGGGTGGGAGGTGTGCGCGGGAAGAAAGAGCAATTTAAAGACATTTTTTCAGTTTTTCCTAAATATCTCAAGAAATATTGAGTTTAGAGTAAAATTGGCGATATACAAAATTAAAGAAGAGTAAATTCTCTACAAAAATGGTCCTGTTCATTTTTGTCATACTTCAAACGGTTTGGAAGATAGAATGGGGTCAAACAAAAAGAAACTTTGTAGAATAAAAAAAAAGATATTATACAAACTTTGCCTCATGTGATACCTCATGTATAAATGGAATACACAGGAAAGTGTGTGAGTAAAGTATCATTGCGTCAGATTTAATACCAGGCTCAATCGAGCTTGAGATTAGCTAATTTGACTTGGCTAGTACGACAAACCAAGTTGGAAGGAGAAAAGACACGTAATTCAAGTTTAAAGTCACGTCAAGCAGTTGAGTGACGCTTACCCATTCAACTTTCTTAATTTTGTTCGATTTTGGTCATATGTTGTGTTTGTCTACTCCTTTGAAAATGGAAATAATTGACGATTAAACTGAAATGGAATGAAATACTTAAACACACATGGAGAAACGGTTCTGTGTCTCAGGGATTGGGACCCGGTTATAACTTGGCAAGGTTATGCAATGTTTTGGCGCGCAATGGAAGTGTTAGGAGGTCTACGTAGCGCTTAGTGGTCTGCAAAAACTCTCTACTGTCGTAGGAATGATGCAATGTGGAACTGGACAGATTGAAGCTCGAAATGGAACCTTCTACCACGAGGAGTAGATTCTAATCAAGATAATCTACGGTGACTAAGAACGGTGATTGTAAATCTATACAGAGCTGCTCCCAGGACAGTTTTTAATTAACCCTACTGTAACTGAAGACACAAACTCTATGGGATGGTACCTACGGGTACTAAAATAGTATTGGAGCATCCACTCGGTACTGTTCAAGACAGTAGTGGATCTACAGCAGTTTTCTTAAATAACTTGTAAGGGTTCACACCTGGAATCACCACTATCCTACAAAATTGGAGCCCAGGAACACACAAGCGTGTAAAGTCTAATACGTCGTTTGAACACCACAAGATGATCGCACCATCGGCGGTCACCATTTCGGTTTTCAAAAGTTGCAAGGATAGTTATGAGGTTTGTAAGTTTTTCAGACCAAAGCAGAGGTAGGTTATCTTACATTAAAGCAGGCTAGGTACAGAAACCACTTGTATCTATGCACAAGAATCTCTCTCATTACATGACATCCAACTTTGAAAAACGTTAAAATATGGAGAAAACAGTAAGGCTCTATTAGTATTGAATAAAAAATTACCCCAAAACCGTTGAAATAAGGAGAAAACTCTGGAATTCTGTTTGGATAGAAGGAAAAGTTGCCCCCAAAACGTTAAAATATGGAGAAACCCCTAGAATTGTATTTGGATAGAAGGAAAAGTTACCCCCAAAACGTTAAAATATTGAGAAAACCTTAGAATTCTCCTCACAGAAAGACCTAAGACATCACTATTGCCTTTATTACACGACTACTACATTCATGTGAACCTCAGCAAGGTTGGTTTCTGCATTTGGGCAATGAAACGCGTCGAATTTAAAACCCACATCGACAATTGGGAGTCTCAAAAAAAAGTCATGCACAACTCGAAATGGGCGCTAACAAATAAAATCAAACAGACACTACACAGTCAAAATAACACTTACATGGACTTCTGCCTAATGGATGAGCAAGAAACAAATAAGCAAATAAACGTATATACACTTGCATATTTACACAAAGATCACAGAATTGTTTAAACCAGACAGTACAAAATATCAAGACATTCCCCTAACGTGGAACACAACAATTCTATCAATACATAGATTATGATGTACCAATATTCCATACAAAAAACTAAACTGGTATGTAGTCAACAGTGCAGGAATATTGGAGCAGCCTGTGCATGTCTAACTACACAAAAATTATCTTCTTGACTGGATCCTTCCATGAAAATGTAAGATTATGACAAAATAAACGCACTAGTAGAAAATCAGCTATTTGATGGTGCTAATGCTTTGTTTTATATTTATTGACAACTTCGTACGCCTCAGCCGAGAGGCAGTGGGTTTTCAAGACAGTCGAAAGTTATAGAACAAAACCTAAGGATTCTTTGCGCTGTACAAATGAAGTGGCAAAGCGTTCGCATGTGCTGATATTAATTAAATTGAAATTTAACAAGTGCATTAACTTTAGCGTTGAAAAAAAATGTTTATTTACCTTAGACGGTCGGGGACAATATGCGCAAAATAAAGTAGCATCAGAGAAAATAAGGACATGTATGGATCGATCTAGTGAAACTTGCGAGCTGTGTCTGATCAGATTGAACATTTTTTCCAGTCTCATTGAGAGAACGAGTCGTTTTGAATTAGTTACTGGTGAAGAAAAAACGAATACAAGAATCCAACAGGCAGTTATAAACCTAAGGATCCGACGTTGTGGGTTTTCATGAATTTTGTGTTCAACCTAAACTCGAACAAGACGGACAGTAAAATTTAAGATCTAGGGGGAAGGGGGAGGGGGGTTAGCTCGAAGTGGCCTGGAGAATGCTGGAAATCAATATAAAACCTCAAGGTATTTTAGAAAACGAGTAATCTGAGTTTGTACCTCTCCAAGGGTGTCCCAAAAAAGTCGATATTTTCGCATTTTCTTCAGTTGTTTGCTTATAACTCCTAAACAACGCATCCTAGTGAAAACCTCACTATGAGACAAATAAAAGATAATTAAATTCTGCGTCGATTGACCTTCCCAACTTCAAAATTGGACCAACTTATAAAATAGAAATCGTCGGCTGAAAAACAATAGTGTTCTTTCATTATCTCAATTTTTTAAGATTAAATTTGACGAACGCTACATGTTTTGGTGCTACAGATAGAGTTTAGCCAATCTGGGAAACATTGTCGTTTTTCAGCCGTCGATTACTATTTTATAAATTGGTCCAACAATCGAATTTTGATGATCATAATTTGTCTCATTGTTAGGTTTACGCTAGTGTGAGTTGTTTGGGAGTTACACGCCAAACACTGAAGAAAGTCCGAAAATTAAGTACGACGTTTTTGGAGCACCGAATGTAAAGCTCAACCCCTGGAGGGGTACAAACTTAAATTAATCATTTTCAAGACTATTTTAAGGTTTTAGGACGATTTCCAGATCCCCCAGGTCACTTCGAAGTCCATCCCTTATTCTAATGGACTAACAGAGTAGGTTTGCATGGAAAAAATCGAACAAATGTGGGAACAACATAATACTCCAAGTATCCACCGTTGTAATTATTGTTTGAAATTTAGGTAATTTTTTGACCGTTCAACCGAATGTTTTTAACTAAACAGGCCGCAGGGACGCTAACTATTTGCCTCTCAACAGAGAAGGTTTATCCGTTGACACGAGACCTTTTGTCCCATCCCTTCACGGTGGTTGTACTATCGGACCTTTTGTTGTCAACTCATTGTACTGCTCCCCCCTCCTCCCTCATCACCTCCCCGCCCATTAGTACCTCTGCCGATCAAAACTTTGGCTTTACCAACAAAACCACCCTACGCATTACGACAGAAAAATGTTGACCATCTGTAAATAACGTTATCAATTAGACGACGGCAAAATATCAACAAGACCAAAATATGAGTACACTTCGTGCGATTTCCTTCTTTTTTTTCAAATCAAATGTGAGTAAACCCAAAGCTGCCAAGATTAAAATTTGGCTCATTTATGAAGTGCCTCTACGCCACCCCACATAAGCAGCATGACCTGATGGTATCACAATTCATTTCAGATTTGAGGTGATCTGAACGAGTTGCAAGTTATTTAATGAAACAAACCCTGCAGTTGTGACGGGAAGTGAAAACCCCGATACCAAGTTACACCAAACATTCGCTCATTAGGTCATGCTGCATGATTGGAACTTGTTTCTCGCATTTCCGATAAAAATAAAATCCATCTAAGTTTATGTTCCTTGACGTGACAGTTTTCCTATTCAGACGGATTCTTCGATATTTTCAACACCAAACACAACGTGCAGTTAGTGAAAATCCATACAGTGAGGCAAGGACAATTTTCAACACAAGTTTCAACAAAGACAATAAAAAGAGAATCAACGATACACAAAATTAGACATTGTGTGATTTGAGTGGTGATTGTGGTGAAAAAATCTGAAAAACACCTCACCTTGTAACGGAGGACGTCTTCCATCTTGGCGGTTTTGCCGTCGGAAACGCAGCTTTGGAAGAAGCTCGGGGCGACGGAAACTCCCAGAGCTTCGGAGGTCATCCCAGTGGCGAAACGATTGGCGTTGGTTGCGATGACTTGGAAAGTCCCGAAGAGCAAGACGAGAAGCCGTTGGGTGTAGAGGGGCAGGGATGTGATTAGCCTGGCGACCACAAACGGAGGTTGCTGTTAATGGTTGGGACTGGGAGACGGAAATGGAGTATTGGAGAGCAGTGAGTGGTGGGAGCCCTCGGAGAAGGAATGTCAGGACTATAGAAAAACCTGAATCTAAACATTCTGCAGTGCTTGAGCCATGGGCCTTGAGAACTCACTGATTCCCTCTAAACATCTTAACACCCAAATCTAACCAGCCCTCAGTACTCAATCGACCTTCTCACAAAATCTACAACATTTCACCCAGCTATTAACCTGTACAAGATGTTGAAGCTCCCCATGATTCTTGAGAACTCACTGATTCCCTCATCTTCAATACCTCCTTGAGACCCCCAACACACTGTTTTGCTGCTGAGCATCAATATACCCTGTGTCAAACTGCATGAATGTTTCAATAAAGTAACTCAAAAACGGGTGTCCAAGGGCTGAAATACTTGGAGCACAGTGCTACCACATTGGTGGTCTACGAGGCATGTCTTATAAGTATCTGATCTGCGTGCATATCTCCGCATTGGTGTTATTCTTGGTCTTCTGGGTCGTGGCATCCTTCGAAGTAGTCCCTAATTGGCGCTCGAAGGAAAGCGGTTCGACGACATCGAGACGAATCAGAGTAATGCGACGCACGAGCTGAAGGTCATTCGAAGTCTGCGGTCGAGGACTGCTCTAAGATGTGGAAGCACCGCTGGGGGCGTGTGGTTCAATCAAATGGGAACTACGTCAAAGGATGACGAAAAATAACCAATGCAGAGATACGAACGCAGGTCAGATACGTTTTGGACAGTCCTCGTATTTGTGAAATCTAAATCTACAACCCAACTAGCACTCACAGTCTTCAATCCATCCACTCACAAAATCCACACCATTTCCCTCCCAGCTATTAACCTGTACAAGGTATAGGGACAGTTGAAGCCAAACCTTCCATCTCCAACCCCCATCCTATCTCATCCAATTGGTTTTGAGGAAAGGTATTTATCAATATGGGGACTAGTCAAGCTCACACTTTGAAAGCATTATCCCTGGTATGGGGCCAATTTACAGCTACATGTAATAATTTTTCCTACCACTTACGGCTTCTAGACTGATATTCTATTCGTAAAAACACCCAACGCAAAAATTCACGACTTGGTGTTGATCATAGATTCTGTTCACTCCTCACAAGTAACAATAGAAACCACTTACTGGTGGATTTCGTCTCTTTGCTGCTCAACGCTGTCCATCTGAACGATAGTGAACAGCTGTTGCTCGTTGGTCCTTCCGAATATCCCTCCGGGGATCTTCCTCAGGAACTTCTTCAGGACTGAGGCGATAGTGTACACGGAGTACTTGTCCATATTCACCAGCCGGCCGGCTTGAAGGAAGTGCACCAGCTTTTTCATGTTCCCCTGGTGACCCGGGGCCCGGAAAACGTCCTTCTTGACGGGCGCTTCTTTGTTCAGTTTTAAGATGAGTACCTGCAGCGAATTCGGGACATTTTAAACATTACGTTGAGTTCATTTTGTTAAATAAAAGGTAGGATTCTCAAATACATTTGATATCTGATCAGATTTGAACAGAAAGGATACAGAGCTAAACAGAAAATGGTGCAACTTAGACAAAATTTAATTTGCAGCGTGTTTTTTTTTCGAAACTTCACACTGCTGATCTTGACGAGCATCTTTGGCAACAGCATCATAAACCTAACTAAACGAAATTGTGTGAAAAACATGTTGAGAAATTTTGGCTTCACAGCGCTTCAGCAACAGTGCAGCAGAGGTGGGCTATGCTGTTGATGCGGCTTAATCAATCAATGAGGCGAGCATACATTGGATGGAGGAGCATGGGAGTCCAAAAGACCGAGATAGTGCTGCTGACTAAGAGGCACCCAATTTCAGGTGGAAGACCAACCCATCGACTCGTCTCATTCGGTACGTTATCTGGGAGTGATCTTCTGGGAGAGGAAGCAGATCTACCTCCGGCTATCCTCAGTAGAGTGACTTTCCATAACAGGGAAGAGGAGAGAGGGAGAGAGACAACACTCAGCATTGGCAAAATGAGTGGGAATTTGATAACGTGGCCTGGAACCACGCGCTATTACCAAAGGAAGCACCGGGTAGTGGAATTCTGCACTACAATGTTCGTGTCGAGCAATGGTTACTTCCGGTCCTATCTATCTGAAGAACGCAAGCAGAAAGTGCTGCAACGTAGGGATGATGCAGAGCACACGTTTTCCACTGCACCAGAGAAAGGGAGATTCATGGGAGAAGATGCGGACGAAATCAATCCTACTGAGGTGATCAGGAAGATGATATTAAACCAGTGAACTTGGGACAATTTTCAGCAGTGGAGTGAGCGAATTTCAAATTCCAAAAAGCATTTGACTCAGAATTAAATTTCCTACAACTTTGGCCCTATGAGATGTTTCAATCGGAGCAGTCGTTTTCAAGCTACAGGCATCGGAAGTTCAGGGTTGTCAACTTTTTAGCAAAGTTGGTAAACATTGCCTATCTTTGACGGGCTGAACGGCAAGACCGATTTCGATGTTCGAAACGCCATTCGGCGCGGAATTTAATGTTCCTTAAAATAGAATGGAGTGACATTTTCTGTAGGTGTACTTTTCGAGTTATACGCGAAAAACTGAAAAAAGTACGAAACCTTCGCGGTTTGTAGGCTCTCAAATCCGAAGCAAAATCTAGAAACCTTTCGCAAACCCATACGTATATGAGTATACCCGTTAGTCAGGACCCCAAGAGGGATTAAAACGATTTCCAGCTCTCGAGCAATTTTTAAAGGTCCCTTTTTCCTGGGCTACCTTGAGCGATTCGGTGAATGAATACATTTTGAAAGCCCTTTTCTCAACTTGGGTCCAGTGTTTTTTGTACCACAAACGTTTGGATGAGGAGACGTTCGATAGTACTCGTGCTCTAGTGACACTGTTATGCTTGGCAATGCCACTTGCTACTTAAGCGTATTTTAGATCGCATGAAAGGTAATGAATCTAGCTCCTCGTTGGGTCAAGCTGTAACAACAGCCGTTTTTCAAAGCTTCTTCCAAATCAAAAGGGATAAGTGGTTATTCAAAATACACCGAACACCTCATATTATCTCCGTACATGAGATTTATCCTAGCGATTTTGGCACGGGTAACTCTCTCTAAGTGGCTGCCCAACTCCCACTTGAAACGTGCCTTTCCATCGAACTCAATGTTTACTCTGGTTTTTTACCTGTTTACTTTTCCTATAAATATACACTCATCTGAATCGAAGTTCCAGGTCGTATTTCTATTCGTTTAACATTAATAAACTCAATTCGAAGGGTGTGGTTGATTAGTCGTGTGATTTATAGCATCGTTTTTGGTGGAATTTTCAGCTTAATCAAGCAGCTCTTTTGCTGTACAGGGAAAACTCTGCGAATTCTTGGACAATTGTTTATCATCTTCTGTACAGATCGCCCTTCTGTCTAGATCACCTTTCTGTTTTATTTTATATAATTTATTATTATAAAGGACACAAGTAAAACGCCTGGGGGAAAAAATGAGAAATGTCTAAATTAGAGGCGAGGAAAGATTCGGTTCAAGGAGAAAGAACAAGGTGTGTCCAACCACCAAGCGGAAAGAATGAGGAACGTCCAATAATAATTATAATAATACCTACCGAACAATTTTATCACCCTCGTAATCAACGTTATTATAAGACGTTACTCTACTCAAAGGTTTAAAAAGTGCTAAATTCCTGCAGTAAGAGCTATTGTGAAAACTGGACATTTCTTCTTTTATTCCAGTAGAAGGGGTACTTTCACCGCTTGAAATCGCATAATTAATGTTGTTATAATTTTTCTGCATTCAAATTTCTACATAATGTCAAATAGATCTGATGGGCGTAGTGTAATTTTTTTTTCTACTGTGACAACAGATTTTTCTTGCGTTTAAAATATGAAAGCTGATTTTTCTCGAAACACTTTTTGTGACAATCCTTGTTCTTTCCCCTTACCCTTCAATTGTTCCTTTTTTTCGAAAATTCGCTAAAACCGCCGACTCATGTACAGGTATAGGAAAATTCGCTCATTACGCACGCAGCATGACGCGAGTTTTCTTCCTTGTTTCCGAAACGGAGAGTTCCCTCGGGGCGGGAAGAGCCACCGGTCCGCGAAGGCAGGCGAGCATAATATCCCATTTCCTTCGGGAGAGGAACCTCGCACAATGGACCTTGAAGGGCAACGACTCCTGAACAGCTTCAAAACCCGCTTGCGTCAATGGGGTGTCCGGCCAGTTTAAGCTGTTAACATTTTCATTCTATTGAGATGTCATTGTTGACCAATGAATCTCGGTCCACTTATAACGTCCGAGCGGAGGAGCGTGTTTGAGAGCGAGGTCGCGTGAAAATATTGAAAAGCGCGACAATTTCCATTCGCTCTACACATGAAGTTATTATTAAACAAATTTTTTGGATGAACTTGTAAATTAAATTTTCTACAGATTGTGTAGAAAAGATGAACACCGCGTCAGGTCAAAAAAATTGATTCTACTTGGCTCTGAAAATCTTGAATACAATGGAAGAGAGGAAGGAAGGAAAGGATTTTAAAAAATTGGCTCAATAAATGAAGGTATTTTTCTCGGTCAATAATTGTTAAAACTCACATTTCCAAATATGATTATACCAAAAACCGTACCAGACCACCCTGAATTCACTGCCAAAAGACACCCAAAATCATAATATGTATCTATTATAATATAATATATTATAATATAATATATTATATTATAATATATATATTTACGTATTTGTCATTCCAGAAAACAACTCTCGATAGAATTTGACCAAAAACTCCGTCCTGGCGATCGATAGGCCAAGTTAAACTCCACCAATTGGTAGAGGTTTAAAGGGGGAAAATTACCCATAAATTCCCAAAATCAAACAGTTTGAAAAGTGACATCTCATTTCAAAGGTTTTTTAAAACACTGAACACGATGGTGAAATCAGAATTGCGATATCTCATTCCGTTCTCGAACAGGAGCACTTTGAAGGTGAAGAAACGTGGTTGTTACTTAAGATGGTAACACTGCTCTAATCTGATAAATGATTGAAATATCGCAATTCTGACTTCACCATCGTGTTCAGCGTTGAAAAAGCTATAAACTGAGGTGTTTTGTCCAAGATGAAAAGTAACTATTAAAAACTATTAACCTACCGATCTTTGGTCAGAGAGTACCACATCTGATGCATACCGAATGAACCAAAAGCTTCGTACTTAAATACCCATAATCACCCAAGCATGTTTATGATGGCCCATATTTGAATGAGATGTTCCATCCAACCTATATACTAATATAAAACCTGTTACATAAAAGCAGTTATTTCGAAAATTTGCTATTATGGCCATGCTGCACGACTGGGGTTTTTTCCTTCTACTTGTATCAACTAGGCCGCATTCTCTATATAAGTCCCCATATAAGTTCACCTCTGTGTAGTGGACTTCAGTATTGTTTTGATAGTAACGAGGGTTTATTCACCAAAACTGGTATAACACTATACCGGTTTAACTTTTTTTTTGGAACGAATCGCGTTTCAGAACTGCTTCGGTTCTATTTGTCTGATTTTAATGGCTCAATTTCCTCCATATAAACGAGATATCCGAAGCCACAGTTAAACTCACGCCTGCGAAATCACTAGAAAACTTGTCAACGAAAATAACCGGGATTTTCAGAGGTTACCAAGTTTGTTTCAAGATGATCTCAATGAACCCCACTCCAAACACGTTAGTGACTGCTATTTGCTCGACTTGCCTAAATTTTTCAAACACAGAATAATGTGCAGGCACTAATTGAGTTCAAGTTTCTAACCCAACGAGTTTTTAAAAAAATGATTTTAACGTTGACGAGCGAGCAGCTTACAGAAGCAGATTCGCTATTTGAAAGCAAACATTCGGAGGCACCAGTCTCGTTGATAAGAACTTCACGCCCTGATGCCCCTCGCGACGATAGAGCTCGAAGATATGGACGTGGGCCCCACTTTTATTTGCATAGAGAAAATCAACCTAATTTAGAATTCTTCAAGAGAAACACGAGCACAAGAACGACGTCAACTGGTTTAGGGAGTTCCCTCACAGGATTTTTGATTTTGGGTTCAACATTCACAAATCATTAAGGAATGCGTGTGAATTCCATCCGAAGTGACCAATAACGCCCAACTTGTGGTCTCATCAAGGCTGTGGAACGCAAACACATAACAACTCTAGTCACTATTTCGATGTTTTTTGGGTCGCTGAACACAGAAAAAATGTTCAAATAATTCTAGGACCGACAGTTTTTTTTATCTACAGCTGAATTGGAATCCTAATCCGTGTTACGATAATGACCAGCCCAGTCAATTTAGACATACAAATGGAGCCGTGCTCCCAAAAGGATCGGCAATTATTAATTTTTTATAATATAATAATTATTATTTTGTTTATTTATAATATTACGTTGTCGGGACCCAAATGGATAGTAAGAAACCAGAAAAGCAGCTCTCAAATACCTGTGCGACCGGAGTTATAGCCGAAAAACCACTAAATGTTAGCAGTTTTTTTCAATTTTTACTCAATATCTTATTAAAGGAAGGGTCTGATGGGTGTGGTCTCTATGAACACTCTTAAACAAGACTACATTTGCTACAATTTGAGTCCAGAGCGAGCTCTGTAGTATCATTAGTTCCCGAGATGAAGATCTTCGATAACAGGCCTAATTTTCCGAAAAGTAAAAAACTGTCGACATTTTTGTGACGTATCTTCAAAAATACGCATCCAACGTCAAATATCATATGGATAGAAAATGTAATAAATTTAATTAGCTTTAATTACAGCCCACAAGGGTAACTGTAGAGCCAACGGTTCAAAAACAGTCATATGTGGGTTTTGGCGGGAAATGCTAATCTAATGTTCTCTGAACTTTTTTTTTTTAAAGACAGGTCTTACATGAAAATTATAAAGTCTAAAATAATTTTAGGTCGATATAAAAAATTCATTATGACCGGACATTTTGCAAGCACAGATGTACATCTTGACTGGACAGAAACGTATAGTAGTATAAATAGGGTTAATTTACTTAAATATACAACGGCTAACGACCTTATAAAAAATGAAATTGTGTAGCTGAATGATACCTCTGCAAATAAAAATTGTTGAAGGACTTTTTTAGGTATTACAAGGAATTTGCACCTGATTCTGGACGCATAAGAATTGAATGTCACTTCTCCTAATACTTATATTATGCCACGATCGCTAGGAGTTCAACGTGGCCGGCCACTCGGAGTACGCAAGTTTCACTCAATTTGTATGCGAAAACGACTTGAGAGCACGAGGCCACTATCAGGACAAGAAAGTCCAGCTATATCCGTTCCAGTGGCTCGAAATAGATACGGGGAAGGTGTTGGCGAAATGTTACTTAAATGTATCGGCAAGTCGAAGTTAACCATTAAGTTTTACATGTAAACAAATCGTCAACTATGAAGAGTTGTGCATAAATAAACCCAAAAATTGGATTATCGAATAACCCCCACAGTAAATCTGCCAAGAAATCGTATAATTATTATAATATCGTAAATGCTATTAACATCAAAAAGCGGTTCATTCATTGGAAATTGCCAAAGCGATGGTTTCATTTGTGATTCAGATTTGAGAGCCTAAAAACCGCGATATTCTCGAACTTTCTTGGGTACCAATTTTGCGTATAACTTGAAAAACACGCATCCTACAGAAAATATCACTCCTCTCAACATTAAAGAACATTACATTCTGCGTCAACTGGATTTTCAAACGTCGAATTCGATCTAACCGTTGGGCCGCAATCGCCCTTCAAACCTAGGCGATTTTTACCAACTTCGCTAAAAAATTGACAACTTCTATCGCCCGCAGGTCGAAAACGAATGCTCTGGTTAAAACAAGCCATAAGACCAAAGTTGTAGGAAATTTAATCCTTAATGAGATGCTCTTTGAAATTTGAAATTCGCTCACTCCAGTGCTCAGATATGAAGTTTAAACCAACAAAGATCTTAGCGCTAAATTTCCGCTTACGCCGTAAACTTCGTCTGAACTGAAAACTTTTCACTTTCCTGAAGTTTTTCAAGTAAAAGTAAATGTATCAATTTTTTGAAGCCAGAGCTCTTTTTTTGCACAAACTTAGCTGGGGACCATTCTGAAGGTAACACAGTCTCATTTAACACAGTTACCTAAATTGTCAGGAAACTTGATTTCCCGTAATAATATAAAAGTCATTTTTGGATTTATCAGACTCCAAAACATGAAAACGTGAAATAATCAAAAACAGCTATTGCAAAAATATGTTTTGCAGACCTGTGTAATTTGTCAGTGTGACCACTGCCTATTCACGGTTTCCATAAACTGTTTAATTGATCTACAATTGATGTTCAACACTGTTTAGATGAACCATTTCGCCCGCAGCACAACCGCCTTAAATTAACACCTCGATCACTCGAAGTTTGGGTAAGTAATATGTACAGGAGAGTTAGTGGTTAATTAATAAAAATTGGTCTCCTATCAATCATTTAAAATCACCAACTCACCAGTAAAGGACCAGGGATGTCATTTTTGCAAACTTCATCAAGAGGTGCCCCGAACTTGACCCTGAAACATGAAATAATACGACGTTCTTTTAGTATTCAGTCGATATGACATGTTATGACAACCTCTTAAGACTCGTATTTCAAAATGAAAGGGGTAACTTTACTTTTCCAACCGGCGGGGATAAGGTACGTTAGGCTGCCCGCAAGAAGTGACCACATTACTGAAAGTAGCGGCTCGACGGTGCATCCTTTCCGCCCAAGTGGTCATTATATGAAATCTGTGTACATCTTATCCTGAAAAACAAAAATAGATACCTTCGATGAGAACAGAGTGACGATACATGTGAATGAGGAAATCAAAATTAAAACGAACAATCAATCTTTTAATATGATACTAAAAGAATACCTACTAAAAGAACGTCGTATTTTATATATTATATAAAATAGGGATGCAAATCAATTATAGATTATTTGACCCCGATTAATCGATTATTTTTAATCGATGTACAGCTACCGATTATTTTGTATTAATCGATTATTGTTACTGATTAATCGGTTTTCGAATACATCAGGATTTTGATATAACATAAGCATGGAAGTAGTATGCATAAGCATGAGGAATCCATGGAAGTAGTAACAATAACAACGACGATTTGTCTTCAACCATGTCTTTGTCTTTTTGTCCTCTACTTTCATAAGGGGAAGCCGAAACATAAAAATCTTAAATTCTTCCTTCCCGTGAGACAGATGAATATTATTTTTGGTACCTATTTAAGAGTATAAGTGTCATAGAGGGAAATTAAGTTCTATTGTGTTGGTCACACTGATATGACCCCCACCTGTTGTGATCGGTTTTGAATAAACCATTGTTGTTCCTCATGTGGTCTCGTCAAGTTATTCCCGAGTTATTATCCGAATTCATCCTTAATTTATTACAATTGGCGACGGGTATAATTGGTTTAGAAGTGAAGTTTTTTTTTTAATTTTATTTTGTGTGGATTCGCACAAGTTCAATCCACGGCGGATTACGGTTTCACGGCGAAACTACGAGTGTTCCTCGCGTTTCGAGTTTCTCGAAGCACGCCATTTTTGCAAATAACTGTTCGGCGATATGCCACGTACGGAGACAGATGTTTCTGCATCGCGGACGTTGGTTGTTCAGTCCGTTCTCGGAGAATTACCGAAATTTGACATCGGAGATCGCGTCACGACGTTTATCGAACGCCTGGAACAATATTTCGAGGCAAATTCGGTATCGGCCTCCCGCCAGGTCTCATTGCTGCTAACGGCCATTAGCGCCCACGTTTATGAGATTGTACGGGAGCTAACTCATCCCGATTTACCGAAGTCGAAAACATACGAAGAACTCTGCGAACTTCTCAGCACTCAGTATGCTCCAACGACGTCAGTGTGGAGAAGCCGAGTTTTATTCGCACAGCTTTCACAAGACCAAAGTGAACGAATTTCGGATTGGTACGTCCGTTTAAAAAAACACTCGATGGATTGCAAATTCGGGGCAAACCTAAACGATTTTTTATCACTGCAATTCGTCGCAGGGCTGAGACGGGGCCCAATCTTAGACAGGCTGTGTGAAGAAGCTGACGACGCCACGTTAAAGCAATTGTATTCAACCGCGCTCAAGAAGGAGGGTGCAATGAAAGACCAGCAAGGTGCTGTTCCTGCTCAGACGACGGAGGTTCATCAAATCAAGGCGAGAAAATCCCGACAGTCGATGCGCCCCAAAGATGGTCACCAAGTGGAAGACAGAGCGCGTCCCCCTTTTACGAAACCGTGGAGAGATGGTTCTGGCTATGGTACCGCATACAAGAATACAGCTAAGTGTTTTGCATGTAATCAAGGTAACCACGATTTTAAAAATTGCAAGTATAAATCGTACCAATGCAAAAAATGCAAAAAAATTGGTCATTTAGCAGTAGCTTGTACACTACAAGATTCACATTTTTTGTTAGACAGTAGTTCTGATGACGAAGATGAAAATTTGAATACATTATATTCTATGTTTGCTGGCGATAAACAACCATTTTTGGTGACATTGAGAGTAGAGCAAATGAATATTGTGTTTGAGATAGACACAGGCTCGAGTTTATCAATACTCCCTGAAGGGTTTTACAAACAATATTTCAGCAATTTTGTGCTTGAACCGAGTTTTATTAAGCTGCACTCATACGATGGATCGATAATTCGTCCATTGGGAGCTATCACTGTTAGTGTAATGTACAAGCAAACTAGTACACGGAGTACATTTTTAGTTGTCCGAAGTGGACAACGGCCTTTAATTGGCAGAGATTTAATTAAACGTTTTAATATTGATATTATTTCCAGCTCCAATGAGTACCAGCATAAGTTGTGTTTTAGTGAACACCAAGTATTGTCTTCTGATGTAAAGGAACAGCTACTTACTGATGATATTTTGAAAGAATTTTCTGATTTGTTTGACGGTACATTAGGTACATATAAGCACAGTAAAGTACACTTACGATTACATTCAGACGTACAGCCAAAGTTCTGTCGACCACGTCCTATACCTCATGCTTATCGTAAAGGCGTCGATGTTGAACTAGAACATCCCAATGGGGTACACCTCTAGTACCAGTGCTGAAGCCGGATAACACGATAAGGGTATGCGCAGATTACAAGGTAACCCTAAACAGGTATCTGGAAGATGTTGAACATCCAGTTCCTAGAATAGAGGATATTTTCCAAAAACTCCAAGGAGGTAAGCTGTATAGTAAACTTGATTTTGTTAGCGCGTACAATCAATTAGAGGTTGATGAAGAGACGTCACTCATATTAGCGTGGAGTACACACCAAGGCATTTTTAAGGTAAATCGTTTGCCGTTTGGCACGAAACCTGCCTGTCAAATTTTTCAACGCGAAGTTGATAAGACGCTTCAAGGATGTAACGGTGTGGCTTGTCTGCTTGACGACATTGTGGTCACAGGCAGTTCTACTAATGAACATTTAGATAACTTGAAAAATGTATTGTTTAAATTAAGACATGCTGGTTTCAAATTAAATAAGGACAAATGTAAATTTTTTAGACGTCAATTGAAATTTTTGGGTCATATTATAGATGAACACGGACTTAGAAAAGATCCTAGCAAAATAAGTGCGATTGTGCAGGCCCCAGTTCCAAAAGACGTGTCGGAGCTGAAAGCGTTTGTTGGTATGATAAATTACCATGGCAAATTTATAAAAAATCTTTCAATTTTACTTTCTCCTTTGTACAACTTACTAAAAAAAAATGTCCCGTATGTTTGGTCTAACGACTGTAGTGCAGTTTTTCACAAACTAAAGAAGATTATAACTTCAGATCAAATTTTAGTTCATTTCAATCCAGAGTATGAATTGATTTTAGAATGCGATGCCTCAGATGTTGGGGTAGGCGCTTGTTTGATGCATAGGATGCCTGATAATAATTTGAAGCCTATTAGCTTTGCTTCGAGGGTTTTAAATAAAGCTGAAAAACGTTATGCGACAATTCAAAAAGAGGCTTTGGCAATATTTTTTGGCTGCAAGAAATTTTTTGAATATTTAATGGGTCACAGATTTACTATTAGAAGCGACCATAAACCTTTATTGGGACTCTTAGGTGAAAACCAGGGTTTACCTCAAATGGCTACTGGTCGTATACAGAGATGGGCACTATTCCTATCTAATTTTGATTATAAGCTGGAGTACATTAGAGGGTCTAACAATTCTGCAGATGGACTGTCAAGACTTCCTTTACCAGGTGACGACCAACAAGATAAGATTGACAAAGTGGGGTCAGGGTATTTAAATTTTGTAGAAGAGTTTATTCCGGTGAATTACGCACAAGTTAAACTTGAAACTCGTAAGGATCCAATTTTGAGCAAGGCGTTCATCTATGCTAGAGATGGATGGCCAACAGTAGTTGAAGACGAATTAAAACCATACGAATCACGTAAATCCGAACTTTTTGTGGAAGACGACATTCTAATGTGGGGGTACAGAGTGATAATTCCCTTTAAACTAAGACAAATTTTGCTCACTGAACTGCACGGGTCACATATGGGAGCCACAAAAATGAAGGCGCTCGCCCGTTCTTATTTTTGGTGGCCTCATTTGGATGACCAGATTTCAGAGATTTCTAAAAATTGCTCGACATGTTCATCTACTAGATCAGATCCACCTAAGGTAATTTCCAATGGTTGGCCAGAAGCTCTACAACCATTGGACAGAATACATTTAGACTACGCGGGCCCTGTTTTCAAAAATAGAATGTTTTTGATAATGATTGACGCCTGTAGTAAATGGGTGGAAGTATATGAAGTGAATAAAGCAGACTCATACAATACTGTTATTAAATTTAGAGAATTTTGCGCTCGTTTTGGTATACCTAAGTGTGTTGTCACTGATAATGGAACTCCATTCACTTCGAACGAATTTTCTGATTTCTGTGTGAAGAATGGAATCACACATTTAACTTCTCCCACGTATCATCCGTCTAGCAACGGATTAGCGGAAAATTTTGTCAAAACTTTCAAGACTACTTTATACAAAATGACGAAAGACAATAGTAACGAAGCGTTCGACGCAAAATTGCAAAAGTTTCTCTTCCATTACCGCAATACTCCACATTCCACAACTGGTAAAATGCCTACTTCTTTAATGTTTGGAAGAAAGGTAAATGCTAGGTTTGATCAGTTACTAAAAGGGTGGGCGGATAAGAAACGAAACAAAACATGGAATAAAAGACAATGCGTTTATTCTGAAAATAAACAATTCTCAATAAACGATTTCGTCTATATTCGGGACTATTCTAGGCCAAATAAGAGGGGATGGATACATGCTAAAATTCAAGAACGATTAGGAGGGTATCTTTTCCTTTGCCAAACTGACGACGGTCGTATTCACAAACGACATGTCGACCAAATTATACGTGCTGGCGAATTTTATGTACAACCTCCGGATGACGTTCAGGAGTTTACTCCTCCGGTGGTGATATTCCCGAAAACACCTGTTTTAAAACAGAATGCAAAACCTCCCGTTGAAACCAGAAACGTCCCGACTAACAGTGATGTTAAGGAGACTTCAACAGCAAATGCTGAAGCTAGTATTCCCACAACTCCCACAACATCACGTAGAGTTAATAATAGTTCAAATGCGGATATGAATCCTAACACAGAACGACCAAGGAGGGTAAGGAGACCACCAGATCGTTTGAACCTATAATGTGTTATTCAGAAGTACTACCTACTATACTATATTATTATATTATACCTTCATTCCATATGTTAGGATAGATCTTGTCAAGTCTGGTTTAATTTTGTATCTTGTATTTTTTTTGTTTTGGATGAAAAGTTTGTATTTTGATTTTATTTGCATTGTAATTTTCATTTGCATTTTATTTGAATTGTCATTTTCATTTTTATTTTATTCGAAGTGTCATTTGCATTTTACTTGGATTGTTATTTTCATTTCCATTTTCTCGGAACTTCTGTGGGGAGGGAGATGTCATAGAGGGAAATTAAGTTCTATTGTGTTGGTCACACTGATATGACCCCCACCTGTTGTGATCGGTTTTGAATAAACCATTGTTGTTCCTCATGTGGTCTCGTCAAGTTATTCCCGAGTTATTATCCGAATTCATCCTTAATTTATTACAATAAGGGTCTGAAAAGGGACATGTAAGTGGTATAATCCGTAAAGCGACAGGTAAGAGTGGCAGATGGATCCATCCCGAGTTCTGCCCGTCCGGGACAGGTAACATAGGTAGATGGACACACCCCGAGTTCTGCCCGTCAGCGACGGGCCCGACAGCTAGTAAAACTCTAAATTGGTTTGTTTGTTTTCAATAGACTGCCAAATCGTTGAACCGATTGATAGGGATTGCTCCATTGTGATCAGCAAGTTGTTGGGACGGTTTCGGTCGATATTAGATTTCTCATACCCGATTCGTACCTCGTGTACGAGGCTCTCCTTAGTGACGATACAGTGATTATGAATAACATTATGCGTCTACCTATCTACAGGAATCTCTCACGCGAGCGAAGCGAACCACTGACAAGCAAAGTTGGACAAGGTTTTTAGAACATCATCGGTTCTAACTTCCATCCTACACATCCTCATGAGATCATGGGGGAGTCATTGGGTGAGTCGCATCAGCTGAGAGAGCGATAATGCAACGCACGGGTATGTTTATTAAATTACATTACACGATATCGAGATCAAGGAATGTCTTGGACAAATCAAATTAAGTTCAAATCATTGAAAGTTGAAAACATTGAAGCATTCGAAGGGCAGTGAGGTGTATGCTGAGCCAAAAAAATCGACCTTCTGAAGACCAAATGTACCAAACGTATACGTCGTCGAAAAATGATTATAATCGATTCGTACAGAGGAAGAAAATTGAGTTAGATTGACTCATCAAAATTGACAAGTCGCAATTCTGTTTCACCATCGTGTTTAGCATAGAAATACCTTCAAAATGAGGGGTCAATTGTCCGAATGTTTCATTTTGGGAATTTGTGGGTAATTCTCCCGCCCTAATACTCCCGAAAACCCCCCGATTCCGCCCATCCACGAACTTAGCCTTTTGATTGCCAGGAGGGACGTTCTGTGCAAATTTGAGGTTTTTATCTCAATATATATGATACCTATCCGTATGATTTTTGGTGTCTTTTAGCAGGATGGTCTAAAACGGATTTTGGTATAAAATTCGAGTTTTAAAAATTATGGGCCGAGAACAATACCTTCCTTATCTTCGGAAATTTGCTAAAAGTAACTTATAACCACGACGTTATTCATTACACTGAAGAATATGAGAATAAAATCTATTTCAAAATTGCAAGACGCTCTCTTCAAGGGAATAAGTGAACTACGGACTTGAGTCGATTTATCGCGAAGGGTTTAACTGACGCAGAGATAGGAGGTTCCTAATCTTTATGGATGGGCTTCAAATGAGATAGTGGGGGGACGTCATGATTGACTGTGATGTCTGTTTTTTCGTAACGCAGTTTGGCCTCTTCCGGGAGGAGCTGAGATTCGAGTTTGTATTCACCGAGAGGAGCCTCAACGGATCTTGACAACTTACAATTTGATGCCTTTTTCAACCCAAGAGTAGTGTAATGTCAGCTAAATGCAGCAAACTTTGTATAATTTCAGAATCCACTATCTACATGCTTTTTATTTCAATGTTTGTAAATATTGGTAGTATTGGTGGTATTAGTGGCGTCAAAAACATTGAATTATACACAAATCTACTGCCTACATATCAACTGCTCACACATCAATGTTGTTTGATGTTTTGTCTCTGGCAAATAATCGTGGGACCTCCACCACTGTACAATGTTAATTTCAGCATAATATGAGTCCAATTGCCTTTCAGTCCCCTACCACAAAATGATGATGCCATCTACGTACCTACACCAATAAAGGAGGTTATCTGATTTACACTTTTTTGGAAAATTTGTTTCTCAAGAAAATCCATGTAACTTTTCGCAAGCAACGGAGATCCCATTGCAACCCTCGTCGAATGAGATCAACAGCAGCTCTTAAGTTTCAATCCACGGTTTTTGGCGAATTTTAGACGTTTCGGTGCGACCGTTTTATTTGCCAAACCCAATTTTAATTGACGTTTTTTGAGTGTTTTTACACTAAAAGCGATCTAATGAGAAAACGCCGCTAAAAAAAATTGTGGTGAATTAAATTCTGGGTCGAATGAGATCAACAGTAGCTTTTAAGTTTCAATCCACAATTTTGGCGAATTTCAGAAGGCTCGGTGCGACCGTACTATTGGCCAAACCCAATTTTAATTGACGTTTTTGAGTGTTTTTACACTAAAAACACCTGAAAACATACTCTAATGAGAAAACACCGCTAAATAAGCATTGTGGTGAATTAAATTCTGGGTCGAATGAGATCAACAGCAGTTTTAATCCAAGATTTTTGGAGAATTTTAGAAGGCTCGGGGCGACAGTGTTATTGGCCAAACCCCATTTTAATTGACGGTTTTCGAGTGGTTTACGCTAAAAACTCCTGAAAACACACTGAAATGAGAAAAACATCTAGAAATAAACATTATGGGAAATGGAATTCTGCATCGAAAGAGACCAACAGAAGCTCTCAAGTTTCAATCCACGATTATTGGCGAATTTTAGAAGTTTCGATGCTACCGTCTTATTGGCCAAAACCCATTTTAATCGACTTTTTTTTAGTGTTTTCACGCTAAAACCAAAATCCCTTAAAAAACACATTACTGAGAAAACACCTCAAAATAAACATTGTGGCAAATGGAATTCTGCGTCGAATGAAACCAACAGCAGCTCATATGTTTCATTCCTACATTTCATCAAACAAAAAATAATTTTAATCCATACAGACATCAGACTACAAAATTTGTCCTTTTCAAACATACTTAATTCAGAATCGTGATTTAGATGGCGGTGGGATGAGGGGGCTGAAGATTAATTTTCTGGAAGCCTACGCTCATATGTCATAGCTACCTTTTTTATGACACCGGTGACTGTCTCCACTTTGACGTCTTTGTGGTGGTCATCATTCCTTACATACCAGGGAGCATTTACTATGCTCCTCAGAACCTTATTCTGAAATGTTTGTATAATTTTGATATTCGTCTTAGCTGTGCAACCCCACAGCTGGATGCCACAGGTCCAAATGGGCATTAGCACTGTCTTGTACAGGAGCACTTTATTATGGATTGAGTTGTGAACATCGTCCCATGAGCCAGTACAGTTCTGAACTTGATGGATAGTTCTTCCTTTTTTTGAAACGGATTATGGTGGCTATGAGAGAGTGAATGACATGAAGAGTGAGAAGTATTAGATCAATTCCCTCACGATTTGTTGAACGAATAATAGTTGTACCTGTCGAAAGTTGAACAGTCCACCAGT